>CM038670.1:152816967-154016967 GCA_021605145.1 Aegilops bicornis | reverse complement strand
GGTGTTCCGGTGGCGTGAGTTGCGAAAACTATTCCGCATTGTTTCAAATGTAGACCAAACTCGTAACTCAAATATTCGCCTCCACGATCAGATCGTAGAAACTTTATTTTCTTATTACGATGATTTTCAACTTCACTCTGAAATTCTTTGAACTTTTCAAATGTTTCAGACTTATGTTTCATTAAGTAGATATACCCATATCTCGCTTAAATCATCTGTGAAGGTGAGAAAATAACGATATCCGCCACGAGCCTCAACATTCATTGGACCACATACATACGTATGTATGATTTCCAACAAATCTGTTGCTCTCTCCATAGTACCGGAGAACGGGTTTTAGTCATCTTGCCCATGAGGCACGGTTCACAAGTGCCAAGTGATTCATAATCAAGTGACTCCAAAAGTCCATCAAGATGGAGTTTCTTCATGCGCTTTATACCGATATGACCTAAACGGCGGTGCCACAAATAAGTTGCACTATCATTATCAACTCTGCATTTTGGTTTCAACATTATGAATATGTGTATCACTACTATCGAGATTCATTAAAAATAGACCACTCTTCAAGGGTGCATGACCATAAAAGATATTATTCATATAAATAGAACAACCATTATTCTCGATTTAAATGAATAACCGTCTCGCATCAAACAAGATCCAGATATAATGTTCATGCTCAACGCCGGCACCAAATAACAATTATTTAGGTCTAAAACTAATCCCGAAGGTAGATGTAGAGGTAGCGTGCCGACCGCGATTACATCGACTTTGGAACCATTTCCACGCGCGCATCGTCACCTCGTCCTTTGCCGGTGTTCGCTAATCCGTAGTCCCTGTTTCGAGTTGCAAATATTAGCAATAGAACCAGATTATCAAATACCAGTGCTCATGCGAGCTCTAGTAAGGTACACATCAATAACATGTATATCACATATACCTTTGTTCACCTTGCCATCCTTCTTATCCGCCAAATACTTGGGGCAGTTCCGCTTCCATTGACGATGCGCTTGCGGTAGAAGCACTCGCTTTCAGTGTTTAGGTCCAGACTTGGGTTTCTTCTCCCGAGCGACAACTTGTTTGCTGTTCTTCTTGAAGTTCCTTCTTCTTCCCTTTGCCTTTCTTCTTGAAACTAGTGGTCTTATTGACCATCAACACTTGATGCTCCTTCTTGATTTCTACCTCCGCAGCCTTTAGCATTGCGAAGAGCTCGAGCATAGTCTTTACTAACCCTTGCATATTATAGTTCATCACGAAGCCTTTGTAGCTTGGTGGCGGTGATTGAAGAATTACATCAATGACACAATCATCCGGAAGATCAACTCCCGGTTGAGTCAAGTGATTGTAATACCCGGACATTACGAGTATGTGCTCACCGATGCACCCATTCTCTTCCATCTTGCAGCTATAGAACTTATTGGAGACTTCATATCTCTCAATCCGGGCATTCTGTTGAAATATCAACTTCAACTCCTGGAACATCTCATATGCTCCATGACGTTCAAAGCGTCGTTGAAGACCCGGTTCTAAGCCGTAAAGCATGGCACACCGAACTATAGAGTAGTCATCAGCTTTGCTCGCCAGACGTTCTTAACGTCGTCGGTTGCATCGGCGGCGAACTGGCACCTAGCGGTGCATCCAGACGTAACTCTTACGTGCAGCAATGAGGATAATCCTCGATTCTGGACCCGATCCGTGTAATTGCTACCATCATCTTTCAACTTTGCTTTCTCAAGGAACGCATTAAAATTCAACGGAACAACAACACGAGCCATCTATCTATAAACAAACATAGACAAGCAAGATACTATCAGGTACTAAGTTCATGATAAATTTAAGTTCAATTAATCATATTACTTAAGAACTCCCACTTAGACAGACATCTCTCTAGTCATCTAAGTGATCACGTGATCCAAATCAACTAAACCATAACCGATCATCACGTGAGATGGAGTAGTTTTCAATGGTGAACATCTTATGTTGATCATATCTACTATATGATTCACGCTCGACCTTTCGGTCTCCGTGTTCGAGGCCATATCTCGCATATGCTAGGCTCGTCAAGTATAACCTGAGTATTCTGCGTGTGCAAAACTGGCTTGCACCCGTTGTAGATGGACGTAGAGCTTATCACACCCGATCATCACGTGGTGTCTCGGCACGATTTAACTTTGGCAACGGTGCATACTCGGGGAGAACACTACTTGATAATTTTAGTGAGAGATCATCTTAAAATGCTACCGTCAATCAAAGCAAAATAAGATGCATAAAGGATAAACATCACATGCAATCAATATAAGTGATATGATATGGCCATCATCATCTTGTGCTTGTGATCTCCATCTCCGAAGCACCGTCGTGATCACCATCGTCACCGGTAGCGACACCTTGATCTCCATCGTAGCATCGTTGTCGTTCGCCATCTATTGCTTCTACGACTATCGCTACCGCTTAGTGATAAAGTAAAGCAATTACAGGCGTTTGCATTTCATACAATAAAGCGACAACCATATGGCTCCACCGATTGCCGATAACCGGTTACAAAACATGATCATCTCATACAATAAAATATAGCATCACGTCTTGACCATATCACATCACAACATGCCCTGCAAAAACAAGTTAGGCGTCCTCTACTTTGTTGTTGCAAATTTTACGTGGCTGCTATGGGCTTAAGTAAGAACCAATCTCACCTACGCATCAAGACCACAACGATACTTCGACAATTAGACTCCGTTTAACCTTCTCAAGGACCGGGCGTATACACTCAGTTCAACTAAAGTGAGAGAGACAGACACCCGCCAGCCACCTTTAAGCACGAGTGCTCGTAACGGTGAAACCAGTCTCGCGTAAGCGTCTGGCGTAATGTCGGTCCGGCCGCTTCATCTCACAATACCGCTGAACCAAAGTATGACATCTTTGGTAGGCAGTATGAATTGTATCGCCCACAACTCAATTGTGTTCTACTCGTGCAAAACATCAAACCATAAAAACCTACGCCCGGATGCCACTGTTGGGGAATGTAGTAATTTCAAAAAATTTCCTACGCTGCGCAAGATCATGGTGATGCATAGCAGCGAGAGGGGAGAGTGTTGTCTCATTACCCTCGTAGACCAAAGCGGAAGCGATCACAACGTAGAGGAAGTAGTCGACGTTCTCCTCGCGATCCAACCGATCCTGGCGCCGTTACTCCGGCGCCTCCGAGTTCTTGGCACACGACAGCTCGGTGGCGCTCCTCAGCTCCGATCCAGCAAAGCTCGGGGAGAGAGAGTTCCGTCAAGACGACGGTGTGGTGACGATCTTGATGTTCTACCGACGCAGGGCTTCGCCTAAGCACCGCTTCTGATATGACCGAGGTGGAATATGGTGGAGGGGCACCGCACGGCTAAGGAACGATCTCAAGGATCAACTTGTGTGTCCTAGGGTGCCCCCCCCCCGTATATAAAGGAGCAAGGGGAGGGCCGGCCGGCCCTAGGAGGCGCGCCAAGGGAGGGAGTCCTCCTCCTAGTGGGAGTAGGACTCCCTTTCCTAGTCCAACTAGGAAGGAGGAAGGGGAAGGAAAGAGAGGAGAGGGAGAGGAAAGGGGCGCGCCCCCCTCCTGTCCAATTCGGACTCCCCATGGGGGGGCGCCACCTCCCAGTGCGGCCCTCTCTCCCCTTTTGGCCCAATAAGGCCCATTACTTCCCCGGGGGTTTCCGGTAACCCCTCCGGCACTCCGGTTTTCTCCGGAAACTTCCGGAACCTTTCCGGTGTCTGAATATAGCCGTCCAATATATCAATCTTTATGTCTTGATCATTTCGAGACTCCTCGTCATGTCCGTGATCACATCCGGGACTCCGAACTCCTTCGGTACATCAAAATACACAAAACTCATAATATAACCGTCATCGAAACCTTAAGCGTGCGGACCCTACGGTTCGAGAATAATGTAGACATGACCGAGACACGTCTCGGTCAATAACCAATAGCGGGACACGGATGCCCATATTGGCTCCTACATATTCTACGAAGATCTTTATCGGTCGAGACCGCATAACAACATACATTGTTCCCTTTGTCATCGGTATGTTACTTGCCCGAGATTCGATCGTCGGTATCCAATACCTAGTTCAATCTCGTTCTTGGCAAGTCTCTTTACTCGTTCCGTAATACATCATCTCACAGCTAACTTATTAGTTGTAATGCTTGCAAGGCTTAGTGATGTGCATTACCGAGAGGGCAGAGATACCTCTCCGACAATCGGAGTGACAAATCCTAATCTCGAAATCGCCAACCCAACATCTGCCTTTGGAGACACTGTAGTACTCCTTTATAATCACCCGATTACGTTGTGACGTTTGGTAGTACCAAAGTGTTCCTCCGGTAAACGGGAGTTGCATATTCTCATAGTTATAGGAACATGCATAAGTCATGGATAAAAGCAATAGCAACATACTAAACGATCGGGTGCTAAGCTAATGGAATGGGTCATGTCAATGAGATCATTCAACCAATGATGTGACCTTGTTAATCAAATGACAACTCCTTTGTCTATGGTTAGGAAACATAACCATCTTTGATTAACAAGCTAGTCTAGTAGAGGCATACTAGTGACACTCTGTTTGTCTATGTATTCACACATGTATTATGTTTCCGGTTAATACAATTCTAGCATGAACAATAAACATTTATCATGAAATAAGGAAATAAATAATAACTTTATTATTGCTTCTAGGGCATATTTCCTTCAGTTCTAACTCCCCCATACCCATTCGCTACCTTCTCCCCACATCGCCTCCTTCTCTCCCTTGCTCAAGAACGGAGCCGGCGTCTCTTGCCGGATCTCCTTCACCGGCTGCCCTCCCGTGATTCCAACCGGTGGGATCGTTTCCCACCGCGTGCTCTTGCTATGGACCCAGGTTTTTCCCCAATTCCCTCTCCTTGTTGTTGGTGTTTGGCGTTTCTAGGTTTTGGGGAGGCTTTTGTGTTCTTGAGATTTATAGGCCTAATCTCTGCAAGAATAGGATGAAGGAGTGTAGTATTGCATAGGATTTATATGTGTATTGATGTCATGCGCTAGATCTGATCACTGTAGCACCGCCGTTGTTTCGCGGTTCTTTTCAGATTCAAATCGATAGTTGGATCCGCTGTGGCGCGGTACTACCGCCCCTACGGCGCAATACTACCGCATGCATGGTACTACCGCCCCTCGGGTGCGGTACTATCAGCATACTGTCTTGCACTACAGCTTTACTTCCGCTCCAACCACGGTACTACCGTGACCCGCCGCAGTACTACCGCGTTTGGAGCGATACGCTTTAGTACCGCAGTGCGTGGCTGTCCTACCGTGCCTCACACCTATCGCATGCCAACTTTCTCATATGTCTCCTATGTGTTTCGTGGTGCTTTTTCGTGGCCTTTGCATTGATCTTCTTGCGTTTTGGTGCTTTGCGTGTGTGGTTCGGTGGTGGCTCTCGCGGTCCAATCTCAGCCGTGACACCGGCTCCAAGCGTCTAAGCAACCCCCGGTGACGCACTGAGGGCTCCTCTTACGCCCCAAGCGCCATGTCAAGACAAGCGCCACCAAGGTCAAGGAGCCTTCCGGGGAGCATGGATGAGATGCCCCATTCGACTACGTCCGCCTCCGGAACATGGATCCGTCGTGACCCCTCGTTCCTCGGTCGAGGGCTGTGAGCTGTTGGAACAAGCATCAATCCAACGTCTATCACGGGCGTCATTAAGAACAAGCGAGAATACCTATGTGGATGTGAAGTGCATTGACATGCATCACTTGAGGAAGGAGAAGTTCCGTGCCTACTTTGGAGAGGCTCGGACTTGGTGGAGCAGTTTGGCATTGAGCATATCATCTCCTTTCACCTTGACTATGATCCTGAGCTCATTGGTGGGTTCTTTATACATCTACTTTCACCCCAATGAGGAAAGGAGAATGACTGGATGACAAATGGCCGTAAGTCGATCGCTACTGGAAGGAGTTCATGGATCTGCTCCAAGTTCCCGATGACGGGCTTGACTCCCCGTGGGTGTTAGTCCCCATGCCAACCCCGACTCGCCAACAAGGACAGGCTTGCACCGTTCTATGTTCAGTAAGACACTTCCAAGTGGCAAGATAGGTTTGGTGCTCAACTCCTTTTTGGATATCATGTACCGCATCTTCCGCAACTCCTTGTTCCCCGCATTGGTGACAAGGACAAGGTTCATGCCTATATGGTGGATATGATGCTCATCTACGAGGAGGCTCGTGTGTCTCGAGACTCAGCCACTTGATATCTCACACATCATGTGGTGTGAGCTTCGATTTGCCGTGTTCAACCGCAAGGTGCCTATACTCTGGTCCGTATCTATTTCTGGCGATCTCGAGGACTTGGGACAAGATGTTCCCTGGTGAGGAGTTCCTTGCCCCTGACTGGATTCGCCATGACCCCATCTGTCTGTGTGTCAAACCCAACTGGGCCAACACTACTACTCGTGCTGAGGCGTCTGCAGCTAGGGCTGCTGTTGGAGAGGAGGATGCTGGTGCCGAGCATGTTGATGAGGGCCATGCTGCTAGGCCTTCCCAGAGCTCCTCTATGCCTTCTTGGGCCATGAAGATGAAGGACAAGATGAAGACTCTTTTCTGCATGCAAGCCAAGGGGCAGTACAGGACTCATGTGGCATCCAAGGAGAGTCGTCGTCAGGGCAGGAAGATCTTGAAGCTCTATGGTGAGGATGTGTCTGGAGGATCTGAGGAGCACATCACCCCAGAGGCCGAGTGGATGGCGAAGCAAGGCTACAAGTGGACTGATTACGAGGAGGACGCCGAGGAGTCCATCCCTGCCGAGGAGTCGGCGAGAGAGGGTTGGGACGAGTTCCCTTCTACCTGAGCCACCGCTTGTGTGTAGGTGTCCTCTCCGCCTTTTGGCGTCTCGATGCCAAAGGGGAGAGAGCGTGAGATTCTTGAGTCTTGTGTTCGTGTTTGGTGTGTTTATTGCGTTTCCGGTTGAACCTCGTTTGAATCGTTTGAACCTCGTTTTAATTGCTTTTCCTTCTTATGGTGTAAGACATATGCACTCTATCTATCTTAGCAAGCTTATGTTATATCGTGCTATATGTTGCTAGATGTTATTCTTCGGACCTTTGTCTCTAAAATATAGGGGGAGTGGTGATCCTAATTCGTGTGCTATGCAGTCCAAAGCATTCATCCGGAGTGCACACATCTAGGGGGAGCCCGTCTATATTTTGGAGAGGAGGGTTTGCTCTTGCTCTATATTATTGTATCTTTGTGCAAATCCCGTATTGTCATCAATCCACCAAAAGGGGGAGATTGTAAGGGCATATTTATCCCGTAAGTGTTTTGGTGATTGATAGCGATACTATTGCGGACTAATCGTATGCTTTGAGTTCCTCAGATGGTTCATCTCTAGGCTCGAGACGATTCGGTGCCCCTCGGAGACTATTGAAGACGGCGTCGTCCTACGTTTCTTTTTGGTGGATTTGAGTCGTAGGAGAGCCATACTATTAAGAGGGGGTCCGCGTCGGAAAGGTTAGGGCGGAATCAACACGTACACTTGTCCCTCCTTTCCCTGCACTTTGGAGCTTCCCTTCGTTATCTTGGTTGTGCGGAAATCGACATTTGCCATTGTACTTGCGGTAGTACACGCGGTACCTGTGATAATGCTGGGTGCCATGATAGTACCGCTCCTCAGAGCGGTAGTACCATGGCTCCTGTGCCTAGTGCCGCTCCGGTGTGGTAGTAGGGGCGGATGTAATTTTTTTACATCCGCGCCCACCACGGTAGTACCGCTCATCAAGCGAGGTAGTACCGCGGGGGCCCATGGTAGTACTGCTCCCCTAAGCCGTAGTACCGTGGCCCTCCTACCAAGTACCGTAAAGTCACGGTAGTAGGCACGCGCTGTGGTAGTACCGCTCCTGAGGAGCGGTAGTACCGCGTCGGATTTTCGCACTACCGCAGTTTCAGCGGAAGTTGGCACGGCTGTAATTTATTTCATCCGCGCCCTTCTCAGGTCGTGACTCCCCTGCCTTGCGGTAGTACCGTAAGGGGAGCGGTAGTACTGCGGCGGTAGTACTGCCCTTATAGTCGAGCTAGTCCCGGCCTCTGCTGCTGCTGCCGGTAGTACCGTGGTCCTCCACGGTAGTACCGTCTTGACCTCATGATCTGCCGCATACAAGCGGTAGTACTGGCGTCGTGGCTGACTAAGTGGATAACGGTTGGATTTTTCCACGACTATATAAGGGGCTTCTTCAACCTCTAGTTGACCACCTCTTCTCTCTCTAAGCTCCATTTTGGCCCGATCTCTCTCCCTAGCCAATCAAACTTGTTGATTTGCTCGGGATTGGGTGACAAGGGCCCGATCTACACTTCCACCACAAGATATTTGATTCCCCCCACTTATCCCTTGCGGATCTTGTTACTCTTGGGTGTTTGAGCATCCTAGACGGTTGAGGTCACCGTGGAGCCATATTCCATTGTGGTGAAGCTTCGTGGTGTTGTTGGGAGCCTCCAATTAAGTTGTGGAGATTGCCCCAACCTTGTTTGTAAAGGTTCGGTCGCCGCCTTCAAGGGCACCAATAGTGGAATCATGACTCTTGCATTGTGCAAGGGCGTGAGGAGATTACGGTGGCCCTAGTGGCTTCTTGGGGAGCATTGTGCCTCCACGCCGCTCTAACGGAGACGTACTTCCCTCAAAAGGAAGGAACTTCGTAACACATCCTTGTCTCCACCGGCTCCACTCTTGGTTATCTTATCCCTTTACTTGTGCAAGCTTATTTGTGTTCCTATCCTTGCTTGCTCGTGTGCTTGTGTTGTTGCATCATATAGGTTGTCCACCTAGTTGCACATCTAGACAACCTTTATTAGTGCAAAGTTTAAATTGGTAAAGAACAGCTTAAAAGTTGTTAGTTGCCGATTCACCCCCTCTAGTCAACCATATCGATCCTTTCAATTGGTATCGAGCCTCATCTCTTTTAAGGACTTTACCGTCCGTAGAGTATGAGTTGACGTCGTAGATGATGTGGGGAGCACTCCGGTGCTTGAATCCGACATCATCTACGGAGATGGAGTACCTCGATCTCGTGAGGAATTCAATGTGGCGTTGGACACATTGAAAAACTCCATGACGAGCGAGGTCAAGGACATGTTTAAGGAATTCCTAGAAGGGCTTAAACTTTCCACCGCACCCGTGAAAGTGGGTGATCCCGCCAACACGGGAGCGGATGCTAACTCCGACAAGGGGAAGCTACTAGTGAGAAAGCCCCTCGTCTAGTGGTAAGAATGGCACGGCATCTTCGCCCATGTGCAACCTCCCGTTTATGGTGGACCGATTCCTTCCACTCATTTGAATCATGCCGGTCCACCACCTAAGATTGATAAAAGGAGGATTTTGATTCTTGGGTTTATCGTTTTAAGCGTCATTTAAATCATGTGAACACTAACCTTTGGAGAATCATTGAAGAAGGTTTCTATCCGCATGATCCGAGCAATTTTTCTCCTAGAGAGGTCGTGGACCATCAATTCAATGAGAATGCTCTCTTCATCATCCAAGAAGCAATCCTTCCGAAGACCTCCCTCATCTCCGGCCTTACACCCGTGCCAAAGATGCTTGGCTCAAGGTGGTTTCCATGTATCGAGGAAGCGCAAGCATTCAACATTCAATTATGAAGTGGTCCAAGATGAAGCCGATGAGTTTGCAATGAAGGAAGAAGAAGAACCTCGTGAGCTCTATCGGAGAGTAACCAAGCTTGCCGTCTCCCTCGGGATCATGGAAGTAAGGACACATATGACAAGCTGGATCAAGCGCCAAATTTCTCAAGGCAATGATGCCCTACCACAAAGCCATGTCCTCCGTCATCCGTCAACGACCGGACTTCCACACCTTGTCCTCAAGTGATGTGTTGGATGAGTTTGTGGCTATGAGCATATTGGACAAGACCGCCGACAATGCGGTGCTTCGCTCTCAAAGAGCAAAGAAGCCCAACCTCGCTTTGAAGGCCAAGATTTGTGTCGAAGAAGATGGAGAGGAGGAAGAAGAAGAGAGCAACCTCGAAGATACTAAGTATGATTATCATGAACACATGGCCCTTGCTTCAAGGCAATTTTGGAGCAAGAAGAACTCAAGGCCCAACTTCAACAAGAGCAATTCAAGTGGCTCTAAGGGCAAGCAACGAGTGAGGACATGTTTCAATTGTGGAAATGTGAGTCACTTTGTTGCGGAGTGTCCATATGAGAAGAGGGAAGACAATGGTGGCAAGCTCATCCGTAAGGACAAGGCCAAGTCTTTTTCCCAACAAGAGCAACTTCCCAAAGAAGACTCCTCACAAAGCTTTGGTGGTTCAAGAAGAGTACAATGAGGATGATGATGATGATGAGGATGGTGAATCGGTTGCCATGGCCTCCGTGGCCATTGCAATGACTCCTCGGTGTCTCTCTTCGGTTCACCCAATGAAAGCATCACCGCCAAGTGCCTCATGGCTAAAGCCACCAACAAGGTAACCCCCAACATCAAAACTACCATCATCAATCATTCTTCTTTGACGGATTGCATTGATGAACATGACGGATTGCAAAGTTTAAATTGGTAAAGAAAAGCTTAAAAATTGTTAGTTGCCTATTCACCCCCCCTCTAGTCAACCATATCGATCCTTTCAGATGGAAACGCTCCTGGCAGGGGCGGTGGTCGTCCCGCAGAAGCTGATCGAAGATGAGGACGCTGCAGGTCCAGCTCCTCTTTCTGAATGCGAGCAAAAACTGTTTCTCGTGTGATGCTGTTGGGTGCCTGTAAATGTACTGCTGCGCACAACTCATCCTTCAGGCCCAATAGAAATTGAGTGACAAAAAAAATTGGTGCTCAAAGAGGGATCCAGAGCCAGCAGATTGTACATAACCTCAAATCGTTGCCGGTACTCTGCTACCATGTTGGTGTGACGAAGTTGCAGGAGGTTGTGCATAGTGGCCTGCTTTGGGAGGCGGGGGCGTACTCCTCGCGTTGTGTCGGTGGAGATGCATGCTTCGGCAGTGCGGGCTACGCCCTCGGCACGGGCAATGGCGATGGTCCTTTATTGACGAGATGGGTGGCTTGAATCGCCGGAGGACTTGCGGAATTGGGAGAGCGCTTGGAGGCGGTAGGGCATGGGGATCTGGCAGTGGCAGTTGGATCGGCGTCTCGCGCGTTGGTGCAGGGCGGCGCAGGGTCGTCGACCTATGAGCCGGTGGGCGGAGCCGAAGACGCGGACTGGGAAGCCACCTTGAGCACATCATCAACCTCCGCCTGTGTGAGATCGATCTACTTCGCCAAGCTCTTCAACTCGAGTGAGACATGTGTGTTGAATGCGGTCTGCGTCTCCGCCCTCTTGTCCGCCAGGACCTTCTCCTCGTCGAATTTGGAGAGCAGTGTCTCCATCCGGGCCGTGAGATTTGCAGAATGCCCCCCCCCCCCCCATGGCGGCAAGGAGTTGCCGTGTCTGGATCGAAGGCTTGGAAGGCGCCGTTGCCCCTGCCCCAAGCAAATCAAACCCACCGTAGGATTTCGGGCGACCTCACTGGAGTGAAATCGCACCTACGACAGTGGATGTTACCGGTCCGGCCAAGGGATTAATGGGTGTCGCAGCGTAAAAAAATTCTTCAAGAATTGAGGCTCTGATTACCAATTGTGACAACCGATAGAGAAGAATCGATCGCACGATGGGGAATTGGGGAGGGGAGAGAGTAGGTAGGAGAAGGGGAGAGATAGGAGAAGGGGAGAGATTCGAATTGACTTGTTCACTCATTTGATAGATAGTACACTGGAGGGGATCGGTTAAGTATCACACGCACGCCACACTCTGGTTACAAATGGGCCACAGCCGGCCCATGGATTCACTGGGCTCAGCCCGAACTAACCCTTGTCCCTAATTAGTCCACCGTTGTGTGTAGATGCGATATGCAAACGTGACCAAGTTCTATGTTGTTTTTTGTGTCTATAATTTTTTTATTTACTAACTATGCTTTGGGTACATTGCAGATCGCAATCTTGGACTTCCCAGACATGCGGCTATTTTTAAAAAAATCTATGAGCCATTATATACCTATGGAAATTACTGTCAAACAACGTCCTACATTATGAGATGGAGGGAGTGGCATGCAATTTTTGATAATTCCTACGATTCTTTTAACAAATTTTGGTGTTCTTTGGACATGAAGCTTAGAATGCCGGTGGCGGCTGCTTTTCTGTTTTCTGGTGCATTTTAAAGTTGTACCCTTCGGAGTGATGATGGGAGGAAGCACAAGATTTGGATCTGTCTATGTTATTATTATTCAGCACTTATGGAAGCTATTAAAAAATTACACCCTGCATTTTAGTTTGGATTAGATTATGTATCACTTTTACTTTGTGAATTGTGATTTATTTCGTTCCATATGTGTTAAAAAGTTCAGGCGTGATGCTTCTAATAGATACTAGTCAATGTGTACGTGCAATGCACGTTAATTTGAAGTATATTAAGTGCATGCAGGTATTAAGTAGGATATTATTTATGTGTTATTATATGATTAGCACTATATTTGGCATGAAATTAATTGCACGCTAAACGTGTTGAGCGCTCGTCATTGAAGCAGTCTAGGTCGTTGGATTGACATGATTTGATGGCTGAGATTAATTGGATCTGCCCCTTTGGGTCTTTTTATATTGGTATAGATATAGATATGAATATATGATGTTGTTGTTTCGATCTTCAGATTTGTGTTCAAGCCAAGGACCGTGTTTGCGAGGTGGTGGAGCTGCTGGTGGTCGAAGGAGCTGGATCCCATATATTTCACGGATACATAGAACGATTGTGATATAAACTTGTTGCGGTAGTTGATGAATATCAACAGATTTGCTAGAACGATATAAGATGTTTTACATATTTTATTATTATGAACTACATACGGACTGAAATATAAGATTGAAATATATCAACAGATTTGTGCTGCTCCCTCTTTTCATAAATATAAGATGTTTTACTATTTTATTATTATGGACTACATACGGACTGGAATAAATGAACAAATACACTAACATATATCTATAAATACATCTGATTCAGAAAAAAGTTAGATCATCTTGTATTTACGAACACAGGGAGTACTACCTTTGAAATGTCCAGTGTTGCTAACTTGTCTGAGCTGAACTGTTTGCCTCATATGCTTTGTGTAAACAACTACAAATCAAGCAACTAATACGAACAAGGAGAGTTATTTCGTCCAACAAAGAAACCCATGCCATGTGCCGCTCCCTCATGGGTGACCTGAGCGCGAACCCTAGCCGCTGGAACCTACCTTCCACCACACCTCCTCTCCCTGCCGTCGGCGATGCACCGCCAGGCGTCTTTATTCTCCTCTCGCATGGTGTGGAAAAGAGGGATTGCTCCGTTGTGCAGATGCACGGGCCGTGCGCGGCGTGGGGGTGCTAGGACCTGTCGGCTGGTGCAGAGGTGCGGGTGCGCCGCCGACGTGAAGTGTTGTTGGGCATTCAGGCCAGATCTGGCCAGTAGCGGATCGGCGGCCGGACCTTGTTGCCCTGGGGCTGGTGCCGCTAGCTTGGCACATTGGTGGAGCTCAGGAGGGTGCACCGTCTATGCTGGCAGACGTCGGGTGTTGTGGATCTGGCAAGGAGCGGGTTGTTGACCTAGCAGCGGTGGGCGCAATGGCGCCAGGGCGCGCGACAGGGCGGCTGCAACACAGTGGTATGTGTGGATCTGGGCGCGGCATAATGAAGTGGGCATTTCTTTGGCTAGATCTGTTGCTATGGTGGTCGGAGGCTCGACCAGCGATTGGGCTGCAAGCTAGATGTGTGTGGACTCCTGGAAGGGTGATGGTCTGCGATGGTGCTACTATGGAGCTTGCTCCTGGGTTTGCATCATCAGTGGTGCTCCTGCCCAGTGCTACGTGGTGTTGTGCATGCCTTGTGTTGGCTTTGATATGGTGGTGGTGTGTTTGGGATGTCGTCTCCGGCATAGATGCTTGGTTCTCCGGACTGAAGTCTTGCCTGACTTTGTTCGAGGATATAGTGGTGAAGGACGTCTTCAGGTGTGGTTTTCCTTGCTGGAGGCACCATCGAGTGGATCCGACATCTCTCCCGCTGAAAACCATGTGTAACGGTGGTTCCCCTTAGTGTCATTACTTCGTTGGAAGCATTGCCTTGGGTCGAGTCTTATGATGGGAGCATCGAGTTAGCAACAGTGTGGTTGATAAAGAGCAGGCAACGATTTTGTGAGCACGGTGTCATTGGTGGCGCATTCGGTTTGGGCTTGTTACTTGGCCAATGGTGGATGCAGCAGGGAATCGTCCACATGCAAGGAGTGTTAGGCGAGTTGTGTCAGTCAACCTCGTGGGATCAAAGCAGTATAATTTCGCTCTATCGAACATATTGTTCCTCTCTGGTGTCATCGAGATTCATGGATATGCTTGTGGATATTTCTAGATCCTGAAAAGTCCCAGATTCCCGCTGGATATTTCTAGAGAATTGAAATGGAATTCACAAGGAGATACACGGATTTCGCCAGATGATGGTCACGAGGGACAGGGGGATTCAAGTCAAGATATCGCCTTTCTTGCCCCCCATGAATACCTCGCCTTGGCCTCCACCGCTGGTAGGCATCATCAAAGCTCATCGATCATCCACCAAGGGTTGAGAACCATTAAGCAAAACATCAGGAAGAGGTATTCTAAGGCCAAGTTTATCATTGACCCAAAGTCATATAAAATCAAAGCTATGCGTAGGGAAGGAAAAAAAACAAAGCGATCAAATCCTTGATCGGCCAAGATTCATATGTCACTTCAATGCCTTTGAAGTTCATGCATCTTTTGTAGATAGATTTGGTCATACGGATTTCTCACTAGAAGCTTGTGGGACATCAGTGCGTGGAAGATGAAACTAGACATATAAAGGTAAGAGAGGTATCAATGTAACTTTTTGTTTCATCTGGGAATTTTATTGTTTGCTAGTTTTAGTTCCCTCTATCTGTATACATTTGTTTATATTCCGCAAAATCACATTTTTTTTAAAATATTAAGGGAAAGATCGTTGTTGCTTTAAAAGGGAACCTCAGTTCATTTTTTAGCGGGAAAGAATGGGCCGTTCTACTCTTTTATTTTAGGGGCCGATGGACTACAGTTGGCAAGCCCAAGCCCAAGCTTTCACCGCAAAACAAAAAAGTATAAGCCCAAATTGGCCTATAACCCAACTACTCGAGACCGGCGACTCTGCAAGTGGTTCTCTCCTCTGATCTCTCTCGCCCGCCACCGGCCCCGATCTCGGCGATGCCGCCTCTCACGACCCCCAAGTCCGGCGACGCCCTCTTCGCCAGCGTCGAGCGCGTAGTAAGCTTCCAAACCACCCCCCCCCCCCCCCCCTCCCCGCCTGGCCGCCCGTACACCTGCACCCCGCGCTGATCTGGTTGTGTTGGTCTGCAGAACGCCGAGCTCTTCACGCTCACGTACGGCGCCATCGTGCGGCAGCTGCTCACGGATCTCGAAGAGGTCGAGGAGGTCAACAAGCAGCTCGATCAGATGTACGCCCGTTTTCTTACTTCATCTGCCTAAGTTTGTAGGCAAATTGAGAAACTGCTGATGTGATGGTGTCCATTTGAGGATCAGATCTAGAAGTATGAATCTGGGAATTTTACCTAGGGATCACGTGTGAGGGTTTAACAGTGAGCTAGCTGCAATATCCCGAGAATGGGAATCCAAATAGATGCAGCGATGCACTTCTCACTCTCACCCTAATTGATTTAATGTTTGTGTAGTCTGTGTGTGAACAGAAGATTGTTTTTGGTGATGTTGTATCATCTTCTCGATTGAATAGATTTATACAGCCCGGATTATATGCAACTCCTGGTGTTGTCATTGTTGGTGTGGCAGCACGTCATCTACGTTCCATTGTTCAATGGTGGGAAGGAGATATGTCCAATTGCAATGACTCCAGCACTCCAAACTTGTTGCTCTTTTGAACTGAATCGAGGAGCATGGATCTAGCACATTTAGGAATTATAGCCATGCATCACTTCTGGAGGAAAGAGGGACGGCGGGACATGAAAGTGAATCACATATGAATTATTAATATGTTTCCTACTATGGTTGCTAGTTTATAGCTTATGTGGTGAATTGACTCTCAAGGTTTGCTGGCAGTTATTACTATGTTTGCTCTATTTTAACTTCTGCTTCGGAAGTGAATCACATATGAACGCTCAATGTGTCTCGTACTATGGTTGCTGGTTTATAGCTTATTTATTGGATTAATTCTCAGGTTTGCTGGCGGCTATTAATACGATTGCTGTATTTTAACTTTGCTTGGGAAACCTTTCTTAATATCTTCTTTAATTTTCAGGGGTTACAATATTGGAACTCGGTTGGTTGATGAATTCTTAGCCAAGTCAAATGTATCAAACTGTGCTGACTTCAAGGAGACTGCTGATACTATAGCAAAGGTCATTTGCTAAACTTGCTATTCTTTGGTTGAGATTAGCACAAAAATAATGCATGCATATTTTGAAGTTTTTTACCTGTATTCATATTCATAGACTAGTGAGACAAAATGTTTTGAGAGGCCAGAAAGGGAATACATATGTTTATTTAGTCATTTATTCAATAGAAGTCGACAGTGTAGCAGTTTTTACCACTGTATAACAGTGGTTTCAATTTTATGAGATGCAGACACTCAGCTATGTTTGTCCGGTGATAGCATTCTTTACGGCTACAGTAGCTATGCACCATTCAGGGACATTTCATGCCCTCTCTTTCTTCTGCAAATTCTGTATGTAGTACATTAAGCTCATTTCTTTTTATACACCTCAACTTGTTCATTAATCGAAGGCCCAAGACTTACTACCATATTTTCAAGTTGTTCGACACTTGTTTGCTTCTTAGAACAATCAAACTCATCCCCTAGCTGGTTCTCCCTTCTGCTTATCCTCCTTATGGCTTTATGCTCTGACAATATTCCTTTTTTCCTTTTCAAACCAGCTTGGGTTCAAAATGTTCCTGGGCGTGACTGCAACTGTAACCAATTGGGATGCTGAGGGTACAACTTGCAGCTTTGTATTGGAGGACAACCCACTTGTAGATTTTGTTGAGCTTCCTGATACTTGCCAAGGTCTTCAGTATTGCAATGTGTTGAGTGGAGTTATCAGGGAGCACTGGAAATGGTACGTCTTCTTTTGCTGCTATCTTTGTACTTTTCTCTTGTCAAACAGTCTAAGAATAAATAATCTATAAAATGGATCTGGGATCTGTGACCTCATGCTATTCTATTCTGTGAAACTGATATTGAAAGACTAAATCAACTTGCATAATTATGTATGCATTTCCACTTGAGAATTGTGTTTTTGATATCCATATCTTAAGGCATATCATGCTTAATGTCTGTACTCCCCTGTTGCATGGTACCACCAGTGGCCAACTTCTGCAGTATGAAGTATTATGAACTGGTTCCTCAAAAAAAAGTATTATGAACTTTTGTTCCAACTTCTGCTAGTTGGAAGTGTTCAAGTGAAACAGTCTATTATCAGCTTGTGATATTTATAGAATTGCGATCCCAGTGCTGTGATCGTACCAGTTTCAGAAGTCATTTACCATGTGCTGATCAAGTTTAATTGATGTTGCGGTGCAGGTTTCCATGAAGACGGAGGTTACATGGGTCCGTGATATGCTTCGCGGGGATGATGCCTACGAGATGCGGGTGAAGCTCACCAAGCAAGTCCCAGAGGAATACCCCTACAAGGATGATGACTAGTTTCATCTCAAGGGGTAGCTCTTCCGCACGGTGGCGCTTGTTTGCTTGTCTGGATATCCGTTTTGCTTTCCTGTGGCTGTAATTCTGGTACAACCGTCATGTTTACATGAGGCAACCTGTTCATTGTATTTTGCAGCTGGACTGTGTACCGCAGATGTATTGTAGAGATCTTGTATGGCTTTCCTGCTTTGGAACAGTGCCTGGAAATGAAGTGTTTTTACTCTGATTAGCTGCCAAATCTTTTTGGAATAAACTGGTCTGGAAAAGATCTTCTGGAGCTCATCGACAAAGCATTTTCGGCTATGAAGTTTATACTTCTCAGATTAAAAACTTTTGTAACTTGAAGTTCTAGATTTGTCCTAAGTCAGACCTTTTGAAATTTGACCAAGTATACAGAAAAAATGTGTTATATTTACGATATGAAATACTCCTTCCGTCTCATAATATAAGAACGTGTTTGACAGTAGTGTTAAAAACATTCTTATATTTTAGGACAGAGGGAGTATATACTACAGTACCTTTGATCCATAATAAGTGTCACAGTTTTGAACTAAACTGGGGTAGTTCAAAACTGCGACACTTATTTTGGATAGGAGGGAGTATATATACAAATATATTTTATGACAAATCTAATCTAATGAAACTAATTTGGTGTTGAAGTAGCATTCGTGTTTCTTCTCTCCTGCATTAAAAAAACAGTAGTGCCAGCATATTACATTCCCTCGTGAAATCTATCAAAAAAGCTAGGCGCAAAAGTTCCCTTTTTTAGAAGAACGAAAACACTATAGGGGTTGATATAGACCTGCCGGCTAATCTTTCCAGCCATCCTTGATCGACCTCCTTGAAGCCAGACCTTTCGACGGCAGGCTGGGCATAGAGTTCAATGATGTCGATGGCGCCTCCTCGCCATCCCAGGCTTCCAGCCGTCTCCCCAGTTGTCATCCACCGGAACGAGCTTCTGGTACGCTGGACCACCATCTTGCTTACGCACCCCCCGCCTCGGTATTACTCGGAACTCGGAAGGTGTTCCTTGTGACTGCGGTGTCAAGATTGATTGTACAGTTTTTTTTCTTCTGTGACTCTTAAGAATTATGGCCATGTCATTCATGGTTTTGCTGATAGAAACACTCACCTCTGTCTGGATTAATAATGACAGAAGAGAAGACTCAGACAACACTAAAAACAGAATGCGAAAGGTCCGGTTCTATATCGAAGTTGATAATAGCAAAGGTAGACCCAGGGAGACAATTTTAGCAAACATTAGGGGAAAAAATACAATACTGCTGCAGATTAACAGCCGGCTGCAGCACACGCTCCTAGGCATGTTGTCAGAAAATGAGGTGGGTCATGTATCTAAAAAATAGTACATATTTATATGCAACTATTATACTTGCCGGCTATAAGCTTGACTATGGATGATGTGGCAAGATCATATAGCCAGTAGCTGGCTAAACTATTAACCATGCTCTTGTCATGTATGTAGATCGGGATAGGCATATTATACTGCAATTCATGTGTGATATAACACTCATGATCAATCATGTAACAACAGACACAAAACTGGATTTTGCAGCCACGGCTTGGGAAAGTGCAACACACGCATATGCCTGTTGGACAAACTTCCACTGCAAAATGAAAAAAGAATGGCAGTTTTTTCAGAAATGTATACACTCCAAGCAAAAGCAAAATGCTGAGACATTTCATATGAGAAGATTAAGCCATAAGAGACAACCATATGATTATTTCCAAAGATAAGTTATCATGCCCAGCAGCATACCTCATTGTGATCGTATGCTTCACCATGAACTGTATCTTGTGCTAACGTCACATAATCTGGAACCATTATGCTAACATCAAGTGTGTTTATGCCTTTGTTGTCCATCAAAAGGGATAGAGCTGATGAATCTAGTTTCACTGTAACAAGTCACTTATGTGTACAAATTTGGAAAGGGCTCGAAAGAAATAAGATGAGTACATTAATAAAACTTCAGAGAGATCTGTAACACCCGATATGCAACTATATCCCACACGTGTCGAGGCACGACTTAGGGGCATAAGCGCATACTAGGCCATCGCAAGGATGGTTATATCTTCGCACATATCATTTACTGAAGATATGAGAGTATGAGATATAGGTTTACACCCGCCACATGTCTACAACGTGTATTTCAAGAGACTTTTTACGGTGCATCGTACTACCAGAAATAGTGGGTAGTATATAACTGATCCAATGGTCATTATTGATCCTTGATTTTTTTTCTCCCTAGGACATTTTAGTAATTGGCTGTTAGGGTAGATTTATCTTTTCTTAATGTTAATTGTAATGATTAATAACCTAGGTAATCAGATCTGTAAAAAGAATTATCCTTCATCTTAGTTCGTAGGTTTGCCCTTCGTTCTCAGGTTGTTCGTCAGCAGCCGAAGCAGTCCGCGGCCGTCTAGTCGCACAGGGCCGGCCGCTCCGTCTCCTGGCCTCCGGTCGCCGCTCCATGATCTTTGATGGCGCAGCCGCTCCGCTCCTCCTATCCTATCGGCCCTCTCCCTGTCGAATTATCTTCAGATGGCACCCGAGATTGGTTCCTCCACAAGTCTCCTCCTCCTTTCCAAATGAGCCCGCATTCATGTCTCAACTCTCAAGTCTGAACTAGTAATTCTTCTCTTTAATGCGGCATTGCATGCTCGTCTCAGTGCATGCGATGCGATGGCCAATGCGTAACTAAACTAGAACGAGGGAGGTGCCCTTTGATGCTTCATGTAGGAGACAATTAATCACAGCCCTTAATATCTGATGCTATTATCACGCGAGTTAATTCCGTCTTGGCTGCAGTACTACCGAAACTGCCCCTGATCACAAAATATACTACCGAAAATCTGCAGCAGTATTTCCAAATCTGGGCCATCCAAACACAAAAATAAACGGCCTATATTGATCTGATGTACTGTAAAAGGTCTCTATTTCAAACATTCATACATTCACAAATGAAGACAGAGACGAAAACAAACGAGAAGAGACCACCCATGCTACAAATCCCGAGATCTATTAGACTAAGAAGCGACTACTGATCGTCCGGAAACGAGACGTACATACGCCCACGATCCTTGTCATACTCCCACTGGAGCTTTGTGGCACTTCACCTGTGTCTATCTCAGAGGTACCTACAGCTGTGTTTGTAGTAATCTATGAGCCACGAGGACTCAACAATCTCATTATCCACGGTGTCAAAACTAACAAAGCTTATGGGAATGGCATGGTTAAGTGGTGAGGGTGCAGCAAACACTAAGCATGTATACGTGGCTAACTTACGAGTACAAGAATAAGACGAGTGAATACGCATGTCGGTCTCAAATTAACATGATCAAGAAGTGATCTTGGACTACTTACGTTTCAAACATAACTCCACCGTATTCTCTTCCCGAATTTTATCGAAAAGAGACGATCATGGTTACACATGCGGTTGGTGTATTTTCATTGAATTTAGTGTCAAGTTCTCTACAACCGGATATTATAAATCTTCAAGTTGCCCACCGCGAGCAAAACCCTTGAAAAGATTAAACCCTCCAAGGGTATCCCAACTTAGTCCATTATAAATTCTCACGATCTGCGGAGGAAAAACCTCCATCTCGGGATAACCCGATCAAGCTCAAAATTCCGATGCACAAGACATTTCGATAATGGTAAAACAAAACCAGCAAGACCGCCCAATGTACCGACAAATCCTGATAGGAGTCACACGTATCTCGTTCTCAGGGCACACCGGTTGGGCCAGACGTCTGGTTGGCCGAGACACTGGTTGCCCAGGGGGCGCCGACCATCGCCTAGTTTGTACCAACACTCATGAGGAGCACTGGCCCGGGTTGTAGATTAAGACTCCTCGGGCTAATTACTCCCTATGCAAATTTTAGTTGTTATTAGGCAAATGTTAAAACCAAAGTTGGGTCTTGCTGGAAGAGTTTTATTCAAAGTGAACTGTAAAGGGGGGCCCATAAACCCCAACCGTGTAAGGAACGTGAAAGTGCAACTAATCCCCGGGTGGTTTTGGTAATTCATAACAACATATATCACTACTAGGAGAAAGCCTACTAGTAGCGCTTGAAATACCTATAGCGATGGCGCTGCGTCGGCGCTATCGCTAACGCAGCTCTGACTAAGTTGTAGCAGTAGCGCTGGCTTGACCAGCGCTACTGGTAAGTATGGTTAGCAGTAGCTCTGGTCAGGGCAATGTTACTGCTAACTATCTGTAGCGCTGCAACAAAGCAAGCGCTACTGCTAATCCAGCGCTGCTGCTAATCCAGCGCTGCTGCTAGTATTCCTGCTTTCACAGATTTATACCCCCTCTATGTATTTGTGATGTATTTGTGCAGGCTCTATATAGTAGTTTCATCAGATCATAATAAACATACACTATTCTCATCATATCATACACATATAGTAGTCTCGTCATACCATCATCATCATCATCATCATCATCATCATCATCATCATCATCATCATTCAACACAAATGTCATCACATCTCGAAAATAGCGATACACAAGTCATGCCATGTCTCGAATAAGTGCAACTGCATGGTCATGGCACACACACAAGTTTAATCATCTCTATCTAAACCATGATGTAGAATAGAAGAGCGATTAACATGAGCAAGAGCACGACTATGTAGTACTTGAGGCACCGGCGGTTCCGCCCCCGCTCTTGCCGGAGCGTCCACCTCAAGTAACTACTTTCCGCTTCGGCTTTGCTGTCGAACACTCTATGGCTAGCACCCGGGTACTTGTCCACCTAGGCATGAGCGTCTGGCTAGTGGTCGTAGACTCCTGGAACCCTCCCAACGAACATGGCGTAGCAGTCCTTCGCCATCTCTGATCTATGTACATGCATCGTCAGTTGATGAATTCAACGATAATATGCAACATACTGTACTTAAGAAAACAAAGAGGCATAATTAGCAAAATACAAGCAACCTTTAGTAAACATAAATAACGAAGTTCCTCATACCCAAACTAATTAACTAGAGCGATCTACGCTAGTTCAGGAGGATGGTTTAATTACATCACAGAGTTTCACCGCGCATAAAATTCAAAGTTTTGCCATAGAAAGACAGTAGTGACACATTGTCATCGACAATCAGTCCTCCATGTCGGCGGTCCAATCTTCATAGTCAAGGAGGAAGCACCCGAGCTTCTTGAAAGGCTTTAGGTCCAGACGCTGAGCGAGTAGCAATGCTCGGACATCTTCCCGCGTGATTGGCCCATGGTAGAACATCCCTGTTGGTTCGATGACCTGCTTCATGATCACTTGGGCAAGTTCAACTATACGTGATAAAAATCAGCTTGGATTCGATGATCCTATGTCTTTCCTATGCTTGTGGCCCAGTTGACAATCTCGGCATCGTTGGTAGTAGCTGACATGCGAAGGCGTTGATTATCCCTTTTGTACTCGATCAGATGATGCATCAGGTAGAATCCACCAGCCTTACTGGTGTACGGTTGCTAGATGCAGCAGAAGTCGGTCTTATGACTGAAACCCAACCCATTCTTCCTGTGCTTTTTCACCTTGATATATCCACCAGATAGGCTGAAGGTTAACAGGGCATTATCAAGAACACTCTTGATGTGCGTGTAATCCTTTTTCTTGATGTTCTTAGATGAGTCCAAGTACATAGCATGGGAGTATTCTGGGTACAGAACGATGAGGACGGCGCCCCCCCTGTCGTGGTACTAAGTCTGACAGTAAGTATAGGGGGTACGAATGAGGAGGCAAGGTCCTAGCTACGGCAAGGTTGTACGCAAGTGTTTACGAGTTCAGGCCCCTCTCGGAGGAGGTAAAAGCCATACGTCTCGGTGCCCGGAGGCGGTCGACTGGATTATATGAGTGTGTGTTGCAGGGGGTGCGAACCCTTGTGCCAGAGGAGGGGGTGGCTTATATAGAGTTTGCAAGGACCCCAGCCATCCCCCTTACAGAGGGTTCAATATACATAAAGATGGGGCGTTACTGGTAACACCAACCTTAAGTGCCTTAAATGACCTTAAAGACTACAGAGTGAATGCTTGCCCGTTGCTGTTCTGAGTGACTCCTGGTCTTCAGAAGGTCGAGTGGTCTCTTGTCTGGTCGAGTGATTTACTAGTCGTGTGACTTCGGGAAGGAGGGGTACCCGAGTGGTTGATTGGTCGAGTGGATCGCACTCGACGCCTTTATTGAGTACTCCCTGTTGTCTCTTGAGCTTCTTTGCTTCTAGGGTAGTGACCTTGGGTAGGGCGTATAGGTCAGGCCTATGACCCTGCCCTAGGTCTGTATCATCATCATTAGCTCCCGAATGCATTAAGGTCCGAGTGGAAGGAAGGTTGAAGTTGATCTTGCTTCGACCCTTGCGCTTCACAAGTACTTACGTTGGACGGAAGGCTCATGTTTAGAACTTCGGCATCGTTTCAGTCGCCTTGATCGATTCAAAAGTTGCCGAGTGAATTTATAACGTCATCCGTCGAGTGTTGTTTTTGAGCGCGGAACCTTCGGCGCGATTGGTTATGGCATATCCCGGATCTCACGGGATTCGAAATTTCGGGGAAGCATGTGGGACGGGGCATGCCGTGGTAAGCGGGATGGATAGACAGGAGTGCCTCGATCCCCACGCCACCTTTTTCGCCATGTACCCAGCGCGCGACTGTTGCGGGATTTGACAGGATCGCCTGGGCCCATGCGTCAGCCACTTGGAAGTGGGTCCTTAAAAGGCGACAGGGCTGAGGCGCCTGCACTGTGCGCGTCCATTCTCTCCCCTTCTCCTCTGCTTCTCCACCGCATCCGGCTCCTCCGCTCTCGACGCCGCTGCTCCGCCACCATGGTGAAGGACAAGACGACGATGTTGGAACACGCGAAGAAGGCGACGGGGGCGGCGAAAGGCAAGAAGCAGAATCAGGGGTCGTCGTCGCAGTCGGCGCTGCGCCGGGTTGGATCCAGGGCGATTGGATCTGATCCTCACTCCGGCAGGATGACTTGGACGAGCTGGCTGAGTCCGGACCGATCGCCAATGGCGCTACGTGGTTTCCGGAGGGGGAGACGGAGCCGCAGCTGCGACCGAGTGAGTGCGTCGTGCTCACCACCCATGTCGACCGTGGTTTCTCGCTTCCTCCGCATCCTTTTTTCGGGGTTTCTTGAACTTCTTCGGAGCCCAACTCCATCACTTTTCTCCCAACACCATCACATACCTAGCTGCGTTCGTGTCCATGTGCGAGAATTTGCTAGGTTGTCGACCGCATTGGGGTCTTTTCAAGCACATTTTCACTATCCGCTCCCAGTCAGTAAAGAAAGCAAACACGAGTGACGAGAAAACACACGTTATCCATATATGTGGGCGTTTGGGTATCCAGAAGAGGAAGAGGAGCTCTTTCCCTTCCATGACCCTTCCTGAGTCGGTCAGGGGCTGGCAGTCGACCTGGTTCTACAGCTAGGACATTGCAACTCCAGGCCAGTCGACTGGACTTCCCCCTTTTACCTTCGATCGTGTTCAGACCCCTTCCTCGTTGAAAGTGACCACTGCGGAGAGGGTGGAAACAAACATGCTGGTTGAGAGGGTGGTCCAGTTGATCAATCAAGGCGTCACTGGCATGGATTTGCTGGAGGTATTTCTCATTCGGTGGATCCAGCCGCTCCAGGCTCGCGACCACTCCATGTGGATGTATTCTGGAGTCAACGACACCGCTCGGGTTCATCCAGAGGAAGTACTAGCCAAGACTGTGGCCCAGTGGTTGAAGAGTATCACAGGAAACAAGGACAACCCTAAAGGCGCCAGGAGTGTCGACCCCTTCAGCGACAACAACCAGCCAGACAAGGTTCGGTCTCTGCCATCGACTGTATTTGTGTACATCTTCTAACTGTCTTTGAATCCGACTGACTTTCACTCGACCCCTTGTCTTGTAGGTTTATACTGAGATGTACTCGATGCCCAATGGCAAAGAAGTTCTGGAGCAAGACCAGGAGGGAGAGGACAGCACTGAGGAGAGCGGTGATTGTCAATCTCCGGACGACAAGGACGAAGAGGAGATCGATGAGTTGGGCGACGAAGAGATGGTCGACTCACCACCTCGTTCGGAACATCGATCCAAACTACTCCATGATCCAGTGGGTGGGCGCGACAAGACCGTAGCCTCGGGCACCCAAACTCAGAAGTGTACTCGGACTTCGACTCCGGAGCCGACAGAGAAAGTCGCCAAGCAGCCCAAGGTCGTTCCCCCAAAAGCTCGGAAGACTTTGCCCAGGATTAAGATGGATGTTCCTGTTGCCTCTGGGTGAGTGTTCTTTTTGTGTTTTCATCCATCGACTGACTCTTCTGTTTTGACCAAATGGATCGTACATTTTCCAGCCCCACCTCCGCCGCGACTGATATGGACGTTGACAAGGCCCCAAGTGACGAGGAAGCCGATGACGCGGCCACCTCCAGAGCTAGTAAGTCCGCTCGACTCGAATTTATTCTGTCGATTGAGTTGTCGGCCAGTTGAATTTCTGATGTTTTATTTTTGTTGCAGCTCCACGAGACGTTGTCGTGCTTCCAGATGATGAGGAGGAAGAAGTGCCTCTGAGGGAGAGGAGGAGGGGCAAGGGATCAAGTGGGAAAGCGCATGAAGTTCAGGTCCCTCACTCGACACTGGTGCTTGAGACGGTGGTCGAGCGATCCGGAGATCCGGTTTGGACCAACGTCACTTTCGCTAACCCGCTGTCGACTGATCGCCCATCAGGGCCAACTGATCAGGCCCCTGCTGCTCCAGTACAACTCCATGCGTCTGACCCAGTGGCTGCTTCGACTGCCTTGACACCATCGCTCTTTGCTGCGTTCCAAACTCCAGACGACTCGCCAAGTGCCGCCAGGGAGGCTCTTCTCCAGGTGAATCTTGTGATGGAGGATGAAGGTGGTGCACGAGGCCAGTCAAGTGGCTTATAATGCTAGCACCACTCTGCAAACCAACGTCAAGGTTGGTTGATTCCCGACTGATCTTTTGAATAATCAAAACGGTCGATGTTGCTTCGCTGCCGATATGTGCATCTACTATCATGGGTCTGTGTTTCACATCCAATCACCCACTGGGGTGTGTCTGTCCTAGAGTTGAATAGGTCTTCCACTTCAGTCGACTTAGGTGGAGTCGAGTGTTTGTCCGAACCAGTGGGGGCACGCAGAGTGCACCCACTGGGTGTAGTCCCCGAGACCACGGTCGACTGCTGGCAGTCGGCTAGGGTCTAAGAATCTCCTCCTTTTTTCTTTTTCTTTTTTACTTGCGCTGGGCAGACCATGCCGAGTGCTTAAACCAAACAAGTGAGGGCACGCTAACTGCACCCACTGGGTGTAGTCCCCGAGACTACTGTTGAATGTTTGATTCGGCAGTAGTCTTAGAGCAACTTTCACTGTGATTATCTTTTGTTTCTGCCGACTGATGTATCTTATTTGCTGATCGTAGAGGTCGTGTGATCTTGGGGCTCAACTTTCCGAACTGAACAAGAAACAAATCAGCCTCAGTAGTCTTAGAGCAACTTTCACCGTGATTATCTTTTGTTTCTGCCGACTGATGTATCTTATTTGCTGACCGTAGAGGTCGTGTGATCTTGGGGCTCAACTTTCCGAACTGAACAAGAAACAAATCAACCTCAGTCTTGATCTGGAGCTTGCCAAGAAGAACCTCAAGACTACTCAGGATGAAGCAACTATCATGGGAGGTAACCAATCGTCAACTGTCCTCCTTGTGACTCGCACTCCTCCGTGTTTCTCCTTTTAGTCTCTTTGAACCGAGTGACTTCACTCGAATAGATGTGCGTAGTGAAAACCGTCAACTTCAAGCTCGTGTGAAGAATGTTATTTCTTTAGAGAAAATGAAGGAGGCTCTGGAGAAGAAGGATCAGGATCTTACTGCTGCCCAGAAGGAGGCGCGAGAGAAGACAGTGCTTGCGGACAAGAAGCTGGCTTCAGTCAGTAAGTTGGAAGAGGAGAACTCTAAGCTGAAGACTGCCGTCTCTGAAGCCAATCGGGAGGTCGAGCAACTGAAGAAAGACAAGGAGAGCTTAACCAATAAAGTTGGAAACCTCAAAGCCAAGAAGGGCGAGCTGGAGTCCTATCTGGGACAACTTGCTGCAAAACTGGTCCTGAAGCTTGAAGGTATTATCGTTCGACTAACTTGTTATTGTCGATTGACACGTCTTGTCATGCTGTCGACTCACTATTTTTTCCGACTGTGCAGAACTTTGTCAGGACTTTGAAGCAGAGACTGGGCGGGTCGAGACGGGTCTTGACCCCATCAATTGTCCCGTCAAAGATGATGTCTCAATGAATGTGCTGTGGTTGGAATCGCGCACGATAGTGTGATTGCTTATCTTGCCCGACTGAAGGCGGCAATGACTCGGGTTGATGCTGTGTCGGTGGGAAACGACACCTATGGGATCACAAGAATCCCTACTACGGTTGCGGGGCATGGGGTCATCAGAAGAGCGGGATCAGCAGTCAGTACAAACACTCGGGTCGTTTACCCAGGTTCTGGCCGCAAGGATGCGTAATACCCTAGTTCTGCTTTGATGTGTATATCTGTGTTCTTGGAGTTCTTGAGCTAGCTACACTAAGCGTAACTTGTCCCAGAGTCCGAATCCTTCTCCTAGATGCCTTGGGCCTCCTTTTATAGGCAAGGGGATCACCACAGTGGCACACAGGAGGTGGCATCGGGGTACTGTGATTAAGCCTAGCGCTTGCCATTATGGGACAAGACATATTTAATGCACCTCTGACGTGTCCCCTTCACTTTATCGCCGCTTCGCCCTGCCTTGACACGCGCGTGGGCCAGTGAGGCGGTCAACGCCATGTAGGCTGGCTGGATGCTGAGGTGGCGCGGTGGTAGGGCCTTCACGAAGATTTGCATGCCACCACGTAGGCATGCGCTGAGTTGGCCGAGAAGCCTCATGTCGACACACAGGCGTCTGTCCAGCTGGTGGGCTGGTAGCTGCATGGGAGCGGTGGTAAAAACTTGGCGGGCGTGGGCCTAGCTGCGGCCCCGCGGATGTCCTCGGCAAGGGCCTTGCCGGGGCCCCGACAAGGGTCTTGCCGCGGCGTTGCGGTCGTCCCCGCCAGGGATCTTGCTGGGGGTCTTGCGGGTTTCCTCGGCAAGAATCTCGCCGAGGTTCGTCATCTACTAATCCTCTTCTGATTTGGAGCGTTTCTTGTCTTCACAAAGATCTGTATGCCATCATGATGGCACCTCCCGAGCCTGGGTCCCAACATGGTTGGTGGTGTTGGAAAAACTGGGGCTCAAGGGTGGCGTGCTTCGCTGGCATCGGGTAGGCTGCCCCGGCAAGGTCCTTGCCGGGGCCGTGGGGGTCGCCCCGGCAAGGGCCTTGCCGGGGGAAACCACCTCGCCTTCTTGCTCTTTATGCCTCCGCCTTGGTGTTGCTTTGACCATCCCGCGGCTTTGATTCCCTGTCTCTGCCCTGCTTGAGTGTGGCCGCAGGTGTGGCTCTGACTGCCCGTGCACAAGTAAGGGGTACAAAAGAGCACCCCTACTTTAGTACACCGACAGGAGCCTCCGGGCCTGGGCCACACATAAGCGCGACACGTTGCTGGGCCAAGCCCAGAACGGTGCGCAGGCAGGCAGGGCAGTTTTATTTGAGGTGCCTTTTTCCGCTCGATGCGTTCTCCCACGGCCTGCGTTGCACGCGTGACGTGGGGGTCGCGCGTGCGGGTGATCGAAGCGAGCTTGCATCATCCCGCGGTGATCAGTAAAGAGGCGGCTTGCGTGTCCCTTCGAGACCGCAGGGCCACTGCTCATTTACTCTCCTTACCTGGGAACCGTCGCTCCACGCGTCCCATTACGCCCGTCCCTTGCGCCACGTACGCCGCAGGCACGACGCAGGGCGAATGACATGCGCGCAGAACACGGGAAGACGTGCGCGCGTGGGTTGATACCCACGCTCCTTCAATTGGGCGGGGAGGGCAGTCGACGGCCTCACTCGCTGTCACCTTAATGAGCCGGATTGGCTGAGAGGGGCGGCCGAGCCCCGACCCCGTCCCTTTATAAGGAGGGAAACAGGAAGGATGGCGCTTCCCAGTCCTTTGCCATCCGCCTCTCCCCATCCCTGCTCCTTCCTTTATTCTGTTAGGGCGAGAGGACGCGCTGATGCTTCGTCGGTGGCGGCGAGGGTCTCTGCTCGACAACACGTCGCTCCTCCCCAAGAGCATGCGGCGGCGGAGCCGGTCGCGAGAGGAAGGAGGAGGGGGCGAGGCCGAGGCCGCCGCAGTGCACGGGGAAGAGGAGGACGGGGTGGCGCGTCGCCCTCGCCTCCACCAGCGGTCCTTCCCCCAATGGAGGGCCACGTCGGGGACAACCCTTGCGAGTTCTTCATCAGGCTGCACCGGCCGACGCGCCGTCGTCTTCATCTCCCGACCCCATTCGCCCGCGAGATGGAGCTTGAGCCGCCGCAGGCGCTGAGGCTGCACATGAGGGGCTGTGGGAACAGCGGCACATGGGCCGACGTTGACTTCCCAGCCCCTCACGTCATGTATCTTCACCGCGGGAGGAAGACCTTCGCTCGCATCCACAGCCCGACGGAGGGGCTCATTCTCTATTTCAAATTAATGGAGAATGGCCTCCTCTTCGTCAAGGTCTTTGGAAACTTCGGGACTCGCCTAAGGTGCTGCGTGGAGAGCTCCTCTAATGATGAAGACTCTTCCTCGAACGGGAGTGACAAGGAAGACAACGACAACGACGACAAGGGTAGCGAACGGCAGGATGACGGGTCCGACTAGGCATCGGGCGCGCCGTTCCTGGGCGACACCGGCGACCCCGTCATCCGTGTCACCGGCTCCTTCAACTTCTCGGGGTCGCCTCCTTAAGCGGCTGGCGTGGGGAGGCCGGAGAAGGCGAAGAAGGCGGGTGGCGGGCAAATCAAGTCGAATCTGATGGCACCGGCGCCGTGGCGTATTGACGGACCGCTACCTCATCTTGCAGCTCTTCCTCCGGCACCACCACCACCAGCCCTCTCCTAGGCGGCCACCAACATGTTCTCTTGGTGCCTTCTGCTGCTCGTACCTCAACTAGGCGCTCCTTCTACCCTTTTGCCTCCTTGTTTCATTTCCTCAGGAGAGGGACAAGAAAGGGATTACGGGCACCTTATCTTTTTTCAGTTTGTAAGCCCACGGGCCTTAGTTAGGTTTAAAGCTTGTAACCTCCCTGTTTATGTTTACATTCCGTACGAACTGTACCTGTATGGAACGTATTAATGGAAAAAGGGTGCTTGCCGAGTCTTGTGTGTGTGAGCAAAACCCATACCAAGGAACAAATCCTTGTTATTTTCAACATAAACACAGTTGCTCGGCAGCAGGCCTTGCCGCCCCCTACTCCGTTCGACCATTTTCACGCCTTTGGCGGAGGCAGGGATGAAGTAGGGGTGGGCCCTACGCTCGCTTCCTTGCTGCCGCGGCTACAACCAGATTCCGAACCAAGAAGTTCTTGGGTGGTAGGAATGAAGGGAACATGGCAGTCTCGGAATAAAGCGAGGTTTCATACGTCCCAATCTTTATACAGAAATGCATAACAGAAGATAAGAAAGCTTATCTGGATTTGCAGCCCCCGGCAACCCCAGCTTGCCGTGGGTGGACCTTTGTGTCTTCTGCCCCTGGCAAGCTTGGCTTGCCCGAGAATTGAGCCTTAAACTTGCTCTCTTCCTTCCCTTGGCGGAAAACACTTATGTACCCTTCTCGTCGTCTCCAACGTATCTATAATTTATAAACATTCATGCTATTATATTATCTGTTTTGGATGTTTATGGGCTTTACTAAGCACTTTTATATTATTTTTGGGACTAACCTATTAACCAGAGGCCCAACCCAAATTGCTGTTTTCTTGCCTATTTCAGTGTTTCGAAGAAAAGGAATATCAAACGGAGTCCAAATGGAATGAAACCTTCGGGAGCGTGATTTTTGGAACGAACGTGATCTAGGAGACGTGGAGCTGAAGTCAGGGAAGCTTCGAGGAGGCCACTAGGCAGGGGGGCGTGTGTAGGATCGAAAGTATGTCTAGAGGGGGGGGGGGGTGATTAGACTACTTGACCAAATAAAAATCTAGCCTTTTCCCAATTTTAGTTCTTGGCAGATTTTAGCAACTTAGCACAAGTAAAGCAATCGACCTACACATGTAATTCTAAGAGTATAGCAGCGGAATGTAAAACAATTGCATATGAAGGTAAAAGGGAGGATTTTGAGAAGGCAAACGCAATTGGAGACACGGATGTTTTTGTCATGGTTCCGATAGGTGGTGCTATCATACATCCACGTTGATGGAGGCTTCAACCCACGAAGGGTAATGGCTGCACGAGTCCACGGAGGGCTCCACCCATGAAGGGTCCACGAAGAAGCAACCTTGTCTATCCCACCATGGCCGTCGCCCACGAAGGACTTGCCTCACTAGGGTAGATCTTCACGAAGTAGGCGATCTCCTTGCACTTACAAACTCCTTGGTTCAACTCCATAATCTTGACGGAGGCTCCCAAGTGACACTTAGCCAATCTAGGAGACACCACTCTCCAAGAAGTAACAAATGGTGTGTTGATGATGAACTCCTTGCTCTTGTGCTTCAAATGATAGTCTCCCCAACACTCAACTCTCTCTCACAGGATTTGGATTTGGTGGAAAGAAGATTTGAGTGAACAGCAACTTGGGGAAGGCTAGAGATCAGGATTCATATGGTAGGAATGGAATATCTTGGTCTCAACACATGAGTAGGTGGTTCTCTCTCAGAAAATGAATGCTGGAAGTGTAGGCACATTCTGATGGCTCTCTCAACGAATGAAGAGTGGGTGGAGGGGTATATATAGCCTCCACACAAAATCTAACCGTTACACACAACTTACCAATCTCAGTGGGACCAAATCGTCAAACTCGGTCGGACCGATTTAGAAAATAATGTGACCGTTAGGATTTTCGGTGGGACCGACATGCAACTCGGTGGGACCGATATGGTTAGGGTTAGGGCATAACGTAATCTCGGTGAGACCGATTACTCAAACTCGGTGGGACCGATTTTGGTAATAAGCTAACCAGAGAGTTGGTCAGGCAAACTCGGTGGGATCGATTCGCTCATCTCGCACTACAAAAAAAAGACACATCCGTGACATTTTGGGCCGAACGAAATTTTTTTCTGTCATACATATGACACTCCTATGACGATAATTGTGAAAAGACTCGGTATCATCATAGATGTGGTGGGCTCCTACTTCTATGACAAAAAATCATGACAGAAAATGGGATTTTTGTCCTGGGCGGGCCGGAGACGCAGCCGCATGACATTCTTTGGGCTGTCCATGACGGAAAAAACCGTCGTAGAAGCGAGGGGGAGGAAAATTTCGGGGAGTTGCCGGTTACGGTGGGAGGTCGGGGGCCGAGCGATGCACGTTTCTCTCGTACATGTGCGAGGCGTTGGATCTAACTGAACCCGTGCGAGGCGTTGGGCTCTGGCGAACCCGGCGATTACCTTTGCGAGCTACGCGTTCTTGAACCCGGCGATCGATCAATGGCTGTTAGCGAACACGATGGGCGATTCGCCGCTCTGCTGCTAGCTGAAGCCGATCGATTGGATGAGCGATGGCGTTGCGGGGGGTTGGATGAGCGATTGGCGGTGGCGTTGCCTACGGATGAACAGGACCCGTGGTGTGGAGGGTTGGATGAGCGATGAAGCGGTGGAGGGTGGTTGAACCGGACCCCATGGTGTGGAGGGCTGGATGAGCGATGAAGCGATGGAGGGTGCCCGTGGAGGGTGGTTGAGCGATGGCGGTGGAGTAGCGGCGTGGTGGAGGCTGGAGGAGGGCGACGGGAGCCCGTGGAGGCTGGAGGAGGGCGACGTTGGAGATGAACAGTATCCCGTGGAGTCCCGTTTTGCGGTACGCCACACCCCTCCCGATGAACAGGACCCCCGTTTCGACCGTGGGAGGTCCGTTTCGTCCGTTTTGCGGTACGCCACACCCCTCCCGATCAACAGGACCCCCGTTTCGACCGTAGGAGGTCCGTTTCCTCCGTTTTGCGGTACGCCACACCCCTCCCGATCAACATGACACCCGTTTTGACCGTAGGAGGTCCGTTTCCTCGTTGTGCGGTACGCCAGGCCCCTCCCGATCAACAGGATCCTGTTTCGAACATGGCCAGTCGAACACAAGGCCGTTTCCTCCGTTGTGCGGTACGCCAGGCCTCGTTTCCATCGCCTGTTCCGTCCAAGCCCTCCCGATGAACACGACCACGCATTCCGTTCTGTCCCAGCCGGTTGGCTCCCCATGAACACGACGACAACACTGTTTCTCCGTTCCAACCCAGCCATGTACATATGCGCGAGTAGGCGTTCGAGACCCTGCCCGTATGTACGTACGTGGCCGTATTTTCTTTCTTGCACCCTCGCTATGCGTGCGTGTACATGCTACGTGCGGCGCCTCTACTACGACCGTGTGCGCCTCTACAACGACCGGTATGTACGTACGTTCGCGACCAGAATAACAACCCTACGTGCGCTTCGACCAGGTGGGTCTGGCTGTGAGGCACTTCCTTGCTGCGAAGATGTAGCTAGTGGGTCCCTAGCGGTCGAGGCGAATCGTTTTTTGCCCGGACGCACTTCCTTGCATGCGAAGATGTAGCTGGTGGGTCCCAGTAGTCAGGGGGAAATGCTTTTTCGCGAGATACGGTGGCTCGTCCGGTGGGTCCCCGCTGTCAGGTGGAGGAATAATTATTTTGCGCGTAATAAGGAGACACTTCCTTCTTTGCGGCCGTGGACGGTATCGGCCTCTCCACGTACAATCCACGTCCGATGGAAGCCATTCCTTGACCATATTGACCACGCCACGCCGAGAGCACCGGGGAAGGTGGACGACGGTGAGGCCTAGGAAGGGATGACGGAGCCGGGAAAACGCGACGGTGGATGCCGCAGCGTAGAAAGTCTGAGGTTCACCGGTTCGCTGCGGTGTGAGGCTGCCGTCGCCCAGAATAACGAGGTGTGGGTGAGTAGAGGGATGGCACGGCCAGCGGTGGGAGTAGTAGGCGGTGAGGCCTCCGCCACATCGCCATAACCGACCACGGGAGGCAGGAGCACGAGGCACGACCGGCGCTGGTTTGGTAATTTGGAGCAAGAAGACCAGAGGTTGAAGAAGCACTACGGCCGTTGGATGGACATCGTCACGGTCCTGGAGGTAGAATCGTGCATATTGACTAAGTTGACAAAGCCCTCCGTCCCGTCAACTTAGTAGGCCCTAAGTCAGCCTACCACTATACTAGGTCCCAGCTAACAAGGGAGTATTCATTTTTTGTGCGTAATAAGGAGGCACTTCCTTGCGTGCGAAGATATAGTGGGTCCGAGCTGTCGTGGTGATAACGTTTTTTCACGAAATACAGAGGCCCTTTGGAGGGTCACGATGTCAGTGGAGGAATCATTATTTTGCGGCGTAATAAGGAGGCATTTCCTTGCGTGCGACCGTGGACCCGGTATCGGCCTCTCCACGTCTGATCCACTTCAGATGCATGTCGGCCGTTGACCATGTTGACCAGGCCGTGCCAAGAGCACCGAGGCGGTGGACGACGGCGAGGCCTAGGAAGGAGCGACATGGAGGCATGGAAGACTCGGCGATTGTTTCCCACGCGAGGGGAATCTGTTGTCTGAGGTTTACTTGTTCGTCTGCCGTCATGGAGAATAACAACAGTGTGGGTGAGTAGAGGGATGGTAGGCCATCGATGGGGAATCTGGTGGGGCGGTGAGGCCTGCTTGGCAACCTGATCGGCCACGGGAGGAGGAAGCGAGTAGTCCATGGCGCTTGTTTGAGCGGCCGAGCAGGAAGAGCAGAGATTGATGAAGACGACGGCCGTTGGATGGACATCCAACGATCCTTTGCTGTCGTCAACCTTTTTTTAGGAAAGCCTCAAATCTGTGGAAAACGGCATACAACCCATCTGCCATTATTTCTAATAATTTACAACCCATTTTCTATTTCTTAAGGTTTTTTTGGAGCCCATATTCTTTTTGTTAGCATTACATCCCATATTGTGGGCATGGTTAAAAAATTATACGAAATTTTGCGTATTTTGGTGCGGTCCGAACTGTTTTTAATTCCGAAATTTCGACTCACATTCAAACTGATTTTAAAAATAAATGTATATCAATATAAAATCCAACAAATTCTCCATGCATAAAAATTAATGTAATTTAAAATCTCAGAATGAAAAAAAGATATTTTAAACTAATTGCCGGTTTGATGTGTTTTAAAAATGTACAGCCCATTTCTCATTACTGATAGGCCATTTTCTCGGCCAACTGAATGAAGCTCTCCTCGTCTTGAAAGATTTGCAGCCCAACAGGCCTGACAAAGCGACTTACTTGGCAAATCACAAAAAAACTGGGTTGTGTCCTTGGACCCAGCTGTCAGCCTCTCCATGTACAGTACTCTTCCGATGGAAGTCGGTCGTTAACCACATTGACCATGCCGCGCCGAGAGCACCAAGGCGGTGGACGACGGCGAGGCCTAGGAAGGGACGACAGCGGGCAGGGGAAGGCAGCGGTAGTGGATGCCCACAGAGAGGAGTTCAAGGGTTCACTTGGTTCGGTGCGGCGTGAAATTTCTTGTCGCCCTTGAGAATCTTGAGGGTGTGGGTGAGTAGATGGATACCTGGGCCAGCGGTGGGAGTAGTAGGGGCGGTGAGGCCTCCGCGACATCACAACCCGACCCACGAGAAGCGAACGCAGCAACACGATCGGCACTGCTTTGGGCGGCTGGAGCAAGAAGACCAGAGGTTGAAGAAGCACTATGGCCGTTGGATGGACATAGTACAGTCACTAGAGCTAGAATCGTTCATATTGACTAAGTTGACAAAGCCCCCCGTCCTCGTCAACTTAGTAGGCCCACAAGTCAGCCACCCATTATGGTGGGTCCCAGCTAGCAGGGGGTATTCATTTTTGGTGCGTAATAAGGAGGCACTTCCTTGCGTGCAAAGATATAGCTGGTGGGTCCGACACAGCGTCGGTGGGGGTGTTTTTTTCGCGGAATACAGAAGCCCTTCCCACGTACAGTGCACATACAATGTGTAATAAGGAGGAACTTTCCTTGCGTGCGACCGTGGACCTCGTGGGTCCCAGCCGTCAGGCTGTCCACGTACAGTCCTCTTCCGTTGACTCTCATATGTTGACCACGCCGCGCCGAGCGCACCGTGGCGGTGTGACGGCAAGGCCCTGCATGGAGCGACCGGAGATGGGGAAAGGCAGCGGTGGAGTCGCATAAGCGGAGAGGTGGGAAACTTGACTGGTTAGGAGTGCGGGTGGGCCTACACTAGGCGAGAGAATAACAGGAGGTGCGGAGTGGAGGGATGGCCTCGCCGTCGGTGAGGTAGCGTTGTTGAGGAGCGCAAAACAACACCGCTGGGCCTTGAAAGGCTGGGCGAAGCGTTCCGGAAGCGCTGGGGGAAGAAGACGAGAGATTGAAGAAGAATGTCGGCTGTTGGATGTAAATCCAACGCCTTCTTAGGCTTCGACCTACTGGCCCACATGTCAGCCAGTCCATTTGTTTTTTAGTCCATTTGGTGGGCTGGGTGAAACAATGATGTAGCATCTATGCAGCCCGTTTAAATCCCATTTGCATTTTCTTGAAATCCGCGGACTTGCTGGGCTGGGTGAAAATATCATGCTGGGCTAGGCGGAGAAATGTTATAAAAACAAAAACACATGATTTCACGTCGGTAAAATCTTTGCAAGCTTATATGCATAATCACTAGGAGTTAACTTGGCAAGTTATATATAAACAATTATTATTATTATTTTGTAAGAACTTTCAACTTACGAAATATAATATCATTTCAATTTGATGAGTTAATAGTACGTGGGGTATTATTATTTTTTAGGCTAGACGTGGGACAGTTGAGTTGGTTCTAGGGAAAATCTTTGGGAGAAAACTCAGTTTACATCGAAAAAGAAAGTGGGAGAAAATTTAGAGACCTGCTGGGTCCACCTGAGGAGAGGAATATGTTGGGAGGAAGGAGATTCAAAGCACGACAACCGAGTGAAAAAGTTTTTTTTCGGACAAGTGAACTAGTTTACATACATAAGCAAATATCCACTAAAAAAGCAATCAGGTTAATGGGTTCTTAAAAGAAATATTTCGGACAAAACATATAATTACGACACATAGGCTAATGCATGAAACACTCAGATGATAAAGGTGCTTATAAGCAGATAAAGTACAACATCTAGACCTTCTGGCATGCTTGATCATGGCCTTTGCGGCTGTCCGTGTACTCGTCGATTCACGGGAAGCAGAACCGCCCTCATGTCCAAGATCTGCACTGTACATGTCGTAGCATGCGTATCGTCCTTGGCGCGTAGGTTATGTAGGCTAGATTCAGAGGTACCTCCCACGTGTTCAGGTCGTCTTCTTTCATGTTGGCGTGGGGTCGATGATGGTCTCAAATGAGGTCAACCACGGAGTCCTTCTCCGCCCGTTGCCGATGATCTTGTATTGCTTCGGATGTCGACAAGCTTGTTGCACCAGATGGACGAATCGTCGCATTCTTCCTTCTCTCCACCGTAGCGAAGGTGCGATCGGTGTTGCCGATGAAACAGGGCGAATGCTCGAACTGGTGCAGCCATAGGACTGAGGCGAGGCAGAGCTTCACCGAGTCCGTATCGTTGGTGTACATCACATTCAACTTGGTGCAGCCATAGGATTGAACAGCGAACTAACTCCTTGCTGAAGTCCATATCCAGCTGGCTCACCCCTCAGATCGCCATTGGGATCTCTTCGAGTGAACGAGTGTGTAGGCGGCGGCAGCAGTTCGTTTTTCAGCTCTTGGGGAACTGGATTCTCTGATGGCTGAGTGTGTACAGGCGACAACGATTACTACCCTCCTCATCCGCTGCACACCCGGCAGAAGATGCACCCTCGGCGCATTCAAACGCCTCCATTAAGAAACCTACTCACAGCCACACGTCGGTTCACGGCGGAGTCTGTATTAGTCTTGTAATAACAGGAGTTAGTGGCCACTTTACTTAAATTTAATTAGCTTTAATAGAAATTTATACTTAAAACAAGCAATGCATTGGCTCGTTCTATCAGTGCCACGGGATCAACATGCACAACAATTAGAATTATTATTCTCAGGACGCACATGATCATCACATTTTTCATACTTTCACAAAGATAATACTACCAAGTTTGAACTGTTTGTTATGGTTGCTGTCCTCTGCATCATCATGCCGTGTTTCCCAACTTGCAAGATTCAGAACCAACAAATAAGATCCAAATAATAAGTACAACAAAGATGCCTACACATCTCATTGATTCCCAGCTTGCAAGATTCAGAACCAACAAATAAGATCCAAATAATAAGTACAACAAAGATGCCTACACATCTCATTGATTCCCAGCTTGCAAGATTGAGAACCAACAAAGAAGATTCAAATAATAAGTACAACAAAGATGCCTACACATGTCATTGATTCCCGACTTGCAAGATTCAGAACCAACCCATTAGAGCGTTTTGATAAAGTGAATATCGGGATTAAATCCATCTTGGCTAGCCATGTCATACAATCGAAGAACTTGGAGAATGCTCTTGACCGTCACAACATCTGTAGTTGAGTATTCCCGTTTGCACAGCATGTTTGCACATCACAAACAAGGAGACAGGAGAGCATGATTTCACTTTAATAGCGGCCTCCTTGAACTCAACCTCCAGCTCCACTAGGATGAGGTCTGCCTGGAGTTCCATGATTCAATTCATGCGCCTTTTTCTGCGGTTCACCTGAAATGAAGCAAAGATTGCATCATTCAGCTAGCAAGAAGTACTTGCTCTTGTGAGCTGGCAGGTTCTTCTTTAGTAGTTGCACTAAAATTGAGGAACATTAAGGTTGGCTGTCCGGCTCATGTAAGGTGCAACTATAATTTTCTTATCCTTTTGTGCAGTTCCACTAAAATAAAAGTGCCATTGTGGTGACAAAGGATGGCTCCATCTTGCAAAGGCTAATAAAATGTTGCACGAGATTACGAGCAGAACTTGGCGGAGATTTTGGAAACTCCAATCACCATTTTGTGCAGTTCCACCAAAATTGAGAGATGTTGCCCACGTGACATTTTAGTTGAACTGCACAAGACACTCATTCCAAAAAAGTGTTTTGTGCAGTTCACCAAAAGGTCACTATAGCAACAAGGTGAAATGGATATCCCTATCTGCACAAAATGATAGCAAGTAAGCGATTCTTTGGTCAATAAGAATATCTGAAACATATACAAAATGAAAAGAAGCATCTTAATTATGTTCATGGCAATCACGCAAGGACAATAGAAATTTTAAAATGTCAGCAATGCTTCATGTTACCAGAAGCATTACGATCAACAATGAGATTCCTCAGATATGGAATTACTTTAATGGTAGCATTGCTTGTTTACGGAACACGATAAATCAACAGCTGACTAAAGAGTTGGTTTAAGGGCATGGGACCATGGGGACACGGGACACTCGGCGTAAAGGAGCAACTTTCTTATCATCTTTGGGGAAAACAGCGGAGTGCCATTTGTAACACAGTTTAATTGCATCTTATCCTTTGGAGGTGAGGAGTCCCGGACTAGGGGTGTCCGGATAGCGGACTATCGTCACGGCGGACTCTGGACTATGAAGATACAAGATTAAAGACTTCGTCCCGTGTCCGGATGGGACTTTCCTTAGCGTGGAAGGCAAGCTTGGCGTCTGAGATATGTAGATCTCCTACAATTGTAACCGAATCTGTGTAACCCTAACCTATCCAGTGTCTATATAAACCGGAGGGTTTTAGTCTGTAGGGCGAACAACAATCATACCATAGGCTAGCTTCTAGGGTTTAGCCTCCTTGATCTCGTGGTAGATCTACTCTTGTACTACCCATATCGTCAATATTAATCAAGCGGGAGTAGGGTATTACCTCCATCGAGAGGGCCCGAACACAGGTAAAACACCGTGTCCCTTGTCTCCTGTTACCATCCGCCTAGACGCACGATTCGGGACCCTCTACCCGAGATCCGCGGTTTGACACCGACATTGGTGCTTTCATTGAGAGTTCCTGGTGCCGTCACCGATAGGCCCTATGGCTCCTTCCGATCATCAACAACGACGCGGTCCAGGTGAGACTTTTCTCCCGGACAGATCTTCGTATTCGGCGGCTTTACCTGCGGGCCAATTAAGCAGCCATCCGGAAGCAGATCGAAAGCTCGCCCACAGCCATCGGTCAGATTTGGAAGTTTGAACTATACGGCCGATATCCGCGGAGACTTGATCTTCGACGGATTCGAGCCGCAGCCAAGCGTGCCACACTGTCTCGACGGGCATGATCTAGCTCTGCAGCCGAAGAGTGCCTTGGAGGCCGCACCCGCTTCTGCTCCGACCCTTAATCCGGAGCCGGATTCCCCGATCGAGGACGGGTGGTTGGACACCGCCTCGGGGGCTACCATCTCTACGGCGATTGAGCCGAACTCCATCCCTGTCCTTTGCGAAGACCTCGACTCCGGTGCGGACTCCTCTACGGACTCCGAACCCTCCGCTACCGCCAATCGAATCCGATTGGGCGCCGGTCATGGAGTTCACTGCCGCAGACATCTTCGGCACTCGCCCTTTGGTGACATCCTGAATTCACTAAAGTCTCTCTCTTTATCCGAAGAGCCTGGCGGACTACGGACGGGAAGGTTGGGATGCGGACTGACGAAGAAATTCAACAACCACCCACCACCCACTTTGTAGCCAGCCGATGATTTAACCGACATGCTAGACTTCGACTCCGAAGACATCGACGGTATGGGCGGCGATGCGGAGGCGACCAAGACCCAGCGCCTACGGGGCCTTTGGAAGGCCACCTCGTCATCGACATATACATGGTGGATATTCCAAAAGATGGGAGCAGCGATGGAACAACGGAGGATGACCCTCCAAAAAGCAACGAAGCGCCCGGCGTCGTGGCGCCGCTCTAAATCCGCCCACGGCAAAAGCGGTGATTCCAGTGCGGAGATAATAACACCACGGGCGATGCGAAGACAACCCCCTCGGCGGGACTTAAGCGCGGGAGGAGGGAGAAGCAGAATCCGCCTGACGGTGGCGGCAGAAAAAGAGAGGTCGAGGGCGACAATTATGCGCCTCCCTCCGAAAATGAGGCAAGCCTCGACGACGACAAATTTGTCGTGCCTGAGGATCCCGCCGAACAGGAGCATTTCAAACGCAGGCTTATAGCCACGACAAGCAGCCTCAAGAAAAAGCAGCAACAGCTTAGAGCTGACCAAGACCTGCTAGGCGGCAGATGGACCAAGTCCTTGCGGCCGAAGAGTATGAACTTCGAGCGCCCCTCAAAAGCTACCCCAAGCGCATGCCATTGCCTCGACCGGAGGAGGAAGCACCCAAGTCACCGGCGCCACGACATGGCAGACCGGCCACCCGTGGCATGACGAAGAAGCCTCTCGGCCCTCCGCTCAAGCCACACCCGGCGCCGCTCAAAAAGTACCAAGGCACGGGAAAACGCGCGGACTTGCGAGATATATTGGAGGATAAGGCAAAACATACAAGATCGATCTACGGATCGCGTGGGCGTATGACAGCGGGATGATTACCTTGGCGCGGATATGACAAACCCGACCGGGCGAACCACGATGAGACAAAGCTCATATGAGCTACGTTGTGATATAGCCTCTGAGGCGCCGCACACCCACTATGCTTCACATATGAAGTAATGGATCATCAAATCCCGAGGGCTTCAAACCCGTAAACATCGAATCATACGATGGTACCACAGATCCTGCGGTGCGGATCGAGGACTATCTCCTCCATATCCACATGGCCCGCGGTGATGATCTACATGCCATCAAATACCTCCCACTCAAGCTTAAAGGACCAGCTCGGCATTGGCTCAACAGCTTGCGGCCAGAATCAATTGGTTGTTGGGAGGACACGGAAGCCGCATTCCTTGATAACTTCCGGGCACATATGTGCGACCACGGACACCGATGACCTTAGCCACATAATCCAGCAGCGGAAGAATTGGCGGACAATTACGAACACGGTTCCTAACAAAGAAAAATCAAATCGTTATTTGTCCGGGATCACGAGAGGCCCTTGCAGCCTTCAAACATAACATCCATGACGAGTGTCTTGCCCGGCACCTAGGACAAAAAGCCAAAATCCATGGCAGCCCTCACAACACTCATGACCCGCTTTTGTGCGGGAGAGGACAAGCAGCTGGCTTCGAAGCAACAACTTGGCCAAACATCCTGATAGTTCGGATACCAAGGACAGCAATGGCAGGTCGCGTCGCAACAAGAACAAGCGCCGCATTAACGGCGATAACACTGAAGATACGGACTGTTGGGTGTTCAAGCAAGCAGGCAAGTTAAGTGCCGAACTCAATGACAAGGGGCCGCATAGCGATGACGAGGAAGAGCCCCGGCCGCCGAACAATAGAGGACAAAAGGGTTTTCCCACGCAAGTGCGGACGGTGAACATGATATACGCAACCCATATACCCAAAGGGAGGCGAGCGTGCACTAAGGGGCGTATATGCGATGGAGCGGTCGCCCAGTTCAACCCATGGTCTTCCTTCGATCACCTTCGATCAAAGGACCACCCCACTAGCATCCGTCCACGGCGGTTTTGCCGCATTGGTTCTTGACCCAATTATCGTAGTTTCACCTAACCAGTCACGATGGGCGGCGGCAGCAACCTAAACCTGCTTTATCGGATACGGTCGCGCAAAATGGGCATAGACCCTCAAGGATTAAACCTACAAAGGCGACCGTTAAAGGCGTCATACCGGGTGTAGAGGCCAGTTATGCGGGCTCGGTTACACTCGAAGTGGTCTTCGGATCCCGGATAACTTCCGAAGTGAAGAGTTAATCTTCGACATCGTCCCATTCTGCGGCGGCTATCATGCCTTTGCTTTCAGACGAACCGCATTTGCAAAGTTCAATCCGGTGCCGCTTTCGCATACCTCAAGCTCAAGATGCCAGGCCCTCGAGGAGTAATCACGGTCAATGGAAACACCGAACGCTCTCTCCGAACGGAGAAGCACACGGCGACCCTCGCGGCGGAGGTACAAAGCAGCCTCTCACAGCAACTCTCGAGTCCGGCCATTAAGCGTCCGGACAACATCAGCGTGCGGAGTAACCTACAACAAGACCGCTGGCACGATTCAAGCAGCGTAGCAATCCGGCTAACCCCAGCCCTCGCGAAATTGCGAAGCTAGTGTTACGCGTACATAATTACGCTCTGGAGATACCATGGGCATATGGGGAGGGGCAAGACCACGGCACGCCAAGAACGCGGCTCGACTGCACCAGGGGCTCCCGATTGTGTCATTCTTTTTATTTTTTATTTTTTCTTCCTTTTTCTTACTTTCAGGACTACGTCTTTGAGAAGTCCTGTCCGGCACTTGAATCGCCGAACTCACGATGCAACAGCCAGGGAAGCGGAAAGCCACGTCGAATGTTCAGGTGGTCTCTATTACGAGCATTATACCTGTTTTACATATCATCCCGCAACCTACCCCTGGAGGGGGACATATTAGATAGTCCCATCCCTTGCATATCGCACTATTTGTATCGTCCTGCCTTCATTGCAGTACCTTTTTTGAATAAACAATGCATAGCGTTTGCCTATTATTGCACTCTTTTATCTATCCGTATATATGTTCATTTCATGACATGTCGCACCCGTACACTTTGGTACGGCTAATACACCAGGGGCTTAAGTATCCCAAAATTATGGTGTGATAAGTCCGAACACTTTCACAAGTGCGGCACCCCGAACTTATAGCATTATATGAATCGGCTCCGAATCATGTCTTGGGTCAATAGTTGGGTTTGCCCGTCTCCCGTGTTTTGGTACCTTACGTTTCGTTATATCGGCTAAGGTAGCACCGGTAGAACCACTGCGATTGTGCCCCAGTTGAGCTGGGTTGAGCACCTCAGTGGAGAAAGCTAAAACTGACCGTCATGATAGGGCGAGAGCGATCGCTGTTCGAGAGGTTTTTCGGGTCCCTAAAGACTTATGCCGCTTAGGCGAGGAACCGGAATTGTCCGGCCAAAGGCGTGGATAGCGCCCGAACTCGGTCTTCCGAATACTAGGGGCTTCGCGAAATTTAAAATTATAGAATTCTATGGCTAAGTGAGAGTGTTCAAGCATTATAAGTCCGGTTGCCTTGTTCGTTGTGTTGGCGCCTCCCTAGATGGACCCAAGAATGGGAACAAGAGTGCTCAAGTTTATCCCGAACACCCCAGCACTTTCGTGGCATGGGGCTGAAGCCAACGACTTGCCATCTATCAAATTTGATAAGCAGTCGCATGAAGGTAATATTTTAAATTAACTAGCGTTGCTTAGCGCATATGAACAAGTTTTCAGCGTAGAGGATATCATATGCGAGCCTACTATATTATTACATCTTTGGAGCACTCATCCGCTATTCGGCGGGCACCCTTGAGGAGGCCCTCATAGTACATTTCGGGCGTCACGATGCTCCTTGGCCCTTCGGTGGCCCATCCGTCACAAGATTCTCCGCATCCAGCTTGCCCGGTGCACTTTAGCGCAGGCACGGGCCAACCGGACACCTTCAATGCAGACGGAGCGCTTGATGACTTCAATCCGTGGGCGGGCATCCACCGGCGCTGCACCAAGCGAAGTAGCTCTGGGCATGGCCTCCAATGGCCACGACCCGCGCTATAAGGCCCTTCATGGTCTGTTCGGCGACCTTGTGGTGCTCGACCAATTTGCTTCAGCTGGTAATTTCAGAGGCTTACCGAATGTTCGACCTCGACATCTTGAGACCAGAACACCTTTTCCGTCGAGCTCCCCTCCTTGGCCAGCGGTAGAATGGCGACATCGGACACACTACGGGGCAAATCTGTGAATGCTCCTAGAGAGCTCGAATCCGGGTAAGTAATAGGTAATTCACTTTCACATGCTTGCTTTGCATAAAGAATGCCTTACCGCCGCTATCTTCTTTAACGACTCAATTTCTTGGAGGGCTTTTTGGGCCTCGGCCTTAGCAACTTTGGCACTCTCAAGAGCCGAGGCAAGCTCGAACTCGAGTCTTGAGTCACCTCCAAACTCTCGTGTCTTTCCACGAGAGCTTGGAGCTCTTGCCGATACATTGGCCAGCTCGCCTCCCCTTCTCTCGCTCGGTGCGCTCATGGCTGCTTTGTTTTCGGCCCACGGACACCGCCTCCTTGGGCTCGCCACCTCGTTCGTGGCACCTGTAGTACCCAAGTTATTCCTGTTATTTTTTGCAACCAAAACCTTTTCTATAAGGTATTTCTTTAATAAGGTATTACTTACCTTCCTTGTCCTCGAGCTGCTTCTTGGCTTGTCCGAGCTCGTTCTCGGACCGCTCGAGGTTACGCTTCAATGCATTGACCCGGCTTGATCGGTCTGGCGAGAGGTCGGCAAGCGCACTTTGCATTCCCATATTGACATACTTATGTTAGACTCATGCGTATATCTTTTTAGATCCTTAGTCCGGCTTTTCTTTCCGAACACGAACTAAGCATCGAGAACTACTGTCTATGCGGTTATATTTTTACATATTCTAAACTTACCTCAAAGCCTGTTAGAAGGCCGGTACATGCTTCAGTCAGCCCACTCTTGGCGGACTGAATTGTCCGGATCACCGCACTCATAACAGTGCGGTGCTCCTCCTCAATGGAAGCGCTGTTAAGCGCCTCCAGTAAGCTATCCGGTGCCTCCAGTTGGACGGAGGACACCGGCGTCTTACCCTTCTTCCGAAGGGTCCGCTTGCCGGACTCCGAAACCACTGAAGGTTCCGGCATGGAGTCCGGACAAGGGTCGGGCTTAGAGCCCCTGGGGCCCTTGCCCCCCACGCGCCTGGAGTCCGGGAGGCTGCCTTGTGGCACCTCCTGCGCCACCTCCTCTTGACTAAGCCCCCCTTGGGGCCCCACCGTGGCGTCGTCCATAGTGTGAGGCGAGGAGGCGGTCGGAAGCGAAGTACTCTCCATTTCCAACGAGCCCAGGGACCCGCTCGATGAATCGGCGAACTCGCCCTTGGGCGAGCTGCACGATTGTTCGACATTAGAGAACACTCTGCAATAATAAAAAGCCATGGGTATCCGGACACTTACGATCTCGCCAGGGCTTGGCCCTTGTAGGCCAATCCTCCTCGTCGTCGTCGGCGTTGGTGGAGAAGTCCGGAGGAAGGGTTCTTCCTTCTTGGACCCTCCGGCCTCCCGGTTGGGGCGGCCTTCCTTTTCCTCTCCTCCCCCCTGGGGAGAAGCTTCTTCCTCCTCCTCCTCGTCTTCAGGAGAAGATTCTGCTTCAGAATCTGACAACACCTGGCGTCGGGAGCTCCTTCGAGTTCCAGTGGCCTCCTTCTTGGCCTTCTTCTCCGGCACCACATGGGGTGCCGGAGCCAGCAGCCCCGTCAATCGGGCGTCCGACGGGTCTTCTGGCAAAGGATCCGGACAGTTAATCTGTTCGGACGTCTTCAGCCAGTCCTGTCAAAGAATAGGGAGTTTTTAGATCCCACGTAGAGTCAATCTATGAAAAAAGAGTCCCGTAAAGGGTAAAATAACTTACCTCGCCGGCTTGACGCCGCGAGCTGTATCCGCGATCTTTGTTAGCGGATGAGGGAGCCTTGGCGCCCTTGAACAACACCTTCCAGGCATCTTCGTACGTAGTGTCGAAGAGCCAGCTCAAGGTTCGGTGCTGTGCCGGATCGACTCCCACAAATTAAAGGCCCGCTGTTGGCATGGGAGAATCCGACGGATGAGCATCACCTGGATTACGTCGACAAGCCTGAGATTCTTGTCCACCAGGTTTCGGACGCATGTTTGGAGTCCGGATAGCTCTTCCGAATTCCCCCACTTCAGGCTCGTCTCTTTCCATGACGAGAGCCGTGTGGGGAATCCAGATCTGAATTCGGGGGCCGCCACCCATTCAGGGTCGCGTGGCTCGGTGATGTAGAACCACCCGATTGCCACCCCTTTATTGTCTCCACAAAGGAGCCCTCGAGCCATAGGACTTTGGCCATCTTGCCGACCATGGCGCCTCCGCACTCCGGCAGCGGCCGCCCACAACCTTCGGCACGACATTAAAGGTCTTGACCATAGGCGAAGTGGGGCTGGATGCACGAAGGAAGGCCTCGCACCTGACGATAAACGCCGAGATGTTGAGGACGAAATTCGGGGCCAGGTCGTGGAAGTCCAGGCCGTAGTAGAACATGAGCCCCGGACAAATGGGTGAAGTGGAAAACCTAGTCCCTTGAGAGGAAGTGGGGAGAAACACCACCCTCTCATGGGGCCTAGGGGTTGGAATGAGCTGCCCAGCGTCGGGCAGCCTGTCTTGTGATGTCGCCGGACAAGTATCCGGCCTCCCTTGATCTTGTGATGTGCCCCTCCGTGACGGAGGAGGTCATCCACCTGCCTCCCGCTTGACATGGTTGGAGAAAGGTTGAGGTGGGATGTGCGGACTTGGGTCTTTGGAGCTCGAGTCTTGTGAAATGGATAAGCAAAGGAGGAAGAAGGCGTGGGTGAAAAGGTGGATCCTTATCCCCTTATATGGAATAGACGAAGCTATGTGTCCCCCACCAGCCTGGTAAAACTCGCTTATCTCCCAAGCGACGTAATCAATGGCGCGGATGGGTTACCCACATCCATATTGATGAGAATCCCGGAATAAGGGGGCACGATCTATGCTTTGATAAGACGTGCCAAGGAAGCCGCCTCGCTAAACGCGCTAAGGCGGAACGGTAAAAAAATGATTCATAAAAAGGCCTGGCCGTGGTGTGATGTCACGCCGCAGAATACGTCAGCAGATCTGTGGAAAAGTTATTCTCTCTACGGTGGTATGTGGAACTTGTTTTGCAGAGCCGAACACTATCCTTGTGTTCAAAACCTTCTATGAAGTATTCGGAGGAGGAACCCGCCTCGCAATGTCGAAGACAATCAACGCGCCGGACTCGCCGTCATTGAAGCCTGGTTGGGGAGCTCTTGAGGAGTCCCGGACTAGGGGTGTCCGGATAGCGGACTATCGTCACGGCGGACTCTGGACTATGAAGATACAAGATTGAAGACTTACGTCCGTGTCCGGATGGGACTTTCCTTGGCGTGGAAGGCAAGCTTGGCGTCTGGATATGTAGATCTCCTACCATTGTAACCGACTCTGTGTAACCCTAACCTATCCGGTGTCTATATAAACCGGAGGGTTTTAGTCCGTGGGACGAACAACAATCATACCATAGGCTAGCTTCTAGGGTTTAGCCTCCTTGATCTCGTGGTAGATCTACTCTTGTACTACCCATATCATCAATATTAATCAAGCAGGAGTAGGGTATTACCTCCATCGAGAGGGCCCGAACCTGGGTAAAATCATCGTGTCCCTTGTCTCATGTTACCATCCGCCTAGACGCACAGTTCAGAACCCACTACCCGAGATCCGCCGGTTTTGACACCAACAGGAGGCATTAGATTAACAATAACACTGGTTAGACACGTCCCTAAGGTAACAGTGTGATCGCTTCATTTTACATGCGCCCTTACATTAACAAGGGCAAAAGGTTGGTATAAGGACATGCGACAGTGGACGCATTAGCACAATGTACCTACAAGGAGGCATAAAGTGATGATGCCGAGCTTGTTCACGCTATGTGAGGGCAGCAAACCTAATCCTGGAGACCTTTTACTATGTGAGGGCAACAAATCTAATCCTGGGGACCTTTTACTATGTGAGGGCAGCAAATCTAATCCTGAGACCTTTTACTATGTGAGGGCAGCAAATCTAATCTTGAGACCTTTTACTATGTGAGGGCAGCAAATCTAATCCTGAGAACTTTTACTATGTGAGGGCAGCAAATCTAATCCTGGAGACCTTTTACTATGCGATGGCACTAATCCTGGACATACTACATTGACTTGTCCACCGGCCGCCACTTTCTATCCTTTTTCAACCAATAATAGATATGTTCCTTATCCAGTTTGTCTGCGATTTCCCATTATTTCCCTTTTCAACCAAGAGACCGGTTGGGTATCCGGTCTCTACTACTTTCACCATATTATTTCCTCTTTGAATCAAGTCCTAGATTCATGCTACAACTTTCCCCCCTTTCTTCGTTGTTTGAACAAAGCCCTAGATTCGAATGCATGAAGTAGCTTTACCTCTAATAATACTAAAAATTTAGGTGGCTTTGGTAGAGTTGATGGAAGTAGAAAAAGATGCACATGCAGACACGTGGGGAGGCTGAGGCGATGAAACAAGGCAGCTTTCGAAGAACTTATACACGAGGGTCGCCGGGATGTCGGCGGCGGTAGGTCGGATCTGCGGACAATCTGACGAGGGAGGAAGAAGGGTCGGAGGACCTCCCGAGCCGGGCGTATGTCGGAGAAGGCAGCGCAGGCGAGGATCGGGCCCCTCCGGCAAATGTGGGTTTCCTCCCTCGTGGCGATGACCGCGTGAGCGATGCACCTTTTAGTCCTCTACACACACCGGCCGAAGGGATCCGGTCGGATCTGTGACCAGCGGTGAGCAGAGAGAAAATGTCGCTACTGCTGTCTTGTTTATATCTGGAGAGGATGAGAGAATGAAGAGAGCAACCCTAGTAAAGCAAGCGCTCAGCCCCTGCGTCCATATATAGTGGAGTGATTATCTTTTTTCTCTCCACAACAAGCGTTTCAATTTGTGTACGTGGCATTAAAGAAAAGAAACTCTCTATTTAAGGTGACTACTCTACGACTCCTACTTACTACTACAGTACTAACTCCGTCCTGGTTTATAGGTCCCTTTTATAGTTTGTGCCAATTTTTGACTAAAGATTTAACTAACAAAATGTTAATGCATGTCAAGAAAAATTATCTCATTGGATTCGTATTTGAACATAGTTTTGAAAAATATAATGTTTGGTGACATGCTGAACATTTTCTTAGTTTAATCTAGGGTTAATTATCCTTTTGCCCTTAGTGGTGTCCATCTGCTCAGTTTTGCCCTCAGATGCAAATTGTGCTCAGTTTTGCCCCTAGTCCATGCGCACCGACTCGTTCTGTGAACTTTGGTGTCTCTGTCAGGTCAACATTTTGACTCGGCCCTTACAGGTGGGACCAGGCGGCAGAGGCGGCCAATTTTATTCAGACCGTTGCACGCGTGGCTTGCGGGACCCGATGAAAGCCGTTGAGCATAGAGCCGTTCTTGGTGTGCTATATAAGCGGGCTGACAGCGGTGACCACGGCGATAGAGAGCGGCGCTGACCAGGCGAGAAGGCGAGAGCACGGCAGCGGTGGGAAGCTAGGCATGGAGGGCGGCGGTGGGAAGCTAGCTGTGGAGGGCGCGGCGGCGTTGAGATCCCATTCGGCTCCGAGCTCCATGTCTTCCGCAAGCTCCCGCGCCACCTCGCGGATGGAGAGCCGGGCGCGTGTGGAGATGCTTGTCCTCGTCTGTCCGCAGTGTTGGGCGAGCGTTGATCGGAGGGTTTCTCACACACCGAGGAACCAGAATCGTCCGTTCTACGTGTGCAGTGAGAATGGGGTAAGAATCGGGGCAATTGCACCATTTTCGTGGTCGGGATCTTTGACCAATCGGGTGATCATTACGTGTTCATGCGGTGACATGCTTCTTTCTTTGGAGTCGATGCTCTGGCCAAGACTACGATAAATGAACTGCAAGAAGAGCATGAAGAATGGTTGCATGCTGCCCCAAACCGCGATGGCCGCAGCCACGAGCTCCGGAAGAAGAGATGGAGGCGAAGCACACAGCGACAGAGAGTTAGCTCTTGAGCTTAGGATGTTGAAGAAGAAGGTTAGGAAGCTTGAAGATCAAGCACTACCAATACCCATTTGCAAATACTTTTGGGCATTTGTAGGTATGGTAATCGCCTTTGGTTGTAATGTTGAAAATGTATGGAAAGGCATGAATTATGGAGGAATTTGTAATCTTGAAATTGTATGAGAAATTAACCTAGTTTAAATGTTTGTCAAAGTTGTTTAAATGTTGAAAAAAGAAGAAGAAGTGATCAACATTTAAATATGTTGAAAAAAAGGAGAAGAAATGAGGAATTGAAACTTTTGATCAATGAAATGTAGCTAATGAATTATTCGAGCCAAACAATTAAGGTTAGAAATTTTTGGAGCTATTAAATATTTAATAGCAATTTAAGTAATCAATTCAAATTCAAATACACCGTGATTTAAATCAAAGACCAAAATGTCATGGAAAATGTGCCTCGACTCTGGTAGATGTTTACACCTAGTGCCAAAATAAATGAACATTTTTAAGGGCATTACATTGAGTAAAAACTAATTTGTCTAAAAAATGAAGGGTGGAAAATGCACAAAAAATTAGTGCGGTGGGGACTCGAACCCAAGATCGCGTGGGTTTGTGGTGTTTAGGGCTCTTGTTGGTAGCTGCTAGGACAGATGGCAAGAGTTTGACATGGATAGGGAAGGAATGTATACATAGTGAGACTGTGAAATTTGTCAAAAAAAATAGTGAGACCGTGAATGTTTGCACACGCAGCGTGAGAGTGGTTTTCCTTTGTTTTGCACTTTGAAATTTTGGAGGGTTGGAAGGTTGAAAGCGTATGTTTGCACTTCCCGTGGTTTTTAGTTAGAGTGGCACTTGTTTTAGTGTTAGAGTGGCACTTGGTTTAGGATTTAAACGGAATAAATTTGCATGTTAGTTCATGACTTATTTTTTTGAATAAAACGGAGGGTTTCTCACCCCCTCCGATTTTCATTAATGAAAACCACAAGTTCTCGAGCTTCATGACTTGGTTTAGGGAAGAAATTATATGCTTGGGCACGAACATTTTTTAACACAGATAATAAACCCTAATAAATAACTTAGATAAGATGCAACACAAGTACCATTACAATAAGGGTTCAAAGTTCCATTACAATAACTTAGATAAGCGGCCAAAGTTCACAGACAGTTCACGGACACATGACGAAACATGACACGACACGACACGACATAGAAAAGCAACAAATAAAAAACGAAACAGTCTTCATCTTGATCTCCTCCTTCCACTTTTGGCCGCGCGCGCCCCTTCAACACCGTCTTCATCTTCACACCTCCTCCTCGTCGTCGTAGGGAAGGGAGTGCATCCCGGCTGGAGTGGGGAAGATGTTCTCGTAGTTGGTGTAGATGTTGTCGACGGTGAAGAAGATGGCCTCGCAGCCGCACCAAAAGACTTGGACGAGGAGCTCGCGCGCATCAAGCGGGTTGGTGAAGGTGACCGTGAGCAGTAGGAGGATGCCGCCAGTCACGAACCTCGGCTGAGGTGAACATCCTCGGCGAGCCCCATGGGAGGTGGGCATAGCCGGCTCACGAGGAAGGCGCGGGTGAGTTCGTGGAACCCCTCCACCTTGAAAAAGCCCACATGGAGCTCCCTCTCCACGAGCACGCCCGGTGGGTAGCGCAGCTCGGCCTGACAGTGCGGACGGTGAAGGTCGGCCCGTTGAACTGCATGGTCTTGCTTGGGGAGGGCTCGGTCGATTGGGTGTTTGAAGTTGGAGAGAATGGATCAGATCTGGCTTATGGGTGGGAGAGGAAGATAGGCACCCCATTTATAGGCCTATGGGTGGGAGAGGAAGAGAAAAGGATGAGAATGGTGCTTGTGTGTTTCCGAACGCGTGTGTGTATCCGTTACGCTTTGCACTCTTAAATTTTTGCACAAAAATGATGCATGCATGGGGCAGGTGCGTGCATTTGAATCACTGCATAGCTCTTTGACCGGACGGTGCATCTGACTCGTTGAACCACCTAGCTGGCCTCGCTAGCCTAGCGCACCTAGCACGCCTCGCTCGCCTCGCTCGCATGCATGCATGTCGCAGCCTCCCGCGCATGCAAACCCACGTCGCAGCCTATGCACGTCGTCGCCTCCCATGCATGCATGCAAGGCACAGAAAAGGCTGAGACGGGCTATTTACTGCGGTCTCAGGCCCAGACAACGAGACGGCCCAACGATCCATCCAGCGCGCCCGATATTTGTTTAAAAAAAGAACTCCCAGCCAATCAGATTGCATCTCGCGGATCGCCCCCTCCTCCCCGCAGAATCCTTCTAGAAGGGTTAGATCGACGGCCCTTGTTCAGCGCTAGGGTTAGATGAGCGGTCCTGGTTCGATGCTAGGGTTAGCGGGGTTTGGGAGGGTTTGGAGCGATCAAAGCTATGTTTGACCAGATTTCAAATGAGCATAATAAATTAAATAAAAATCAGAAAAATAAAAAACCTGCACATAGTCTTCTTATGTCATATACTAACGATTTAAGTTGATAAACAAGGTTTACATACATTTAATCGATAAGTTCATGTGTATTGTATGATATCTCGAGGATCTCAAACTCTTTTGTATGAAGTGAAGAGAAGTGTTTTGGGGAAATAAACATGAAAATTTCAAAAACTCACCACAGCTTCATTTTAGAGTGACTAAGAAGGATCTAGCCTTAGTTTTTCATTTTGATGTTTTACACTTGTTTAAATCTTGGTCAAAGTTAAGTTTGACCAGAATTCAAATGAGCAAAACAAATTTAAAAAAAAATCAAAAAATGGAAAAACCAGCGCACATAGTCCATATATATAGAATATATGTTTAGGAAAGTTATTTGGCTGATTTAGACGAGGTCGAAAAAAACCTTGCTTAGAAATGAGACCGTTTACCCTACCTTTGTGTTGGGGAACGTAGTAATTTCAAAAAAATTCCTACGCACACGCAAGATCGTGGTGATGGTATAGCAACGAGAGGGAAGAGTGTATGTCCACGTACCCTCGTAGACCGTAAGCGGAAGCGTTATAACAACGTGGTTGATGTAGTCGTACGTCTTCACGATCCGACCGATCCAAGTACCGAACGCACGGCACCTCCGAGTTGACACTGCGTTCATTTCGATGGCGATCCCGGGCTCCGATCCGGCAAAGCGTCGGGGATGAGTTCCGTCGACCTGACGGCGTGGTAGCGATGATGATGCTCCACCGGCGCGAGGGCTTCGCCTAAGCTCATGACGATATGACTCTACCGGTAGCGAGGCTTCGCCTAAGCTCATGACGATATGACGAAGTGGAATATGGTGGAGGGGGCACCGCACTGCAGCTAAGGAACGATCCGTAGATCAACTTGTGTGTCATGGGGTGCCCCCTGTATATAAAGGAGCAGGGGGGTGCGGCCAGCCCTAGGAGGAGGCAGGAGGAGTCCCTACTCCCAGGGAGTAGGACTCCCCCTTCCTAGTTGGATTAGGACTTGGGGAGGGAGAGAGAGGAAGGGGTGCCGCCCCCTCTCCTTGTCCTATTCGGACTAGGGGAGGCCTTGACCTGCTCTGGCCGGCCCTCCTCTTCTCCCTTATGGCCCATTAAGGCCCAACATCCCCGGGAGGGTTCGGTAACCCCGGTTTTCCGGTAAAATCGATTTCACGGAACTATTCGAAGTCCAAACATAGGCTTCCAATATATCAATCTTTATGTCTCGACCATTTCGAGACTCCTCGTCATGTCCGTGATCACATCCGGGACTCGAACAAACTTGGTACATCAAAACTTATAAACTCATAATGAGCTGTCATCGAAGCGTTAAGCGTGCGGACCCTACGGGTTCGAGAACTATGTAGACATGACCTAGAACTATTCTCGGTCAATAACCAATAGCGGAACCTGGATGCCCATATTGGTTCCTACATATTCTTCGAAGATCTTTATCGGTCAAACCGCATAACGACATACGTTGTTCCCTTTGTCATCGGTATGTTACTTACCCGAGATTCGATCGTCGGTATCCAATACCTAGTTCAATCTCGTTATCGGCAAGTCTCTTTACTTGTTCCGTAATACATCATCTCACAACTAACTTATTAGTTGCAATGCTTGCAAGGCTTATGTGATGTGTATTACCGAGAAGGCCTAGAGATACCTCTCCGAGCAATCGGAGTGACAAAACCTAATCTCGAAATCGCCAACCCAACATGTACCTTTGGAGACACTGTAGTACTCCTTTATAATCACCCGATTACGTTGTGACGTTTGGTAGCACCAAAGTGTTCCTCCGGTAAGCAGGAGTTGCATAATCTCATAGTTACGAGGAACATGTATAGGTCATGAAGAAAGCAATAGCAATATACTAAGCGATCAAGTGCTAAGCTAACGGAGCAGGTCATGTCAATCACATCATTCTCCTAATGACGTGATCCCATTAATCAAATGACAACACATGTCTATGGTTAGGAAACATAACCATCTTTGATTAATGAGCTAGTCAAATAGAGGCATACTAGTGACTATATGTTTGTCTATGTATTCACACATGTATTATGTTTCCGGTTAATACAATTCTAGCATGAATAATAAACATTTATCATGATATAAGGAAATAAATAATAACTTTATTATTGACTCAAGGGCATATTTCCTTCAGTCTCCCACTTGCACTAGAGTCAATAATCTAGATTACACGATAATGATTCTAACACCCATGGAGTCTTGGTGCTGATCATGTTTTGCTCGTGGAAGAGGCTTAGTTAGCAGATGCGCAACATTCAGATCCATATGTATCTTGCAAATCTCTATATCTCCCACTTGGACTTGGTCCCGAATGGAATTGAAGCGTCTCTTGATATGCTTGGTCCTCTTGTGAAATCTGGATTCCTTTGCCAAGGCAATTGCACCAGTATTGTCACAGAAGATCTTCATTGGTCCCGATGCACTAGGTATGACACCTAGATCGAAATGAACTCTTTCATCGAGACTCCTTCATTTGCTGCTTCGAAGCAGCTATGTACTCCGCTTCACATGTAGATCCCGCCACGGCGCTTTGTTTAGAACTGCACCAAGCGGCGGCTCCACCGTTTAATAAAAACACGTATCCGGTTTGCGATTTAGAATCGTCCGGATCGGTGTCAAAGCTTACATCGGCGTAACCATTTACGATTAGCTCTTTGTCACCTCCATATACGAGAAACATATCCTTAGTCCTTTTCGGTATTTCGGGATGTTCTTGACCGCTGTCCGATGATCCACTCTGGATTATTTTGGTACCTTCCTGCCAAGCTTATTGCTAAGCATCGTCGGGGCTGGTACACAGCATTGCATACATGATAGAGCCTATGGCTGAAGCATAGGGAACATCTTTCATTTTCTCTCTATCTTCTGCTGTGGTGGGGCATTGAGTCGACTCAATTTCACACCTTATGTCTGGGTAAAAACCTTTCTTTGCACGATCCGGTTTGAACCTTTTCAAAACTTTATCAAGGTATGTGCTTTGTGAAAGTCCAATTAAGCGTCTTGATCTATCTCTATAGATCTTGATGCCCAATATGTAAGCAGCTTCACCGAGGTCTTTCATTGAAAAACTTTTATTCAAGTATCCTTTTATGCTATCCAGAAATTCTATATCATTTCCAATCAATAATATGTCGTCCACATATAATATCGAAATGCTCTGAGCTCCCACTCACTTTCTTGTAAATGAGGCTTCTCCAAAATGCGTATAAAACCATATGCTTTGATCACACTATCAAAGCGTTTATTCCAACTCCGAGAGGCTTGCACGGACCATAAATTGATCATTTGGAGCTTGCACACTTTGTTAGCACCCTTTGGATCAACAAAACCTTACAGTTGCATCATATACAACTCTTCTTCTAGAAATCCATTCAAGAATGCAGTTTTACATCCATTTGCCAAATTTCATAATCATAAAATGCAGCAATTGCTAACATGATTCGGACGGACTTAAGCATCGCTTCTGGTGAGAAAGTCTCATCGTAGTCAACCCCTTGAACTTGTCGAAAACCTTTTGCAACAAGTCGAGCTTTATAAACGATTACATTACCATCGATGTCGGTCTTCTTCTTAAAGATCCATTTATTCTCAATAGCTTGCCGATCATCGAGCAAGTCAACCAAAGAATCCATACTTTGTTCTCATACATGGATCCCATCTCAGATTTCATGGCTTCCGGCCATTTTGCGAATCTGGGCTCACCATCGCTTCTTCATAGTTTGTAGGTTCGCCATGGTCAAGTAACATGACTTCCAGAATAGGATTGCCGTACCACTCTGGTGCGGATCTTACTCTGGTTGACCTACAAAGTTCAGTGGAAACTTGATTTGAAGTTTCATGATTAATATCATTTGTTTCCTCACTAATTGATGTAGTTGTCACAGGAACCGTTTCTTGTGATGAACTACTTTCCAATAAGGGAGCAGAATCTGATTATCTCATCAAGTTCTACTTTCCTCCCACTCACTTCTTTCGAGAGAAACTCTTTTTCTAGAAAGGATCCGAATTTAACAACGAAAATCTTGCCTTGGATCTGTGATAGAAGGTGTACCATGATCTCCTTTGGGTATCCTATGAAGATACATTTCTCCGATTTGGGTTCGAGCTTATCTGGTTGAAGTTTCTTCACATAAGCATCGCAGCCCCAAACTTTAAGACGACAACTTTGGTTTCTTGCCAAACCACGATTCATAAGGTGTCGTCTCAGCGGATTTTGATGGTGCCCTATTTAGCGTGAATGTGGCCGTCTCTAAAGCATATCCCCAAAAGCGATAGCGGTAAATCAGTAAGAGAAATCATAGATCGTACCATATCAAGTAAAGTAAGATTACGACGTTCGGACACACCATTTCGTTGTGGTGTTCCGGGTGGCGTGAGTTGCGAAACTATTCCGCATTGTTTCAAATGTAAACCAAACTCGTAACTCAAATATTCTCCTCCACGATCAGATCGTAGAAATTTTATTTTCTTGTTACGATGATTTTCCACTTCACTCTGAAATTCTTTGAACTTTTCAAATGTTTCAGATTTGTGTTTCATTAAGTAGATATACCCATATCTGCTCAAATCATCTCGCGAAGGTGAGAAAATAACCATACCATACGTGCCTCAACATTCATTGGACCACAAACATCGGTATGTATGATTTCCAACAAATCGGTTGCTTTCGCTCCATAGTTAGGAGAAGCGGCGTTTTAGTCATCTTGCCCATGAGGCACGGTTACATAAGTACCAAGTGATTCATAATCAAGTGATTCCAAAAGTCCATCGGTATGGAGTTTCTTCATGCGTTTTACACCGATATGACCCAAACGGCAGTGCCACAAATAAGTTGCATTATCATTATCAACTCTGTATCTTTTGGTTTCAACACTATGAATATGTGTATTACTACTATTGAGAAAAAATAGACCACTCTTCAAGGGTGCATGACCATAAAAGATATTATTCATATAAATAGAACAACCATTATTCTATGTCTTAAATGAATAACCGTCTCGCATCAAACAAGATCCAGATATAATGTTCATGTACTTGGCGGCACCAAATAACAATTATTTAGGTCTAAAACTAATCCCGATGGTAGATGTAGAGGTAGCATGCCGACCCGCGATCACATCGACTTTGGAACCATTTCCCACAGCATAGCGTCACCTCGTCCTTAGCCAATCTTCGCTTAATCCGTAGTTCTGTTTCGAGTTGCAAATATTAGCAAGTAAAGATTATCAAATACCAGTACTCTTGCGATTATTAGTAAGGTACACATCAATAACATGTATATCACATATACCTTTGTTCACCTTGCCATCCTTCTTATCCGCCAAATACTTGGGGCAGTTCCGCTTCGATGTCGATCGCTTGCAGTAGAAGCACTCAATTTCAGGCTTAGGTCCAGACTTGGGTTTCTTCTCTTGAGCAGCAACTTTCTTGCTGTTCTTTTTGAAGTTCCCCTTCTTCTTTCCTTTGCCCTTTTTCTTGAAACTAGTGGTCTTGTTGACCATCAACACTTGATGCTCTTTCTTGATTTCTACCTCATGACTTTTAGCATTGCGAAGAGCTCGGGAATTGTTTTGGTCATCCCTTGCATATTATAGTTCATCACGAAGCTCTTGTAGCTTGGTGGCGATGATTGGAGAATTACATCAATGACACTATCATCCGGAAGATTAACTCCCGGTTGAATCAAGTGATTATTATACCCAAACATTTTGAGTATATGTTCCTTGTGAACTATTCTCCTCCATCTTGCAGCTATAGAACTTATTGGAGACTTCATATCTCTCAATCCGGGCATTTGCTTGAAATATTAGCTTCAACTCTGGAACATCTCATATGCTCCATGATGTTCAAAACGTCGTTGAAGACCGGTTCTAAGCCGTAAAGCATGGCACCTTTGAACTATAGAGTAGTCATCGACTTTGCTTTCGCCAGACGTTCACAACTTACGGCGTTGCTCCTGCGGCACTGGCACCCAGCGGTGCTTCCGGGGCGTAATTCTTACGTGCAGCAATGAGAATAATCCTCAAATTCTGGACCCAATCCGTGTAATTGCTACCATCATCTTTCAACTTTGCTTTCTCAAGGAACGCATTAAAATTCAACGGAACAACAGCACGAGCCATCTATCTACAGCAAACATAGACAAGCAAAATACTATCAGGTACTAAGTTCATGATAAATTTAAGTTCAATTTAATCATATTACTAAAGAACTCCCACTTAGATAGACATCTCTCCAGTTATCTAAGTGATTACGTGATCCAAATCAACTAAACCATGTCCGATCATCACGTGAGATGGAGTAGTTTCAATGGTGAACATCACTATGTTGATCATATCTACTATATGATTCACGTTCGACCTTTCGGTCTCCGTGCTCGAGGCCATATCATTATATGCTAGGCTCGTCAAGTTTAACACGAGTATTCTGCGTGCGCAACTGTTTTGCACCGTTGTATTTGAATGTAGAGCCTATCACACCCGATCATCACGTGGTGTCTCGGCCACGAAGAACTTCCATAGCGGTGCATACTCGGGAGAACACTTCTTGATAATTTTAGTGAGAGATCATCTTATAATGCTACCGTCAATCAAAGCAAGATAAGATGCATAAAGGATAAACATCACATGCAATCAATATAAGTGATATGATATGGCCATCATCATCTTGTGCTTGTGATCTCCATCTCAAAAGCACCGTTATGATCACCATAAATCACCGGGCGCGACACCTTGATCTCCATCGTAGCATCGTTGTCGTCTCGCCAACTATTGCTTCTCGACTATCGCTACCGCTTAGTGATAAAGTAAAGCAATTACATGGCGTTTGCATTTCATACAATAAAGCGACAACCATATGGCTCCTGCCGATTGTCGATAACTTCGGTTACAAAACATGATCATCTCATACAATAAAATATAGCATCACGTCTTGACCATATCACATCACAACATGCCCTGCAAAAACAAGTTAGGCGTCCTCTACTTTGTTGTTGCAAGTTTTACGTGGCTGCTACGGGCTGAGCAAGAACCGTTCTTACCTACGCATCAAAACCACAGCGATAGTTTGTCAAGTTGGTGCTGTTTTAACCTTCGCATAAGGACGAGGCGTAGTCACACTCGGTTCAACTAAAGTGAGAGCAGACACCCGCGGTCACCTTTAAGCAACGAGTGCTCGAGCGGTGAAACCAGTCTCGCGTAAGCGTCTGGCGTAATGTCGGTCCGGGCCGCTTCATCTCACAATACCGCTGAACCAAAGTATGACATGCTGGTAAGCAGTATGACTTATATCGCCCACAACTCACTTGTGTTCTACTCGTGCATACGACATCAACGCATAAAACCTGGCTTTGACACCACTGTTGGGGAACGTAGTAATTTCAAAAAAATTCCTACGCACACGCAAGATCGTGGTGATGGCATAGCAACGAGAGGGAAGAGTGTATGTCCACGTACCCTCGTAGACCGTAAGAGGCGTTATAACAACGCGGTTGATGTAGTAAATGCGTCTTCATGATCCGACCGATCCAAGTACCGAGCATACGGCACCTCCGAGTTGACACGTTCAGCTCGATGGCGATCCCGGGCTCCGATCCAGCAAAGCGTCGGGGATGAGTTCCGTCGGCCTGACGGCGTGGTAGCGATGATGATGCTCCACGGTGCAGGGCTTCGCCTAAGCTCATGACGATATGACTCTACCAGCGAGGGCTTCGCCTAAGCTCGCGACAATATGACCCGAAGTGGAATATGGTGGAGGGGGGCACCGCACACGGCTAAGGAGAGCGATCCGTAGATCAACTTGTGTGTCATGGGGTGCCCCTGCCCCGTATATAAAGGAGCAAGGGGGGTGCAGCCAGCCCTAGGAGGAGGCCTGGAGGAGTCCTACTCCCACCGGGAGTAGGACTCCCCCCCGTTCCTAGTTGGATTAGGACTTGGGGGGAGGGGAGAGAGGAAGGGGGTCGCCGCCCCCCCTCTCCTTGTCCTATTCGGACTAGGGGGGGGGGAGGGGGCGCGCGGCCTGCTCTAGCCGGCCCTCCTCTTCTCCCTTATGGCCCATTAAGGCCCAACATCCCCCGGGAGGGTTCCGGTAACCCCCCGGTTTTTCCGATAAAATCCCGATTTCACCCGGAACTATTCCGAAGTCCAAACATATGCTTCCAATATATCAATCTTTATGTCTCGACCATTTCGAGACTCCTCGTCATGTCCGTGATCTCATCCGGGACTCCGAACAAACTTTGGTACATCAAAACTTATAAACTCATAATGAACTGTCATCGAAACGTTAAGCGTACAGACCCTACGGGTTCGAGAACTATGTAGACATGACCTAGAACTATTCTCGGTCAATAACCAATAGTGGAACCTGGATGCCCATATTGGTTCCTACATATTCTTCGAAGATCTTTATCGGTCAAACCGCATAACGACATAATTTGTTCCCTTTGTCATCGGTATGTTACTTACCCGAGATTCGATCATCGGTATCCAATACCTAGTTCAATCTCGTTACCGACAAGTCTCTTTACTCGTTCCGTAATACATCATCTCACAACTAACTTATTAGTTGCAATGCTTGCAAGGCTTATGTGATGTGTATTACCGAGAAGGCCTAGAGATACCTCTCCAGAGCAATCGGAGTGACAAAACCTAATCTCGAAATCGCCAACCCAACATGTACCTTTGGAGAAACCTGTAGTACTCCTTTATAATCACCCGATTCACGTTGTGACGTTTGGTAGCACCAAAGTGTTCTCCGGTAAATGGGAGTTGCATAATCTCATAGTTACGGGAACATGTATAGGTCATGAAGAAAGCAATAGCAATATACTAAGCGATCAAGTGCTAAGCTAACGGAATGGGTCATGTCAATCACATCATTCTCCTAATGGCGTGATCCCATTAATCAAATGACAACACATGTCTATGGTTAGGAAACATAACCATCTTTGATTAATGAGCTAGTCAAGTAGAGGCATACTAGTGACTATATGTTTGTCTATGTATTCACACATGTATTATGTTTAGGTTAATACAATTCTAGCATGAATAATAAACATTTATCATGATATAAGGAAATAAATAATAACTTTATTATTGCCTCTAGGGCATATTTCCTTCACTTTGGACCCCTCATTTTAGCACATTTTTCATGAAAATTTCAAAAACCTCACCAGAACTTCATTTTGGATTGACTAAGAAGGATCCAGGCTTAGTTCTTCATTTTGATGTTTTAGACTTGTTTAAATCTTGGTCAAAGTTAGGTTGGACCAGAATTCAAATGAGAAAAACAAAATTCAAAAAAAATCAAAAAAGGAAAAACCATGTGCTCATTCAAACATCATCCAACAGATTTAAACATCATGTCAAACATAGTTCTAACATAGGTCCAACATCATCCAACAGAAATAGAACATTATTCATAATGTTTCATAATTATTCACATATAGCGTCCAGGAGCTTACATGCATTCCTTGAGCTTCTTGCCATCACTTTGCTCCTCGTGCACCTTGTGCTCATTGCTTCTTCTCTTCTCCTCTTGGTTGTTGGTACCTTGTCGTCTTCTTCAAACCTATCATAGAGCTGTGCAAAACATAAAGGGTAATGAGATCATGTCAAGTGACCCATAAATGTCTGATGAGTATTTCACCCTTGCAAGATTTACATACCTAGCAGAACTCACAACAACAGAAGGTTGGTCACCATTTGTAGCCTCACTTGGATCATCATTTGGAGCCTCACTTGGATCACCATGATCATCATTTGGAGCCTCACTTGGATCACCATGATCACTATTTGGAGCCTCACTTGGATCATCATCAAAATCATGCGGCTGTTGACCATCATCATTTCGAACCTCGTCAAAATCCTCATCTTATGCAACGGCTGCTGTCCATCATTTTCATCATCTGTTGAGGCAACCGGCTGTGACCAACATTTTCATCGAAGCCTTCATCGAAACTCTCTTGAACGCTGGATCTCTTGTGTTATCACAATACTTCTTGAAATGACCGGACCCACCACATCTTGTGCACTTACGCTTCCTCGCTCCAAGTCCGGCTCCTTCGGCTGCGAGTGCAGTTCGACTCTTCCTTGGTCTACTGTTGCTCTCTTGAGCTGGGCGCAAAGCTTGAATCTGAGGGTCCACCATGTCCCATTGTTGTTTTCCCTCCATAGAAGGCAAGGCATAAGCATATGTGGCTTTGAACCTTGCAATGAGTAGTAATCATGCACATCTTGTTGAATGTTCCTCTTTGGACTGGGAGAGAAGTGATGAAAAACAAGGCATGAATGCATGGCAACCCAGTTATCTGCCATTGCCTACAAGCGCAAGTTCTAGCTTCTAAATCCACTTGGATATCTCCATTCCCTCTTCTCTTTATCCAAATATGATATCTACTGCTTTGTGGTACCCGAGCAAAGAGTCATGTTCATTTCCAAGCTTTGTTGTTTTACGCATCGGTTCATTCATCACGGCGGGGATGATAATGTAGCCCATGAATTTTGCCTCGGCTATTACTGCCGCGATAATGAAATTTCTGCATGTATTCTATCCTTATCATATACATCAAATCCACCACATAATGAAACTTTAGTTTCCGGATCGTTGAGTTGAAAGACTCTGCTAGATTATTGTGCACATAGTCAACTTTGCTCAGTTCACTGAATTGGCTTCTGGCCCATAACTTGGAGTGGTGTGTTTCCAAGTATTCTTTTACTTTGGGATTCATGTATAACTGCCTCAAGTGGTAGTTGTGCTTCTTCACACTGCAAGTCAAAGATGTTGGCCATAAATTGTCGGTATACACCTTTCCTTTGAATTTCTTCATGAAATTTGCAGCAAGGTGACGCATGGATTCCCTATGCTCTACTCCAGGGAACACATTGTCCACGGCCACTTCTAAACCTTTGCAAGCATCTGTATGAATGACCAACCCATTGGGATGTGCAATAGCCAGCGCATGATTATGCAAAAACCAAGTCCGACTCTCCTTAGACTCTGTCTCCATCACACCGTGAAACAGCTGGAAATACAAAACGGTGTGCATCAACTGCACAAGCTGCTACTAACTATCCTTTAAACCTCCCTGTGAGAAAAGTGGCATCAATAGCCAAATAAGGCCTGCAACCTGCCAAAAAGCCCCGGCGACAAGCCTCAAAGCAAACAAAAACCCTCCTAAAGCATTCCTTGGTCTTTGTCACTCCCCTGAATGTGTACTCCACGGTGTGGTGATCAATATCTACAATACTACACAGGCTTGTCCTCTCCACTTCACCTTTGAATGAATACAACAATTGAAAACTTTCACGCGATTACCATAAATAGAATCCATAGCATGTTGTTTACCATTGAACAACCTCATGTATGGTAGATCTATCTTGAATTTATCTTTGATGTTCTTCTGCAATTCCTTTGGACCCACTTGCTAGTTTTCTTTCACCCACTTCTTTACTTCTTCTGCCACCCATCTTGACTTGGCTCTACTGATTGTATCCTTCCTAAGGGTTGATTCCTGGCATGTGTGCTTAAAAGGGTTCACTTTGACCTGAACATTAGTGCTATTTCGCATTTTAGATGCGAGCAGCCTCCATGGACAACCCTCAGTTGGACAGTGCACTCTGTAACGTACTTGATCGCTCTTGTCAACTTTGAAAGTACGTTCTACCTTGATGCAGTATGTCACAAGTGCATTTCTACACTCATTCATGGATGCAAAACTGTACCTTCTTCCAAATGAGGGTTCAAAGGGTCCCATTCAACGGTTGCAAGGTCTTCGTCCTCACCCACCTCGTCATCATCCACACGCAATTTGCATTGTGAGCCTCATCTTGGTTATCAGCCCGAGGTGCCCGTCGTAAATTCCAAATAACATCAGAATATAGCTTCTCTTCATCAACCCTAGAATTGTAGTCATCAAGATCCACTTCAAGGGGGACCCTACTGTTGTTGCCCACACTTGTCGAGCCACCACGTCGCCATGCACCAACTGAACTGTTCTGGCTAGAGATGCCATTACGACGACTTGGTTCTCCCCGAGATGTTGCACCCGTCATCCTAGGTCCAAATGCTTGCTCAAGCACATCAACTTGCAGCCTCACATGAAAATTATCTTTCTCTTTATGCCTAACAAACATGGTAGCTAGCTCTTCATCATTACTAACTGTCACCCATTTCTTTTCCCCATCATAGTATTTGTATACCACTTCATCAAGCAAACCCCAAGGATATTGGCTACAAATTACCTCCCCAAATTGTCTGAAACTCCAATTACTAGCCATTGGCAACCGATAATCAAAACCTCCTTGGTATTTCTTCTGATCCTTTGCACGCAACTCCATCCTAACCGGCGAAAAACAGAGACGCAATCAGCACACTAATTGGGTAAACCTACTCGAATCGAGTGTTCAAATGCACAACTAAGCTCAATCTAAACAGGAGGCGAGACTTACCCTCGGGAACCCGATCGTGGGCAGCGGCGGATCTCGGCCCGATGCCTGCCTTGCCAAATACTCCGGAGTCGCCGCTGCTCTCCATTTCTCCCTAGGGTTCTTCCTCCTAGTTCAAATAGCTCAGCAGCCCCCACCTTTGGCGCTCCACGGGCGCCACGGAAGGAGGCGCGCCATGGTCGAGCAGGAGGCGGGCGCCCCACCGTGGCGTTGCAGGAAGGTGGCGTGCGCCGTAGGTAGCCGAGGAGCGTAGGCACAGAAATGTAGCGTTGGAGTAGTCGTGCAGCTGGTGGCGGGCGAGTCTTGGTCGCGGCGCAAGTGTCGTGGCCGGCCTTGGTCGGCCCGTGAGAAGCGGATGGGCAGAGTGAGCTACGAATGATTTGGGGATTTAGTTACGCGGGCCTACATGTCGACTCCGGACCCACGTCCACGCGGTCCCACGTGTAAGCTCCGGACCCACAACCACTAACTTGGCGGACGGAATGGACTCAAATATGGCCGTTTGGCCTCGTCATAGTAGCTGTGCATGGACTAGGGGCAAAACTGAGCACAATTTGCATCTGAGGGCAAAACTGAGCACAGAGACACCACTGAGGGCAAAAGGATAATTAACCCTTTAATCTATGGTCAAAATTTGGCACGATATACAATGGGGACCAATAAACCCGGACAGAGGTAGTATTGTTCACTTGTGCTCCCCGCCCCTCCATTTATTGAACAACCCCACGGGTGAATAAACATCTGATGGTACTGTATTTATATAGAACGAACAAGCTCGAACTATTTTCGGCGTAGTTAAAAGTTGAGGCGGGGCTTTTCCGGCAGGCGTCTGTGGCGGCTTTTCGGGTAAGCGGTTTGTGAGAGGCGAGGAGGGTGAGCGAGTGGGGGCATGCGATTTGACAGCATTCTTGCTAGAAATACTTGTGATATGACCACTCACTATAGTCATGAATTCTGGCGCTCCGACCGGGGTGATGCCCCTTCCTTCCAGCGCTCTAATCTGGTGCATGACACGTCGACCGGATCTTGACTCTCCCACATGTCGGAGTAGTAAGAAGGAGCAAAGAATGATGCGGTATATACACTACTCCCTCCGTTCCTAAATATAAGTCTTTGGAGAGATTTCACTATGGACCACATACGGAGAAAAATGAGTGAATCTACACATAAAATTCATCTATATACATCCGTATGTGGTCCACAGGGAATATCTATGAATACTTATATTTAGGAACGGAAGGAGTACTACTAGTCGGAGGAGTGCGAACCACGGCAGCCCAATGAACCAGCCGTGCGAACCACGGTAGCCAGTGAACCAGTGGTAGAAAACAATGTGGTGATATGGCCGCAAGAAACAATGTGCTACGGTCCACCTTTGTAGCATGTCTGATAACACTCCTCTTTGTTTGGATCCACGAGTTAGAGCTAGTTTGGGTTGAAATAGCCTCAAATTATCGAAACAAGAGGGGTTAGTTTGAGCTAGTTTGCTCTAACCCAACTAAAAAGACTAGCCCGGTGGAGAGGTTCTAATTGGGTTAGTTATCCTCGGGCCCACTAAAAGATAACTAAAAAAAATCTCACCTGCCCGCACCAGATCGCTCCCCCCTCTCGCACGATTCCTCTCTGTTCCCCATAGGGCCGCCCCCCAAGCGCCGCTCACCCTCTCTCTCCTCCGGCCGTCCCCTCCTTAGGCCTCCGCCCGCCTACTCCGACCGCCCTCTCCCTCAGGCCTTGAAGGTCGCCCGCTCCCCTTCACGGTCGTTTTCTCCATCTGTCATGCGCGGTGGCGGCGCATCTACCAGGGAGGCCGCGAGAGGGGTGAGTTTGTTCGTTCCTTCTCTTTCTCACGGCCATATCATTTATCTTGCTTGCTCTAGCGCTAATTCTAATTTGGAAAAGTAGATCCTGATCAAACTTGCTATAGATTTGTTGTGCACACATGGAATTGTTTGATGCTGCTTGAGGAGGTAATAAATCTTTCTAGAGGCCCAAAAATTCAGGTCACCTTTCTAGGTATTTCAATTTCAGGCTTGCATTATTTGTAGAGGCCCAAAGATTCAGTTCAGCTTTCTAGGTATTTCAATTTCAGGCTTGCATTGTTTCTAGAGGCCCAAAGATTCAGTTCACCTTTCTAGGTATTTGAGTTTAGAGCTTGCATTATTTCTAGAGGCCCAAAGATTGAGTTCACCTTTCTAGGTATTTCAGTTTTAGGCTTGCATTATTTCTAGAGGCCCAAAGATTGAGTTCACCTTTCTAGGTATTTCAGTTTCGAGCTTGCATTATTTCTAGAGGCCCAAAGATTCAGTTCACCTTTCTAGGTATTTAAGTTTCAGGCTTGCATTATTTCTAGAGGCCCAAAGATTCAATTCACCTTTCTAGGTATTTCAGTTTCAGGCTTGCATTATTTCTAGAGGCCCAAAGATTCAGTTCACCTTTCTAGGTATTTAAGTTTCAGGCTTGCATTATTTCTAGAGGCCCAAAGAATTAGTTCACCTTTCTAGGTATTTCAGTTTCATGCTTGCATTATTTCTAGAGGCCCAAAGATTCAGTTCACCTTTCTAGGTATTTTAGTTACACGCTTGCATTATTTCTAGAGGCCCAAAGATTAAGTTCGATCGTGACAAGTGGCCCTGCTACCCATGCCGGTGTCGACCTCAACTTCGCAAGGGCAGGCGTCGGAGAGGTTCGGGGCTTGGGCTCTTGAGCCTTCCTCTAGAGCGGCGATGGCGAGCTCCTCCCTCGGTGCGTGAGGGCTCGGGCTCCCTCCCTATCGTGAGCGACTTCCGTGATGAGTTAGCTCATTCTTTGTTTCATGAAGTGTTTTTTATTTTGTGAAGCTTGATTGACGACTTGTATGTTTAAGTGGGATATCTCATTTGTATGGACAAAGTAAGAATTATCATGTTTTGCATGCTTGATTTGTATAGATGGTTCGTTTATGTCAATTGTGGCGGGAGGAGGCCACAGAAGAGCCGACCACACCAAGAGGGTGCTTGGATCCAAGGGACTTATTTTAGTCTGACTAAAAATAGGGTCCAAAGTAGTCAAATGATTGAGATAGAGCAGTTATTGTCAATCTAACCCTGCCATCCATACACCTGTTTGGTTTAGAGTTAGTTCAGGGTTAGAATCTAAGTCTAACCTCTAACTGAGCTAGAGTTCTCCTCGTCTCGGTTCATCGCCATCAAAATTTCCCCATTCCTGTGTTTTCAGTATCCTGCGAATCAAAGAGGCCCTTTTTTCAGGAAAAATCAAAGAGGCCCTTAGACTGGTTTAGGTCCGGTCATCTTTTATAAACGTGTTATGTCCAAAATTTAATGAACGTGCTCCGGTTTCCATGAAAATAATCCGGTTTCATGTAGTAATTCATTGATTTATTTATTCTTCTGCGGGGGGTTTGCATGTAATTCGTGAGGTCTGAAATGTAAAGTACCCCAAAGATATGCTCCGAGTCGTGCATGCACTACGACCCAGATGCTCTATGTCCCACATGTCGGCGAATGGGAGTACGTGGAAATAACCTAGGAGTACATATAGGAGGATAAATGCGTGAAAAAATATGTACTATGAAGCGTAGCCGCGGTTCGAAAAGGAGACCTAAAGTAATGACAGCTATAGGTCGCACGCACCCAACTAGTGGTACTAGACATACGACTAATTTTTCCCTCAAAAAAAAAGAGGCACGAGTGCTCGATTACTCCTATTCTATAAACACGAGTCCCATCGACAATAGCATCCGTGCTACTGACTAGCTCTCCTCCCTCGTTTCTCTCTTCTAATTCTAAACTCGGCCGACGCCCGGTGGGTGGGGTGGGTTTGCTCAACTGCGGGCCCACCTCACAGTGAAAACGTTACAACTGGAGTAAAAAATGCCATATACTCCCTCCGTTCATAAATATAAGCCTTTTTAGATACTAGTTCAAATGGAATACATCATACAGATGTATGAAGACATAGTTTAGAGTGTAGATTCACTCATTTTGCTCCGTATGTAGTAGTCACTTGCTGGAATCTTTAGAAAGACTTATATTTGGGAGCGGAGGAATACTATACTAATAAAACATTAAGGCCACGAGGCGATGCGGTCTTTGGTTACATGAGGCAAGAAGAAGAGATGCATCCATCGACGGCGTCCACCTCCTCGACTCGGGTGCCACCACCGAGCAGCGCATAAGTAGCATCGGCTTTCGTGGCGGTCGGCGATGCTTGAACAATGGCGTCCAAAGATTCCAGCCGCTGGAAGAAGGCCAGCGTCTTTTGTCCTCGCTTGCCTTGTAGTGGCATATGTAGACGATTTCCTCGTGAGCGTGGATGTGCAGGTCGACGGTTTCTTGCATGGCGGCGCTGGAGAGCGCGGCCTCGAGGTGCACATTCTTCGTCGCGACCTCCGGCACCTGCAGGGCCACCATGGCTTGAAAGAGTTCGTCACCATGTAGGCCGATGAGGGTGGCAGGCAATGAGGAGCCTGGGCGCGCGGGCTGGAGCAGTACGGCAAGGTCGTCCGTGCGCTTCTTGACGGCGGTGAACTTGCGGATGGAGTTGACCATCATGTCGTCCATGTGAGAGGCGAAGCCGGCGTCAGCGAGACTACGATGCTGTGGTCGCCCGACACCGTCTGGAAGCAGCTGCGGTGCGGGGCGCAGGCGGCACCTTGGATGATTTGGCACAGCCATTGCCGCTCGCGTCCATCGCCTCCATAGGTGCTTGTGGCTTCGGTCACTTGGTCTTGGATTGGAGTGAGCGGTGTTGCTTGAGACTTGGAAGTAGATGGATTGGAGTGGTGGGCGCCTTTATTATATGAGAGTCCAAACTTTGTTGCATTCACATCATCTTGGCTCTAGTCCGCTTCTCCAATTAATTCCCTCTGCATGTAGTTGAGGATGCATCATTGACCGTTCAGCGTCTCGGGAACCGCTACCCTCTTCCTCCTTGGCATTCAAGCACCTACGGATCCGTCGATGACGAGGTGTCTATGGTGACTTCGTAAATTTCAAGATGATAGTGCCGTGCGTGTGTGCGTTCATAGGGGTGAGTGTATGCGCGTGTATATGAGCGCTTGCGTGCATCTTTGTGTCAAAAAAACAACGTAAATGCGTGTAAAAAGAGACTAGTCGGTATACTCAATATTGTGCACCTCGGAGAGGAAAGCGATAGAACTAGTACATATTTATTTACGGTGCAGATTCACTCATTTTGCTCCATATGTACTCCGTCTCGGTGTAGTCTAGTCACTTGTTGAAATCTCTAGAAGGGCAAATACTCCTTTACGGTTTCTGAGGGCTATACTAGCAAGTAGTTATGCGTACTAGTACAATAGTGGGCTCACATAGCAATTTTGTCTCATGCAAGAGCACGGCTATATCGTGCTCCAATGTTAATCGCAAGCGTTCGATTTGCGCTTGGCTCTTCGCCTCTTGAGAAGGCGAACAATGATGTTACTACTCTTGCTTCTACGATTGTCGAATCCATCTTTGCATGTCTGTCCACCGCGAGCAGGACGGATAGCTTGTTGTGGAAGTACTACTAAGCAAAAGCATGTCCTTGTTTGCGAGCAACAGCGCGCATGGGCGAGGGAGAAGGCGTGTAGTAAAATCAAGCTTCTCCTCGTTCTACGAGTTGACGCAACACATCATAGCACTGGCCCCACATGCTTGCCTCTAAACTTGGCTGAAAGACCCGCATTGTACAATATATTTGCTGCAACCTCTAACATTTACCCACCACAAATTAAAATATATGTGGTAAATGCATCGTTACGATGCACGAGGCAGAGTCCCCTTTAAAAAAACAAATTAAAATATATATTCCTGTCTTGACCAAATGAGCGTGCAAACTACAATCACCAGGGTGACAGGTAGGGCCAGAAGACTATTTTAATTTTAAAAAAAACTTCAAGACGACCACATAGCATCGAGCCGACCCCAACGATTTTAAGCTTACAGGCACGATACACGCTATCTAGACTACTCTACACATGAAACTGCCACACGAGCGTCCGGGCTGCGCTTGGCTCTTCGCCTCTTTGGGAAGTCGAACAATGATGGTGTACTACTGCCTTTGGAGGAGTACTACTGATGCAACAGCCATCGACACCGGTGAACTGCTGCATGTCCACAGGCGTGCGGGAGGGAGGCGTGTGGGGAAAGCATCTCCTATTCTTGCCACCACCATGTTCATGGGCGAGGAGGGGCGCTCCTGTATTTGCATGTATGGCGGGTGGGCCCGACAGGTGTGTGGCCAACTTTGTCATACAGCCAAAGCGAGTGCGATTAAGTCCGCGAGGAGAGGATAATCAAACTTCTCGTTGATGTACGAGTTGACGCGACACATCAAAAGCACTTTTCGATATATTTCAATAATTTGCGTTTACCGATGCATTAATTACAACGCATGCATGCATGCCATGACTCTTCTTTTGATAGTACTTGCATGTGTTGATTTAATGCGCCTTGAAGTAGTACTCCTCCGTTCCTAAATTATAAGTCTTTGTAGGGATTCCATTATGAATTACATACGGATGTATATAGATGCATTTTAAGTGTGGATTCATTCATTTTGCTCCATATGTAGTCCACCTAGTGAAATCTCTATAAAGACTTACTCCCTCCGTTCGGAATTAGGCTGGTCATAGTGGGGAGTAACTTAGACTAGTAACATGCATACGTTACTAGTCTATGTTACTACCTCTATAGTGCATAGTATCATAGATTAGTAGTATCATAGATGGTCCCATTTATTGCCATGCATGACACATAGTAGCACCATATTTATTATGTTATGGTATCTACCTATGTTACTATAACCATCTCTCTCTTCTTTAATTGCCTGCCACATAAGCATGTTTGCGAGTCCCAAGTGCATGATACTACTTATGTTACTCCCACTATGGCCAGCCTTACTTGTCGCGAAAATGGATGTATCTAGATGTATTTTAGTTCTAGATACATCCATTTCCGAGACAAGTAATTCTGAACGGAGGGAGTACATTTAGGAACGGAGGGAGTATAAAATATGTGGCGGTAAGCTTTGTAATACCCCGGCCCAAGTCGAGAGATGGTTGTGCACGAGGAGGGCGAGATCATGCAGACCGAACAGGAACAAGACCCGACGATGGAGCTCTCTAAGGTCTCGATGGACCTCACCGTGCTCCACTGCCCCTTGTGCCTCCGCCCCTTGACGCCTCCAGTGTATGAGGTTCGAATACACCTCGTCCGTTCGGCTGATTGAGCAAGGTGCAGGTTTCTTGATTGATGTCTTTGTTGGATTGATTTCTGCGGTGCAAGGAGGGCACCTGGCCTCGCGGACTGCAGCGTCAGCGCCCGGGAACCAGCGGCGGTGCGAAGTCTGGCCTTGGCCGGTGGCTTCGACGTGCGGAACACGACGGTGGACTCCGTCCTTTCGTCGGTGAGGGTGGAGTGCCCGCACGAAGGCTGTGGGCTCTACGTCACTTACCACAAGCTCGCCAATCACCAGAGCTTGTGTCCGCTCGCGCCCTGCAAATGCCCCGTGCCCGTCTGCGGCTACGAAGGCCCGCCACCGGCGCTCTACCACCACATCAGCACCGCATCCCATGCCCGTGCACGGGATCCGGTATGGCAAGGTGCTCGGCTGCAAGTGCCCTGCCGAACCCACGGCTCTTGTTGTTCCGCGGAGGAGGACCGCCCACACGTTTTTCTTGGTCGGCAGCATGCTCGACATCGGCGCGCCTATCGCCGTGTCGGTCGTCTGCATCAGAGCGGGGGCGTCCCCACTGCCGCACTACTTGGCCAAGCTGTGGGTGAACGACCCAGGGGAGCAAAAGGCACGACCGGCGCCGTCAAGGTGGAAATGGAGGTGACAAGCAGCAAGGATCGGCGGCGTCGGCGTGCGGCCGACCTTCTTGGCAGTTCCACCCAAGCTGCTGCGGGGCTAAGCTTGTGTCCCTCCACATCTCAGATTGACAAGCTCACGTCCTAAATGTTTCGACAATGCCTTACATTTATCTTAGTAATATGCTAATATAGGGATTACCTTGGTCTACTTTAGCTTAAGAAATGGTGGGTTTTGGTGGCGATGTAGCAATTACTTGACATCGGATCGATAATTTCAACGATCGAGCGGATATTTTGTGTATGCATTGAATATAAAGTTCCTTTGGGTAAGAAGTACTACTTGTCATCAATATGGATAAAAGGAGATGTATGTAGACGTATTTTAGTTCTAGATACGTCCCTTTTTATCCATTTTGATGACAAGCACTCCCTCCGTTCCACGATACATGCCTTCCATTTGTCAAAATATAGATGTATCTAGACATGTCTTAGTATATAGGTACATCCATGATAGAGCCAATCGGATGGTTGAGAACACTACAATTAAGTAGCTACAGATCGTGTGTGACTCCCAGATCACGAGAGGCGGGGTCATCATCCTCCTTTTCGAGAAAAAACAGGCTGGCGTGTGTGAGAGGGCGAGTGCATGCGTGCACCTCTTCTCTTCCTGTATAACGTACTACTAAACTCAGAGTACAAGTTTTTGTGGGTGGCACGATGGTGCGTGCGAGAAGTCCCGAGAGATAGGTTTAATGCGTCCGAAAAAAGGACTAGCCTAGAGCTCGCCACGCGGCTATTCCTGTCGAACGCCCCATTAACCGTAAGATATGTATCTGACGGTGCAGTTATTGCACGTAAACAACAGTACTCCCTCCTTTCGGTTTAAGCGTGAGTGGTGGAATATTTTTGTAGTTTGCAAAAGCACCTAATGAATGCTCTTGTTTTTCTCAAAAATTATGTTTATCAATGCATTAATTGCAATGCATGCATGCATAAAGTACATGCATTGGTCAATTTTCTCTTAATACTTGCATGCAATGATTTAATGCACCTTGGAATCTGAACATGTGTTGGGGAACAACCAAATTGAGCCTTATAAAATGGAAAAACTAAAATTTTGAGATAAGCCCTATAAAACCCGGAAAGGAGGGAGTAGAAAAAGAAGTACTCCATCCGGGAATAGTGCCGCACTTGAAACTAGAACCGTTAATAAATTTTGAGCTTGCGTCTCGTCACATTCCAAATTACTCACGCTATATTGAATTGCAAACCTGTTCACACTGATCACAACCTAAACGGTTTCCCACTTAGGAGCGTATTAGTACCACGCTATATTGAATTCCAAACCTGTTCACACCGATCACAACCTAAACGGTTTCCCACTCAGGAGCATATTAGTACTCAGTTATAAATACTAGTATGCCAAGATGACTGCACATTCCTCCTCAACTCCTCATCCACAAAAACAAACAAGTCATTCTGCATCCTTCCCTTGCGTCTGCCATGGGCAGCGTGAGTTCTGGGTCGAGAGATTGCCACCAAGGAGGCGAGCATGGAAGCGGAAGCACGAGATGTCCGCCTCGGCTGCGAGAAGCGATCGACATATCGGCCAGCGGAAGTAGCAACCTGAGAGGTCCCGCCGCGCCCGGCTGAAGCAACGGAGGTCCCGCCCGCGCCAGCAACGTAGGTCCTGTCGCGCCGTCGATGCAGACTGGTCCGGCAGCGCCCATGAAGCAGCGAAGATGTCCCACGCACCATGAATGCATCGAGAGATGTCCCGCGCTCGCAGCGCCTAAGGAAATTTCATGAGCGGCGGCGGTATTCTGGCGCATGCATGCGATCGTCCATAGCCAGATGGATCAGATCTCCGGCTTGGCGAGGTTGCAGGACGATGTGAAAGCCTTGTTTGAACATGCTACCAGCGTCATCCGGCAACTAAGGGAGGGCAATGAGAGGCTCCGGGCCAAGCGCGACCTGTAGAGGGAGAAGATCGTCCGAAGTGCAGACCAGCAGGAGGAGACCAGTGCCTTGTTGAAGAGGACCGGCGTCATCGTCAAGAAACTTATGGACGAGAATGACATGCTCCATAGCGGCGCCAAAGGCTGGTGGAGGAATCCGTGGATGTCCTCAAGCAGCGTCTTGAGGACACGAAACAGCTCATCGCCGCTTCGCCGCGGAGACTAGTTCCTTGACTGCAGCAACGCATCAAGAAAGTAGAGATCGAGGAGCGGATCCTTGTCTTCCTTCTTCTTTTGCCCTTGTGTATTTCGGGCGTAGCCGCATGTGGCTTTTTTAATTATCTTTCTAATTATGCAAGACAATTAATCGTCCTTATCTTTCTGTGGAATATCAATGTTTTTTTGAAAGTTGTGGAAGATCAATGTTGCGAGGCTGGAAAGAAGAAAACTCTTGCTGTGGCGACCCTAGCGTTGATGTTCTTCTAGTTGCTGCTGGGCTTCCTTCAGTTTCCTGGTTTCTTTTGATGTAATAATCGGTTTAGGATGTGGATTGTGTCGTCGGTTGTGAAATTTTGGGTTCTAGCGCGGATGTTTGGCCTTTGTTGGCCTCTTGGGATGTTGGGATTTCAATCTGGTACGTAGCTTTTAGTCCTTCGTGTTAGGCTGGAGTTGTGCTGAACTTCTTGTGAATTGTGGTGGTTTTCAGTAATGAAAATCGGAAGGGGCAAGCCCTTCTTTGATAAAAAAAAATAAAAATCTTCCTTATATATTCATCAGTCTTGCTATAAGTCGTAGTGGATGCTATATAGGTCCGTCGGATCTTACATCAAGATCCGTGCTTTCATATTTTCTTTTTTCTCTCTTAAATCTCAGTCGAGTGAGACATAGCCACGCCATTAAACAGAGGCTCGGGCGCCATTAATGGAGACACAGGAGAGAGGTGGACGGCAGATGGAGGTCAAAGGGCTCTCCTCCCGATAAGCACGCGCAGGGGTCTGATCGCACGCCTCTCGTACTCAAATAGCTACCCTGCACGGCGCCTCCTAGCTAATAAAAAATGGGGACGCGTTGCGGCACGTAAATGATACTAGTAAGTAGAACACCCACGGTTTCAATAATACTTGTGTTCCCGATTGTAACGTGACAACACTTGTTCCAAAATGACTTTGTTGATTGTTAGTGTGTGCGCCTTCGCAAATCGGACTGCAAATTTACCACATCATGTTGGTGCCATGTCATGGCACCAAGCCAAGTTTCATTATTTTCATGCGTGTTTTGGATTTACAGGAATTAAAAAACTAAGTTTCTCAATGTTTCCAACCCAGCCACGGCGCCCAGAATTTTGAATTTCATTCCCATTTCTTGCATGGAACCTAGAAATTTACCCGAGGACACACATGTGATTTTTCAACCAACTTTGGTGCACTGGAACATGTGCTTGTATTTCAAATTTGAATTATGCACACAAAGGTGACACATTCCCTCCCAGAACCACGAGCCTTCTTGAGAGAAGCTCTGATTTGCAAGAAGCTTATACCAAAATTTGTTCCTATTCGGCCAATTTTTTTACCACGGCATGGTACTACCATGACATGACACCATGCCAAGTTTCATGATTTTAAAACCAAGTTTCTCAATGTTCTCGACCGAGCCACGATGCCCGGATGTTTGAATCTTATTCTCATTTTTTGCATGGGAGTAGAAATTCACCCGAGGACACAAATGTGATTTTTCAACCAACTTTGGTGCACGGGAGCACGTGCTTGTAGTTCAAATTTGAATTATGCACATTAAATGAACAAAAACTCAATTAATGTGTAAATAAGGCCAAACGAAGCCGGAATAATTCCAAAGTTTAACAGGGCACTCATGTAGTTCTATGTTGCCTTTGTAAATAACTCAAGGGGGACAACGTATATCGTTTCACACTCAAAGGTGACATGTTCCCTCTCAGAACCACAAGCCTTCTTGAGAGAAGCTTCAGTTTGCAAGAAGCTTATACCAAAATCTGTTCCTATTCAGCCATTTTTTTACCACAACATGGTAGTACCATGACATGACATCCATGCCAAGTTTCATGATTTTCAGACGTGTTTTGGATTTACAAGAATTTTAAAACCAAGTTTCTCAATGTTCTCGGCCGAGCCACGATGCCCAGATGTTTTAATTTTATTCTCATTTCTTGCATGGGACCTAGAAATTCACCCGAGGACACAAATGTGATTTTTCAGCCAACTTTGGTGCACGAGAGCACGTGCTTGTAGTTCAAATTTGACTTATGCACATTAAATGACCAGAAACTCAATTAATGTATAAAAAAATGACAAACGAACCTGGAATAATTCCAAAATTTAACATGGCACTAATGTAGTTCTATGTTGCCTTTGTTAAGAAACTCAAGGGGGGGGCAGCGTATATCGTTTCACACTCAAAGGTGGCACGTTCCCTCTTAGAACACGAGCTTCCAAATCGGCCCAATTTTTTACCACAACATGTTAGTGCCATCACATGACACCATGCCAAGTTTCATGATTTCCAGCCGAGTTTTGGATTTACATGAATTTAAAATCTAAGTTTTTCGATGTTCTCGGCAGAGTCATGACGCCCAGATGTTTGAATTTCATTCTCATTTCTTCCATGGGACCTAGAAATTCAACCAAGGACACACATGTGATTTTTTCAACCCACTTTGGTGCACGGAGCATGTGCATGCAATTCATATTTAGATTATGCACATTAAAAGTCCAGAAACCCAATTAATGTATAAAAGGCCAAATGAACCCGAAATAATTCCAAAATTTAATAGGGCACTCATATAGTTCTATGTTGCCTCTGTAAATAAAATCAGGGGGAGGCAGCGTATATCGTTTCGCACACAAAGGTGACACGTTCCCTCTCGGAACCACGAGGCTTGTTGAGAGAATCTCCGGTTTTGCAAGAGGCTTATACCAAAACTTGTCCCAATTCAACCAAAAATTATATATATGAAAACAGGTTTTAGATTATCCCGAACATCTCGCTACCTAGACCAATAATGTACTATGATTTGAATTCAACATAAAATGGATACAGATATTTGAATTGGATAGCGTATGGTACATGTAGTTCATAGTGAAATATGATTACTGCTATATGCATGTCTTTTTGCTATCAAGATAATATTTAAATTATTGTATAACTTGACAACAATCGTATTCAAATAAGGAAAATTGATTCAAATTTAGTTCATATGGTAGACGACAATATATATGTTCACATGGTGGAGTAAAATGTTCATATATGATGGAAGATCAAAATGTACGACTACATCAATTATAAACCGCAAGGTCACCTAATGATATATTCGAATTCAACATAACGTGGATTCAAAATTGAAATTCGAGATCATGGCATCTCTAATCATATAAAGGGACATTACTCTTTCTTTGGTGGGAATTGATTTGTTTTTTGTTGTTGTTGAGGGAAGTGCGAATCGATTTGGTACATTGCAGGGTAATCTTGTTCTCCCGGTTTTTTTTACATTTTTCTTGTAGTTTTTTCAATGGCATCTATAGCAATATAGTAAAAGGGGACATGACTCTCTTGTGTCTTGTATGATTTTTTTTACACGTTAAGTTTGTCCTGCAGAACAAGGAATCCGCACCTTGTTATCTCGAAATTTTCAAGCTCGAGTATCTTTTGTCTCACCTGCTTTGAAACTCCCGCTTCTTCAACTCGCTCTGCGCCTTGTTATCCCGAAATTTGGGCCTTGAGAACTCCCTCCTCATCCGAAATCGCTCCCGCAGCCCAGACACGCGAAATCCCCCTTCTACCCCTCAGCCGGAAATGAAGCTCCACGTCGCGGTGTCAAAACCGGTGGGGGTATGCTGGTAACTTACCCTACATTTCGGACAAGCGCGTCCCTAAGCTTGGCTCCCCCCTCCCCCTTCGCCTCCCACCCCATTCATACACCGAGGACGCCAAAACCCGCGAAACCCACGCTCCTCCGTCGGCCTCCCGACCGCCGCCCAGCCGGAGACTCTTCCCCGACTACGTCGTCCACCGCAACAGCTCGCCGTCCCTCATCCACCGCACCGGATGAGGATCCGTTGTCGATCTTGTCGTCCCGCCGGATCAGCCGCCCCGTCCTCCACCTCCAAGGAGCTGCCCCGACGTTCGCCTCGTCTATCGCGCCACCTCAATCCCCACAGCACCGTCTTGACCTGCCCCACCGGAACCGCAGCACCCTCACCAATTCCTTCGATGAAGCCGAGGCCAACTCGGCGCCACCAAGGAGGTTCTGCACTCACCGCTGCATTTTATCTTTCATTCGATCTCACGGGGCTGCCGGTGCTCGATACCGAGAAGACATGGCGTCTCCATCGACGGCGCCGTCGCTGGCCACATCATCCACAGCGTCTCTCCCCCATGTCGTTGCTTCCTCGGTGGCGACTTCCACAATGGCACTAGCTGCAGCTGCTCCGGCTCTCGCTCGCGCTGCTTTCTGTTCTTCTTTGCTGTCGGTCGCTGCTGCTGCTCCTGCTTTAGATTCGTGTTGCTGCTATGCTCTTGCTCTCGCTTGCGCTGCTGCTGCTCCTGCTGCCACGACCTCCGGCAGCTTCTGAGGAGTTGCTGCTTTAGCACTTCATGGTGCTCTTGCCGCGACTTGCTCTCTACTAGTGCGTTCCCTGCTTGATCGTCTGATGATTTAGATCACTGCTTCTCTGCTACTAGTGCTCGAACGCCCTAAACATCTATTGCAATGCTCTGTTACTAGTTCAATTAGTTTCGACAGTAAAATTCAGTTTCGACTGTGAAGTTCATTTTCTTCAGTTAAGTTCAGAGTGAACAATACTTACAGCATCTGTCGGAGCGGCCGTGGGGCGGCTGATGCGTTTTATGTCTAGCACTTTTTGGTGATGTATTTTACATCATCTATTGCAGATGATATTAGGGTCCCACTTCAGATTAAAGTTGTCTGTCTTGTCATGCTTCAGCCTCGTCATGTACACCTTAGCGGAGCTACTCCAGCAACGAACCGTCCATCACGAGGAGCAGTACCCTCGTCGCCCGTTTCCAGAGGCCTCGGATCTTCTTCCCGCCTCCCGACAAATACACCAGCATCATCACCATCCTCCACGTCCAGCCCAATGATGCTGAGGTCCACAAGGCTATGCCAAAGAGGTTGTACACTCGTTGCATCACTTTGTTTCTCCATTCCTCTGTTCTTCCAATTCATGTGAGCCAAACACCCAGGTTGACTCAAATCCTATGTTTCCAAATGCTCTGTTTTGCACGTGCATTCCTATCCTATTCCTGTGTTTTTCCTGTCCCTGCGTTTATAGAATCCTCCAATTCTAAGGAGCCCTTACAGATTTACTTCATTTTCAGATTGGCGTCAAAGAAAACTCTGTGTGTTATGTCCTGCTCCTGCCGTGCCGTCATCCACCCCACCTGAGGGACGCGGATCGCCTGACGTGCCGTGGCGTCCACTGGCATGTGGCCCCGGGCCCACACGTCAGTGGGGCAACGTTAGTGAGACGTACGTCAGAGGATCCAGCTCCCCACCTGAGGTGCACCATCGACAGAAGCGTTCACTGCAGCAGAGATCCCCCCTGCAGACTTTCTTTCGCCGCCTCAGATCATCTTCCCCGTTGCCGGCAGCCACGCCAACTGCATTACCATCATCGGTGAGCGATGAACACGAGGACTAGACAGTTCCGGAAGAGAGGTCGATCTCTCGTGTTTGCTTACACGTTATACATCGGTTATTATTACCTGCTACTTTATCGTTCAATCTTGAGTTTTGAATTGCCCATGGGTCTCATATCGAGCTTGACAATGAATAGTATCTATCTACTATCTGGTTCATCTGGGGTCTTCTATGTGGTTCATGTTGGGTGGGCAACAAACAATAGATGATCCATTGTCTATCTTTTTAAACTGAAGCTATAATCTACCTGCTATCATTAGTTTTGGATCCATCCACTCGTTTGCTACCATCAGTCTTGATTTTTGCATGCACCCCTTAGGCCTTACAAAATCTAACTATTTTTTTATTATGCATGTCAGATATTGTACACAATCATACTGAACATGTAGAGAAAAATAGAAGACTGTTGTGTGCGAATATAATGTCATGCAGACGCTGCTCCATGGTGGGCGAAGGCCCCCCCCCTTTCCTGCATTTCCAGATTGTATTCCAGAGGAAGATAACTGTTCAGATGGAGATTCAGAAGGAGCCGACCATGCCTGTTTACCACCTGAGGTGTTTGCTCTAACCTGGCATGCTGATGTTGGTCATATCATGCATATGGCGCCTTGCATTGCTTACATTATACATCTTATATGTCATCACCTTAGTTTAGATTTGCTTTGTGTGAATGCCACCTGTTTGGTTTCTATATCATACTCCCACCATTCCTAAATATTTGTCTTTTTAGAGATTTCAACAAGTGACTACATACGGAAAAAAATGAGTGAATCTACACTCTAGAATATGTCTATATACATCTGTATGTGGTAGTCCATTTGAAATCTCTAAAAAGACAAATATTTAGGAACAGAGGGAGTATATGGGAATTATGCAATGCCATCTTCTTTAGCCAAGCATCATATACGTGAATCATGCAATGCCATCCTGTTTAGCCAATCGTATATGTGAATTGTATCGTGCCATATTTTTTCCATAATGTATTCCATTTGTCAACAATGTTTATACATTCATCTACTCTTCCTGTGCATCAGCCATTTGAGTCGGTCATGGGAAAATCTAGAGTGAAAACAAGGTCTTCTGAGCAGTCAGTGCTACCTGTCGATGCAGATTTCTTGCTGGTTACAGATAGCTCCTCAGAGGAGGATTCAGAGAGAGATGACCAGTCGTATTCCCCCCGAGGTGCATGCTCTAACTTGGCTGGGTTATATTGCTCATATCATGCATATGGTGTCTTGCATTGCCATGCCATCTGCTTAGATTAGACATGCTTTGTGTGAATGCCTCATGTTTTCTTTCTATATCAGATATGTGAATTATGCAATGCCATGTTTTTCAGCCAGTTATAATATATGTGAATTATGCACCGCCATGGAGCCAGGCATCATACATGTGAATTATCTCATGCCATATTTTTTTTCATTACGTATTCCATTTGTCGACAATCTGTGTATATTGAACTAATCTTCATGTGTATCAGCCATTTGAGCCGGCTATGGTAAAACCTGGAGTGAAAACAAGGTCTTCAGTGCAGGCAATGGTACCTGTTGAAGCATATATCTCGATGGTTACAGGGAGCTCCTCAGAGGAGGATTCAGAGACAGATGACCAGTCCTATATCCCACCAGAGGTGTATGCTCTAAGTTGCAATGTTTATATTTCTCATATGATGCATATGGTGTCTTGCATTGCTTAGTTTAGACATCATATGCACAATATTGAATTCTATCTGCTTAATTTAGAGATCATACATGCAGTGCCAAATGCTTAGTATATGAATCAATTATGTCAATTATATCATGCCATCTTGTATACTTAGACAACATGTATGTGAATTATTTCATCCCAACCTATTTTAGAAAGACATCATATAGTTTTGTCATGTCATCCTGTTTAGGTACTCATCATATGTTGAATTATGCCATTATATCCTGTTAAGTTATCCATCATATATCTGAAACTGTGTCATGCTATCCTGTTAAGTTAGGCATCATATATGTGAAATTGTGTCATGCTGTCCTGTTTGGTTAGACAACATATATGTGAATAACCACATCATCTATCATACAATGTCTCAGACGTCCAATTTCTTTTCTTGTTTATCAGCCATTTGAATTGGAGGGGTGATGGCGGTATCTAAGGGAGCAAAAACCGTTCTTCACAAAAGACAGTGCTACCCGTCGATGCAGAGATAGAACCATGGTTGTCTTGGCCCACAAACTAGCCCCACCACACATAATCGAGACTCTTCCAGATTGCACACTTACACCGTTGGGTAGAGAACCAACTACAACCCATCTAACCGCAACCCCAACTGATAGTAACCCACTTATAGTTGACAAAGCACCATGTCCACCACAGTACCCCCACACGGCGGTTTGTAAAGCTACTGCAGTGCCCAAAGCACGAAGACCACCACAGCTAACCCAAACTTCACGTTTAAAGCGGAAGAGCAAGCTGTTCTCGTGTCGATTCCGTAGCTATGGTCCATACTCCTTGTCTTTGTTGCATCACTGTATTTACTCATACCAACTACTTACTAATTTGAAGGATCCAATTGAAACTCCAATGGCGCAACATGTATGTTTTAAACCTATTTCTTTAACTGGATTGCTGTTCTAACTTCTTGCTCTATGTTGATTTCAGTTTAAGTTGTATAAACAGTTATGTTCTCATGTGATGCACATTACAAGTGCTGCCAATGCTATGTAGTTTCTCACACTTATATTATGTCTATGCTTGTTGTGTCTTAAAAATATATGAGTTGAACTGTCTCTATCTTGATTAGGGAACATAAACTAGAATGATATGGACAATACAGTGACCATAGTACATAGATATATGTTTGTTTCATGTTGTTATCCTGTCCACCTTACTACTGAACCGGTTTACCAAAATGAGTTTGGTATACTACAAGCTAAACCTATGATGTGTCTGCTTGTTTCTCTTGTAGTATGCAAACAGAATATTGGAGAAGAGCACCCCACTATGCAATGGTAGAGAAAGTAATGCAGATAAGGTTCAAGATAGTGAGACAACCCTGTTGGTCTCCAAGAAAGGTGATAAAATGATCTTGTAGAGCGGTGAAAACCCCACAGTCCTGCGTTGATGTAGTGTTCGAGTTCTTGGCGATCACGGCAGCACAAGCTCTTCGAACTCGCTGCCTGAATCACTTGGCTTCTTGGGTCTCAGCTACAAGCTGAAAAGCATCGATTAGGTGTCTGCGACAAGAAGTCAAGGATCGAGGAAGTCCCTGCAGAATTCAGATCGTACTTTCTTGTGCAACAATGGCTGGAGGATTTAAGCGCCAAACAAGAGAAAGTTAATAAGCTTGCTAAGCATCTTGCCAGCATTATGGGTACCCAGGATATTGTTTCTTGAACTCTTCTGAAGTGGTTTCAGTTCTGAACTTGTTTTTCTGCGGCGTTTATATGCTGCTATGTTCCCTATATTTGCACTGGTGGTGAACTTTGATGCCCAGTGGATGTAATATGTGTAATAGCCGTGATAGCCTAGAATAAGTTGCTTGCTTATTTATTTCCTTGTTGTCTTGTTTATTTGTTTGCTTGTAGTCAGTGCAGTTCTTTTTCCGCGGTTTGCTAGTGGCTGCAATAACCTATTTTTTAAAACTAGGCCACAATAACCATGGGCTAATATTTACTGTAATGACAGTGGGCCTCCTACAGGCCGTAGAAACAGTATGCCTTCTACGGGCCGTAGAAACATTGGGCCTTCTACGGGCCGTAGAAACAATGGGCCTTCTACGGGCCGTATCATCAATGGGCCTTCTACGGGTCGTATGATCGATTGGCCAAACATGGGCCAATAACAGGCCGCATTATGGCCGTACACGGGCTAGAGTTGGAATCGTCCATTCATGGGCCGACCATAACGGGCCATCGTTAATAGGCTGTATTTGATGACGCTATGAAAATGGCCCAATGTATTAACGGACCACAAACGGGCCGACTGTAACCACGGGCTGAATTTGGCCCTGGCGAAAATAGCGAATAACATGCCGTAAGTAAACGAATGCTGGAAATGAGCCCAAGAATAAATGGGCTCTGAGAAGGCCGAAAGATAACATGGGCTGGAAACAGCCCAACTGAATAACGGGCCCTTAATGGGTATAAAGTGATACACTGTTCATTACGGGCCAGTTTCACCATGGGCCGTTAATGGGTCTAAAGTTATACACTGTTCATTGCGTGCCAGTTTCACCACGGGCCGTTAATAGGCCAAGAGTTTCATAGGGCCTCATATGGGACGAAAGACGTCATGGGCCATACATGGGCCAGAAGTGAAAACAATTTGGAATCATATTGGATGGCCCGGATGACGCCATCTGGGCCTAATTCGGATAGGGCGTAACGGGCCTTGGGTTAGTGGGCTGTAAATGGGCTATATGCGAACATGCCGTTAACAGGCTTTCCATGGGCCGGCCCGTCACCTTTTGACCAAGTCAGACGGGCCGGCCTTTTCACAGGAATGGGCCTCTGTTGGGCCGTGCCACGTGTCGACGTATCATAGGTGCCTTCTATCCAATGAGTGGATGACATCTGTCCCAACAATGAGCCGACATGTGTTTCCTCCAGCCAATGATGATTTTACACGTGGAAAATCCCCATTGGTCGGGGCTGTTAACGGGTTATCGGATCCAAAACCCGACACGATAGCTTAACGGCGTTCCATTACGGTGGATGCCTCGTGTCGGTCACCCTTGACGAAAGCACTTCTGTGACGCGCGATTTATCGTCATGGAAGTGGACACTTCCGTGATGATAATTTTGGTAATGTCATGGAACACTTCTACGACAACACATGTATGACTATCTTGATTCTGTCATAAATTTGTCATGGATGTACATGCATGACAAAAAACGCGACCTACTATGACAAACACGTATCATCACGGAAGTGTATTTTTTTTGTAGTGTCGGTGGGACCGAAACGTTACGAAAGGGAAACAGAGAGTTTGCATTGCAATCTCCGTGGGACCGATCGCTCATCTCGGTTTGACCGAAACGTTACGAAGGGAAACAGAGAGATTACAATCCCATCTTGGTGAGACCGGGATCCCTATCGGTGAGACCGATTTGACTAGGGTTTTGTGGCAGTGGCTATGACATCTGAACTCGGTGGCGCCGGATAGAAAGAATCGGTGGGGCCGAGTTAGACTTTTGGTTTGGGTCATATGTGGATATGAGAAAGTAGTTGAGGGCTTTGGAGCATATCACTAAGCACTTTGAGCAAGAAAGCCATTAAGCAACACCTCATCCCTCCTTGATAGTATTGGCTTTTCCTATAGACTCAATGTGATCTTGGATCACTAAAATAGAAAATGTAGAGTCTTGTGCTTTGAGCTTGATCCAATCCTTTTGTCCTTAGCATTTTGAGGGATCCACTTTTCTCATCCATGCCATGCCAATCATTGAGCTTTCCTGAAATATTTATCTTGAAATAGCATTAGCTCAATGAGATTTATGTTGTTAGGAATTACCAAAACAACCTAGGGATAGTTGCACTTTCAGCACGCCCACCCCCTGGGGCGCCCTCCACCCTCGTGGGCCCCTCGTGGCTCCCCTGACCGACTTCTTTCGCCTATATAAGTCCATATACCCTAAAACCATCAAAGACAACAATAGATCGGGAGTTTCGCACGCAAGCCTCTCAGAGCCACCAAAACCTCTCGAGCCCTTTAAGCACCCTACGGAGGGGGGGATCCCTCACCGGTGGCTATCTTCATCATCCGGCGCTCTCCATGAGAAGGAGGAGTAGTTCACCCTCGAGGCTGAGGGTATGTACCAAGTAGCTATGTGTTTGATCTCTCTCTGCGTGTTATCTCTATGGCACGATCTTGATGTATCGCAAGCTTTGCTTTTTTAGTTGGATCTTATGATGTTTCTCCACCTCTACTCTCTTGTGATGAATTGAGTTTTCCCCTTGAAGTTATCTTGTCAGATTGAGTCTTTAAGGATTTGAGAACACTTGATGTATGTCTTGCCGTGCTTATCTGTGGTGACAATGGGATATTCACGTGATCTACTTGATGTATGCTTTGGTGATCAACTTGCGGGTTTACCTTGTGAACTTATGCATAGGGGTTGGCACACGTTTTCGTCTTGAGACTCCGGTAGAAACTTTGGGGCACTCTTTGAAGTACTTTGTGTTGGTTGAATAGATGAATCTAAGATTGTGTGATGCATATCGTATAATCATGCCCACAGATACTTGAGGTGACTTTAGGATTTTGGTTGATTTGTGTCTTAAGGTATTATTCTAGTACGAACTCTATGATAGATTGAATGGAAAGAATAGCTTTGTGTTATTTTACTACGGGCTCTTGAATAGATCGAGCAGAAAGGATAACTTTGAGGTGATTTCGTACCCTACCATAATCTCTTCGTTTGTTCTCCGCTATTAGTGACTTTGGAGTGACTCTTTGTTGCATGTTGAGGGATAGTTATATGATCCAAATATGTTATTACTGTTGAGAGAACTTGCACTAGTGAAAGTATGAACCTTAGGCCTTGTTTCCTACCATTGCAATACCGTTTACGCTCACTTTTATCATTAGTTACCTTGCTTTTTTTATATTTTCAGATTACAAATACTCATATCTACCATCCATATTGCACTTGTATAACCATATCTTCGCCGAACTAGTGCACCTATCCAATTTAACATTGTATTGGGTGTGTTGGGGACACAAGAGACTCTTTGTTATTTGGTTGCAGGGTTGTTTGAGAGAGACCATCTTCATCCTACGCCTCCCACAGATTGATAAACCTTAGGTCATCCACTTGAGGGAAATTTGCTACTGTCCTACAAACCTCTGCACTTGGAGGCCCAACAACGTCTACAAGAAGAAGGTTGTGTAGTAGATGTCAAGCTCTTTTCTGGCGCCGTTGCCGGGGAGGCTAGGTAAGCGACACTAACACCCCGTCAACTAAGCTCTTTTCTGGCACCGTTGCCGGGGAGGTGAGTGTTTGAAGGTATATCTTTAGATCTTGCAACCGAATATTTTTGTTTATTGTTTTATCACTAGTTTAGTTTATAAAATAAAACTACAAAAACTGGAATTGAGTTTGTCTCATACGCTTCATATTTTTAATATCTTTCGTGAGAATGATGGAAAGGAAAATTGTGCTCAAGTACTAGAAGAAGAATTACATAGAATGCTTGGCATAAAATATTTGTATGATTAGCATTATTGCAATGTTGTTAGTATGAATTCCTTGAATATCCATGATGCTAATGATATGCAAAGCCACAAGCTTGGGGAAGCTATGTTTAATGAAGATGATATTTTTTGTCCCCCAAGTTTTGATGAGCAAATTTATTATGATGAAAGCATGCCTCCTATTTATCATGATTATATTGATGAAAGTGGGTTTGGAAGAGTGTCAACTTTAGGAAGTAATGATCCCACTATTTTGGAGGATGTTGAATATTATTGTGATAATTATGAAAGTGGATTTGGAGAGGTCATGACTTTATTTAGTGATGAATCCACTATTTGGAAGAGGTTCCAATTGATTATGAGAACAAAGTTGCTATCTATGATGATTATTGTGATGACTTGTATGCTATTAAGAATAATGATAACCATGAAACTTGTCATCATGATTTTATTTTTCAATTGGATTATGCCTCACATGATAATTATTTTGTTGAGTTTGCTCCCACTACTATTCATGAGAAGAAGTTTGCTTATGTGGAGAGTAGTAAATTTTCTATGCTAGTAGATCATGAAAAGAATGCTTTATGTGCTGGTTATATTGTTGAATTCATTCATGATGCTACTGAAAATTATTATGAGGGAGGAACATATGCTTGTAGGAATTGCAATAATATCAAGTTTCCTCTCTATGTGCTTAAAGTTTTGAAGTTATGCTTATTTTGCCTTCCTGTGCTAGTTGATTATTGTTCCCATAAGTTGTTTTCTCACAAAATCCCTATGCATAGGAAGTGGGTTAGACTTAAATGTGCTATTCATATTCTTCATGATGCTCTCTTTATGTTTCAATTCTTATCTTTTATGTGAGCATCATTGAAATCATCATGCCTAGCTAGGGGCGTTAAACGCTTTTATTTTTGTTCCTTGCTTTTGCTCATGTTTAGTAATAAATAATTCATCTATCCTCTGGTTAGATGTGGTTTTATGTTTTAATTAGTGTTTGTGCCAAGTAAGACCTATATGATCTTCTTGGATGATAATTATTTGATCTTGCTGAAAAAGACAGAAACTTTCTGCTCACTAGAACAATTGTTAAAAATCACCAGGAAGTGATAAAATACTGATTCCAATTGCAGTAGATCAATAATCAAATTATCTAGGACGTCCTAGTTTGGCAGAAGTTTTGGAGTTCTATAAGTATACGTTTGATACAGATTACTACAGACTGTTCTGTTTTTGACAGATTATGTTTTCTATGTGTTGTTTGCTTATTTTTACGAATCTATGAGTAGTATCGGAGGGTATGAACAATATAGAAGTTGGAATACAGTAGATATTACACCAACATGTATTTAGAATGAGTTTAAAACATTACCTAAGTGGTGATTTATTTTCTTATACTAACGGAGCTTACGAGTTTTCTGTTGAGTTTTGTGTTGTGAAGTTTTCAAGTTTTGGGTAAAGATTCGATGGACTATGGAATAAGGAGTGGCAAGAGCCTAAGATTGGGGATGACCAAGGCACCCCAAGGTAAAATTCAAGGACAACCAAAAGCCTAAGCTTGGGGCTGCCTCGGATGGCATCCCCTCTTTCGTCTATCGGTAACTTTACTTGGAGCTATATTTTTATTCACCACATGATATGTGTTTTGCTTGGAGCGTCATTTTGTTTTGTTAGTATTTGCTTGATATTATTTAGAATAGTGTTTTGCTTCTATTTTCTCAATAAAAATGTCAAGGATAGCCTTTACCATGTTTATTTTACAAGTATACATGTTGCTGTTTCAAATAAGAAAGTTAACCGCTGTTGCAAAAATTCCCTAGAAAAGTAAGAGAATGATAAAATGATTAAACTTTTTGAATTTTGAGATCTGATAAATCTTCTACAGTGTGGTATTTTTCTCATAATTTTTGGAGTTAGGGAAGTATGATGAATCTTGCATTCTTTACAGACTATACTGTTTTGGCAGATTGCTGTTATGTTTGCATTGTTTGCATATGTTTGCTTGTTCAATGATTCTATTTGAGGATAGGAGTATTAAATATGCAGAGAAATTTAGTATGAAATGTTGAATAATAATTTTAGTGATTTGTTACAGTAGAAAATGATAAGGCTTTTGCATTGGTTTATACTAACTTATCTCACGAGTTCTTGTTGAGTTTGGTGTGGATGAAGCTTTCGAGATTTAGGAAACCGGGGTATAAAAGGAATTAAGGAGAAACAAAAGTTCAAGCTTGGGGATACCCAAGGCACCCCAAGATGATATTTCAAGAAGTCTCAAGCATCTAAGCTTGGGGATGCCCCGTTAGGCATCCCACCTTTCTTCTTCAACAACTATCGGTTAGTGTCGGTGTCAAAACCGGCGGATCTTGGGTAGGGGGTCCCGAACTGTGCGTCTAGGCGGATGGCAACGGGAGACAAGGGACACGATGTTTTTACCCAGGTTCGAGCCCTCTCGATGGAGGTAATACCCTACTCCTGCTTGATTAATATTGATGATATGGGTAGTACAAGAGTAGATCTACCACGAGATCGAGAGGCTAAACCCTAGAAGCTAGCCTATGGTATGATTGTTGTTCGTCCTCTGGACTAAAACCCTCCGGTTTATATAGACACCGGATAGGGTTAGGGTTACACAGTCGGTTACAATGGTAGGAGATCTACATATCCGTATCGCCAAGCTTGCCTTCCACGCCAAGGAAAGTCCCATCCGGACACGGGACGAAGTCTTCAATCTTGTATCTTCATAGTCCAGGAGTCCGGCCAACGGTGATAGTTCGGCTGTCCGGACACCCCCTAATCCAGGACTCCCTCAGTTAGTATCGGTTGAGCCTAAGTTTTTGCTTCTTCACATGAGTTGTGCTATCCTTGCAATGTCATTTTATTTTGTTTTCCTTGTTGTTTGAATAAAATACCAAGATCTGAAATTATTAAATGAGAGAGAGTCTTCACATAGTTACATAATTATTTAACTACTCATTTCTTCACTTATATCTTTTTGGAGTAGTTTGTCATTTACTCGTGTGCTTCACTTATATCCTATGAGTAAATGGTTGAATGAGTTGAATGTCATAAATCTGAAATAATATATGTTTCATATGCTTACCCCGTAGGAGTAATGACTTCACATCTAAGAAGTAGAGGTTGTAAATTTATTGAAGGTTAGCAAACATTATATTGGTCACTTGAACAATTCATGAAAGAATATTGAAGGAAGAGAGATTTCACATATAAATATACTATCTTAGACATCTTCTATGATTGTGAGCCCCATTAATTATTTTCAAACCTGAGCAAATTAGTTGAAGTTGGACAAGGAAGACAACGTAATGAGTTATGCTTGGGTATATTTGTATAGAAGTTATATTGTTATAGATCCTCCAACATGTGGTGCTTGCTATTTAGAATCCTTGCTAGCCAAAATATCGGTACTAAGCGGGAATACTGCTTGTGCATCCAAATTCCTTGAACCAAGTTTCTTCCATGAGTGTCCACCATACCTACCTATATGCGGTATTTACTTGTCGTTCCAAGTAAATTTGCATGTGCCAAACTCTAAACCTTCAAATAATAATCTGTTTTGTATGCCCGAATCGCTCATGTAGCGACTAGGGGCTGTTAGTATCTTCCATGCTATGTGGGTCATTCTCAAGATGAGTGGACTCCTCTCATCATTCACGAGAAAAATGGCTGGTAATCGGGATGCCCAGTCCCATGATCAAAAGATCAAAATCAAATAAAAAATAATTGCAAACAAAACTCCCCTAGGATTGATGTTAGTTGGAGGCACCCGTTGTTTTGGGCAAGCCATGGATTGATGATTGTTGGTGGAGGGGGAGTAAAAACTTTACCATTCTGTTTGGGAACCGCCTATAATGTATGTAGTATGGAAGATATTGGGAACTCTTGGTTGTTATGTTGACAATGAGATCATACCTCTCAAAATTATTTATCTCTATTTCAAAATCGAGCTCTGGAACCTTTGCAAATCCCTGCTTCCCTCTGCGAAGGGCCTATCTTTTACTTTTATGCAAGAGTCAGTAGTATTCCTTCTCGTTCCTACCTACTGTTTAGTTGGCAAGCATCATGTGTTGGGGAAAGATCTAAGCATATATGGCCATGCAAATATATTTGATCATGAATTATTATTGTTGACAATTATCTATATGATAAGTGAGTTGGGAGGATAAACACTAAGCCCCTATCTTTCTCTGTGTTCGATGGATGCTATTTGTTTTAAGAATATGCTTTGAGTGGTAGCAATCATGGAAGACTATATGATAGTTGAGTATGTGGAGTTTGCTAAATCAAAGCTCTGACATAGACCATTCCTGAAAATAAGATGAATTGTAATTGTTTGATGACTGAGAATGAAGTTTGCTAGTTTTCAAGAAAGTTTATGGTCTATGCTTTAACATGTGAATAGCTTGTTACTTGATCTTGTGAAGTTTTATGAGATGAACTACTGTTATGACATATAATCATGCTAGAAAAGGTGATTGAAATTATCATTGATTAAACTTGTGCACCTGCTAGCATTCACACTTCATAAATTCTTTCTTTTATCATTTACCTACTCGAGGACGGGCAAGAATTAAGCTTGGGGATGCTGATACGTCTCCAACGTATCTATAATTTATGAAGCATTCATGCTATTATATTATCTGTTTTGGATGTTTATGGGCTTTATTAAGCACTTTTATATCATTTTTGGGACTAACCTATTAACCGGAGGCCCAGCCCAACTTGCTGTTTTCTTGCCTATTTCAGTGTTTCAAAGAAAAGGAACATCAAACGGAGTCCAAACGGAATGAAACCTTCGGGAGCGTGATTTCTGGAATGAACGTGATCCAGGAGACGTGGAGCTGATGTCAGGGAAGCTTCGAGGAGGCCACGAGGTAGGGGGGCGAGCCCACCCCCGGTCGCGCCCTCCACCCTCGTGGGCCCCTCGTGGCTCCCTCGACCGACTTCTTTCGCCTATATAAGTCCATATACCCTAAAACCATCAAAGACAAGAATAGATCGGGAGTTCCGCCGTCGCAAGCCTCTGTAGCCACCAAAACCCTCTCGGGGCCCGTTACGGCACCACAGGGAGGGATCCCTCACCGGTGGCCATCTTCATCATCCCGGCGCTCTCCATGACGAGGAGGGAGTAGTTCACCCTCGGGGCTGAGGGTATGTACCAGTAGCTTTTGTATTTGATCTCTTTCTCTCTTTCTCATGTTCTCTCAATGGCACGATCTTGATGTATCGCGAGCTTTGCTATTATAGTTGGATCTTATGATGTTTCTCCCCCTCTACTCTCTTGTGATGAATTGAGTTTTCCCCTTGAAGTTATCTTGTCAGATTGAGTCTTTAAGGATTTGAGAACACTTGATGTATGTCTTGCCGCGTTTATCTGTGGTGACAATGGGATATTCACGTGACCTACTTGATGTATGTTTTGGTGATCAACTTGCGGGTTTACCTTGTGAGCTTATGCATAGGGGTTGGCACACGTTTTCGTCTTGGGTCTCCGGTAGAAACTTTGGGGCACTCTTTGAAGTACTTTGTGTTGGTTGAATAGATGAATCTGAGATTGTGTGATGCATATCGTATAATCATGCCCACGGATACTTGAGGTGACAATGGAGTATCTAGGTGACATTAGGGTTTTGGTTGATTTGTGTCTTAAGGTGTTATTCTAGTACGAACTCTATGATAGATTGAATGGAAAGAATAGCTTCGTGTTATTTTACTACGGACTCTTGAATAGATCGAGCAGAAAGGATAACTTTGAGGTGGTTTCGTACCCTACCATAATCTCTTCGTTTGTTCTCCGCTATTAGTGACTTTGGAGTGACTCTTTGTTGCATGTTGAGGGATATTTATATGATCCAAGTATGTTATTATTGTTGAGAGAACTTGCACTAGTGAAAGTATGAACCTTAGGCCTTGTTTCCTACCATTGCAATACAGTTTACGCTCACTTTTATCATTAGTTACCTTGCTGTTTTTTATATTTTCAGATTACAAATACTCATATCTACCATCCATCTTGCACTTGTATCACCATCTCTTCTCCGAACTAGTGCACCTATACAATTTACCATTGTATTGGGTGGACACAATAGACTCTTTGTTATTTGGTTGCAGGGTTGTTTGAGAGAGACCATCTTCATCCTACGCCTCCCACGGATTGATAAACCTTAGGTCATCCACTTGAGAGAAATTTGCTACTGTCCTACAAACCTCTGCACTTGGAGGCCCAACAACGTCTAGAAGAAGAAAGTTGTGTAGTAGACATCACCTGCAAACCAAAGAGGATGGACAGGAACAAAGAGACACGAACTCGACCTCTATGCTAGGGGTTAGTCGCCGCTAAGCACTATCAACCCTAACCGAGGGAGATACTCAATCTAGCATGCATGCTATAACTTAGGGCGCCAGCGCTTCATTTATTTATGCTCAGGGTCTGCGCCTGGCTTTGTACAGAGGGTTACATGCCTTGCCGGCAAGGCTTGTACAAAAGGTGGCTTGCCGGGGGGCCCGGCAGCCGCGCCTTATGGGTAAAACTTGCGAAGATGCTCGATGTTCCAGGAGTTGCTCACTGGAATGGCATCTTCGGTCTCCAGGCGGACTGCGCCAGGCCTGGTGACTCGTGTTACCCGGTAAGGGCCTTGCCACTTTCACGTCAACTTGTTGGAATTCTTGGCCAACCGAACGCGCCGAAGAACAAGGTCGCCTTCCTCAAAGCTTTGGTCATGAACCTTGCGGCTATGGTAGCGGCGCAAGGCTTGCTGGTAGCGTGCTACTCTCACAGCCGCCCGAAGACGATCTTCCTCGAGGAGTGTTGTGCCATCTTGCCGCAAACGCTCTTGCTCAAGCTCATCATAAGCGAGCACTCGAGGTGACCTGTATATGAGTTCCGTGGGGAGAACTGCTTCTGCCCCGTAAACCAGGGCAAAGGGTGTCTGGCTGGTGGCTCGATTTGGCATCGTTCTGATCGATCAAAGAACCACCGGCAACTCATCAATCCAGCACCTCCTGCTCTTGTGCAGCCTGTCAAAAGTCTTTGTCCTCAGGCCACATAGCACTTCAGCATTTGCCCTCTCCGCTTGGCCATTGCTCCGTGGGTGTGCCACAGAAGCAAAACAGACCTTGCTGCCGAGGTCTTCAATATACTGCATGAAGGTGTGGCTTGTGAACTGCGTGTCGTTGTCGGTGATGATTCTGTTCGGCACACCAAAGCGGCAAACTAGCCCCTTGAAGAATTTGACGGCTAACTGTGCGGTCACCTTCCTCACTGCTTCCACCTCCGACCACTTTGTGAACTTGTCGACTGCAACATACAAGTACTCAAAGCCCCCGACGGCGCGGGGAAAAGGGCCTAGTATGTTGAGCCCCCAGACCGAGAATGGCCAGGAGAGAGGGATTGTCTGCAAGGCTTGAGCTGGCTGATGAAGCTTCTTTGAATGGAACTGGCACGCTTCACACTTGGTTACTAATGCCGTCGCATCCTGAAGAGCCATGGGCCAGAAGAAACCTTGCCGGAAAGCCTTGCCGGCAAGGGCCCTTGACCCTATGTGGGAGCCACATATGCCTCCATGTATCTCCGCCAACAGCTCCAGTCCTTCCTCCCGGGAGATGCACTTCAATTTCACTCCATTTGGTCTTTTTCTGTACAGAACGTTGTCAACGACTGGTATAGAGAAGACCGGTGGGCTACTTTCTCTACTTCTTCCTACTCCTCAGGAAGCTCCCCTATTTGGAGGAACCGGATGGTATGCTGCGCCCATGCCAGAGCCTGTGGCTCGACAGCAAGGACCAAAGGCGTCTCTTCCGCCACGGGAACGGTTGCCTCCATGGCAAGGGCTTGGCGCCCCGCCGGAGTCGGTTGTCCCACGGCAGGCTCGGCGTCCATGGCAACTCCTCCGCCGACGGCCCCAGGAAGCTCGGTAGGGAAGTACTTGTCGGGACCTGACTTCTTTTGCTTATTTTTCTCTGTTGATGGTTCAACGGATGGTTGGGTTAACCGAAGCACAAAAGTACCTGGTTCCACAGGTAGCTTGAGGGCGGCGCATTTGACAGGTAGTCGGCGATGTCATTCTCCACACAGGGAACATGCTCTGCCTGTATACCGTCAAAGCGCTCCTCCAGTTTTCTCACTTCATCCACGTAAGCTTCCATCAACGGGCTCTGGTACTCCTTGTTGATCTGCCTGACGACAAGCTGTGAATCACCCATGACGATGAGCTTCTTGACTCCGAGGTCTGCCGCGATCCTGAGACCGGAAAGCAATCCCTCGTACTCGGCAGTGTTGTTCGTCGACATCTCCCTAGGAAAGTGCATTTGGACCACGTACTTGAGGTGCTCTCCGGTGGGTGAGACGAGCAGCACACCAGCGCCGGGCCTTGTAGCGAGAAGGCTCCATCAAAGTACATGATCCAATTGCGACTCGTTTCCTTGCCGGGGAGAGTGGTCTTCTCGACCTCTTCATCGGGCGTCGAGGTCCATTCAGCAACGAACTCCGCCAAGACTCTGCTCTGAATCGTCGAGGTGCTTTCGAACTTCAAGCCAAAACTTGACAACTCCAGGGCCCATTCCACAATCCTCCCCGTTGCATCTGGGTTATGCAGTATCCGTTGCAACGGGAGGCGGGTGACAACGGTGATCTTGTGTGAAAGTAATGACGCAGCTTCCTCGAGGCCATAAGGAGGCCGAAGAGCAATATCTGCACACCGGAGCACCTCGACCTAGCCCCCTGCAAGAGGGAGCTGACAAAGTAAAATGGGTGCTGCACCATCTTCTTCTTCTGCACCACTTCATCTAGTCGCGCATGCCCTGTCGCACTAGTGTTAGTCCTTGCCGGGGACTCAGTCTTGCCGGGACCGAGCCCTGCTGGGGAGGGTTCTGGCTCGCCTCCCGTCAAGCCTGCTGCTGATGCCGCCTCTTTGTCGACCTCCCTCTGCGCCACCAGCGTGGCGCTAACCACTTGATTCGTTGCCGCCAGGTATAGCAGCAACGGTTCTTGTGATTTTGGCGCAACCAGCACTAGGGTAGAGGAGAGGTATTTCTTCAAATCCTGCAGCGCTGCCTTGGCCTCCAGGATCCACTCCATTGGGCCCGCCTTCTTCAATATCTTGAAAAAGGGAAGGGCACGCTCAGCGGACTTGGAGATGAATCTGCTCATGGCGGCAACGCAACCAGTGAGCCGACGCACGTCTTTGATCCGCTTAGGTGCCTCAATCTGCTCGATGGCCTTGATCTTGTCTGGATTTGCCTCAATCCCACACTGCGACACAAAGAACCCAAGAAGCTTGCCGGACGGGACACCGAAGACACACTTATCAGGGTTCAGCTTGAGGTTGATCTTGCGCAGGTTTGCAAATGTTTCCTCCAGATCTTGCACAAGTGTTGCTTTGTCCTTGGTTTTGACCACTATGTCATCCATATAAGCTTCCATATTTCTATGTAGCTGGGGCTCAAAACCAATTTGGACTGCCCTTGCAAAAGTCAAGCCAGCACTCTTCAACCCGAAAGGCATCCGTAAAAGCAATACGTACCACATGGGGTGATGAATGTTGTCTTCTCCTCATCTTCTCTTGTCATGAAGATCTGGTGGTACCCTGAGTAGGCGTCGAGGAATGATAGCAGGTCACACCCGGCCATGGAGTCAACAATCTAGTCGATGCGCGGTAACGGGAAAGGATATTTTGGACAAGCTTTATTGATATCTGTGTAATCAACACACAGCCTCCACTTCCCATTTGCCTTGCGCACCACTACCGGATTGGCCAGCCATGTCGGATGGAGCACCCCTCTTACCAAGCCTGCCGCCTCTAGCTTCCTGATCTCTTCTGTGATGAACTCCTACCTCTCCAGAGCTTGCTTCCTGACCTTCTGCTTGACGGGTGCGCATGAGGACAGACAGCAAGATGGTGCTCAATCACTTCCCTGGGAACACCGGGGATGTCGGATGCTTGCCATGCAAACACATCGACATTCGCCCGCAGGAAAGTGACAAGCTCGCTTTCCTATTTGCCATCGAGGGTGGAGCTTATGGTGAAAGCTCCTCCCGTACCGTCCTCCTTGACGGGCACCTTCTTGGTCTATGGTGGTGCAGCTCTGGACTTCTTGCTCTTGCCGGTGGAGCTCTCTGGCACGTCCTCGGCAGGAGCGCAACACCCCGAAGAGGTGCGCTTGCCGCAGTGGGTGCGAGGAGTCTTGTTGGTCTTCTTTCCTCCCGGGGCTTCAACGGCAGGAGCGAGTGCCTTGGCGGCAACTGCTGCAACCGCTTCCGGTAGAGTTGGTCAGCGCAAATCAACGCATCTTTCTTGTCGGAGGGGACGGTGATGATGTTCATCGGCCCGGGCATCTTCAGTGTGTTGTAGGCGTAGTGAGAAGCCGCCATGAACTTGGCCAGCGCCGGGCGGCCGAGGACCCCGTTGTAAGGCAAGGGGATCTCGGCTACATCAAAGACAATCCTCTCCGTCCTGTAGTTCAACTCGCCTCCAAACGTCACGGGCAGAATGACCTTTCCCTTTGGCTGGCTCCTCCCCGGGTTGACCCCTTGAAACGTGCCCGTCTCCTCGAGGTCTCCATCAGGGATCTGCAGCCTCTTGATCACAACAGGCGAGATCAAGTTCAGACCGGCCCCGCCGTCAACTAGCATCTTTGTCACCTTGAGGTTGCGGATCGTTGGTGAAACCAACAACGACAAGCACCCGACCACAGTAGTGCGGTCAGGGTGGTCCTCGGTGTCGAAGATGATAGGCATGCTGGACCACTTCAGTGGCTTCCGTGCGTCGAGTGACGGCTCCACCGCCGTGATCTCACGCGCCCACTTCTTGAGCTGGCGGTGGGATGTATGCAGCGAGGCGCCACCATCGACGCACATGGCCTCTGTAGCTTTCTGGAACTCGTGGTCGCCGGACTCATCGTCCTCGTCATGATCATCGTCTCCCTACTTCTTGTCACGGCCCTGGGCGGGCCTCTCTTGCTGATTATCCTTGCCGCGGCGGCCTCCTTGGCCGCCACGCTTTTTGTCAGATCCTTCGGCACCGTCTTGGCCCTTCTCCTTGTCCCGCTGTTCATATTCGGCTTTCTTCTTCTCAGCGAGCAGCTCAACTTGTTGGCAGTTCTGGAGGTCGTGGCCTTTGGTGCGGTGGATCTTGCAATACTGCTTGTCGGAGCCCCCTGGCTTGTCGGCAGCCGCCAAGGCCCGACAAGTGGCACATCCGGCAATCTCCTTGCCAGGGTCACTTGCGTTGGCCTTTTTGGTAGTGCCGGTGTCGTCGGATCCTTCGACGGCAAGCATGGTCTTGCCCTTGCGCTTCCTGTTACGGCGCCGACCCTTCTTTGCCGGGGCGGCAGTGTCATCTGTGGAGTCAGTTTCTGCGCCGGTGTCCTCACCGGGGTACTTCCTCCCCTCTTAAGCTCGAGCGCACCGATCGGCCAGAACATAAAAGCTCGGCCACATCCTTGTCTTTGTTCATCGCCAGCTCCTCACGCATCTTGCCGTTGCGCACATTCTGATGGAATGCACTGATCATGGCGGCAGGATGAACGTCTGGGATGTTATACTGCACTCGGCTGAACCTTTGGATGTACTTGCGCAAGTTCTCTCCTTCCTTCTGGGGGATGATGTGCAAATCGCTCGCCTGGCCATGAGCTTGGTGGCCTCCAGTAAAGGCGCCAACAAACTCATGACACAGATCCGACCGAGAAGAAATGGAGTCCACCGGCAAGTGCATCAACCATGACATAACATTGGGCTTGACTGCCAACGGGAAGTAATTGGCAAGCACCTTCTCATCGCGGGCCCCAGCGGCTTGCATCGCGATGATGTAGATGCTGAGGAACTCAGACGGGTGAGTCTTGCCGTTGTACTTCTCGCCAACATCGGGCTTGAACGTGCGGTGGGAGGGCCACTCGAACTGCCGCAGCTCACGGGTGAATGCCGAACAGCCCACCTCATAGGGTAGGCCACCGAAGCCTCCCGGTGCTGGGTGGTCCATAGTGGGACCTGCCTGCCTGTCCGACTGGTGGCGTGCATCGCGCCGACGCTCGATGGTGGTTCGAGCGTCTTCAAGGGCTCGCTCCCGAAGAACTTGACGTTGGTCGCAGTGGGTCCGCGGATCGAACGACACTGTGGAGATATCATCACGAGCGTCGTCGCGACGGATCGACACCCGTGGTGGCTGGTGTGGAGGAGGAGAGTGCACCATGGCTGCATCGCCCCCGGCCCATCCACCGCTGGCGTGCGGTGGCTCGATGGAGCGACGGCCTACGGGCCCCGCCGGTCGCGGCTCATCTTTGTTGGCGATGCTGACTAGGCTCCGGACAGTGGCTCTCCATTCGTCGAGCTTCTCCGCAGCAGGAGGAAAGTCGAGGAGCAGTTGCGCGCGTGCCAGAGCTTCTTCTCGTGTTGGTGGCGGCGAAAGTTGCGTGGACCGTGACGCGCTTCGACTTCCAACTATGTTGGAAGGAGCCCTATCACGGCCCTGCGGCTGTCCACCGTTTTCGCCAGCACCTCGGCGTGCATGTTGGCCCTCCTCGTCATGTGAAGGGCGCGCGGGACTCTTCCCAGGGTGGCGCCCAGGGTCACCAGCGGGGCGGCGCTGCTCATCGCGCACAACTTGAGAAGAGCGCGCCGTGGGCGCCGGTGTCGGTGTCTTGGAGGTCGCCGAGCCGCCGTTTGGCGGCACGATGCCGCCCCTGGAGGGCCCTGCGCCGCCTGTGGGGGGCCCAACTCCATCTCTGGTGTTTGCAGCGTGTGTCTCGTCGCCTGGCGTATGAACGAAGCCGCTCACCCGGGCCGTGCCACGGGTTCTTTCCGCGACTGGCCTGCTATTGGTCCGCACCAGTACAGGCAGTCCGGTCCCGGATGAACCGATCGCCGTGGTCGTCTTCCTCTTGGGAGCCACGGTGACTAAGAACTGTGCTACTAGCTGCTAAACCAGGTTCTCACTACTGCGCCTCCCCTACCTGGCGCGCCAAAGATGTCGGTGGGAAACGACACCTATGGGATCACAAGAATCCCTACTACGGTTGCGGGGCACGGGGTCGTGAGAAGAGCGGGATCAACAGTCAGTACAAACACTCGGGTCGTTTACCCAGGTTTGGGCCGCAAGGATGCGTAATACCCTAGTACTGCTTTGATGTGTATATCCGTGTTCTTGGAGTTCTTGAGCTAGCTACACTAAGCGTAACTTGTCCCAGAGTCCGAATCCTTCTCCTGGATGCCTTGGGCCTCCTTTTATAGGCAAGGGGATCGCCACAGTGGCAGACAGGAGGTGGCATCGGGGTACTGTGATTAAGCCTATCGCTTGCCATTACGGGACAAGACGCATTTAACGCGCCTCTGACGTGTCCCCTTCACTTTATCGCCGCTTTGCCCTGCCTTGACACACGCCTGGGCCAGCGAGGCGGTCAGTGCCATGTAGGTTGGCAGGCTGCTGAGGTGGTGCGGTGGTAGGGCCTTCATGAAGATTTGCATGCCACCACGTAGGCATGCGCTGAGTTGTCCAAGAAGCCTACGCAGGCGCCTGCCTAGCTGGTGGGCTGGCAGCTGCATGGAAGCGGTGGTAAAAACTTGGCGGGTGTGGGCCTAGCTGCGGCCCTGCTAAGTCCTCGACAAGGGCCATGCCGGGGCCCCAGCAAGGGTCTTGCCGCGGCGTTGCGGTCGTCCCCGGCAAGGATCTTGCCGGGGGTCTTGCGGGTTTCCTCGGCAAGAATCTCGCCGAGGTTCGTCGTCTTCTAATCCTCTTCTTTGGAGCGTTTCTTGTCTTCACAAAGATCTACATGCCATCATGGTGGCGCCTCCCGAGCCTGGGTCCCAACGTGGTTGGTGGTGTTGGAAAAACTGGGCTCAAGGGTGGCGTGCTTCGCTGGCATCGGGTAGGCTGCCCCGGCAAGGTCCTTGCTGGGGCCGTGGGGGTCTCCCTAGCAAGGGCCTTGCCGGGGGAAACCACCCGCCTTCTTGCTCTTTATGCCTCCGCCTGGGTGTTGCTTTGACCATCCCGCGGCTTTGACTCCCTGTCTCTGCCCTGCTTGAGTGTGGCCGCAGGTGTGGCTCTGACTGCCCGTGCACAAGTAAGGGGTACAATAGAGCGCCCCTACTTTAGTACACCGACATGCTAAACTCTGGCCTCAGGCTGAACTCTCACAAGACCTCGAGTCTCTGATGGCTCGACTGAATGAAATACCTAATCGAGTGCAAGAATGGAAGAAATCATCTGCTCACTGTGGCGCTGATGTTGCCCTGTCATTGGTTTGAGTGCACTGCAAGGACGTCAGAGAGGACAAGCTGGCGTAGCTAAAGGTTGTGAACACCAAAAAGCACACTTTCCAGTCCTTCATGGACACTTTCCTCGACGCCTCCACTCGCATCGCTGATAGCATCGACCTTGACAGTTTTTGCGATCTAGCAAGTCCTTCTCCTGACGAGTGATCAAAACATTATGCTCCACCTTTATTTACCTCGGAATGCCGGGTTATGATGTAATCGTTGAACTCTTTCAGGCTTGGTTCCTGAGTACTTTTGCTTGCTGCGGTTCTGAACTTTCGCAAGGTTTATCTGAACTTGAATTTCTTTGAATATCATGGCTTTTCTTCTAGTTTTTGAACTGTTTCTTATTGTCTTTCGGTTCCTAGTGGACTTGATCTTCTCACCCTTTACTGAATGAAAGTACATTGTACTTGTGACGGAGCTCAGACGCGGTGTTCAGTCGACACCTCATTGTCCTTGCAGATAGGGACGGAACATTGTACTTGTTGTGTAGCTCAGAGGTGGTGTTTGATCGACACCTCGTCATCCTTGTGGACAAGGATGGAGCGTACGTCGTATTTGTGGTGTAGGTCAGAGGTGACGTTCAATCGACACCTCATCGTCCTTGAGGATAGGGACGGAACATTGTACTTGTGGTGTAGCTCAGAGGTGGTGTTTGATCAACACCTCGTCATCCTTGTGGACAGGGATGGAGCGTACGTCGTATTTGTGGTGGACCTCAGAGGATATTTGTGACTTAGGCGATTACGGGGTCATAGCAAAGTCCCTGAGTGGGAGGATTGCTCGTCACTTGGAGTGTTTTTAACTTAGGCGATTACGGGGTCGCAGCTAAGCCCCCGAGTGGGATGATTGCTCGTCACTCGGAGTGTTTTTAACTTAGGCGATTACGGGGTCGCATCTAAGCCCCCGAGTGGGAGGATTGCTCGTCACTCGGAGTGTTTTTAACTTAGGCGATTACGGGGTCGCAGCTAAGCCCCCGAGTGGGAGGATTGCTCTCCACTCGGAATGTTTTTAACTTAGGCGATTACAGGGTCGCAGCTAAGCCCCCGAGTGGGAGGATTGCACTCCACTCAGAATGTTTTTAACTTAGGCTATTACGGGGTCGCAGCTAAGCCCCCTGAGTGGGAGGATTGCTCTCCACTCGGAATGTGTTTAACTTAGGCGATTAAAGGGTCGCAGCTAAGCCCCCGAGTGGGAGGGTTGCTCGTCACTCGGAATGTTTTTAACTTAGGCGATTATGGGGTCGCAGCTAAGCCCCCGAGTGGGAGGATTGCTCTCCACTCGGAATGTTTTTAACTTAGGCGATTACGGGGTCATATAGCTAAGCCCCCGAGTGGGAGGATTGCTCTCCACTCGGAATGTTTTTAACTTAGGGGATTACGGGGTCGCAGCTAAGCCCCCGAGTGGGAGGATTGCTCTCCACTCAAAGTGTTTTTTAACTTAGGCGATTACGGGGTCGCAGCTAAGCCCCAGAGTGGGAGGATTTCTCTCCACTTGGAATGTTTTTAACTTAGGTGATTACGGGGTCGCAGCTAAGCCCCCGAGTGGGAGGATTGCTCTCCACTCAGAGTGTTTTTTAACTTAGGCAATTATGGGGTCGCAGCTAAGCCCCCCGAGTGGGAGGATTGCTCTCCACTCGGAGTGTTTTTTAACTTAGGCGAATCGGGTTCGCAGCTAAGCCACCCACTGGGGGATTTGGACACAAGTGATTATGAGAAAACAATCATTAAGAAATTGTAAAAATCTTTTCCTTGGAAAACAAACTGAAGTGCTTTTATTACAACTCGTCGGGTCGAGTGATTTCAGGTATATAAAGGATGAAGCAGCTCTGCGTTCCATGCACGTGGCTCGTCCGTTTTCTTGGCTACGTTGTAGATGTGATACGCTCCATTGTGAAGCACCTTGGTGATGAAGAAGGGACCTTCCCAGGCCGGAGCAAGCTTGTGAGGTCGATTCTGAACCACTCGATGCACAAGGTCTCCTTCCTGAAACACTCGACCTCTGACATTGCGGGTGTGGAATTGACGCAGATCCTGCTGATAAATGGTCGACTGAACCAAAGCCATCTCGCGTTCTTCCTCCAAGAGATCGACTGCGTCTTCTCGTGCTTGCTCTGCTTCGGCTTCTGAGAACAGTTCAACTCTAGGAGAATTGTGTAGCAAGCCACTCGAAAGCACCACCTCAGCACCGTACACCAGGAAGAAAGTGGTTCGATCAATCGACCGATTGGGTGTTGTTCTCAGCCTCCATAGGACAGATGGAAATTCGGTCACCCAAGCTCCAGCAGCATGCTTAAGATCATGCATCAGACGAGGCTTTAACCCCTGAAGGATCAAACTATTCGCCCTTTCAGCCTGTCCATTCGACCGCGGGTGCGCGACAGATGCGTAGTTGACCTGAGTGCCTTGAGATGCACAGAACGCCTTGAACTCATTAGAGTCAAAGTTGGAGCCATTATCTGTGATGATGCTGTGAGGAACTCCATATCTGAATAACAACTCTCTGATGAAACTGACAAGCAAGCGTTTCGCTTCCAAGGTTTTTGATGGGCTTGGCTTCGATCCACTTGGTAAACTTGTCGACTGCTATGAGCAAATGGGTGAAGCCACTCGCGCCAGTTTTGAAGGGCCCAACCATATCCAATCCCCAAACTGCAAACGGCCAGACGAGTGGAATAGTCTTCAGGGCAAATGCGGGCTTGTGAGACATGTTGGAGTAAAACTGGCAACCTGCGCACTTGTCGACCATGTCTTTTGCCATCTCATTTGTTCGAGGCCAATAAAATCCCGCTCGGTATGCTTTGGCCACGATGGTCCGAGAGGACGCATGGTGGCCGCAGGTCCCCGAGTGGATGTCATTTAGGATCATTTGACCTTCTTCCGGGATGATGCAGCGTTGGGCTACTCCTATGACACTTTCTCTGTAAAGCTGCTCCTTCATCATGGTGAAAGCTTTGGATTGATGGACTATCTGGCGAGCCTCGTCTTCGTCCTCTAGGAGCTCTTTTCTGAGAATGTACACAATGTACGGTACTGTCCAATCGGGTGTGATCACCAAGACTTCCATGATCAGGTCGACCACGGCTGGAACCTCTATCTCAGTCGGGTTGGTTGGACTTATCGGTTGCAGGGGCTCTTCCTTGAAGGGATCTTATTGTACTGACGGGGTATGGAGATGCTCCAAGAACATATTGCTGGGGATAGGCTTCCGAGTGGAACCTATCTTCGCCAGATCATCAGCAGCTTGGTTTTTGATTCGTGGTATGTGGTGGAGCTTCAATCCCTCAAACTTCTTCTCCAGCTTCCTCACTGTGTTGTAGTAACCTGTCATTGTGGGACTCTTGACGTCCCATTCCTTCATTACTTGGCTAACCACTAAATCTGAGTCGCCATAAACCATCAGCCGCCGGACGCCGAGTGAAATGGCCATACGCAACCCATATAATAGTGCCTCATACTCAGCTTCATTGTTTGAAGAGTCAAAGTGAATCTGGAGGACATAACTAAGCTTATCTCCTCGTGGGGACACTAAAACCACTCCTGCACCAGAGCCATTTAACATCTTGGATCCATCAAAGAACATGGTCCAATGTTCTGACTGAATTTGAATCGACTGTTGTTGTTCAGTCCACTCTGCGAGGAAATCTGCAATTGCTTGAGACTTGATGGCCTTCTTTGCCTCAAACTTGATATCCAAAGGAAGAAGTTCAATCGCCCACTTTGCCACTCGACCAGTTGCATCTCTGTTATTCAGAATCTCTGATAATGGAGCACCGCTGACGACTGAAATTGAGTGATCAGAGAAATAATGTGAAACCTTCTTCGTGGTCAGGTATATCCCATAAACAAGCTTCTGATAATGAGGATATCTCTGCTTGGATGGGGTTAAGACTTCAGAAATGTAATATACGAGGCACTGAACTTTGAAGGCATTGCCTTCTTCTTCCCGATCGACCGTGAGCACTGTGCTAACAACTTGTCCTGTGGCTGCGATGTAAAGCAGTAGAGGCTCCTTGCTAACCGGAGCAGCAAGCAGCGGCTGGGTGGAAAGCAGGGCTTTGAGCTCTTCAAACATTGTTTCAGCTTCGTCATTCCACTCGAACTTGTCAGATTTCTTCATCAGTCGGTAAAGAGGCAGTGCCTTTTCACTGAGGCGTGAGATGAATCGGCTCAAAGCAGCCAAGCAACCAGTAAGCTTATGAATGTCATGCACGTGCATTGGGCGTTTCATTCGGAGGATTGTGCCAATCTTTTCTGGGTTCGCGTCGATCCCTCGTTCGGAAACGAGAAAACCGAGTAACTTTCCGCCTGGGACTCCAAATGTGCACTTAGACGGATTAAGCTTGATATCATACCTTCTCAGGTTGGCAAAGGTTTCAGCAAGGTCAGTCAGCAGGTCGAAACCTTTGCATGACTTAACCACTATGTCGTCCATGTATGCTTCCACATTCCGACTGATTTGAGTGAGCAGGCACTTCTAGATCATGCGCATGAATGTGGCACCAGCATTCTTGAGGCCGAAGGGCATAGTGACATAGCAAAAACATCCGAATGGGGTGATGAAAGCTGTTTTTATCTCGTCCATACAGTCGGATCTGATGGTACTCGGAATAAGAGTCCAGGAAGGACAGTCACTCACAACCCGTAGTTGAGTCGACAATCTGGTCAATGCGGGGTAGAGGAAAATGATCTTTCGGGCAGGCCCGATTGATGTGTTAGAAGTCAATACACATTCGGAGTGATTTGTCCTTCTTGGGAACCATAACAACATTGGCGAGCCACTCGGAGTGGTATATCCCGCGGATGAACTCGGCGGCCAGGAGCCGAGCCACTTCCTAGCCAATGGCTTTTCTCTTCTCCGTGGCGGACCGACGGAGGTGCTCAATGACGGGTTTTACTTTTGGATCGAGTCGCAAATGGTGCTCAGCCAGTTCCCTAGGTACACCTGGCATGTCAGATGGTTTCCATGCAAAGATGTCCCAGTTCTCACGGAGGAACTGGATGAGCGCTTCTTCCTATTTGATGTCGAGTGTCGTCGAGATATGGGTCGGAGCAGTATTGGGATCGGTCGGGTGAACATGGACTGGCTTGGTCTCGCCAGCCGACTAAAATGCAGACTCCGAGGCAGGCCTCTTAGCACGCAGCAAATCGCTCGGATCTGCAGTATTCTAGTATTCTTGGAACTCCACTGCTGCCATCTGCTCATCTGCTATTTTTGCCCCATCCTGAAGAAAATCCTCTGCTCTCTGACGGTTACCGGAAACCGTTATTACGCCTCTGGGTCCAGGCATCTTCATCTTGAGATAAACATAGCACGGTCGAGCCATAAAGCTAGCATAAGCAGGTCTTCCCAGAATGGCATGATATGCACTCTGGAAATCCACTACCTCAAACGTCAACTTCTCCTTGAGGAAATTCTTCTCATCGCCGAAAACCACATCGAGAGTGATCTGGCCGAGTGATTCGGCTTTCTTTCCTGGAATGATCACATGGAACCGCATGTTACTCTCGCCGAGTTTGGACATCGGGATGCCCATTCCTTTGAGAGCTTCAGCATACAGAATATTCAATCCACTGCCACCATCCATTAGGACCTTAGTCAGTCGGGTGCCCCCCACGACTGGGTCGACCACCAGCACCTGCTGCCCAGGGGTAGCTACGCATGCCGGGTGGTCAGACTGGTCGAATATAATGGGGACTTTGGACCACTTCAGATATCTTGGTGTTGCCGGAGCAACCAGGTTTACCTCCCTGTTAATGACCTTTAGTCGACTTTTGCTCTCAATATCTGCAAAAATCACCAGGGTGGCATTCATATTGGGGTAACCTTCGTCATCATCCTTATCTTCTTCATCCTTCTCAGGCTCTTTATCCTTATCAGCGGGTTTATTTTCTCGGAAGCTCTGGATAAGGAGTCAACATTGTCGAGTGGTATGCTTGGGGAGAATCAGGTTCCCCTCCTCATCCTTCTTGGTGTGAATATGACACGGCAAATCCATCACATCGTTTCCTTCCTGATCCTTCACCTTCTTGGGGGTCCAGGGCCCTTTAGGTTTCCCTTTGAACTTTCCTTGATTCAACACTGCTGCCTCGGCAGGACCTGCTGCCTCAGCCTTTCGCTTCTGCTTCCGACTGGAATTTTCTACTCCGGTGTCCTGGGCGACTGTTTTTGTGCTTGCCACTCCTGAGTCGGTCTTCCTCTTTGACGTTAGCGTATTTGGTTGCAATCTCCATCATCCGAGTCAAAGACATATCTCCAGTCCGACCAAACTTCAGATTGAGCTCTCTGTAGCGAACTCCTTCCTTGAAGGCACAGACTGCTTGGTGATCTTACACATTCTCCACTGTGTGGTGCAGAGTGATCCATCTCTGGATATAGTCCCTCAGGGTCTCATTCGGTTTCTGCACACAATGCTGCAGCTCCAGTAGACCGGCAGGTCTCTTGCAAGTGCCCTCAAACGTTCTGGTGAACACTCGGGCTAACTCATCCCAACTCAAAATGCTCCTAGGGGCCAACTGATTCAGCCAAGCTCTGGCAGAACCCTCAAGCATTAGAGAAAGGTGCTTCATGGCCACCTCATCGCTGCTGCCACCAATGTGCACAGCCACTCGATAGTCTTCGAGCCAAGTATCGGGCTTTGACTCGCCTGTAAACTTACTGACGCCAGTCGCCAGTCTGAAGTTATGGGGAATATCAACAACTCTGATGGCCATTCCAAAACACTCAGGACCGGAAACATGGACTCTGCCTCCACTGGGTCTGTCCCGATCCAGCCCTTCCCTGTATGCTCTGTTCCGGTCGACCAAACCTTGCACAAGGACAGACCTTGCATCAAAGCCAGGCTCTGTGGGGTCAAATGGAACTATGCGGTCGTTCCCATACGGACGCCTGTCGTCATTGCGCCGGGGCGCGTACGACCCGTCCCACGGAAGGGGTGAAGGCGCTCGACGGTAGTTGTCGCGGGTGTACTCACGATCATATTCGTCATGAGCTCTTCCCAGGTACCGATCCTGGCGGTGATCACGGCCTCCAAGCCGCAAAGGGGACCTAGGACTGTGAGCCGACTGCACGGTATCTGCTCTCACTGATCCGCTGTGGATTCTGTTCTGCGACTCGGACACAGCGGAGTTCTGGTCTCCCGCTGCTCGGAGCAGCATTCTGATCTGCTCCAAGCCCCTTCCAGCCTCCGAACGAGACGGCTGAATAGACTCTGCAATATGTGCAGCGGCTGCCAAATTCTGCATTGGCGTATGGAATACATGAGTTTCCGGTGGAAACACATGTCATGGACGCCGACTGGACTAGGGAATCAGTCGATGGGGACGCTCGTCAAGAGAATGTTGGAGATTCTCCAGACGAGTGCGCTCAGCCAGAGTGGCCAGGAGCACCGCCTCCAAGGCCCGGGCCCCGGCGGTTTCCCCTATGATGGGGGTCTGGAGAGCCTCCATGTTGCGACGGTGCAACTCCTCCCTCTACTGCGAGCCGAGAGGTTGGGGCTGGTACTCTTCGTGGTCGAGTGACGGGTCAGCGCTTCTGTCGCCGTCGCTGCTGCGACGGAAGCGGGGTGGACCGTGATAAGAGTCGGCCATGAGAACCTACGCTGCGGGGTCACAACTCCCACTCTCAGAAAAGGTACCTGCAAAATCAGTCGACAGGTCAACCGATCCGCGAGAATACATGTCAGGCTCAATCGCCGTGACTTGGGGGTGAAGGCCTGACGAGCCATCGCGTGTCTCACCCATCGCTGGAGGAGTGAACGACCATACCGCTTGCGGTGGCGTCCAGCGGAGTGAGTCGACAACGCGATGACCGACTAGTACGGTGAAGATGGCTGCCTGAGGAGGACGCCGCAGGAACTCGCGCGGAAGGGCGTCGAGCCACGAGCCGGGAGAGCCTCGACATCGAGGGGGGGCCTCCTAGAGCCAGGCATAGTCGTCGGCGATGAAAGTGAGCGCGCCGAGTCGGAAATTGCGGCCCATGACCAAACCGCCACCAGAAACCATGCTGATGAAGATCAAAGAAAATGCAACCTCACCGGAAGTCGCTAAGACACTTGGCCCCACGGTGGGCGCCAACTGTTGTGGTACTAAGTCTGATAGTAAGTATAGGGGTACGAATGAGGAGGCAAGGTCCTAGCTACGGCAAGGTTGTACGCAAGTGTTTACGAGTTCAGGCCCCTCTCGGAGGAGGTAAAAGCCCTACGTCTCGGTGCCCGGAGGCGGTCGACTGGATTATATGAGTGTGTTTTGAAGGGGGTGCGAACCCTTGTGCCAGAGGAGGGGGGTGGCTTATATATAGTTCGCTAGGACCCCAGCCATCCCCCGTTATGGAGGTTTCAATGTACATAAAGATGGGGCGTTACTGGTAACGCCAGCCTTAAGTGCCTTAAATAACCTTAAAGACTATGGAGTGAATGCTTGCCCGTTGTTGTTCTGAGGGACTCCTGGTCTTCAGAAGTTCGAGTGGTCTCTTGTATGGTCGAGTGATTTTCTGGTCATGTGACTTTGGGAAGGAGGGGTACCAGAGCGGTTGATTGGTCGAGTGGATCGCACTCGACGCCTTTATTGAGTACTCGCTATTGTCTCTTGAGCTTCTTTGCTTCTAGGGTAGTGACCTTGGGTAGGGCGTATAGGTCAGGCCTATGACCCTACCCTAGGTCTGTATCATCATCACCCTCCCCGCTGCACAAAATAAGTACACCTCAAATCAGCCTCCATGCTTGCAATAGAATTATTAAAACTTATGAAAGGATATCCGCGGATGATTTACGTGGGATGATAAGGCAGGAGAATCGCTTCCTTGTCCTTATTAGCGTACATGAACTTAGCGATGTACTTGCTCGCATAGTCACAGTGCTCTTTGCAAACTGCCAAGAAGCTCTCGTGCATATAGTTCAGGTTCACAATGCAGATATATTTTATGTTCTCATGCCTGATGGAGAAGTTGAGATACAGCGCATACATGCGGATGAACTGGAAATCCAGCTTGGTCATGTGGAACATGTCGTAGATGTAGTCAAATCGCAGGATGAACATATCCGTGGGCCATCTCTCGACGTACAACTTCCCACCCGGCACCTTAGCCGCGTAAAGTGGGTATCCTAGTTTTTCCGAGATGAGAAGGCTTTTCTCTCTGGCTAGCACATCTTCATGGAGTCTCCTTAGATCATTGTTTAGTATGTTCTCTAGCGCTTTCGCATGTAAGATCGGGTCGCCGGCGACAGGGAAACGCTTCGCACCTTCGATAGGTATTCTGTCTACCACCTGGGGTTTCAGAGGCGGCTGGCTGCTTGAAGCAGCTCTGGCACCTTTAGGGCCTTTCATGTCCGGTCTCCTCCTTTGCTTCTTGCGGGTGGCTATCGTGAGCCCACCATACCTTCCCTAACCACCACCCCCTGTGTCGTGAGGCTAATCAGTGGATGGCCCTCGGGTTGTTGTTGGGTAGAGGTGGCATCTGGAGACGTCTCCTATGAGGATCGCATGAAGAGAGACTTTTTGCTTTTCACCATTTCAGCGTTCTTGAACCCATCATATTATGCTATTATCAGCGCCATTCCTTTAAAGTCCCAAGGACCTTGGTGGATTGCTTTTCTCCAGTCGGCCAAACAATTGAATTGAACAGAGAAGAAAATTGGGTTAATTCTGCACCACACAACCTCTCTGGCGGGATTCCATGCCGCCTTCATGTCTGCTATTAAGGCCCCTTAGCCAAAAGATTTCTCTGTCAAAACCCTAGTCAATACCAACCACTTGGGCTTTTCTTCCGGTTCCTCAACTTCTTCTTCCCAAACCAGGTTATCAAGCTCATCCTCTTCAAGGTGTAGCCTCTCCAGGAGGCTGCTGGGATTTTCTGAGCTCTTGCCCCTCGAGTGTCGCCATAACTTATAATCGGTCTCTTACAGTCCCGCTATGATTTGTCTGTGTTGAAACAGAAGAGAAGTAGATCCTGTTGGAAAACGTAGCATGCAATTTAAAAAATTTCCTACGCTCACGCAAAATCTATCTAGGAGATGCATAGAAATGAGAGGGGGAGAGTGTGTCCACGTACCCTCGTAGACTGAAAGCGGAACCGTTTGCCAACGCGGTTGATGTAGTCGAACTTCTTCTCGTTCCGACCGATCAAGTACCGAACGTATGTCACCTCTGAGTTCTGCACACGTTCAGCTCGATGATTTCCCTTGAACTCTTGATCCAGCATAGTGTCAAGGAAGTAGAAGAGTTCCGTTAGCACGATAGCGTCGTGACTGTGTTGGTGAAGTTATCCGCGCGGGCTTCGCCTAAGCACTACGTGAATATCACCGAAGGCGTAAACTGTGGAGGGGGGCGCCGCACACGGCTAACCATCATTGGTGTGTGTTCTAGGCGCCTCCTCTCCATGTATATATAGGTGGGAGGGGGGAGAGGCAGCCTAGGGTTGGCCGCCGCCCCCTAGGGTCCCTGCCTTGCCCTGCGCACCCCCCCTTTCCATGTATGCATGAAGGGGAAGGAAAGAGGGGAGGTGAGGGAAGGAAGTGGGAATCCTAATCCACACTTTCCTTGCCCTTCCCCCCTTTCCTTATCCTCCTCCTATAGCCTTATAGGGCGCACCAGCCCCTTGTGGGCTGGTGTGTTCCTTCACAAGGCCCATATGGCCCATAGGATTGCCGGGGGTACCCAAAACACCTTCCGGTGACCCGATAAGTACCTGATACCCTCCGGAACGCTTCCAGTGTCAAAATACTATCGTCCTATATATCAATCGTTACCTCTCGACCATTTTGAGACTCCTCGTCATGTCCGTGATCTCATTCGGGACTCCGAAGAACATTCGGTCACCAAATCACATAACTCATATAATACAAAATCGTCATCGAACGTTAAGTCTGCGGACCCTACGGGTTCAAGAACTATGTAGACATGACCGAGACACCTCTCCGGTCAGTAACCAATAGCGGAAACTGCATGCTCATATTGTCTCCTACATATTCTACGAAGATCTTTTATCGGTGGAACCGTTATGACAACATACGTTATTCCCTTTGTCCATCAGTATGTTACTTGCCCGAGATTCGATCGTCGGTATCTTCATACCTAGCTTAATCTCGTTACCGGCAAGTCTCTTTACTCCTTCGCCTAAGCACTACGTGAATATGACCGGAGGCGTAAACTGTGGAGGGGGGCACCGCACATGGCTAACAATTGTTGGAGTGTGTTCTAGGCGCCCCTCCCCACGTATATATAGGTGGGAGGGGGAGAGAGGCAGCATTGGAGCGTCCTAGGGTTGGCCGCCGCCCCGTAGGGTCCCTGCCTTGCCTTGCGCCCCCCTTTCCATGTATGCATGAAGGGGAAGGAAAGGGGGGGGGGTGAGGGAAGGAAGTGGGAATCCTAATCCACACTTTCCTTGCCCTTCCCCCCTTTCCTTATCCTCCTCCTATAGCCTTATTGGGCGCACCTGCCCCTTGTGGGCTGGTGTGTTCCTTCAAAAGACCCATATGGCCCATAGGATAGCCGGGGGTACCCGAAACACCTTCCGGTGACCCTATAAGTACTTGATACCCTCCGTAACACTTCCGGTGTCCAAATACTATCGTCCTATATATCAAGTTTACCTCTCGACCATTTCGAGACTCCTCGTCATGTCCGTGATCTTATTCGGGACTCCAAACAACATTCGGTCACCAAATAACATAACTCATATAATACAAAATCATCATCGAACGTTAAGCGTGCGGACCCTACGGGTTCGAGAACTATGTAGACATGACCGAGACACCTCTCCGGTTAATAACCAATAGCGGAACCTGGATGCTCATATTGGTTCCTACATATTCTACGAAGATCTTTTATCGGTCGAACCGTTCTGACAACATACGTTATTCCCTTTGTCCATCAGTATGTTGCTTGCCCGAGATTCGATTGTCGGTATCTTCATACCTAGTTCAATATCGTTACCGGCAAGTCTCTTTACTCGTTCCATAATACATCATCCCACAACTAACTCATTAGTCACTTTGCTTGCAAGGCTTCTTATGATGTGTATTACCGAGAGGGCCAGAGATACCTCTCCGATACTCGGAGTGACAAATCCTAATCTTGATCTATGCCAACCAAAAAAACACCTTAGGAGATACCTGTAGAGCATCTTTATAATCACCCAGTTACGTTGTGACATTTGATAGCACACAAGGTATTCCTCCGGTATCCGGGAGTTGCATAATCTCATAGTCGAAGGAATATGTATTTGACATGAAGAAAGCAATAGCAATAAAACTGAACGATCAATATGCTATGCTAACGGATGGGTCTTGTCCATCACATCATTCTCCTAATGATGTGATCCCGTTCATCAAATGACAACATATGTCTATGGTTAGGAAACTTAACCATCTTTGATTAACGAGCTAATCTAGTAGAGGATTACTAGGGAGACGATGTTTTGTCTATGTATCCACACATGTATCAATTTTCCAATCTATACAATTCTAGCATGAATAATACACATTTATCATGATATAATGAAATATAAAATAACAACTTTATTATTTCCTCTAGGGCATATTTCCTTCAGTTTCCCACTTGCACTAGTGTTAATAATCTAATTCACATCGCCATGTGGTTTAACACCAATAGTTCACATCTTTATGTGATTAACACCTATAGTTCACATCGCCATGTGACAACACTCAAAGGATTTACTAGAGTCGATAATCCAGTTCACATTGCTATATGATTAACACCCAAAGAGTACTAAGGTGTGATCATGTTTTGCTTGTGAGAGAAGTTTAGTCAACGGGTCTGATACATTCAGATCCATATGTATTTTGCAAATTTCTATGTCTACAATGCTCTGCATGGAGATACTTTAGCTAATAGCTCCCACGTTCAATATGTATCTAGATTGAGACTTACAGTCATCTAGATCAGTGTCAAAGCTTGCATCGACGTAACTCTTTACGACGAACTCTTTATCACCTCCATAACTGAGAAACATTTCCTTAGTCCTCTTTAAGGCACCTAAGGATAATTTTGACCCCATTGTCCAGTGGTCCACTCCTGGATCACTCTTGTACCCTCTTTGCCAGATAAGTGGCAAGACACACATCAAGTGTGGTACACATCATGACATATCGTATAGAACCTATGGCTGAGGCATAGGGAATGACTTTCATTCTCTCTCTATCTTCTACCGTGGTCGGGATTTGAGTCTTACTCGGCTTCACACCTTGTAATACAGGCAAGAACCCCTTCTTGGACTGAACCATTTTGAACTTCTTCAAATCTTATCAAGGTATGTGTTTTGTGAAAGTTCCATTAAGCGTCTTGGTCTATCACTATAGATCTTGATGCTCAACATGCAAGTAGCTTCACCGAGATCTATACTTGAAAAATTCTTATTCTAGTATCCTTTTATGCTATTCAGAAATTCTATATCATTTCCAATCAATAATATGTCATCCACATATAATATCAGAAATGCTACAGAGCTCCCACTCACTTTCTTGTAAATACAGGCTTCACTATTAGCCTATATAAAACCATATGCTTTGATCACCTCATCAAAGTGTATATTCCAACTCTGAGATGCTTGCACTCGTCCATAGATGGATCGCTGGAGCTTGCACACTTTCTCAGCACCTTTAGGATCGACAAAACCTTCTGGTTGCATCATATACAACTCTTCTTTAAGATATCCATTAAGAAATGCAATTTTGACGTCCATTTGCCAGATTTCATAATCATAAAATGTGGCAATTGCTAACATGATTTGGACAGACTTAAGCATCGCTAGAAAGTTTCATCATAGTCAACCCCTTGAACTTGTCGAAAACCTTTTGCGACAAGTCGAACTTTGTAGATAGTGACATTACTATCAGCGTCAGTCTTCTTCTTGAAGATCCATTTATTCTCAATGGTTCGCCAATCATCGGGAAAATCCACCAAAGTCCACACTTTGTTCTCATACTGGATCCTATCTCAGATTTCATGGCCTCAAGCCATTTATCGGAATCTGGGCTCATCATAGCTTCTTCATAGTTCGTAGGTTCGTCATGGTCAAGTAATATGACTTCCAGAACATGATTTCCGTACCACTACAGTGCGAAATCATGCTCTGGTTGACCTACGAGGTTCAGCAGTAACTTGATCTGAAGGTTCATGATCATCATCATTAGCTTCCTCTCTAGTTGTTGTAGGCATCATGGGAACAGATTTCTCGGATGAGATACTTTCCAAATTGAGAGAAGGTACAATTACCTCATCAAGTTCTACTTTCCTCCCACTCACTTCTTTCGAGAGAAACTCCTTCTCCAGAAAGGTTCCATTCTTGGCAACAAAGATCTTGCCTTCGGATCTGTGGTAGAAGGTGTACCCAACAGTTTCTTTTGGGTATCCTATGAAGACACACTTCTCCGATTTGCGTTCGAGCTTATCAGCATGAAGCCTTTTCACATAAGCATCGCAACCCCAAACTTTAAGAAACGACATCTTAGGTTTATTGCCAAACCACAGTTCATACGGTGTCGTCTCAACGGATTTAGATGGTGCCCTATTTAACGTGAATGCAACTATCTCTAATGCATAACCCCAAAATCATAGTGGTAAATCGGTAAGAAATATCATAGATCGCACCATATCTAATAAAGTACGGTTATGAAGTTCGGACACACGATTACACTGTGGTGTTCCAGCTGGCGTGAGTTGTGAAATTATTCCACATTGTTTTAATTGAAGGCCAAAATCGTAACTCAGATATTCGCCTCTGCGATCAGATCGTAGAAACTTTATCTTCTTGTTATGATAATTCTCTACTTTGTTCTGAAATTCTTTGAACTTTTCAAATGTTTCAGACTTGTGTTTCATTAAGTAGATATACCCATATCTGCTCAAATCATCTCCGAAGGTCAGAAAATAACGATACCCGTCGCGTGCCGCAACACTCATCGGACCGCATACATCGATATGTATTATTTCCAATAAGTCATTGGCTCGCTCCATTGTTCCAGAGAACTTAGTTTTAGTCATCTTGCCCATGAGGCATGGTTCGCAAGTATCAAATGATTCATAATCAAGTGATTCCAAAAGCCCATCAGCATGGGGTTTCTTCATGCGCTTTACACCAATATGACCTAAACGGCAGTGCCACAAGTATGTTGCACTATCATTATCAACTTTGCATCTTTTGGCATCAATATTATGAATATGTGTATCACTATGATCGAGATTCAATAAACCATTAACATTGGGTGTATGACCATAGAAGGTTTTATTCATGTAAATAGAATAATGATTATTCTCTGTCTTAAACGAATAATTATATTGTGATAAACACGATCCTATCTTGTTCATGCTCAACGCAAACACAAAATAACATTTATTTAGGTTCAACACTAATCCCGAAAGTATAGGGAGTGTGCGATGATGATCATATCAATCTTGGAACCACTTACAACACACATCATCACATCACCCTCAATTAGTCTCCATTTATTCTGCAACTCCTATTTCGAGTTACTAATCTTAACAACCGAACATGTATCAAATACCAGGGGCTACTACGAGCACTAGTAAGGTACACATCAATAACATGTATATCAAATATACCTTTGTTCACTTTGCCGTCCTTCTTATCCGCCAAATATCTGCGGTAGTTCCGCTTCCAGTGACCATTTCCTTTGCAGTAGAAGCACTTAGTTTTAGGCTTAGGTCCATCTTTGGGCTTCTTCACGGGAGTGACAACTTGCTTGTCATTCTTCTTGAAGTTCCCTTTCTTTCCCTTTGCCCTTTTTCTTGAAACTAGTGGTCTTGTTAACCATCAACACTTGATGCTCTTTCTTGATTTCTACCTTCACCGATTTTAGCATCGCGAAGAGCTCGGGAATATTTTTCGTTATCCCTTGCACATTATAGTTCATCACGAAGTTCTAGTAGCTTGGTAATAGTGACTAGAGAACTCTGTCAATCACTATCTTATCTGGAAGATTAACTTTCACTTGATTCAAGCGATTGTAGTGCCCAGACATTCTGAGCACATGCTCACTAGCTGAGCTACTCTCCTCCATCTTGTAGGCGAAGTACTTGTCAGAGATCTCATACCTCTCGACACGGGCATGTTTCTGAAATACCAATTTCAGCTCTTGGAACATCTCATATGCTCCATGGCGTTCAAAACGTCTTTGAAGCCCCGATTCTAAGCCGTAAAGCATGGTGCACTAAACTATCAAGTAATCATCATATCGAGCTTGTCAAACGTTCATAACATCTGCATCTGCTCCTGCAATAGGTCTGTCACCTAGCGGTGCATTAAGGACATAATTCTTCTATGCAGTGATACGTCTCCAACGTATCTATAATTTTTTATCATTCCAAGCAGTTTTATTATCAATCTTGGCTGTTTTATAATCATTATATAGTCATTTTATATCATTTTTTGGTACTAACCTATTGACATAGTGCCAAGTGCCAGTTATTGTTTTCTGCATGTTTTTTACATCGCAGGAAATCAATATCAGAAGGGGTCCAAATACCACGCCAATTTATGATGATTTTTTATGGACCAGAAGGAACACAATGGGCCCTGGTTGCACCTGGAGGGAGTCCCGAGGAGGGGACAACCCACCTCGGGTGCCCCTTGGACTGACTCTTTGCTCTATAAATACCCCAATATTCCAGAAACCCTAGGGGAGTCGACGAAATTTTCGTCCACCCGCCGCAGAGTCTAGAACACCGAGATCCAATCTAGACACCATCACGGAGGGGTTCACCACTTCCATTGGTACCTCTCCAATGATGCGTGAGTAGTTCTTTGTAGACCTTCGGGTCTGTAGTCAGTAGCTAGATGGATTCCTCTCTCTCTCTCTCTCTCTCTCTCTTGATTATCAATACAATGATCTCTTGGAGATCCATATGATGTAAGTCCTTTTTGCGGTGTGTTTGTTGGGATCCGATGAACTTCGAGTTTATGATCAGTTATATCTTTTTATATCCATGAAATTTATTTGAGTTCTTTGATCTCTTATATGCGTGATCTCTTATAGCCTTGTATTTCTTCTCTGATATTTACGTTTTGTTTGTCCAACTTGATATATTTATCTTGCAATGGGAAGAGGTGCCCGGTAGTGGGTTTGATCTTACGGTGCTTGATCCCAGTGACAGAAAGGGGACCGACACGTATGTATCGTTGCTACTAAGGATAAAAAGACGGGATCCATATCTGCCGCAATAGATAAATGGATCTTGTCTACATCATGTCATCGTTCTTATTGCATTACTCCATTTTTCCATGAACTTAATACACTAGATGCATGCTAGATAGCGGTCGATGTGTGGAGTAATAGTAGTAGATGCAGGCAGGAGTCGGTCTACTAATCTTGGACGTGATGCCTATGTAATGATCATTGCCTGGATATCTTCATGATTATTTGAAGTTCTATCAATTTCCCAACAGTAATTTGTTCACCCACCGTTTTCTATTTTTCTCGAGAGAAGCCACTAGTGAAACCTACGGCCCCCGAGTCTTCTTTCTCATATATTTGCCCTGCGATCTACTTTTTCCTTGCATTTATTTTCAGATCTATTAAACCAAAAAATACAAAAATACCTTTCTGCAATTTATTTGTTCCGTGATATATTTATCCTATCTACAAATTTACCTCACGTCCTTTTCCTATCTTGAGGCGCCGTACCCCGAAAGGGATTGACAACCCCTTTAACACGTCGGGTTGCGAGGTGTTGTTATTTGTGTGCAGTGGCTGTTTATGTTGTGTTGCTTGGTTCTCCTACTGGTTCGATAACCTTGGTTTCATATCTGAGGGAAATATCTACCACTGTTGTGCTGCATCATCCCTTCCTCTTTGGGGAAAAAACCGACGTAGCTTCAAGCGACATCATGAAACAATGAGGATAATCCTCAGATCACGGACCCAGTCTACATCATTGCTACTATCATCTTTCAACTTAGTTTTCTCTAGGAACATAAAAACATAGGGGAGCTACAATGCAAGCTATTGATCTACAACATAAATATGCAAAAACTATCAGGACTAAGTTCATGATAAATTAAGTTCAATTAATCATATTACTTCCCACTTAGATAGACTTCCCTCAAGTCATCTAAATGATACGTGATCCAAATCAACTAAACCATGTCCGATCATCACGTGAGATGGAGTAGTCATCAATGGTGAACATCTCTATGTTGATCATATATACTATATGATTCACGCTCGACCTTTCTGTCTCCAGTGTTCTGAGGCCATGTCTGTACATGGTAGGCTCGTCAAGTTTAACCCGATATTCCGCATGTGCAAAACTGTCTTGCACCCATTGTATGTGAACGTAGAGCCTATCACACCCGATCATCACGTGGTGTCTCAGCATGAAGAACTATCGCAATGGTGCATACTCAGGGAGAACACTTATACCTTGAAATTTTAGTTAAGGGATCATCTTATAATGCTACCGTCATACTAAGCAAAATAAGATGCATAAAGGATAAACATCACATGCAATCAAAATATGTGACATGATATGGCCATCATCATCTTGTGCTTTGATCTCCATCTTCAAAGCATCGTCATGATCTCCATCGTCACCGGCTCGACATATTGATCTCCATCGTAGCGTCGTGGTCGTCTTGCCAACTATTGCTTCTACAACTATCGCTACCACTTAGTGATAAAGTAAAGCAATTACATGGATTTTGCATTTCATACAATAAAGCGACCACCATAAGGCTCCTGCCAGTTGCCAATTACTTCTACAAAACATGATCATCTCATACAACAACGTATATCACATCATGTCTTCACCATATCACATCACAACATGCCCTGCAAAAACAAGTTAGACGTCCTCTACTTTGTTGTTGCAAGTTTTACGTGGCTGCTACGGGCTTCTAGCAAGAACCGTTCTTACCTACTGCACAAAACCACAACGGTAATTTATCAAGTATGTTGTTTTAACCTTCAACAAGGACTGACCACAGTCAAATTCGATTCAACTAAAGTTGGAGAAACAGACACCCGCCAGCCACCTTTATGCAAAACTAGTTGCATGTCTGTCGGTGGAACCGGTCTCATGAACGTGGTCATGTAAGGTTGGTCCAGTACGCTTCATCCAACAATACCGCCGAATCAAAATAAGACATTGGTGGTAAGCAATATGACGATCACCGCCCACAACTCTTTGTTTTCTACTCGTGCATATCATCTATGCATAGACCTGGCTCAGATGCCACTGTTGGGAAACATAGCATGCAATTTAAAAAAATTCCTACGCTCACGCAAGATCTATCTAGGAGATGCATAGCAATGAGAGGGGGAGAGTGTGTCCACGTACCCTCGTAGACCGAAAGCGGAAGCGTTTGCCAACGTGGTTAATGTAGTCGGACTTCTTCTCGTTCCGACCGATCAAGTACCAAACGTACAGCAACTCCGAGTTCTGCACACGTTCAGCTCGATGACGTCCCTCGAACTCTTGATCCAGTAGAGTGTCGAGGAAGTAGAAGAGTTCCGTTAGCATGATAGCATGGTGACGGTGATGGTGAAGTTATCTGCGCAGGGCTTCGCCTAAGCACTACGTGAATATGACCGGAGGCGTAAACTGTGGAGGGGGGCGCCATACACGGCTAACAATCGTTGGTGTGTGTTCTAGCCGCCTCCTCCCCGTGTATATATAGGTGGGAGGGGGAGAGAGGCAGCCTAGGGTTGGCCGCCGCCCCCTAGGGTCCCTGCCTTGCCCTGCGACCCCCCCCCCCTTTCCATGTATGCATGAAGGGGAAGGAAAGAGGGGGGGGGGGTGAGGGAAGGAAGTGGGAATCCTAATCCACACTTTCCTTTCCCTTCCCCCTTTCCTTCTCCTCCTCCTATAGCCTTATAGGGTGCACCAGCCCCTTGTGGGCTGGTGTGTTCCTTCACAAGGCCCATATGGCCCATAGGATTGCTGGGGGTACCGAAACACCTTCCGGTGACCCGATAAGTACCTGATACCCTCCGGAACGCTTCCGATGTCCAAATACTATCGTCCTATATATCAATCTTTACCTCTCGACCATTTTGAGACTCCTCATCATGTCCGTGATCTCATTCGAGACTCCGAAAAATATTCGGTCACCAAATCACATAACTCATATAATACAAAATCATCATCGAACGTTAAGTGTGCGGACCCTACGGGTTCAAGAACTATGTAGACATGACCGAGACACCTCTCCGGTCAATAACAGATAACGGAAATTGGATGCTCATATTGGCTCCTACATATTCTACGAAGATCTTTTATCGGTGGAACCGTTATGACAACATACGTTATTCCCTTTGTCCATCGGCATGTTACTTGCCCGAGATTCGATCGTCGGTATCTTCATACCTAGCTTAGTCTCGTTACTGGCAAGTCTCTTTACTCCTTCCATAATACATCATCCCGCAACTAACTCATTAGTCACTTTGCTTGCAAGGCTTCTTATGATGTGTATTACCGAGAGGGCCAGAGATACCTGTCCGATACTCAGATTGACAAATCCTAATCTCGATCTATGCCAACCCAACAAACACCTTAGGAGATACCTATAGAACATCTTTATAACCACCAAGTTACGTTGTGACGTTTGATAGCACACAAGGCATTCCTCCGGTATCCGGGAGTTGCATAATCTCATAGTCGATGGAATATGTATTTGACATGAAGAAAGCAATAGCAATAAAACTGAACGATCAATATGCTATGCTAATGGATGGGTCTTGTCCATCACGATGTGATCTCGTTCATCAAATGACAACACATGTCTATGGTTAGAAAACTTAACCATCTTTGATTAACAAGCTAGTCTAGTAAAGGCTTACTAGGGACACGGTGTTTTGTCTACGTATCCACACATGTATCAAGTTTCCGGTTAATACAATTCTAGCATGAATAGTAAACATTTATCATGATATAAGGAAATATAAAATAACAACTTTATTATTGACTCTAGGACATATTTCCTTCAGATCCGCCCCGTGGGAGGCTGGTCAAGGAACAAGGCGCGCCTGGCGGCGCTCTTCAACTGCGCGGTGGGAAACTCCTGGCGGCGGCGGCGGCACACCGGAGGACAGGAGAACCCTGGGTGACATGTTGTGGCTGCATGCAACCGTATACTTTTGATACCCAGCAATTTATCTTGACTAAGACATTTGGTCATTAGCGACGTTGATGCACCAGTTGGTTAATGGAATTTTTTCTACTAAAAAAAGACATTAGGTCGTTGTTGCCATTCCGTTCCCTAATATGTAAGTACCTTTTTTTCTTCTTCCAGAAATACGTGCAGTTCCTTTTGTTGTGTTTATATCTGACGTTAATTCATGGTCATAAATGATGTCCAAGTAAAGCTGAGAAAGAAATATAACGATTCCTATAAATCATCAAAAAATCTTTTGAATGGGAGTGAATGGTACTGTCACCAAGCATTTCGTGCTCTGAATCAAGCTGCTGGTATGATACCACTTTATTTGTTGAAGATCATTTGTTGTAAATAAGATGTTTAAAATGGCTTATTACTATAATTGTGTTTCTAGGTCGATGTGTTCGGCATAAATTTGACTATGGAGGCATAATTTTGATCGGTATGTTACTCACGTCTCACTCCCAAATGTTTCCTGGCTTGACAGAAAGTTGGTTCTTATAGTTTTTCTATTTGATTGATTTGTATTCCAATGGATGCAATAAGCTGGTATCTTATCCACATTTGTTCTTGATTCAAAATTACTTATAATCACTGTTGTTATTACAGATGAGCGAAGAGAGAAACCTTCTACACATTTCAAAATGGCTGAAAAACTCAATTAAGCATTATGGTAGCTTCCAGGAGACAATGTATAAGATGGAGATGTTTTTTCAGAAGGCTGGGGTACTGATATTATTATGCATTTGATTTTCTAAATGTGGGGAAAGAGCTCTCTGAACAAAGTATATAAAATAGAAACGCCTAAACTATGACTCTAGTAACTATGTGGTGTACTGACAGGTGGGCCCTTGCATGCAGGGATTTTTTTTGCAAAATATGATGCCATGCTGTCCACACAGTCATCGTCACGTGGCGATTGACTGGTCATGGCAGCTCAACGAAATACCCAGAACACTATATCCGGCAAAGAATTTGCCTCCAGGTTTACCCACTTGGGTGAAAGCAACTTGGGAAGCTATCAAGTGCAGCCACGTGTATTAATTTGGGCTCCTATATGGTACAATTTGGTGGTGACTTTACTCTTTCGGTGTAAATTTTGTTAACATGGTTTGTGTTTTGTGTGTGCGTTTGCGTGTGGACCATGCCGTCCTATTTACCCGTATGTTTTTCAAATGAGATTCTCAAACATGCAATCTGTCCCCCCTAGTATCAGGCGGTGAATTTGGTAGCAAGTGCATGGATGCATGCACGTAGTGGTGAGAAATGACTTGCCTACGTACATGTACTCCCGGTTCCAGCGTTTTATGGACAGCTGATTAGTATAGGCGGTCGCTGTTTTTTTCCAGTTTGTTATTATCTTCTCTGCGTTTTGTCTCGAAAACTCTTCATGCATATCTCAATCCGATCGCCTCCGCCCGGCCGCTCATTGCCGTAGCTCCATATAAAAGGCCCCCAACTCCTTCGGAGGTGGAGGTCACCAGTGTTCGCTCGCGCTTCACTGAAGCACCCGTGCACCGGCCAGCGTCTCGCCGAAAATCCTACCGCCGCGCCCTTATCCTCCCTTCCTCTCTTCTCTCTGCCGGAGCCTGAGGGTAGGCCGCACGAGCACAGAGCACGCCGTGCACGGGAGCTCCGACTTCTACCGGCGGGAACAGGAGGTATGGAGGGATGTGGTGGCGCGGACGAGGGGCGGTGGCACAGTATATGGTGTGGAGAGAGAGGGGTCGTAGTCCACGGGCCGACGGCGGCGGCGGCGTCGACGGTCTCCACCGCGCCTGTACCCGCGGCTGTCAGTAGCAACATGGCCTCCGTGTCGTGGCTCTCGATTCCGGAGATCCTATGGCCCCGTCCTCCTCCCCACGACGACACCCATGTCTTTCGGCTTCGGCGGGGGGTGGATTCAGAGCGCGGGTCACCGTGGCGGCCAGCTGCGTGGAAGTTAGGCCTCCACCTTGAGTCAGGGACGGGAGACACGCGTATGCAACCCAGCACGCGAGGCTGGCGACCTCGGCCGCTAAGGTGACGACGACGCATGAGTTTGGCGCGACGCACGCGAGCGTGCCCTGGACACGACGAGCATGGACTGCCAGGCCTTGGGCAACGATCAGATCTTACGTGCTTCCGGTGCAATTCATGCAAGGTCGACGTGCTGGCGACCGCCAAGATCAACTGGAGGGCCGTGGCCAGTGCCGACGCCGCTACCATCGCGCTCCTCATTCTTGCGTATTGCCTCGGCTGTTGCGGCCTCCGTGTCAACGCCGCTGCGGCGACTGCCGTTACTACTGATCGCTTATTTTTTCGTTCATTGGGCACGTGATGGTTGATTTCATGATTCCGGTTGAGAGAATCAGATTTGACAAACCCTATGAGATAAGGATCAAGCAATTTTGTCTTTTGCAGTAATTTCAATATACTTGTGGTCTTACCGTATCAGTTTCCATTACAGGAATACAGGGTGAAGACTGATGATGCATGCTTCTTTGTTCAATGGCTGGATGCAGAATGTGGGTGCAGGAGCTGTGACTATATTTTCCATCACAATTCTTCATGTGCTTGCTCAAAATGTTAAAATTTATTTGAATATATATTGGAACTGCAGTCCTGATAGCCGTTGGATCATGACTTATTGTGTCGTCCTTCTGGTAAGTATTTGTGAGATATCTATCGACGATGGCAAGAAGGTTGTTGCTTCTCATTTCTTGGTGTTCAGTAGTTAAGGAGCTAGAGACATATATGCATACTTTTTTCTTATGGGAAACTAACTGAAACGTCTCTTTGGGATTAAGGTGAATATATGGTTTCTACTTTCCTATACTGCCACTCACTATCACAACTAAATGTACCTAAAATGATGCAAGTGAGTATAGTTTGTTTGTTATGGGAAACTAATCAGTCAATAGACTACAAAATAGGCAGTATCCTTTCTTCAACCGCGTAGCGTGTCACCGCATATATGATACCACATACAGATGTTTCTGTGTTTCCATTTAATTGTTAGCCGCAGGTGATGATAACACCGAGATTTACATATACTTTATTTGAATAACAGTTCACCGTAGTTTATGTTACCACTAACAACACCATAAATTCTGTTAACTTGGCATTGAGGGGAAAGAACTGAATTCTTTGGTGACTTAGTATCGTCAATACATTTCCGAAAGAAATATACCATGTAAGCATGTATTTCCATCTCTTTGAGGTTATAAGAACATATCAGATAGATTGTTTTTGCATCATTTCATTTTAAGTGGGCTAATTGAGAAGAGACAGGATCGTTGGTTCTTTGATGCTATGTACAGGATCAACATATAGTATGGTGGTCTGTTGGTGTTGGCAGTTCTGAAGGCATGTAGGAAATAATGTAAGCCTACACGTCACATTCAACATCTAGCTGGAAAAGAGCTTCCGTTAAAAAATGTGAAAAGCAGAGTGCAGATGAAAATGAGACGACATCATAGTAGCCACTAATTTCATGCAATGGAAAATTAGCTTACTAGGCCTTAAGGAAATTTTCTTCTGTGGCTGAAGAAAAATTAAGGAATAGGCTTGATCACCCGTAGGACCCTAAGGAAAAAAATTTCAGGATTTTACCGTAAAAAGATAACAAGAGGGATGTACATTCTGCTAACTCATAGCGTAGCTCGCTTCCTCCTTCTTTAACCATTTGCAGAGTTGTCCTATACAAACAGAGGTTCTGAACATATAAAGTAAAATTCAACGGTTCTCCCTAAAAAAGGGTGTCTTCCACCATCTAGGGGTGTCCTAACTCCTTCCGGCAACAACCCTAAACCCAGTTTGCCACTGCGAAATTTCTAAAAAAAAACAAAAAATAGAAACCTACCGGGATATAGAGAAGGTAGTACATTTAGTGAAAAATGTGCCTCCCTGCTCTAAAGTGAAATGACAGTGAGATGCAGGTCGTATCAACAGGAGATTCTACAGTGCGTCATTCTAGAATTTAAGAATATTCTCCTAGCATATGATTAGTTGGTTTTTCAGAGACATACAAAATGTTTAGAGGCTTAAATAATTTCTCTTGACATTAGCACCACTAAGTCAACCTGTAGGCGTAGATGTGGGTCATAACAGTTCTACTATTTTACCACCGTATACAGACCTCCTTCATGGTGTCTAAGCAACCAAATCCTTCAATCACTATGGCCATGTTAAAGATCACAAGCTCTAGGCGAGCTATTCCTTTTGATTTCTGCTTCTTTCTATCTTATCTTCGCATGCCAACATTTTTGGCATACAGAACTTTGTCATCTCAAAACTAAACACACTTCATATAGGCAGACTGTATCGACGAGCGCGGCGTGCCGCCGCGCAGGCTTTGCTAGTACATACACAAAACCATACTACTATTTTGTATCGTATGTGAATCCAGTTGAGGGACCGTATTTGGGGTACATTATAATTAGGAAAAAGTCCAAAATAAACCTTCAATTTATAGGCAAAAGCTAAACCAAACCCTGAACTTTGAATCCCGGAAATTGGCACTCTGAACTTGTAATTCCGGTCTATTTTAGACTCTAGACCTGTTTGGCACAACGGGAATACTACAACCCCGGCCAGGATAACCTGCTACTCTCACGGACAAGAATTTGGGCCGGCCCACTATAACACAACAAGGATTCGTGAAGGTTAAAAAATGTTTGCACGTTTCTAAAATTGTTCAGAAGTTAAAGAATGTTCATATTTTATAATTTTGGCATGAATTCAATTCATTTATGTTTTTAAAAAAATATTTGGAATTCTGTTCGCATTTTAAAAAACTGTTTGCGATTTCAAAAGAAATCACATTTATCAATAAACGTTCAGAATTACAACAGGTTTTTCACATGCTATGAATTTTTTTTCGGATTTTCAGAATTGGGTCGCATTTGTTGAATAATGTTTTTGGAATCTCATAAAGTATTTCTTAAATAATGTTTTTAAAAAATGTTTCGGATTGTTGGCTGCAGACTCGACTTGGCCGGTCAACTAGACATAAAGCGAGTTTTTTTCTTATCACGCGCCATGAAAATTCTTTCTTTCTTTTTCTTAACGTGTGACGTAATAAATCCAAGAGAGAAAAGCATGCCGTGGAGTAGAACTTTGGACCTGCCAGGGTTGACCTGATTTCGCTAGCCACTACAGTAGGCGACTATGACTTACATAATAAGAGGCCAAAAATATTTAATCAAAAACCAAATCATCGAACTTTGAAAACTTTTTTTAAGAGAACAAGTATTGAAAACGTATTTATTTCTGAAATCTTCAAACATTTTATAAAGTGCGTTTTTGAAAATTTTGGATACTTTTAAAAAACCAACAACTTTCAAAAAGAGAACACCTTTTGAAACATAAACATTTTCTTTAGCCTGAACAATTTTAAAGTGCAAACACTTTTTGAAACATATTTTTTTTGAAACATGAACGAAATTTTAAAGTGCGAACACTTTTTGTACAATGTAAAAAAATTGATTTATAACCTTAACAGAATATACGTGACATGTGTATGAAAAAAGTATATGCAAATTTAAAAATGTTGAACCATGTAAAAGAGTGTTCGTGTAGTTTATAAAATGTTAGACATGTGTAAAACATGTATTTGGAAAAATATTACCATGTATTCAAAAAAGTTTTGGAAAATTTTAATTTTAAAATATCTATAATGTATTTGAAAATCAAAATTTTATCAAATAATTAATGTGTGCGTTAAAAATATATATTGGCTACTGAGAAAAATTAGACATGTGTAAAAATAAAAAATGAAAAGAAAAAAGTAAGAAAAAACAAATTAGTGCGCGCGCATGAACGACTGCGCTACTGGGCCGGCCCAATTCAGCAAATACCGGCGAAGACCTCAGGTTTAAAATAGATCGGGATTAAAGAGTTTGGTGTGCTGATTTCAAGGAATGGGAGTTTGGGGTTTGGTTTAGCTTTCGCCTACAAATTGAAGGTTTATTTTAGATTTTTTCCTTAAAATTAGGTACCAAAAGAGCATGGGTGAATTTTTCTCGTCAGGTAATCAGGCTCCGCGCTTGATTGAAACTTGGGTTGAGACTTTTGAAGCGACTTGCTTATGGGCTGAGACCACACGCGGTGCCGGAGGCTCACGTCGATGCTCTTCTCGCCGTCACGCACGGTCTCAAACCGAGGCCACGGTTCCCTCCTCCTCCTTTTGCCAGCTAAGGCTCCCGCTTCCCCTTCCGCCGCACATCGCCGCGGCTCTGACGCAGACGCCTCGCCCGTCTCACACGCGTCGCCGCTCCTCCGGCTGCGGTCGGGCCCCGCCCTCGCCGAGGCCCGGCGGCTGCACGCCGCTGTGCTCGTCGGCGGCCACCTCCACGGCGTAGTCCTCTCCGCTCAGCTGGTGCACGTGTATGCTAGGCTCGGGCAGATCGAGCACACGTAGGCGTGCTCGATGGAATGCCCAGGAGGAACTCCTTGGCGTGGAACGCCGTGATCAAGGGCCCCTCGTCTACCAAGGCCGGTTCTCCGAGCAGGCGCTGAAGAAGTGCCGGGCGATGGTCAAGATGATTCGGCTGCGGCGGATGGTTTCACGTACCCACCCGGCATCAAGGTGTAAGTTTAGATCGGGGCTGCTAAATCGCACGCCTCCTCTCTTCTCATGTTTTATATATATATATAATATAGTCATGTACAAGGGAATCAACTTGAGTTACAAGTCAAGTCGGAAACATACCGACGTGAGCAATATTTGGAAATCTATCTACAGCAGCCGATCGTCCACAAGCAGAACTCTCTAACACGCCCCCGCAGTCTGAACTTAGGAGAGAAGCGACCTGAAGACTGGACCGAAACTCAAGAAATAAAGCAGTCGGTAGGCCTTTCGTGAATATATCTGCATACTGCGATGAAGATGGAACATGCAGAACTCGGACGGCACCAATAGCAACCTTCTCACGCACAAAATGAATGTCGAGCTCGATGTGTTTGGTCCGTCGATGTTGTACTGGATTGTGAGCAAGATAAACAGCACTAACATTATCACAGAACACAATGGTGGCACTGGTGACGGGTCGATGAAGCTCCTGTAATAACTGACGAACCCAACAGGACTCGGCCACAACAATAGCAACAACGCGGTACTCGGCCTCCGCGCTCGATCGTGAAACGGTGTTCTGACGCCGAGAAGACCATGAGATCAAATTATCACCAAAAAACATGCAAAACCCGGAAGTGGAGCGTCTGGTGTTAGGGCAACCAGCCCAATCGGCATCTGAATAGGCAATGAGGTTATGAGAGGAAGAGGCATGAAGTGTCAGGCCAAGGTCAAGTGTGCCTTTGAGGTACCGGAGAATACGTTTAATGAGAAGAAGATGAGGTTTGCGGGGATCATGCATGTGAAGGCACACTTGTTGAACTGCATAGGCTATGTCTGGTCGAGTGAGAGTGGCATATTGAAGTGCACCGGCAAGACTACGATATAAAGAAGGACCATGAACAGGAGAACCAACGGTTGATGAAAGTTTGGCTTTAGTGTCAACTGGGCTAGAAACAGGGTTACAATCACTCATGCCAGCTCGGGAGAGAATATCGAGGAAATACTGTCGTTGGGAGAGATGTAGGCTACTAGGTGTGCGAGAAACAGAAATGCCGAGGAAGTGATGAAGAGGTCCAAGATCTTTCATAGCAAATTCGTTAGCAAAGGAAGTGATAATGGATGTAAGAGCAGAAGGAGAGGAGGCAGTAAGTATGATGTCGTCGACATATAGAAGTAAGTATGCAGTGGTGTGCTCCTTATGAATAATGAACAAGGAGGCATCAAACTTGGACTCAATGAAGCCAATAGAGCGAGCATAGGTGGCAAACCTTTGAAACCAAGCGCGAGGGGCTTGCTTAAGACCGTACAAGGACTTATGCAAGCGACAAACATGGTGAGGGTAGCGAGGATCAATGAAGCCAGATGGTTGTTGACTATAGACGACCTCATCAAGAGAACCATGAAGAAAAGCATTTTTAACGTCAAGTTGATGAATGGGCCAAGAAGAAGAAAGTGTGATAGAGAGAACCAAGCGAATGGTGGCGGGTTCCACAACTGGGCTAAAGGTCTCATCATAGTCCACACCATGCTGTTGTGAAAAACCACGGACGACCCAACGAGCTTTGTGACGAGCTAAGGAGCCATCGGAATTATATTTGTGACGAAAAATCCATTTACCGCTCACAATATTGGCTCCGGGAGGAGAAGGAACAAGAGACCAAGTGTTGTTGATAGTGAGAGCATCATATTCTTCCTGCATAGCACTGCGCCATGACGGATCACGGAGTGCCGTGAGATAGTTGTGAGGTATAGGGGAGGAGACAACCGCAGAAAGGTTGAGGCGATCGATCGGTGGAGGTAAACGCCCGGTCGTCATGCGAGTGCGGTGAATAGGTACGGGCACGGGTGGGGGTGACGCAGGCGGTGGACTGTCATGGGGGAGTGGGATGGCTGGGCCGGGAGAGGGAGACGCTACAGCTGAGCTAGGTGATCCAGCGGGAGTAGGTGGGATGGTTGTAGGAGGCGAGCAACCCGGACTAGGTGGGCTATCGGGTACATGCATAGTGGACGGGGAGGAAGCAGGCGCATGCGCCATAGAGGATCGACCATGTGTAAAGGACAACGGATGGGGAAAGGAAGTAACTGGTTCGGTTGATGATGGTGATGGTATAGGTACAGCTGGTGGGGCATAGGGAAAGGTTGCCTCGTCGAAAACAACATGGCGGGATATAATAATGCGTCGTGTAGCTAAGTCGAGACAGCGGTAGCCTTTGTGTCGAGGGGGATAGCCAAGGAAAACACATTTAACTGATCTAGGGGAGAGTTTATTAGCTGTGGTAGAAGCTGTGTTGGGGTAGCAAAGGCAACCAAAAACACGAAGGTCAGTGTAGGGTGGTGTAATGCCGAAAGGAGTGGTGTATGGAGTAGCAAAATTTGTAGCTGCGGTCGGTCGTATGTTGATGAGGTATGTGGCGGTGTAGAGAGCTTCAGCCCAAAAAGATGGAGGTAGTGATGCCTGAAATAAAAGGGTACGAATAACATCATTGGTAGTGCGAATGGCACGTTCCGCCTTGCCGTTTTGTTGAGAGGTATGGGGACAGGAGAACCGAAGAAGAAGTCCATGTTGAGCACAAAAGGAGTCTAGACGTGTATTGACGAACTCGACACCATTGTCACATTGGATAGCTAAGATGGGCAAATTAAACTGCGTGTGAACAAATGCATGAAAGGCAACGAGGGTGGCATAAACATCTGATTTCTTACGAAGGGAAAAACTCCAAAAATAATGAGAATAATCATCCACGATGATAAGATAATAGCAAAGCCCAGAGTTGCTAGGGATGGGGGACGTCCAAAGATCACAATGTAAAAGCTGAAATGGACGAACTGTATATGTTGTAGAATTATAAAACGGAAGCCTAACATGTTTTCCTAACTGACAGGCGTGACAAAGGGACGACCCATCTTTATTGTATGAGATAAACTTAGACTGTTGAAGGCGTGACATGGTGTGATGGCCGGGATGTCCGAGGAGGCGGTGCCAAAGCGATGACGAGGTGGTGGTGAGGAGGGCTTCATCTGTTGGAGGGCGGCAGCCAGCGTAGAGAGGCCCGGGAGTATTGCAGCGAAGGATCACGGTCCTGGAAGGAAGCGCCTTTACAGAAAAACCAAAAGGATCAAATTCAATAGTACAAAATTTGTTGATAGTGAATTGACGAACAGAAATAAGATTTTTAATAATATGAGGTACGATGAGAATATTAGGAAGAGAGAGAGGATGGGAGGACGAGGGAATTGTGGTGGAGCCAACATGGGTGACAGGAATAGATTAGCCGTTGCCAACCGTGACTGTTTGAGAGGTAGGTTGTAAAGAGTATATTGTACCGTGATCAGATGCCATGTGGGACGAAGCTCCTGTATCCATGAACCACTCCTGGTTCCCGGGGAGATGCATGTTGTTCAGGGCGTTCAGAAGAGCCGTGTCAATGTGCTGTTGATGTCCGTTGTATACTGGAGTCGACGGAGACGGAAGGATGCCGTGGGGCTGCGCACCAGGGCCGTAGGCTGCGTACGCCTGCGGAAGGGCAGCACCAGGTCGAGGACCAAGAACGCCAGGTGCACGCCAGGGTCGTGGCTGCCAGGGCGCAGGAGGAGGTTGTTGTTGAAGCTGCGCGCGCGTCGGGAGGCCGGTCCAGGGATTGAACATCCATGGCTCGGTGCGGCCCCGTCCACGGCCGCCGCGGCCACGGCCGCGAGTGTTGGTGAAGTTTCCGCGACCGCCGCTCGTGTTAGACGAGCTGAAGGAGCGCTGGTCGCTAGAGCCGCGTCCGCCCCCGGACGGTAGAGCGCGTTCGCCGCCCGCGCTCGGTAGGATGCTGTTGCCCGATGCCCAAAGCGCAGTGGCGGCGGCGTTTTTCACGTCGGTCTTTTTCTGCGTCTCCTCGAGGACGAGAGCCGAGCGTGTCTGCAGGAACGACGGAAACGGCACCTGAAACGGAAGAAAAGAGCGAAGATGGCTGAATTGCTCATTAAGGCCGCGAAGCACCGTGAGGACGAGCGTCTCGTACATCGGAGATAGTCTGGCCGACATCGCCGAGAGCGTCGGCAAGGGACTTGAGCTTGGCGCAGTAGTCATGGACGGACATGTCTCCTTGTGCCGTGTTGCGGAACTCAGCATCGAGAGCGAGGGCACGGCTTTTCTTGTTGTCGTGGAAGAGGTTGGCGATGGAGTCCCAAATCTGCCGCGCCGTGGAACCGGGAGCCATGATGATGCCGAAGAGCTCGGTGGAGATCGAACCGTAGATCCAGGAGAGCACCGTGTAGTCGTCACGACCCCAATCAGAGGTGGGCGAGGTGTCGGACGGGGTGGCGGTAGCGTCGCCGACGACGTGGTTGGAGAGGCCGTAGCGTCCAAGGGCGACGAGAAACAGCTCGCGCCACTTTGCATAGTTGGAATCCTGAAGATCGAGGGTGATAGGAACATCTGTTTTGATGGAGGAGACATAGGAGGAGGGGGTAGGGGGTAGGGCGGCTGGTGTGGTGTCGGGAGACTTTCCCATCTCAGCGGCACGGCGATCAAGTTCTTCCTGGCGAGCTTGGAGGAGAGACTCGCGTTGCTTCAGTTCGGCTTCGAGCTTCTTGAGATCGTCGGCCGACATGGTGGAGGAAGGAAACTAGGCTAGGTGTTAGGGTTTGGAGGTTGTAGAGGGGAGAGGATCGACCGGTGTCTGATACCATGTAAGTTTAGATCGGGCCTGCTAAATCGCACGCCTCCTTTCTTCTCATGTTTCATATATATAGTCATGTACAAGGGAATCAACTTGAGTTACAAGTCAGGTCGGAAATATATCGACATCAGCAATATTTGGAAATCTATCTACAGCAGCCGATCGTCCACAAGCAGAACTCTCTAACACAAGGCGTGTGCCGCGCTCAGAGCGGTTGAGCAGGGCCGGATGATAAGAGAGCATGTGGAAGCAGGCGTTGCCCGTGGCTATGCAACGCCCAATGTGTTTGTGCAGTGCACGCTCGTGGACATGTTTGCCAAGTGTGGGTGCTGGCCTGCTTGGGCGAGGCGAGGAGTGTGTTCGAGAGCATGCAGGAAAGGGATGTCGCAGCGTGGACCGCCATGATCGGAGGAGCCGTGCATGCAGGAGATTGGCTCGATGCGATGAGTTTGTTCGACAGGATGAGATCGGAAGGATTCTTGGCTGATTCGGTGATCATTGCCACTGTCATCCTAGCATTTGGTAGGGTGAAAGAGTTACGAGCTGGAACGGCGTAGCATGGATGCGCAGTAAGATGTGGAGTTGCTGGTGATAACTGTGCTTCCAATGCTCTCGTTGATACGTACTGCAAGTGTGGCTGTCAGTCTGGAGATGGCTAATTATCTGTTCCATTCCGTCGATTTCAAGGATGTTGTCTCTTGGAGTACATTGATTCAGGGTATTCGAAGAACGGAATGTCAGTTTGTTTACTGAAATGGTTGCTTCAAGGTTAAAACCAAATTCTAATACCATGACAAGTATACTTCCGAGTCTTTCTGGCCTGACATTATTCAGGCATGCAAAAGAGGTCCATGGCTTCTCCTTATGACATGGACTTGACAAGAGCAAGTTTCTGGGGAGCGCATTTATTGACTTCTACAGTAGACACGGATTCACAAAAGCATCTCCAGCAAGCGCCCAACGCGCGGCGCGCTAAAATCTGATTTGCGGCGCGCCCATCGCCAGATTTGACGCGTAGCGCAGCACTGGCTCCAGCAGCCGCGTTAAAATACAGCGCGCGCGCAGTTTCAGCAGCGTGCTAAAATGCAGCACGCGCGAGTAGCCGGCGTCTACATTTATTCATTTTAGGCACAAATTTCACACATCGACACAAAACACATGGCATATAATTTGAATCACAAACATTATTCAACCAAGTTCGTGCCCAAAAGTTCATACCCACAAGTTCAAATTCATGCCCACAACATAATTCAACCAAGTTCAAAATGCAACCCAAGTTCATGACATAAGCGAAAGGCACAACAATCAAGCCTCGTCCTCGTCTTCGTCTTCATCATCATCTTCCTTCGATTTATCTGACTCCTCCGAAGACAATTCTTCCTCCTCCTCTTCATTGTTGCGCGCCGTATCCTCATCACGTGAAGCTCGGAAGGTGTTGCCAAGATCTTCAACGGCATCTTCATGCGAAGGTGGCACACCGGTGCCCGGAGGTGCACCCATGCCCCCAATGAGAGACGCAAAACTCATGTCACCCATGCCGTCCAAGCCGCCCGGAGGTGCTCCAAAGCCACCCGTGCCTCCCATGGTCTCCATGTTGGGGAACGTAGTAATTTCAAAAAATTTCCTACGCACACGCAAGATCATGGTGATGCATAGCAACGAGAGGGGAGAGTGTTGTCCACATACCCTCGTAGACCGAAAGCGGAAGCGTTAGCACACGCGGTTAATGTAGTCGTACGTCTTCACGATCCGACCAATCAAGTACCGAACGTACGACACCTCTAAGTTCAGCACACGTTCAGCCCGATGACGTCCCTCGAACTCCGATCCAGCCGAGTGTTGAGGGAGAGTTTCGTCAGCACGACGGCGTGATGACGATGTTGATGTTCTACTGACGCAGGGCTTCGCCTAAGCACCGCTATAGTATTGTCGAGGTGGACTATGGTGTAGGGGGGCACCGCACACGGTTGGGAGGGATCAACTGATCAACTTGTGTTGTTGTGTCTAGAGGTGCCCCCTGCCCCCGTATATAAAGGAGCAAGGGGGAGGTGCGGCCGGCCAGGGAGGAGGCGCGCCAGGAGGAGTCCTACTCCCTACTGGGTAGGACCCCCCCTTTCCATGTTGGACTAGGAGAGAGAGGGGAAGAAGTGGAGGGGAGGAAGGAAAGGGGGGGGGGCCTCTCCTTGTCATATTCGGACGGGGGAGGGCGGCCCTACCCTGGCCTCCTCTCCTCTCTTCCACCAAGGCCCACTAAGGCCCATTAAGTTCCCGGGGTTCCGGTAACCTCCGGCATCTCGGAAAAATCGATTTCACCGGAACACTTCCGATATCCAAACATAGGCTTCCAATATATCAATCTTCATGTCTCGACCATTTCGAGACTCCTCGTCATGTCTGTGATCACATCCGGGACTCCGAACAACCTTCGGTACATCAAAACATATAAACTCATAATATAATTGTCATCGTGACGTTAAGCGTGCGGACCCTAAGGGTTCGAGAACTATGTAGACATGACTGAGACATGTCTCCGGTCGATAACCAATAGCGGAACCTGGATGCTCATATTGGCTCCCACATATTCTACGAAGATCTTTATCGGTCAGACCGCATAACAACATATGTTGTTCCCTTTGTCATCGGTATGTTACTTGCCCGAGATTCGATCGTTGGTATCTCAATACCTAGTTCAATCTCGTTACCGGCAAGTCTCTTTACTCGTTCTGTAATACATCATCCTGCAACTAACTCATTAGTTGCAATGCTTGCAAGGCTTAAGTGATGTGCATTACCGAGAGGGCCCAGAGATACCTCTCCAACAGTCGGAGTGACAAATCCTAATCTCGAAATACGCCAACCGAACATGTACCTTCGGAGACACCTGTAGAGCACCTTTATAATCACCCAGTTACGTTGTGACGTTTGGTAGCACACAAAGTGTTCCTCCGGTAAACGGGAGTTGCATAATCTCATAGTCATAGGAACATGTATAAGTCATGAAGAAAGCAATAGCAACATACTAAGCGATCGTGTGCTAAGCTAACGGAATGGGTCATGTCAATCACATCATTCTCCTAATGATGTGATCCCGTTAATCAAATGACAACCCATGTCAATGGCTAGGAAACATAACCATCTTTGATTAACGAGCTAGTCAAGTAGAGGCATACTAGTGACACTCTGTTTGTCTATGTATTCACACATGTATCATGTTTCCGGTTAATACAATTCTAGCATGAGTAATAAACATTTATCATGATATAAGGAAATAAATAATAACTTTATTATTGCCTCTAGGGCATATTTCCTTCAGTCTCCCACTTGCACTAGAGTCAATAATCTAGTTCACATCACCATGTGATTTAACACCAATAGTTCACATCTTTATGTGATTAGTTCACATCTCCATGTGACTAACACCCAAATGGTTTACTAGAGTCAATAATCTAGTTCACATCGCTATGTGATTAACACCCAAAGAGTGATCATGTTTTGCTTGTGAGAGAAATTTAGTCAACGGGTCTGCCAAATTCAGATCCGTATGTATTTTGCAAAATTCTATGTCTACAATGCTCTGCACGGAGCTACTCTAGCTAATTGCTCCCACTTTTAATATGTATCCAGATTGAGACTTAGAGTCATCTGGATTAGTGTCAAAACTTGCATCGACGTAACCCTTTACGATGAACCTTTTTGTCACCTCCATAATCGATAAACATATCCTCATTCCACTAAGGATAATTTTGACCGCTGTCCAATGATCTACTTCTAGATCACTATTGTACTCCCTTGCCAAAAACAGTGTAGGGTATACAATAGATCTGGTACACAGCATGGTATACTTTATAGAACCTATGGCTAAGGCATAGGGAATGACTTTCATTCTCTTTCCATCTTCTGCCGTGGTCGGGCTTTGAGTCTTACTCAATTTCACACCTTGTAACACAGACAAGAACTCCTTTCTTTGACTGTTCCATTTTGAACTACTTCAAAATTTTGTCAAGGTATGTACTCATTGAAAAAACTTATCAAGCGTCTTGATCTATCTCTATAGATCTTGATGCTCAATATGTAAGCAGCTTCTGCGAGGTCTTTCTTTGAAAAACTCCTTTCAAACACTCCTTTATGCTTTGTAGAATAATTCTACATTATTTCCGATCAACAATATGTCATTCACATATACTTATCAGAAATGTTGTAGTGCTCCTACTCACTTTCTTGTAAATACAGGCTTCACCGCAAGTCTGTATAAAACTATATCCTTTGATCAACTTATCAAAGCGTATATTTCAACTCCGAGATGCTTGCACCAGTCCATAGATGGATCGCTGGAGCTTGCATATTTTGGTAGCACCTTTAGGATTGACAAAACCTTCTGGTTGCATCATATACAACTCTTCTTTAATAAATCCTTTATGGAATGTAGTTTTGTTTATCCATTTGCCAGATTTCATAAAATGCGTCAATTGCTAACATGATTCGGGCAGACTTAAGCATAGATACGAGTGAGAAACTCTCATCGTAGTCAACACCTTGAACTTGTCGAAAACCTTTTGCGACAATTCTAGCTTTGTAGATAGTAACACTACTATCAGCGTCAGTCTTCCTCTTGCATTTAATCTCAATGGCTCGCCGATCATTGGGCAAGTCAATCAAAGTTCATACTTTGTTCTCATACATGGATCTCATCTCAGATTTCATGGCCTCAATCCATTTTGCGGAATTTGGGCTCACCATCGCTTCCTCATAGTTAAATGAGGTTCGTCATGGTCAAGTAACATGACCTCCAGAACAGGATTACCGTACCACTCTGGTGCGGATCTCACTCTGGTTTACCTACGAGGTTTGGTAGTAACTTGATCTGAAGTTACATGATCATCATCATTAGCTTCCTCACTAATTGGTGTAGTAGTCACAGGAACAGATCTCTGTGATGAACTACTTTCCAATAAGGGAGCAGGTACAGTTACCTCATCAAGTTCTACTTTCCTCCCACTCACTTCTTTCGAGAGAAACTCCTTCTCTAGAAAGGATTCATTCCAACAACGAATATCTTGCCTTCGGATCTGTGATAGAAGGTGTACCCAACATTTTCTTTTGGGTATCCTATGAAGACGCACTTCTCCGATTTGGGTTTGAGCTTATCAGGTTGAAACTTTTTCACATAAGCATTGCAACCTCAAACTTTAAGAAACGACAGCTTAGGTTTCTTGTCAAACCATAGTTCATACAGTGTTGTCTCAACGGATTTAGATGGTGTCCTATTTAACGTGAATGCAGCTGTATCTAATGCATAACCCCAAAACGATAGTGGTAGATCAGCAAGGGACATCATAGATCGCACCATATCTAATAAAGTACGGTTATGGCGTTCGGACACACCATTACATTGTGGTGTTCCAGGTGGCGTGAGTAGTGAAACTATTTCACATTGTTTTAACTGAAGGCCAAACTCGTAACTCAAATATTTTACCTCTACGATCATATCGTAGAAACTTTTATTTTCTTGTTACGATGATTCTCCACATCACTCTGAAATTCTTTGAACTTTTCAAATGTTTCAGACTTGTGTTTCATCAAGTAGATATACCCATATCTGCTCAAATCATCAGTGAAGGTCAGAAAATAACGATACTTGCCGTGAGCCTTAACACTCATCGGACCGCATACATCAGTATGTATTATTTCCAATAAGTCAGTTGCTCGCTCCATTGTTCCAGAGAACGTAGTTTTAGTCATCTTGCCCATAAGGCACGGTTCGCAAGCATCAAATGATTCATAATCAAGTGATTCCAAAAAGTCCATTTTATGGAGTTTCTTCATGCGCTTTACACCAATATGACCCAAACGGCAGTGCCACAAATATGTTGCACTATCATTATCAACTTTGCATCTTTTGGCATCAATATTATGAATACGTGTATTACTACGATCGAGATCCAACAAACTATTTTTATTGGGTGGATGACCATTGAAGGTTTTATTCATGTAAACAGAACAACAATTATTCTCTGACTTAATGAATAACCGTATTGCAATAAACATGATCAAATCATATTCATGCTCAACGCAAACGCTAAATAACATTTATTTAGGTTTAACACTAATCCCGAAAGTATAGGGAGTGTGCGATGATGATCATATCAATCTTGGAACCACTTCCAACACACATCGTCACTTCACCCTCAACTAGTCTCTGTTTATTCTGTAACTCCTGTTTCGATTTACTAATTTTTAGCAACCGAACAAGTATCAAATACTCAGGGGCTACTATAAACACTAGTAAGGTACACATCAATAACCTGTATATCAAATATACTCTTGTTCACTTTGCCATCCTTCTTATCCACCAAATATTCAGTGCATTTTCGTTTCCAGTGACCATTTCCTTTGCAGTGTAAGCACTTAGTTTCAGGCTTTGGTCCAGCTTTGGGCTTCTTCGCGGGAGTGACAACTTGCTTGTCATTCTACTTGAAGTTCCCTTTCTTTCCCTTTGCCCTTTTCTTGAAACTAGTGGTCTTGTCAATCATCAACACTTGATGCTCTTTCTTGATTTCTACCTTCGTTGATTTCAACATCGCAAAGAGCTCGGGAATCGTTTTCGTCATCCTTTGCACACTATAGTTCATCACGAAGTTCTACTAACTTGGTGATGGTGGCTAGAGAACTCTGTCAATCACTATCTTATCTGGAAGATTAACTCTCACTTGATTCAAGCGATTGTAGTACCTGCATAATCTGAGCACATGCTCACTAGTTGAGAAATTCTCCTCCATCTTTTAGCTATAGAACTTGTTGGAGACTTCATACTCTCAACTCGGTATTTGCTTGAAATATTAACTTCAACTCTGGAACATCTCATATGGCCCATGACGCTCAAAACGTCTTTGAAGTCCCGATTCTAAGCCGTTAAGCATGGTGCACTAAACTATCAAGTAGTCATCATATTGAGCTAGCCAAACGCTCATAATGTGCATTCCGCTCTCGCAGTAGGGTCTGTCACCTAGTGGTGCATCAAGGACATAATTCTTCTGTGCAGCAATGAGGACAATCCTTAGATCATGGATCCAATCCGCGTCATTGCTACTAACATCTTTCAACACAATTTTCTCTAGGAACATATCAAAATAAACATATGAAAGCAACAACGTGAGCTATTGATCTACAACATAATTTGCAAAATACTATCAGGACTAAGTTCATGATAAATTTAAGTTCAGTTAATCATATTACTTAAGAACTCCCACTTAGATAGACATCTCTCTAGTCATCTAAGTGATCACGTGACCCAAATCAACTAAACCATGTCCGATCATCACGTGAGATGGAGTAGTTTCAATGGTGAACATCACTGTTGATCATATCTACTATATGATTCACGTTCGAACTTTCGGTCTCCGTGTTCCGAGGCCATATCTGTATATGCTAGGCTCGTCAAGTTTAACCTGAGTATTCTGCGTGTGCAACTGTTTTGCACCCGTTGTATTTGAACGTAGAGCCTATCACACCCGATCATCACGTGTTGTCTCAAAGACGAAGAACTTTCGCGAACGGTGCATACTCGGGAGAACACTTCTTGATAATTAGTGAGAGATCATCTTAAAATTCTACCGTCAATCAAAGCAAGATAAGATGCATAAAGGATAAACATCACATGCAATCAATATAAGTGATATGATATGACCATCATCATCTTGTGCTTGTGATCTCCATCTCCGAAGCACCATCGTGATCACCATCGTCACCGGCGCGACACCTTGATCTCCATCATAGCATCGTTGTCATCTCGCCAATCTTATGCTTCTACGACTATCGCTACCGCTTAGTGATAAAGTAAAGCATTACAGGGCGATTGGATTGCATACAATAAAGCGGCAACCATATGGCTCCTGCCAGTTGCCGATAACTCGGTTACAAAACATGATCATCTCATACAATAAAATATAGCATCACGTCTTGACCATATCACATCACAACATGCCCTGCAAAAACAAGCTAGACGTCCTCTACTTTGTTGTTGCAAGTTTTACGTGGCTGTTACGGGCTTAGCAAGAACCGTTCTTACCTACGCATCAAAACCACAACGATAGTTTGTCAAGTTGGTGCTGTTTTAACCTTCGCAAGGACCGGCATAGCCACACTCGGTTCAACTAAAGTTGGAGAAACTGACACCTGCTAGCCACCTTTGTGCATAGCATGTCAGGAGAACCGGTCTCGCGTAAGCGTATGCGTAATGTCGGTCTGGGCCGCTTCGTCCAACAATACCGCCGAACCAAAGTATGACATGCTGGTAAGCAGTATGACTTATATCACCCACAACTCACTTATGTTCTACTCGTGCATATGAAATCTACGCATAAAACCAGGCTCGGATGCCACTGTTGGGGAACGTAGTAATTTCAAAAAAATTCCTACGCACACGCAAGATCATGGTGATGCATAGCAACAAGAGGGGAGAGTGTTGTCCACATACCCTCATAGACCGAAAGCGGAAGCGTTAGCACAACGCGGTTAATGTAGTCGTACGTCTTCACAATCCGACCGATCAAGTACCGAACGTACGACACCTCCGAGTTCAGCACATGTTCAACCCGATGACGTCCCTCGAACTCCGATCCAGCCGAGTGTTGAGTGAGAGTTTCGTCAGCACGACGGCGTGATGACGATGTTGATGTTCTACCGACGCATGGCTTCGCCTAAGCACCGCTACAATTTTATCGAGGTGGACTATGGTGGAGGGGGGCACCGCACACGGTTGGGAGAGATCAACTGATCAACTTGTGTTGTTGTGTCTAGAGGTGCCCCACTGCCCCCGTATATAAAGGAGCAAGGGGGAGGTGCGGCCGGCCAGGGAGGAGGCGCGCCAGGAGGAGTCCTACTCCTACCGGGAGTAGGACTCCCTTTCCATGTTGGACTAGGAGAGAGAGGGGAAGAGGTGGAGGGAGAAAGGGGGGCGCCGCCCCCCTCTCCTTGTCCTATTCGGACAGGGGGGGAGGGGCGCGCGGCCCCCCTCTCCTTGTCCTATTCGGACAGGGGGGGAGGGGCGCGCGGCCCTGCCCTGGCCTCCTCTCCTCTCTTCCACCAAGGCCCACTAAGGCCCATTAAGTTCTGGGGTTCCGTAACCTCCGGTACTCAAAAAATCCAGATTTCACCCGGAACACTTCCGATATCCAAACATAGGCTTCCAATATATCAATCTTCATGTCTCGACCATTTCGAGACTCCTCGTCATGTCCGTGATCACATCCGGGACTCCGAACAACATTCGGTACATCAAAACATATAAACTCATAATATAACTGTCATCGTAACGTTAAGCGTGCGGATCTTCGGGTTCGAGAACTATGTAGACATGACCGAGACACGTCTCCGGTCAATAACCAATAGCGGAACCTGGATGCTCATATTGGCTCCCTCATATTCTACGAAGATCTTTATCGGTCAGACCGCATAACAACATACGTTGTTCCCTTTGTCATCGGTATGTTACTTGCCCGAGATTCGATCGTCGGTATCTCAATACCTAGTTCAATCTCACATCGGGCAAGTCTCTTTACTCATTCCATAATACATCATCCCGCAACTAACTCATTAGTTGCAATGCATGCAAGGCTTAAGTGATGTGCATTACCGAGAGGGCCCAGAGATACCTCTCCAACAATCGGAGTGACAAATCCTAATATCGAAATACGCCAACCGAACATGTACCTTCGGAGACACCTGTAGAGCACATTTATAATCACCCAGTTACGTTGTGACGTTTGGTAGCACACAAAGTGTTCCTCCGGTAAACGGGAGTTGCATAATCTCATAGTCATAGGAACATGTATAAGTCATGAAGAAAGCAATAGCAACATACTAAACGATCGTGTGCTAAGCTAACGGAATGGGTCATGTCAATCACATCATTCTCCTAATGATGTGATCCCGTTAATCAAATGACAACCCATGTCAATGGCTAGGAAACATAACCATCTTTGATTAACGAGCTAGTCAAGTAGAGGCATACTAGTGACACTGTTTGTCTATGTATTCACACATGTATCATGTTTCCGGTTAATACAATTCTAGCATGAATGATAAACATTTATCATGATATAAGGGAATAAATAATAACTTTATTATTGCCTCTAGGGCATATTTCCTTCACTCCATGGTAGCTCCAAAGCCACCCATGGAACCCATGCCGCCCATGGTAGCTCCAAATCCGCCCATGGCACCAATGCCACCCATGCCGCCAAGGCCACCGCCACCCATGCCGCCAACGCCACCGCCACCCATTGTGCGAATCATGGCTCTTTTTTGGATCAAGACTTCTTCACGGGCAAGGTTGACATACTCCTTTTGCGCATCATTAAACAAAGATGTGTCCAAGAAGAACAAGTGCTTCTCCCATTCCAACAATTTAGCTCGCTCCTCCATGCCCACCTTCCTCTCCTCCAATGCCACTTTCCTCTCCTCGGCCACCACCCTCCTCTCCTCGACCACCAACCTCCTCTCCTCGGCCGGGGCATCTTAGTTCCTTGCCATTTTCCTTACCTCGTTGGCTTCTTTTCTTGCGTTGACAATTGCTTCCATAGCATTTTTTAACTCATCATCTCCTTTCCTCTTCTTCTTTTCTTTTGCGTCTTTCTTCGTGCCATCCGGTCGTTTTGGCTTCGAGTATGAAACCGAGTTTGGTGTGGGGCTTCTCTTGCCATCTTCACTTGATGCATCCTCCTCGTCATCGTCTTCCAAATCAATTGTTCGCTTGCGTTTTTTGCTCAAATCCAAATCATCAATATTCTCATGCTTCTTCCATTTCTCATCATCCTTCAATACTTCATAGTAATGAGGCAAGGTAAATGGCCTTCCTTTCTTGATCTTCCCCTTCTTGGTCCTCTTCTCCTCTCCTTTGAACAAGTTTTGCGCAATATTTAACTACATGAAAACAAAACAAGTTAGCACAAGAAACACCAACAACAAGCATGATGAACATGAGGAATGATGAAATGACACTTACCCTATCGTCATCATTGGTGCCACTTGGGTTCAACTTGTCAACCACTTTTTGTGCGGCCGCCCATTGTTGACAATCCCTATTGATGGTCGACCACCGGGAGCGAAGCGATCGTGCGGAGCGGTCAATTTCCACTCATGTTGCGAAGATCAAAGTGTTCTTTCATCCGGTGCCAATAAGCATCTCTATTTTGATCACCTCTAGCGGATGGATCCCTCGACACGTCCAACCAAGTTTTGCATAGCACAACGTCTTCGTCGTTGGTGTAGTTGCCTCCTCTTCGTTTCGGTGCATCGACAATGCCCTCACCATCCTCGTCCACCTCGAACTCATGGTCTTCGAAATGCATGTTATTGGTTTGAGACCAATGCGAATTGTTCGAGCCAACACCCATACCTGACATGTATGCATCATCGTTCACACTACAAAGTATATAGAACAATGCATAAGCTATCTATATGTATGCATTCAAAAAATAAGAAGGAAAAAAAAGTTGGGGAAATTGTTTACCTTTGGGGCATATCGTCGAACACATTGTGCGCGTCGGCCGCCGGCTCAACAAGTGAGCTCGTCGGCGCTTCGGTAGCCGCCGCGCTCGTCACACGCCCTGCAAGCTTCTTCCTCGGCGCCTTCAAGGTGCCGGAGCCGTCCGCCGCCTTATTCTTCTTCGCAGATGTCTTGCCCTTCTTCAGCCGCGCCGCATTTGGGAGCTTCGAGGGGGGTGCACGTGGCTTCATCACGGCGGGCGCCGGCGCGACGCCACCAGCCGCCGAGGTCATCCGCGGCGGCATGAAGAGGCCGCGCGCGAGGCCGATGCTCGGAGGAGCTCCGGCGGAGGCGAGGCCAACGCTCCCAGCGCTAGGGTTTGCGCGGCGCCGGGCGGCAAAGGCGCGGCGCCGGTGGAAGGTTCGCGGCTGTAGGATGGGGTGAGGGGGGTGTCGGCGCGTGCGTCCATCGGGTCAGCTTGCCGGCGCCGGCGCGTGTGGGGCGAAGGTGGCGCGGTGGAGAGAGTGCGGCGTGAGTGCTCGTGTGTGCCGCGTGCGAAAGCGGGCGCCCCAAATACGCAGCGCGCGATGGCGATTCGGACCGCGTGCCCAATTCTATATGCCGCGCGCAGTTATTGCGCGCCCGCTGGAGGCACTCTACCGATTGTGCGCGTGCTAAAATGGGCAAATTATCGGCGCGACGCTTGTTTAGCGCGGCTATTGGAGATGCTCTAAGAGAGGCATGAACTGTATTTGAGCAGATAATGTTGAGCTTGGGGGAGAGTACGTAAGAGAAACATCTACTGTCTTCAGCAAACTCTTAGAAGATTTTCTTCATAGGAAACAATTCCATATCTGTGGATACAGGCGAGTAAAAGGTGAACTGGATAATAGTTAGTGCATTGTACTTCTTCTGTAGTCATTAGTGCATTACTGCATTTTGCCTACAGTCTTATGCACCTTTTTGCTAGTTATTATGTACTCCCTCCGTCCCAAAATTCTTGTTTTAGATTTATCTAGATACAGATGTATCTAACACTAAAATGTGAATAGATACATCTGTATGTAGACAGATTTAAGACAAGAATTTTAGGATGAAGGGAGTAGTTGTAACTGAATAAACAGAGACTGTGCTAATTTATTTAATGTTAGAACTTCACATATCATTTTCTTTGACTGCAATCAGGCTTTATATGACATGCTGAATGTCTTCATTATGCAGTCCTGTTTTGGCGCGGGACATATTTTTTCTGGATTGCTGAGTACCCTTGAATCCTCATTGCTCCGTTAGCAACCTAATCTGTTCTAATGCATATTTTCTTTGGTAATTACCAGGATTGTTTTCATGACTTCACCAAGTACTCTATTACTGTAATGTACAGCTGTTGGCATGATAAATCATTTATCAAGAAACAAAATGATACTTTTCAACTCAAGTGATTTCCAGAATTCCAGCGCAGACGGACTTACTTCTGTACTTGTGCCGCGGGCAATTGCAATTCCCATCTACTAGTCTGAGGTTCTTTTATGTGACACCCAAAGTTTTTTTTTCTTATAGTATTCGGAAGAAACATCAAACACTCCAGTCCAAGTTTGACGTCCAGAATTCCAGATGTTGATGTTTGCAAAGAAAATATGGAGCTATGCATATTGGATTTTGAGGGAAAAGTCAGCCCTTCCGGTAACTATCTGAAGTAACAAATGATCCTTTAAAATATCAGTTTTACCATGATTCTGAAGCTTGTTCACCACAGACGCGGCAAGTAGATCAGGTGACACATAGGCCAGGCATCTAAATGTAGTAGTCTCTCAGGGTTTAGCATACTACTACAAAGCATGCTCATGCTTAAATCTCTTCACCGATTGCTATCATACAGTAGCGACAATGTTTCCATCAAATAGTTCCAAAAGCAGAAAGAATAAAGTGGATTACGTGAAGCATTCAGATTTCTCTTCTGCTTCAAGGTCCGAATACATGCACAAGGATAATCAACCAGTGGAATTGTTGAGCCTAGGCAAAAGAGTGTGTCACTGCACGTCTACATCAGTTAGTGGATGCCCTATCTATCTGATTGTTGCTGCTGTCTGAAGTAGTATGTGCAGAGGACAACAAGTTGGTCTACTATTACAGCTTTTGTTATATCCATTCTTTTTTTTTTTTTGAAACGAGGCAAAAGATTTGCCATTTTCATTGATTAAGAAGGAGTGAGAATTCCCGGTTAATTGACGGAAAACCAGGCTAAAACCGATACAATCCAACCCACATAACATGGATACCACCGGTCAACCTGACCACCGACATGGGATCACAGAGCTACAAACAGCTACACAGAAACCATGACGGCATATGCCAACAGAAGACCACCACGCGCGAACAACCGACAGCTCATTCTGTTTCCAGGAATCGGTGGGAGAACAGGCTGCTAACTTACTGACTTTTATGCCCATGGCATACGTACTTCCCATCGTTACTTTCTTCTCATGTTGCTGTTTGATCATATTACTTTCTGGAGAGCTGTATCTTGTATGACGCCACTGTCGAAGAAGAGCTGCTGTGACTTTTCATCTCTTGAAAACCTTTCATGGATCAACTAGTGATGTCTCCCTGGACTAAGTAGACTAAAGCACTATGTTTTTCCACTGTTGTTGTTTTTATTGCCCTTTGCTAATGAGTACTCCCTCTGTCCGGAAAACTTGTTATTAAAATGAATAAAAAAAGATATATTTAAATGTATATTAGTTCTGAATACATTCTTTTATATCCATTTTCATGACAAGTATTTTTGGATGAAGAGAGTAGTTCATTATGGTGTATCGAAGAGAGAAATGAAAGCGAATGGGCATCGTTATCCTATCCAGGTCACATCTGCACACCAACTCCGAAAGTTCCAATGGCCGGTATTGATTTGGGCCGCCTGCCCTTCCTGCAACGGTAAACATCTCCCACCACAGAATCTTGTATTCTCAGTTTTATATACATAGCCGAAATTAATTATGATCAACTCTAGACTAGAGGTCTAGAACTACAATTTTTTATCCTCTAAGGTCGATCATATATTGCTCTTTATAACAGGGAAGCCAATATTGTTGCGCATAATGTTAGGTTGGCTAGATTTTCTTCTGCCGTTGATTAGTTAAAGGATCCTATGATTAAAATTGTACTATTTCTCACGAATGATGTGTCCGTTATTTTGGTTGAATAAAGTCTATATGTTATTAAAAAAAACAAAGAGGACGGGCAAATTGACCTCGTGCATCCGCCTCAGCCATGGTCGCGTTGGGCATGTACCTGTCCACGGTTGAGTCCCAGTTCATGGCAGGAGAGCAAGAAGCCGATGCGAAAGTCAGCGGAGGAGCAAGAGGGGACTATCGGGGGCGAGTGGCGACGGCGAGGCAGAAGCGGTGGCTGTGCCGTGACCACACCGGCAAGCCGCCAACGAGGCTGGGCGAGTTCTACATCGAGCGGCAGCACAACTACGACCGCGCTCTGTGAGTATAAAACACATCACTGTGCAGTATTGTCACGACTTTCGTGAAACGCGTGTACTAGATCAGATAGGAAAATGACGGTGCAACAAAAACAGATTAAATGCATTTCTATGCCAGGGTCAGGTGACAGGATAAATGACGGTGCAACAAAAACAGATTAAATGCATTTCTATGCCATTGTCAGGTGACAAGCTGAATGACGGTGCAACAAAACCAGATTAAATGCATATTGTTTTAGGAAGGAGAGATCGAACACACTTGCATTCACAGGGTTCGGCTGAACTTATACAGGGAGGGCGAGCCCACGATCACCATCGTGGCAAGGCCATGTCGAGGAGTGAAGGGCGTGCGTGTTGACAGGGGAAAACCACACGCACGTACAGACGCACTCGTACAATACTCAGTACAATACACAACAGTATTCTAACACGCCCTGCAGTCTTGGCGTCGCGGTTGGAGACGCAAAGGCTGGAGCGGAAATCACCAAAGACAGAGCTCGGTAGCCCCTTGGTCATCACGTCGGTGAGTTGCTGCGAGGTTGGGACGTGCATGACGCGGAAGTCGCCGAGAGCCACTCGTTCACGGACGAGAGGATGTCGAGCTCGATGTGCTTGGTGTGGCGGTGATGGACGGGATTGCTCGAAAGGTAGACGGCAGAGATGTTGTCGCAGTAGATGATAGTCACCGCACGCACCGTGCACTGGAGTTCACCGAGGAGTTGCCGGAGCTAGATGCATTCCGCAACGGCGTTTGCAACACCGCGGTATTCCGCCTCGGCGTTGGAGCGGGAGACAATGACTTGCCGCTTAGACGACCAGGACACAAGCGCGTCCTCGAGGAAGACGCAGAAGCCGGAGGTTGATCGCCTGGTGTCGAGGCAGCCGGCCCAGTCGGCGTCGGTGTAGGCGCGGATATCCAGCGACGCGGACGCCCGAAGGTGAAGTCCAAGCGAGAGCGTCCCACGTACGTAGCGCAACACGCGCTTGAGCAGCGCATTATGGCACTCGCGCAGGTCATGTATGTGGAGGCAGACTTGTTGGACGGCATAAGAGAGCTCCGGCCTGGTGATGGTCAGGTACTGCAGAGCACTAGCCAGGCTGCGGTACTGAGTAGGATCGTCGACGCGAGGCCCGTCGGCAGAGGGCAGCTTGGCTTTGGTGTCCACTGGAGTGGGAGAAGGCGTGCAATTGTCCATGCCAGCATGCTCCAAGATGTCTTCCGCGTACTGGGACTGGGACAGGAAGAAGCCAGAGCGCATCTGCATGACATGGATGCCGAGGAAGTAGTGCAAGGCACCAAGGTCCTTCATGGCAAATTCCCCAGTGAGGCGCGCGATCACTTGCTGGAGAAGCGTGTCGGAGGACGCGGTGAGGACGATATCGTCGACGTAAAGCAGTAGATACGCCGTGTCGGAGCCATGCGCGTAGGTGAACAGATGAAAGTGCAACTATCCCTAGGTGGTTTTGGTAATTCCTAACAACATATAGCTTATTGAGCTAATGTTATTTCAAGATAAATATTTCAGGAAAGCTCAATGATTGGCATGGCATGGATGAGAAAAGTGGACCCCTCAAAATGCCAAGGACAAAAGGATTGGCTCAAGCTCAAAGCTCAAGACTCTACATTTTTTATTTTAGTGATCCAAGATCACATCGAGTCTATAGGAAAAGTCAATACTATCAAGGAGGGATGAGGTGTTGCTTAATGAGGTTCTTGCTCAAAATGCTTAGTGATATGCTCCAAAGCCCTCAACTACTTTCTCACATCCACATATGACCTAAACCAAAAGTCAAACTCGGCCCCATCAATTCTTTCCATCCGGCGCCACCGAGTTCAGATGTCATAGCCACTGCCACAAACCCTAGGCAAATTGGTCTCACCGATAGGGATCTCAGTCTCACCGAGATGGGATTGTAATCTCTCTGTTTCCCTTCGTAATGTTTCGGTCAAACCGAGATGAGCGATCAGTCCACCGAGATTGCAATGTAAACTCTCTGTTTTCCTTTCATAACATTTCGGTCTCACCGAAATGAGCGAATCGGTCCCACCGAGTTTACCTGACCAACTCTCTGGTTAGCTTATTACCAAAATCGGTCTCACCGAGTTTGTGTAATCGGTCTTACCGAGATTACGTTATGCCCTAACCCTAACCATGTCGGTCCTACCGAGTTGCATGTCGGTCCCACCAAAAATCCTAACGGTCACTAGATTTTCTGAATCGGTCCGACCGAGTTTCTCAATTCGGTCCCACCGAGATTGGCAAGTTGTGTGTAACGGTTAGATTTTGTGTGGAGGCTATATATACCCCTCGAGCCATCAGAAAGAACCTACACTTCCAACTTACATTTTCTGAGAGAGAACCACCTACACTTGTGTTGAGGCCAAGATATTCCATTCCTACCATATGAATCTTGATCTCTAGCCTTCCCCAAGTTGCTTTCCACTCAAATATTCTTTCCACCAAATCCAAATCCTGTGAAAGAGAGTTGAGTGTTGGGGAGACTATCATTTGAAGCACAAGAGCAAGGAGTTCATCATCAACACACCATTTGTTACTTCTTGGAGAGTGGTGTCTCCTAGATTGGCTAGGTGTCATTTGGGAGCCTTCAACAAGATTGTGGAGTTGAACCAAGGAGTTTGTAAGGGCAAGGAGATCGCCTACTTCGTGAAGATCTACCGCTAGTGAGGCAAGTCCTTCGTGGGCGACGGCCATGGTGGGATAGACAAGGTTGCTTCTTCGTGGACCCTTCGTGGGTGGAGCCCTCCGTGGACTCGCGCAGCCGTTACCCTTCGTGGGTTGAAGTCTCCATCAACGTGGATGTACGATAGCACCACCTATCGGAACCACGACAAAAACATATGTGTCTCGTATTGCGTTTGCACTCTCCAAACCCTTCCCTTTACATTCTTGCAAGTTGCATGCTTTACTTTCCGCTGCTCGTATACTCTTTGCATGCTTGCTTGAATTGTGTTAAGATTGCTTGACTTGTCCATAACTGCTAAAATCTGCCAAGACCTAAAATTGGGAAAATGATAAGTTTTTATTTGGTCAAGTAGTCTAATCACCCCCCCCCCTCTAGACATACTTTTGATCCTACAAGTGGTATCAGAGCTTTGGTCTCCATTTGCTTTGATTTCCATAGATTTTGGTAGTCATAGCCTTGGTTTCAGAACCTAGGAGACTATGGCGTCTAGCGATGGAAACTATCACCGTAGAGGTCCTTACTTTGATGGTACTAATTTTTCTAGTTGGAAGCATAAGATGAAAATGCATATTCTTAGACATAACCCCGCCATTTGGGCTATTGTGTGTATTGGCTTGCAAGGTGAATTCTTTGATGGGAGAGAACCGAACCGTGAAGCTAGCGCGGAAGAGTTGAAGATGCTGCAATACAATGCTCAAGCTTGTGATATCCTCTTCAACGGATTGTGCCTCAAGAATTCAACAAAATCAGCCGTCTTGAGAATGCAAAGGAAATTTGGGACACTTTGATTGATATGCACGAAGGTACCGACTGGCCAAGGAATCCAAGTTGGATGTGCTTCAAAGTCAACTTGACAAGTTCAAGATGAAGGATGGTGAAGGCGTCGCTGAAATGTACTCTAGGCTTGCTCTCATTACAAATGAGATCGCTGGCTTGGGAAGTGAAGAGATGACCGACAAATTCATCATCAAGAAGATCTTAAGAGCCTTGGATGAAAAATATGATACCGTGTGCACATTGAACCAAATGATGCCCAATTACAAGAATCTCAAGCCAACGGAGGTCATTGGAAGAATTGTTGCTCATGAGATGTCACTCAAGGATAAGGAGGAGCTCCACAACAAGTCAAGTGGTGCTTACGAAGCCTAATGTGAAGCTCCCACATCATCAAGTGAGAAACAAACCTTCAATGAAGAATTGAGCCTAATGGTGAAGAACTTCAACAAGTTCTACAAGAGTAGAAGCAAGGAAAGAAGCTCCAAGTCAAGGTCCTACAATAACAAAAGATCTTCTAGTCGAGATCGTAATTGCTACAATTGTGGAAGACCCGGACACTATTCCAATGAGTGTACGGCTCCCTACAAGAGAAGAGAAGAATCACCTAAGAGAAGAAGTAGAAGAGAAGAATCACCACCAAGAGAGAGGAGGAGTAGAGATGATCGTTATGAACGAAGAACATCCCGGAGAAGCAAGGATTTAGAAAGGAAGGACAAGTCATCAAGGAGCTACACAAAACGAAGACATCAAGCTCATGTTGGTGAACGGGTATCCGGCTCCGACTCCGACAATCACTCCGAGAGAAGTTATCACTCTGACTCTGAACATACTCAAGATGAAGGTGTTGCCGGTCTAGCACTTGTGTCAACCAACTCCTACGGCATATTTGATTCACCAAATGAAGGACTTGGAAGATGCTTCATGGCTAAAGGCCCAAAGGTATCACACCCCGAGTATGTTGATTTCAATAGTGATGAAGATGACTTGTTAGGTGATGATGATTTACTTGTTGACAACTCTAGTGATGAATACTATGATGAAACGTCAATTAATCATGTTAATCAAGATAAAACGAATGACAATGATAAGGAGAAGATTGAGCTTCTAACTAAAGAACTAAACACTCTTAAGTTAGCTCATGAAACTATATTAAGAGATCATCAAGAACTTTTAAGGACTCATGAGAAGTTACGCTCTGAAAAGCTCAACCTTGAGCAAGAGCATGAGTTCTTAAAGGCAATCAATGATGATATTCGCAAGAAAAGTTTTTCTTACATTGCCAAGCGTTTACTCTTATCTACTTACATGCCTCAAGTCAAGTCTAGTAACAAGAACAAGAAGGATTCTTCCTCTAGTAGTAACAATAATCATGCTAAATCCAATGTTGTTGCTTCTAGTAGTTCTCTTGATTCCATTAATGATTCTCCTAGCCAAGTTACACTTGAGCAAGAAAATAGCTTATTGAAGGGAATTATAGAGAAATGTGTTTACAAGAGCCTTGCCGGGAGTAAGCAATTCGAGGAAATTGTATGCAAGCAAGGAAGGCACCGGAAGAACCAAGGTGTTGGTTTTGAACGAAAGTTCAATGCCAATGGAGTTGAGTGGGAAGAAGATCAATACCCCAAGACGAAGTTTGTTCCTCAACAAAAGAAGTATGATCCTACTTCTTTCAAAGGGACACAAGCTCAATATGATCTTCCACCACAAGACCACAAGCAAAAAGGCAAGGATAAGCTTCAAGAGGAGATTGATGCATTTGAAGAAGCTCCCAAGGCCTTGGTCAAGTGGGTTCCCAAGACTATATCAAGTTCTACTTCATCAAGTACGACTACAACTCCAAGGATTCCCATCAAGATGGTGTGGATCCCGAAGAAGAAGAACTAGAGAGTTCTTGAGGGTGACTCCGCCAACATACTTCACTCTTATCATTTTGGCAAGAACAAGTGCAATCAACTTCCACATCTTGCACTAGTTCAAGGAGTCACAAACCCTCTTGTTGGTAAGACAAGGGACAAGGTAACCTAATGCTTTCATGGACATCATCTTGTGTGTGCATCACTCTATGTCTATGGATATCCTTGTTTGTTCCTTGTGGGACTAACCCATGTAGGTATTGAAAGTGCAACTCACTCCAATGGATTGCTCCAAATGATCTACATCAACATTGAGCATCCACATCTTCAACACCTACATGAAGTCATCATCGACAAAACCCAAGGTTAGTTCATCCCTCTTAGGGGGGATCTCACCTCTAGGGGGAGCTTTACTATAAGAATTGAGCTAAAGCAACTCTAATGGTGTGAACACAACAATGCATTATGTAAAAGTGGCAACCCCACTTGAGCTTAAACGATGAGTATGACCTATGATCAAATGTTCTCATTTGAATCCTAAGTCAATATACTCATTATAGATGACCTAGTCATCGCCAATTGCTTGATAGATGCTAGAATGGTTGAGCATGCTTTGCCACATATTTCATTTGTCATTTTATTGTGTGAGCATGTTTGTTGCATATTTTACTCATTTGAGGACATCCACTTGTAGTTTTGATTGTTTGGTCTCTTTTTTTTTGCCAAGTGGATGGACAAGAATGCCTAAGAACTTTCTCTAGCTATCTGTGCTTTTCTTGTCTCAAACTCTGTTCATGCTACATCACAAAGTTTGATCAAGTCAGATTCGAACCACTCTGTGTGAGGAGCACTCGGAGTCCCCGATTCGTCATAGACTTAAACTTCCAAAACTTCTTTGTGCGCTTCGGTCTGACCGATTCTCCATTTCGGTCATACCGAGATCACTAAGTCGATCTAGGTTTTCAATCTCGGTGCAACCGATTTGAACTTTTCGGTCACACCGAGTTGCGAATCGCTTGCGATTATGCATCTCGGTGCCAACCGAGTTGTTCCACTCACCACACCGGCTGTGGTCAAGCTATATATATCCCCGAGCCAAAATTTGGAAATTTCTCCGAACCCCTTCGCCCGCGCTCAGCCTGCCCTGCCTCCCTGGGTCTCCGCATCGTCCTCCTCGTCGCCAGCTGCCTCCCGCCGCTGGTCTCCGCCGCCGTCAAGGAAATCGACTCCACCGTTGCCGCCGTAGCAGGTCCATCGCCACACTTAGGGTATGGACTTGATCCTTGTGCTAATCTCACTCTGATTCCTAGCACATTGTTTTGCCGTGTATCTTGCCACGATTGAGATCATCCTATCCAGCAAAATCACTCCATAGTTTAGTTGTGGATTGAAAATTTAGGGTTAGATTTCCGCCGAAATCATCTCGGACCAACTGAGTTGTAGAAATCGGTTCCACCAATTTGGCTAAGGCCATTGCACATGTGATTCTCGGTCTGACCAATAATTGCAAATCGGTGTGACCGAGATCAGGACTTTGTGAAACCCTAGCAGTCTCGGTGCCACCGAATTGTGACTCGGTCTGACCGAGTTCACTAGTTTAGGTTCCAAAAGCTGCTTCGGTATCACCGAGTTTTCAAATCGGTAGATCCGAAATGCTTTCTGTGGAAAACTAAAACTAAGTTTTTGACTCATTCTTTTGCAAAAACCTCTGTACTTTGTGATGCTCATCTACTCTACCTCATCTATATCTATTCACAGGGTCTGCTGTCAGTGTTTGCATCATGTCAGATTAGAGTGACAGTCAGAACAAGTCTGAGGAGCAGGTTCACTTCAGTGAGGGCACTAGTCCCTCTAGCAGCTATGATGGTAGCAGGAGCACACCCAGCAACTTATCTAAGGCAGCCACCAGGGCTAGAAAGAAGAGAACCTCAGTTTCTGAGGATGAAGACTATGTGGCTGCTGAGGATGAGGCCACCTCCAAGAAGAAGGTGCTGAAGAAGGAATATGGCACATCTACTGCCACTAAGCCTGGTATGAGGACCAAAGCACCTGCAAGAAGAATTCCCATGTCTAAAGCCAGAGCCTCTACTCAAGTACCTTTGGAATATGAACCCAAAGAGGCTGCTGCAGAAGGGAAGAAAAGGAAGGAAAGGGTCAAGAAGACCATGGCCAGGGTTATTGGAAAGCCTTCCATGATGGAAGAAGAAGAGGAAGAGGTTGCTGCACCAGCACCTAAAGCTCAAAAGCTTATGGGAGATGTTATAAGATCAGAGGCTGCTCCATCAAAGCCCAAAGAAGCTCCCAAGGCAGTTGCACCAAAGCCCAAAGATGCACCCAAGAGGAATACAAGGAATATTCCTGCTGGAGAGAAGAACAAGGCCCCAGTGCGTGAAGCTGCTATAGAAGAAGAAGAAGATGATGAGACACATGTCTTGAGGAAATTGAAGCCCAAAATTCCAGATCACAATGATGTTCATCCAGTAGCTGAGGACATGAAGCTCAGGAAGGATGCAGGTCTCAGACAGTGGAGATTGATTGATCCCTATGCAGTCAGGAGAAGAACTGCTCTGGACTACAGGTTCCATACAAAGGAACAGTAGGACTTCTATGAGACAAGAAGCCAATAGTCTGTGATATGAGATGGGTGGACTGGAAGTACATCAGGGAAAATGAAGAACACTATCCTGGAGTCTATGACAGTTTCAGGTCTTGTAGAGTAGAGGACTTTGTTGGGCAGAAGCTCACAAATTGGAATGATGAGCTTATTATGCAGTTCTACTCCACAGCTCAGTTCTACCCAGATGGAAGGATTGTCTGGATGTCTGAAGGTACCAGGTACCAATCAACAGTTGAAGAATGGGCAAAATTGATCAATGCACCTAAGGAGAATGAGGATGAATTGGATGTCCATGCCAAGAAGAAGAAAAATCACAACTCCATGGCACATATGTACAGAGAGATCCCAGATGGTGCTCTTGAGACACACAAATTTGGATCAGTACATTATCTTCTGTCAGGTTTGCCAACAATCAACTGGATCCTCAGGCACACTCTATTGCCAAAGTCAGGTGATCACAAGATGATCAGAGGCCATGCAATTAACCTGCTTCACATATTTGATGTGCCTCAAAAGTTCAAAGTCATGAGCCTAATTGTGGAAACTATCAAGAGGACAACTGCTGATCAAAAGAGAAGTTATGGGTGTGCCCCACAGATCCAGGAACTAATCAACTCCAAGATGGGCACTGGCACATATCTCTTGGACAAGGATCACATGCCCATCTACCTAGACTTGAGGACAACACAGTGGTAATGGATGAAAATGAGCCATCTTCTGTGCAAGCACAAGAGAAGAAGGAGAAGGCAAGGGCTGAGAAGGCTGCTAAGATGCCAACTGCTGAAGAGGCATCTCAGATCTTCCTGAAGAGCAAGCAAGATCAGCTTGGCTACTTGATTGCCTCCACTCTAAGGATTGAGAAGGGCTTGGCCACCCTGACTCAAAACCAGGAGAGCTTGGAGAGGATCATGGAGCAGAAGTTCTATGATTTAGATGTGAAGGTCACTGATATACAGTCAGTTGTTGATCAACTTCAGGATGAAGTGCAGGAGAAGAAGGGCAAGACTACCACTGATGCATTTGCTAGAGTGCCCAGAAGTCAGAGATCTGCTGCAGTACCAGTTACAGACACCAGAGCAACTTCATCTGCACCAGCAACAGCTTCAGTACCACCAGCTCCAGTAGCCACTCCATCAGCTCCATCAACCTCAACTGATGCCTTCGTCCTTGGAGTTATATCTACACCACCACCTGAAGACCAAGCCTGAGAGTCCTTAAGCACTATGCATTTTCTATGAACTTTTTGGTAACTTGTTGCCAAAGGGGGAGAAAAATGTATAGATCATAGGCTTCGAGAGAGAGTGTTGCTTTTTATTCTCTCTTGTTTTGGTGGTTGAACTTTGTTATGCTTGTTTGAGATACTCTATACTTTTGTGTGATACTTGGTTGATCATGTGGTTGATCATAGACGATGCTATCTTAATGCTTGTTGGATGACATTATCCTTTTATATCTATATGATCATTCACTTTGCTTGGTGATGAGTGCATGTATTTAATTATTATCATTTTGAGCGCTCCACCAAGATGTATGTGACATGGAAGAGTAACCCATGATCCTAACTCATTGTGCATTTGCAGTCCAAAGCAAATCTTAAACTATGCACAAATTTAGGGGAGCTCTTGCTTTTCACATACTTGTCAAAGCGACAATGTTTTTTCAATCTTATTATCATTTGTCGAGCTTTGATCTATATGTTGTCATCAATTACCAAAAGGGGAGATTGAAAGTGCAACTATCCCTAGGTGGTTTTGGTAATTCCTAACAACATATAGCTCATTGAGCTAATGCTATTTCAAGATAAATATTTCAGGAAAGCTCAATGATTGGCATGGCATGGATGAGAAAAGTGGACACCTCAAAATGCTAAGGACAAAAGGGTTGGCTCAAGCTCAAAGCTCAAGACTCTACATTTTGTATTTTAGTGATCCAAGATCACATTGAGTCTATAGGAAAAGCCAATACTATCAAGGAGGGATGAGGTGTTGCTTAATGAGGTTCTTGCTCAAAATGCTTAGTGATATGCTCCAAAGCCCTCAACTACTTTCTCACATCCACATGTGACCTAAACCAAAAGTCAAACTCGGCCCCACCGATTCTTTCCATCCGGCGCCACCGAGTTCAGATGTCATAGCCACTACCACAAACCCTAGGAAAATCGGTCTCACCGATAGGGATCTCGGTCTCACCGAGATTGGATTGTAATCTTTCTGTTTCCCTTCGTAACGTTTCGATCAAATCGAGATGAGCAATCGGTCCCACCGAGATTGCAATGTAAAATCTCTGTTTTCCTTTCATAACATTTCGGTCTCACCAAAATGAGCGAATCGGTCCCACCGAGTTTACCTGACCAACTCTCTGGTTAGCTTATTACCAAAATCGGTCTCACCGAGTTTGTGTAATCGGTCTTACCGAGATTACGTTATGCCCTAACCCTAACCATATCGGTCCTACCGAGTTGCATGTCGGTCCCACCGAAAATCCTAACGGTCACTAGATTTGCTGAATCGGTCCGACCGAGTTTCTCAATTCGGTCCCACCGAGATTGGCAAGTTGTGTGTAATGGTTAGATTTTGTGTGGAGGCTATATATACCCCTCCACCTCCTCTTCATTCGAGGAGAGATCCATCGTAATCTAACCTACACTTCCAACTTACACTTTCTGAGAGAGAACCACCTACACTTGTGTTGAGGCCAAGATATTCCATTCCTACCATATGAATCTTGATCTCTAGCCTTCCCCAAGTTGCTTTCCACTAAAATCTTCTTTCCACCAAATCCAAATCCTGTGAGAGAGAGTTGAGTGTTGGGGAGACTATCATTTGAAGCACAAGAGAAAGGAGTTCATCATCAACACACCATTTGTTACTTCTTGGAGAGTGGTGTCTCCTAGATTGGCTAGGTGTCACTTGGGAGCCTCCGACAATATTGTGGAGCTGAACCAAGGAGTTTGTAAGGGCAAGGAGATAGCCTACTTCGTGAAGATCTACCGCTAGTGAGGCAAGTCCGTCGTGGGCGATGGCCATGGTGGGATAGACAAGGTTGCTTCTTCGTGGACCCTTCGTGGGTGGAGCCCTCCGTGGACTCGCGCAATCGTTACCCTTCGTGGGTTGAAGTCTCCATCAATGTGGATGTACGATAGCACCACCTATCGGAACCACGGCAAAAACATCCATGTCTCCTATTGTGTTTGCACTCTCCAAACCCTTCCCTTTACATTTTTGCAAGTTGCATGCTTTACTTTCCGCTGCTCATATACTCTTTGCGTGCTTGCTTGAATTGTGTTAAGATTGCTTGACTTGTCCATAATTGCTAAAATCTGCCAAGAACTAAAATTGGGAAATGGATAAGTTTTATTTGGTCAAGTAGTCTAATCACCCCCCCCCCCTCTAGACATACTTTAGATCCTACAACAGAGAACTGTCAAAGCGGGTCGTCGTGAACCCGATGGTGGCGAAGAAGGTGGCGAACAACAGAAACCATGCCCGCGGGGCCTGCTTCATTTCATATAGGGACTTGGACAGGTGGCAGACATGATCAGGCTTGTCGGCAGTGACGAAGCCGGCTGGTTGCATGCAGTAGACCTCCTCCTGGAGCGTGTCGTGCAAGAACGCGTTCTAGACGTCGAGCTGGTGCACGGGCCACTGGCGCGATGTGGCGAGCGTGAGGACGGTGCGCACGGTGGCAGGCTTGATGACGGGGGAGAAGGTTTCGTCGTAGTCCACGCCCGTGCGCTGGTGAAAGCCGCGGACGACCCAGCGCGCCTTGTACCGTTCGAGGGAGCCATCGGCGCGCGTCTTGTGATGGAAAATCCATTTTCCGGTGATCACATTTGCTCGAGTGGGGCGTGGAACCAGATCCCAAGTGCGGTTGCTGACAAGAGCTGCATATTCCTCCTGCATGGCAGCGACCTAGTTGGGATCGCGAAGAGCCCCACGAACAGAGCGCGGGAGCGATGAGATGTCCGGCGAGGGGCTGACGGCGATGGTGGCGACGCAGACGTAGTCGTTGTCGTACTTGCGGTTGCGCTTTACCACCCCAGCACGCGCCCCGTGTAACAATGGACGAGCATGAGGGGGAGGAAGGCTCCGCAGCTGGTGGAGACGATGATGGCGCGCTCGTAGTAGAGCCCAGAGCGCGCTCGCTGAACGGAGAGGTAGACGCGCCGTTGGATTGGATCCAACGAAGGCGTTTAAATGCCCGGAGCCCCCGCCAAGTGTCGAGGAAGGAAGGCCGCTCGATGAAGATCCAGCGACGGAGATTGAACCAGTGGAAGAAGTGCGCGAAGCATGCGGTTCGTCAGTGCGGGCGGGTTCAGCGAGAGGTTGGGCAGGGACTGGAACAAGTCGTGGGGGAGGAGGTGTGGAAGGGGCGACGGGTGCGGCAGAGGCGGCGAAAGGAAAGACGTGCTCGTCAAAACGAACGTGGCGTGAGGTGAGGATGCGACGAGTAGCGGGGTCTGATAAGTCTCCAACGTATCTATAATTTTTTATTGTTCCATGCTATTATATTACCCCTTTTGGATGTTTATGTGCTCTATTTTACACATTTATATCATTTTTGGGACTAACCTACTAACCGGAGGCCCAGCCCATATTGCTGTTTTTTTTGCCTATTTCAGTATTTCGAAGAAAAGGAATATCAAACGGAGTCCAAACGGAATGAAACCTTCGGGAGCGTGATTTTTGGAGCGAACGTGATCCAGAGGACTTGGAGTGCAAGTCAAGAAGCTTCCGAGGAAGCCACGAGATAGGAGGGCCCCCTATAGGGCGCGCCACATCTCGTGGGCCCCTCAGCCACCGACGTACTTCTTCTTCCTATATATACCTACGTACCCCGAAAACATCCATGGGCACCACGAAACACAATTTCCACCACCGTAACTGAGGGAGTCCCGGATTAGGGGGTGTCTGGATAGCCGGACTGTGACCTTTGGTCGGACTCCTGGACTATGAAGATACAAGATTGAAGACTTCGTCCCGTGTCCGGATGGGACTTTCCTTGGCGTGGAAGGCAAGCTTGGTGATACGGATATGTAGATCTCCTACCATTGTAACCGACTCTGTGTAACCCTAACCCTCTTCGGTGCCTATATAAACCAGAGGTTTTAGTCTGTAGGACGAACAACAATCATACCATAGGCTAGCTTCTAGGGTTTAGCCTCTCTGATCTCGTGGTGGATCTACTCATGTACTACCCATATCATCAATATTAATCAAGCAGGAGTAGGGTTTTACCTCCATCGAGAGGGCCCGAACCTAGGTAAAAACATCGTGTCCCTTGTCTCATGTTACCATCCGCCTAGACGCACAGATTCGGGACCCCTACCCGAGATCCGCCGCTTTGACACCGACATTGGTGCTTTCATTGAGAGTTCCTATGTGTCGTCATCTTTAGGCCCGATGGCTCCTCCGATCATCAACAACGATGCGCCTGTGGTGAGACTTTTCTCCCGGACAGATCTTCAGATTCAGCGGCTTTGCTGCGGGCCAATTCACTTGGCCATCTGGAGCAGATTGAAAGCTACGCCCCTGGCCATCAGGTCAGATTTGGAAGTTTGAACTACACGGCTGACGTCCGCGGAAACTTGATCTTCGACGGGTTCGAGCCACAGCCAAGCGTGCCGCACTGTCACGAGGGGCATGATCTAGCTCTGCCGCCGAACAGTGTCCTAGAGGCTGCACCAGTGCCCGCTCCGACCCTTAGCTCGGAGCCGACTGCGCCGATCGAGGACTGGTGGCTGGACACCGCCTCGGGGGCTGCAATCTCTATGGCGGTTGAGCCGTACACCAACCCTGTCCTTTGCGAAGCTCGTGACTCCAAGGTGTCGGACTCCTCTCCGGACTCCGAGCCTTCCGCGCCCCCGCCAATCGAATCTGATTGGGCGCCGATCACGGAATTCACTGTCGCGGACATCTTTCAGCACTCGCCCTTTGGCGACATCCTGAATTCACTAAAGTCTCTCTCTCTATCAGGAGAGCCCTGGCCGGATTATGGTCAGGAAGGTTGGGATGCGGACGACGAAGAAATTCAAAGCCCACCCACAACCCACTTTGTAGCCACTGTCCATGATTTAACCGACATGCTCGACTTCGACTCCGAAGACATCGACGGTATGGACGACGATGTAGGGGAGGAACATGAACCAGCACCTGTAGGGCACTGGAGAACCACCTCATCTCACGATGTATACATGGTGGACACACCTAAAGGAAGCCACGACGAGGAATAACAGGACGCTACGAAGGATCATTCCCTCGAAAGCAGTCAAAACAGCGACATAAGCGCCGCTCCAAGTCCCACCTCGACAAAGACAACAGCCATACAGACCCAGCCATAAAGCAGGGCGAACCGGCGGACGACGAACATGCTATCGAGCAACCATCCGAACAGGACAACCTGGATAAACAACCCGTCCTCGGTGAAGATAACAGTCCAGACGATCTCACGCCGGACAAGTTGCTGGAGCAGAAGAACCTCCACAAAAGGCTCATCGCCACTGCACGTAGCCTGAAAAAGCAGAAGCGGAAGCTCAAAACAGCGGAAGATGCACTCAGAATCAGATGGAGCAAAGTACTCAACACCGTAGACAAATACGGCGACAGTCGCCGAACAAAGAGCTACCCAAAGCGAAAACTACTGCCCGAATTTGATGAGGAGGCTGTAGAGCCCCCGCAATCAAAGAACAAGGAGGCCCGGTTGGATGGACGACCCCATGGCAAACAGAGAGCGGCAAACGACGCCGCACACAAGCCGGCACGCAATCCGCACAGGGATTCGCATAAAAAGATGGCCCAGTTAGATCTATCTACGGGCCAAGAAAGCAAGCTCTAGTAAGCAATGCAACACATCAAGTATCTGAACATCACGGTACACCTAAATATAGGGGTGCCGCACACCCCCTATGGTTCACCGATGAGGTGCTGGATTATGAATTTCGGTGATTCAAGCCCGTAAACATAGAGGCATACGACGGAACAACAGACCTCGAGTGCGGATCGAGGATTACATCCTCCACATACACATGGCTAGAGGAGATGATCTCCACGCCATAAAATACTTACCCCTCAAGCTCAAAGGGCCAGCCCGGCATTGGCTTAAAAGCCTTCCCGAAAACACCATTGGAAGTTGGGAGGAGCTCGAGGATGCCTTTCGGGAAAATTTTCAAGGGACCTATTTCCGACCTACGGATGTCGACGATTTAAGTCACATAACTCAACAACCCGGAGAGTCAGCCCGGAAATTTTGGAACAGATTCCTTACTAAAAAGAATCAAATAGTCGACTGTTCGGACGCCGAAGCCTTAGCAGCTTTCAAACACAACGTCCGAGACGAATGGCTCGGCAGACACCTCGGCCAAGAAAAGCCAAGAACAATGGCCGCATTAACAAGCCTCATGACCCTCTTTTGCGCGGGAGAGGATAGCTGGCTGGCAAGATGCGGTACCAGCGACCCAAGTAGATCCGAAGTCAGGGATGGAAACGGGAAACCACGACGCAGCAAGGACCAGCGTCGGACCAAGGGAAATAGCCCGAAGAGCACGGCAGTCAACGCCGGATTCAAAAGCTCTCGGCAGAATCATAAAAAACAGCCCCCTAAGGATAACGGGGACGAGCTATCTAACTTAAAAAAAATCTTGGACAAGATATGACAAATCCACAGTACTCCCGGGAAGCCTGCAAACCATACCCACAGAGATTGTTGGGTCTTCAAACAGTCCGGCAAACTCAACGCCGAACACAAGGGGCTCGACACACCAAGCGAGGACGATGACGAAACCCACAAGCAGAGCACCGGAAAACAAAAGAATTTCCCACAAGATATCAAAACAGTAAACTCACTTCGTGTGACAAAAGGGAAAAATAGAGCGGCGCCCATAGAGGTATGCGCCATACGGCCTATCCCGGAGGAGTCCCGCCACTGGTTGTTAAAACCAATCACCTTCGACCATCAGGATTACTCTAGAAGTATACGGAATGCAGGTTGGACTGCCTTGATATTAAATCCAATAATTGGCGGACTCCAATTTACACAAGTCCTAATGGATGGCGGCAGTGATCTAAACCTGCTATATCAGGACACAATCCGCAAAATGGGGATAGACCCAACCAAATTTCGCCATAGCAACACTTCCTTTCAAGGGGTAATGCCAGGACCATATGCCCATTGTACGGGTTCTCTACTGCTAGAAGTTGTGTTCGGCTCACCCGACAACTTCCGTCGCGAAAAATTAACCTTCCACCTCGCCCCATTTACAAGTAGCTATCAAGCACTATTGGGGCGCGAAGCTTTCGCCCGCTTCAACGCAATACCGCATTATGCATCTCTTACACTTAAAATGCCGGGTCCACGTGGCATCATCTCGTTAAAGGGAAACATCGAGGGTTCCTGGAGTCTGGAAAATTGTGCGGTTGCCTTGACAGCCACACAATAAACCGGCTTCACCAATACAAGCACTTAGATAGGTCGTCTAGACCCCGGACACGGCTGGACGAGTCCGGCGTACACATACAAGGGCTTACTAGCCGCATACCCTCGTACAAGGGGCTCCGCGCATGCACAACAAGAGACAATAAAGCTCAATTTTATTCATTCTTCGAATTGTACTTTGTTTATTTAATATAACGTACATTTCCGCACGATCTTTTTCAACTAAGTTCCTCTCTTTTACAGATGAACACCGTGCTACACCCGTCCAGGATACGGCACAACAGAGACACAGGCGCAGACGTGTAGTAGAGACCCGTTGCAAGGATTCTTTTCAGATTAAGACCCTACGTAAACCTTTTTTACTGTCTCTTGTTGATACACATCCCCCGGTTTCTTGCTATAACCAAGGAAGAGGCTGGCGTTTTGGCATAGGCCACGTCAGAATTTTGCGAGTACCTGGACACCAGGGGCTTATTACCAAGGGTGTTTTTCAGCCCATTTTCAAAAAGACCGAATACCTTAGGGAGTGTTCGACATCTCGAGTTAGGCCTTATATGCATCAGCTCCGAATCATGTCTTTGGTCAAATGTTGGGTTTGCCCGGCTCCTGTGTTTTGCTGCCTTACATTCCGTTCTATCAGCTAATGCGGCACCAGGAGAACTACTGCGATTGTGCCCAGTTCGCCAAAGCGAGCACCTCGAGAGAAAGCCAAAACTGACTGTCATGATATAGCGTGAGACTGGTCAACCACTGGCGACCCGCTGGAATCTTTAGAATTCCTCCGCATTGACGAAGGGTCGTTTCCCGGTCAGGCACATACGCGCCCCGAATTCGGGTGAGCGCGGTGCCCCTAGGGGCTATATAGTAGCCCCATTGTCGAACTCCTATGGCTAAGTGAAAGTGATAAAGCATTATAGTCCGGTTGCCTAGTTTGTTGCGCTATCACCTCCTTTGTAGGACCAAGACGTTGGGTCAAGTGTGAAAATGCATTTTCTGCAAACACCCCCGCATTATATGCGTGGGGGCTGAAGCCAAAGACTGCCATCTTTCAGGTTATATACACATATACATTAACGGCCGCACAAGAGGTATTTTAATTCTTGAAGGCACAAGTATAAAAAGCTTTCATATTCCATCAAAACATTGTTTCACAATAATACATGTTATTCGAACATAACATCCTTCGAGCAATGCGTCTCTATTAAACGAGCGCCCTGCAGAACTTCCTGAAAATAGTGCTCAACGGGTACTCGGCTTCTGTCCGAATATTGGGATGCAACATCGGTGGCCTTCAACTCCGCCCATTATGTCTTGACACGGGCAAGAGCCATCCGCGCACCCTCTATGCATGCTAACCGCCTCATTGCTTTGATATGCGGCACCGCACCAAGGAACTGCTGCACCAAGCCAAAATAACTCTTCGGCTCGGACCCTTTCGGCCACAAATGAGTCACGACAGCCTTCATGGCAAGCCCGGACAATCTATTCAGCTCCGCCCATTCGGCCAAACGATCGGTTAATGGAAGTGGACGCTCTGTACTAGGAACTGCGACCAAAAAAGCTCTTCCATCTCGTGATCCTTTTGATCTCCGAAGTGTTCGACCGCGTCTGCACTCGCCGCCGCCAAGTCGAGATAAGCATCCTCCGAACTCCACAACCGTCCAATTGAGCATATTTAGGATCCGTGAACTTCCTCCGCAGCAGAAAGGGCTTTCCAGCCACCATATCTCCGGCCTGACGTAGCTCCTCCTTCATAGCTCTCATCGCAGAGCGAGCATCCTTGGCCTCGGTTGTGGCCTTCTTCAGGTACTCTTGCTCCGCTCGACCTTCTTTTTCAAGAAGCTCGCAGCGGTCGGTAGCATTCTTCAACTTCACGGCCATCTCGGCCATCTCCTTCTTGCTTCGGCAGTGAGCAGCCTGTTCGGCTTTTAGCTCTTCGGCCGCCTTTAAGGCAGCCGCATCACTTTTTCTGGCCTGCTCCTTGGCTCGGGCAAGCTCCACCCGAAGGTTCTCCATGGCAGTGGCACCATCTGCATCAAGCATACATGTTTTAAGGCACGGGCATCATGCTCCCTTACCAGGTGTCCGCGGAGAAACTGCATACCTTGTGACTCGTCAAGCCGCTTATTGACAAGTCCGATGTCGGCATCCGCCATGTCAAGTTGCCGCTTTAGTTCGGCAAATTCATTATTCCAGCTAGCCGCTGGACTCTCCGCCACCTACATAGGAAGGGCAAAATATTATAGATGGGATTATGATCCTCGGCACGCTGTCATTTTTGACAATGCACCGAGTGTCAGGGGCTACTATCTACACATGACGCATCTTATATATGCGGAACCGTCAAAAGGTACATCATTGCACGTACCTCAAAACCCGTCAGTAAACTCCTGGCGGCCTCGTACAACCCGCTTTCCGCGGACGAATTTTTTTCAATCACCGTACCCATCAATGCACGGTGATCCTCTGAGATAGACGCTCGCCCGAGCAGATCCTTCAACTCCTCCGACCGTGCACCAGGAGGTGTTGGACTCGTCTGCTGGCCTTTTCCGAAGGCCGGACATGGAGGGCTTCGGGGGGCCCTACGACCGCCCTCCGCCCCTGCCGGATTCAGAAAAACCCTCCGCGATGACACTTCAGGATCGTCCGCCTCGCTAGGCGGTACGGCAAGGGGAGGCGTTCCGCTCTCCATCATCTCCGGACGAAGATCCTCAAGACGAAGTTCTCACTGAGAAGGGCTGAGATCCGAACTACAAGGTAAAATTTCGTCATCTTCGTAAATAAAACAGGGATGTCTCTTATTTTAAAACTCCCTCTCTACTTATGGCTCATTTGGAGGGCTGATCTCCTTGGGGAAATAGTGCGGCCGGGGCATCTCCCGGCGCAGGACCCTCTGGCGAAGATTTCTTCCCCCGCTTTGAGGCCTTGGTCTCCGGGTCTTCAGAGACGGTCCTCTTCTCCCCTTGGATGGAGGGATTCTCGATCCCTCCTTTCTTGATAACCTCCTTCGCGGAGGCAGTAGCTTCCTTGTTCCCCCCTTCGCCTTCTTCCAAAGGCGCAGCCTCCAGCATCTTGGTTAACACGGGATCCGGCGTGGTCTCAGGGAGGGGGCCGGACACCTGATCAGTTTTGCTTTCGCTATCCACTCCTGCTTAAGGGACATCTCTTTTAAACGCAAGTTTATGATAAATATATGGATAGCGTGTCCGGGTACAGGACTACTTACTTGAGTATCCGGGCGATTGCAGCTCAGACCTGCGTCATCGGTCAAGTCCGGACATATTGCTTGTGATCCGAAGAACAATTTGTACATCTCCACGGGCGTTGCGCCCATAAAATGTTGGAGAGCTCGTGGTCCCTCCAGATTGAACTCCCACAAAGTGAGGGGGGCAACGTTTGCAGGCAGGATGCGATTTAATCAGCATGACATGCGCTACTTACGACCAGATTGATCTCCCTCTCTAGGAGGTCTCGAATACGGCCCCGCAACAAGGGCACGCCCTTGACGGCCCCTACCAAGCCCTTTATTGACCCATGACGCCACCGCGGTGGAGGACCCGAGCGAAAGGCAGGTGGCGCCACCCATTTGGTGCCCACAGGTGCTGTGGATATAAAACCACTCTTGTTGCCACAGACTGAGCTCCTCTTGAAAAGAGCCCTCGGGCCATGGAGCGTCAGCGTTCTTGCTTATAACAGCCCCTCCGCACTCTGCCTGTTGCCCCTTGATCATCTTCGGCTCCACCTTGAAGGTCTTGAGCCACAATCCGAAGTGAGGGGTACTGCGGAGGAAGGCTTCGCATACGACGATGAACGATGAGATGTGGAGGATGGACTCCGGATCCAAGTCGTGAAATTCCAGCCTGTAATAAAACATGAGCCCCCTCACGAAGGGGTCCGTCGGGAAGCTTAGCCCCCGAAGGAAGTGAGACGCGAACACCATGCTTTCACCGGGCTTGGGAGTGGGAATAACCTGCCCTTGGGCAGGCAGCCTATGCGAGATTTCGTCGGTTAGATACCTGGCATCTCTTAGCTTTAGGACGTCTTCTTCCGTGACGGAGGAGGGCATCCACCGGCCTTGGAGGTCGGAGCCGGACATCATCGAAGGTCCGGCGCTGAATCTGGAGCTTTGGGTGTTGGAACTCGAGGCGAGGGGCGGATTCGATTGAGATTGAGAAAAAGGATCGGGGCCTTGGTCTCTTTATAAAGAGGTTGAATACCAGGAGCCCTCCCCGTGACCGTTCGGGACTCACCTTTGATAGAGAAGGCATGCCAACGGGCACGATTGGGTTACCCACACCCGTATTGATGAGAATCCCAGAATAAGGGGACACGATCTCTGCTTTAACAAGACGTGCCAAAGAAACCGCCTCGCTAAACGCGCTGAGGTGGGACAGTAAAAATGATTTGAATAAAGGCTTGGCCGTGGTGTGATGTCACGCTGCGGAATACGTCAGCAGATTGAGTTTGTGTAAATAGTATTCTCCCTACGGTGGTATTTGGAACTTATTTTGCAGAGCCGGACGCTATCCTTGTGTTCAAAATCTTCTATGAAGTATTCGGAGGAGGAACCCGCCTTGCAATGCCGAAGACAATATGCGCGCCGGACTCGTCGTCATTGAAGCCTGGTTCAGGGGCTACTGAGGGAGTCCCGGATTAGGGGGTCTCCGGATAGCCGGACTGTGATCTTTGGCCGGACTCCTGGACTATGAAGATACAAGATTGAAGACTCTGTCCCGTGTCCGGATGGGACTTTCCTTGGCGTGGAAGGCAAGCTTGGCGATACGGATATGTAGATCTCCTACCATTGTAACCGACTGTGTAACCCTAACCCTCTTTGGTGCCTATATAAACCGGAGGGTTTTAGTCCCAGGATCGAACAACAATCATACCATAGGCTAGCTTCTAGGGTTTAGCCTCTCTGATCTCGTGGTAGATCTACTCTTGTACTACCCATATCATCAATATTAATCAAGCAGGAGTAGGGTTTTACCTTCATCGAGAGGGCCCGAACCTGGGTAAAAACATCGTGTCCCTTGTTTCCTGTTACCATCCGCCTAGACGTACAGTTTGGGACCCCCTACCCGAGATCCGCCGGTTTTGACAATCGACAAGAATCCTTCAGATCCGCGAGATCCCATCTTGGAGCCTTCGCCGCACTCACGGAGGGGGAATCAAGCACGGAGGGCCTCTACATCAACATCCTTGCCCTCCGATGAGTTTTGAGTAGTTTACCACAGACCCTCACGGGTCCATAATTATTAGCTAGATGGCTTCTTCCCTCTTTCTGGATCTCAATACAATGTTCTCCCCTCTCTTGTGGAGATCTATTCGATGTAAACTCTTTTTGTGTGTGTTTGTCGAGATCCGATGAATTGTGGGTTTATGGTCAAGTTTATGTATGAATAATATTTGAATCTTCTGAATTCTTTTATGTATGATTAAGTTATCTTTGCAAGTCTCTTGAATTATCAGTTTGGTTTGGCCTACTAGATTGGTCTTTCTTGCCATGGGAGAAGTGCTTAGCTTTGGGTTCAATCTTGCGGTGTCCTTACCCAAAGGATGTAAAGGGTTGCAAGGCACGTATTGTATTGTTGCCATCGAGGATAACAAGATAGGGTTTATATCATATTGCATGAGTTTATCCTCTACATCATGTCATCTTGCTTAATGCGTTACTCTGTTCTTATGAACTTAATACTCTAGATGCATGCTGGATAGCGGTCGATGTGTGGAGTAATAGTAGTAGATGCGAGGTGAGTCGGTCTACTTGTTATGGACGTGATGCCTATATACATGATCATGCCTAGATAATCTCATAACTATGCGCTTTTCTATCAATTGCCCGACAGTAATTTGTTCACCCACCGTAATACTTATGCTATCTTGAGAGAAGCCACTAGTGAAACCTATGGCCCCCGGGTCTATCTCTTATCATATTTGCTTCCAATCTACTTTTATTTGCATCTTTACTTTTTGCATCTATATATAAAAGACCAAAAATATATTTATCTTATCTTACTATGTTTATTAGATCTCACTTTCGCAAGTGGCCGTGAAGGGATTGACAACCCCTTTATTGCGTTGGTTGCGAGTTCTCGCCTGCTTTGTGTAAGTGCGTGGGACTTTTGAGAAGCCTCCTACTGGATTGATACCTTGGTTCTCAAAACTGAGGGAAATACTTACGCTACACTTGCTGCATCACCCTCTCCTCTTCGAGGAAAACCAACGCAAGCTCAAGACGTAGCAAGAAGGATTTCTGGTGCCGTTGCCGGGGAGGTCTTCGCTCAAGTCAAGATATACCAAGTACCCATCACAAACCCATCTCCCTCGCATTTACATTATTTGCCCTTTGCCTCTCGTTTTCCTCTCCCCCACTTCACCCTTGCCGTTTTATTCGCCCTCTCTTCCCCAATCTCCTCTCTCTTCTCGCTTGCCTTCTTTTGTGTGCTTGTTTGCTTGTGTGTTGGATTACTTGTTGCCATGGCGCAAGATAATACCAAATTGTGTGATTTCTCGAATACCAATAATAATGATTTCCTTAGTACTCCGATTGCTCCTCTTAATAATGATGAGTCTTGTGAAATCAATACCGCTTTGCTAAATCTTGTTATGAAAGATCAATTCGCCGGCCTTCCTAGAGAAGATGTCGCTACTCGTCTAAACAACTTTGTTGATTTGTGTGATATGCAAAAGAAGAAAGATACGGATAACAATATTGTCAAATTGAAGTTATTTCCGTTTTCACTTAGAGATCGTGCTAAAGTTTGGTTTTCGTCTTTGCCTAAAAATAGTATTGATTCTTGGAACAAGTGCAAAGATGCTTTTATCTCTAAGTATTTTCCTCCCGCTAAGATTATCACTCTTAGGAACGATATTATGAATTTTAAACAACTTGATCATGAGCATGTTGCCCAATCTTGGGAAGGAATGAAATTGATGCTTCGCAATTGCCCTACTCATGGTTTGAACTTATGGATGATTATACAAAAAATTATGCCGGTTTGAACTTTGCTTCTAGAAATCTCTTAGATTCGGCCGCGGGAGGCACCTTTATGGAAATCACGTTAGGAGATGCTACAAAACTTCTTGATAATATTATGGCTAATTATTCTCAATGGCACACCGAAAGATCTTCTAGTAAAAAAGTGCATGCTATAGAAGAAATCAAGGTTTTGAGTGGAAAGACGGATGAACTTATGAAGATGTTTGCTACTAAAAATACTCCTCTTGATCCCAATGATATGCCTTTGTCTTCCTTGATTGAGAATAATAATGAATCTATGGATGTGAATTTTGTTGGTAGGAATAGTTTTGGAAACAATGCTTATAGAGGAAATTTTAATGCTAGACCGTTCCTGGTAATCCCTCTAATAATTATGGAAATTCCTACAATAATTCTTATGGTAATTTTAATAAGATGCCCTCTGATTTTGAGAATAGTGTGAAAGAATTTATGATCTCTCAAAAGAATTTTAATGCTTTGCTTGAAGAAAAATTGCTCAAAGTTGATGATTTGGCTAGGAGCGTTGATAGACTTTCGCTTGATGTTAATTCTCTTAAACTTGGATCTTCTTCTCCTAAGCATGATATCAATGAGTCTCTCAAAGTAATGAGAATTTCCATTGATGAGTGCAAGGAAAGAACCGCTAGATTGCATGCTAAAAAGGAAAGCTTTATAAAAGCGTGTTCTTCTAGTTTACATGAAAATAATGATGAGGATCTTAAAGTTATTGATGTGTCTCCGATTAGATCTATGTTTGGCAATATGAACTTTGATGATTATGGAACTGATGATGAATCAACTATGCCTAGAAGGCGTCCCAAGAATTCGGAATCTTTAGATCTTAATGTTAAATTTGGTAAAACTGAGATTGGAGATTCCTCAACCTCTAATAATGTTGAACCTACTATCTCGGATTTCAAGGAATTTAATTATGATAATTGCTATATAAAAGGTTGTATTTCCTTGTTGCAAGCCGTTGTTAATTCTCCTCATGCTTATAGTCAAAACAAAGCTTTTACCAAACATATTGTTGATGCCTTGATGCAATCTTATGATGAAAAACTTAATTTGGAAGTTTCTATACCTAGAAAACTTAATGATGAGTGGGAACCTACTATAAAGATTAGAATTAAAGATTATGAGTGTTTTGCTTTGTGTGATTTGGGTGCTAGTGTTTCCACGATTCCGAAAACTTTATGTGATATTCTAGGTTTCCATGATCTTGATGATTGTTCTTTAAATTTGCACCTTGCGGATTCCACCATTAAAAGGCCTATGGGAAGGATCAATGATGTTCTTATAGTTGCAAATAGAAATTTGGTGCCCGTAGATTTAATCGTTCTTTATATAGATTGCAATCTTTCTTGCCCTATTATTCTTGGTAGACTTTTCCTTAGAAGGATTGGTTCGATTATTGATATGAAGGAAGGGAATATTAGATTCCAATTTCCATTAAAGAAAGGCATGGAGCACTTTCCAAGAAAGAAAGTTAAATTACCTTATGAATCTATCATGCGTGCTACTTATGAGTTTAGTGCCAAAGATGGCACTTTCGTTAGATCTATCCTCGCTTTTATGCCTAGCTAGGGCGTTAAACGATAGCGCTTAGTTGGGAGGCAACCCAATTTTCCTTATGTTTTTTGTTATTGTTTCTGTTTAGGAATAAATAATCCATCTACCTTCTGTTTAGATGTGGTTTTATGTTTTAATTAGTGTTTGTGCCAAGTTAAACCTATAGGATCTTCTTGGATGATAGTTATTTGATCTTGCTGTAATTTCCAGAAACTTTCGGTTCACGAAAACAATTGTTACAAATCACCAGAACATGATAAAATAGTGATTCCAATTGCTACTGATCAATAAACAAATTTCCTAGGTCTTCCTATTTTGGATGAATTTTTTGAGTTCCAGAAGTTTTTGTTAGCTACAGATTACCACAGACTGTTCTGTTTTTGACAGATTCTGTTTTTCGTGTGTTGTTTGCTTATTTTGAAGAATCTATGGCCAATAAAATAGTTTATAATCCATAGAGAAGTTGGAATACAGTAGGTTTAACACAAAATTAAATAAAGAATGAGTTCATTGCAGTACCTTATGTGGTGGTTTTGTTTTCTTTCACTAACGGAGCTTATAAGATTTCTTGTTGAGTTTTGTGTTGTGAAGTTTTCAAGTTTTGGGTAAAGCTTTTATGGACTTTGGAATAAAGGGTGGAAAGAGCCTAAGCTTGGGTATGCCCAAGGCACCCCAAGAAATTCAAGAATAGCCAAAAGACTAAGCTTGGGGATGCCCCGGGAAGGCATCCCCTCTTTCGTCTTCGTTCATTAGTAACTTTACTTGGAGCTATATTTTTATTCACCACATGATAAGTGTTTTGCTTGGAGCGTCGTGTATTATATTAGTATTTTCTTTTTAGTTTACCATAATCATCCTTGCTGTACACACCTTTTGGGAGAAGCCTATTTGATTAGAATTTGCTAGAATACTTTATGTGCTTCACTTATATCTTTTGAGCTTGATAGTTTTTGCTCTAGTGCTTCACTTATATCTTTTAGAGCACGGTGGTGTCTTAATTTTGAAGAAATTGCTAGTCTCTCATGCTTCACTTATATTATTTTGAGAGTCTTTTAGAACAGCATGGTATTTGCTATGGTCATAAAATTGGTCCTAGAATGGTAGGCATCCAAGTTGGGTATAATAAAAACTATCATAGGAAGTGAATTGGATGCTATGATCAACTTGATACTTGATAATTGTTTTGAGATATGGAGGTAGTGATATTAAAGTCGTGCTAGTTGGGTGATTATGAATTTGAAGAATGCTTGTGTTGAAGTTAGCAAGTCCCGTAGCATGCACATATGGTTAAAGTTGTGTAACAAATTTGAAACATGAAGTGTACCTGGCTTGTGCATCCTTATGAGTGGCGGTCGGGGACGGCGATGGTCTTTTCCTACCAATCTATCCCCTAGGAGCATGCGCGTAGTACTTGATTTTGATGACTCCTAAATTTTTGCAATAAGTATATGAGTTCTTTTGACTAATGTTGAGTCCATGGATTATACGCACTTTTACCTTTCCGCCTTTGCTAGCCTCTTGGTACCGTGCATTGCCCTTTCTCACCTTGAGAGTTGGTGCAAACTTCACGGTGCATCCAAACCCCGTGATACGATACGCTCTATCACACATAAACCTCCCTATATCTTCCTCAAAACAGCCACCATACCTACCTATTATGGCATTTCCATAGCCATTCCGAGATATATTGCCATGCAACTTTCCACCGTTCTGTTCATCATCATCATGACATACTTTACTTTTGTCATATTGCCATTGCATGATCATGTAGTTGACATCTTATTTGTGGCAAAGCCGGCCACCATGCATTATTTTTCATACATGTCACTCTTGATTCATTGCACCATCCCGATACACCGCCGGAGGCATTCATATAGAGTCATATCTTGTTCTAGTTTCGAGTTGTAATCCTTATGTTGTAATCAATAGAAGTGTGATGATCATCATTATTAGAGCATTTCCCAATCAAAAAAAGAGAAAGGCCAAAAAGAAAAAAAGAAAGGCCCAAAAAATAGAAAATAAATAAAAAGGGCAATGTTACTATCTCTTTTTCCACACTTGTGCTCCAAAGTAGCACCTTGCTCTTCATGTAGTGAGTCTCATATATTGTGCTTCAAAGTAGCACCATGTTTTTCATATAGTGAGTCTCATAAGTTGTATTTTTCATACTAGTGGGAATTTTTCATTATAGAACTTGGCTTGTATATTCCTACGATGGGCTTCCTCAAATGCCCTAGGTCTTCGTGGAGCAAACAAGTTGGATGCACACCCACTAGTTTTCTTTTGTTGAGCATTCATTTATAGCTCTAGTGCATCCGTTGCATGGCAATCCCTACTCCTCATGTTGACATCAATTGATGGGCATCTCCATAACCCGTTGATTATCCTCGTCAATGTGAGACTTTCTCCTTTTTTTCTTCTCCACACAATCCCCATCATCATATTCTATTCCACCCATAGTGCTATATCCATGGCTCACGCTCATGTATTGCGTGAAGGTTGAAAAAGTTTGAGATTATGTAATTATGAAACAATTGCTTGGCTTGTCATCGGGGGTATAGAAGTTGGGACATCTTTGTGTGTCAAAAATGAAGCATAGCCTAACTATATGATTTTGTAGGGATGAACTTTCTTTTGCCATGCTATTTTGAGAAGACATGATTACTTTGATTAGTATGCTTGAAGTATTACTATTTCTTTTATCAATATGAACTTTTATTTTGTATTCATTTGGATCTGAACATTCATGCCACAATAAAGAAAATTACATTATGAATTATGCTAGGTAGCATTCCACATCAAAAATTCTCTTTTTATCATTTACCTACTCGAGGACGAGCAGGAATTAAGCTTGGGGATGCTTGATACATCTCCAACGTATCTATAATTTTTGATTGTTCCATGCTATTATATTACCCCTTTTGGATGTTTATGGGCTTTATTTTACACATTTATATCATTTTTGGGACTAACCTACTAACCAACGGCCCAGCCCATATTGCTGTTTTTTTCCCTATTTCAGTATTTCGAAGAAAAGGAATATCAAACGGAGTCTAAACGGAATGAAACCTTCGGGAGCGTGATTTTTGGAACGAACGTGATCCAGAGGACTTGGAGTGCAAGTCAAGAAGCTTCCGAGGAAGCCACGAGATAGGAGGGCGCGCCCCTATAGGGCGCCCCCTGTCTCGTGGGCCCCTCATGACCACCGACGTACTTCTTCTTCCTATATATACCTACATACCCCGAAAACATCCAGGGGCACCACGAAACACAATTTCCACCGCCGTAACCTTCTGTATCCGCGAGATCCCATCTTGAAGCCTTCGCCGGCACTCTGCCGGAGGGCGAATCAAGCACGGAGGGCCTCTACATCAACATCCTTGCCCTCCGATGAGTTGTGAGTAGTTTATCACAGACCTACGGGTTCATAGTTATTAGCTAGATGGCTTCTTCTCTCTTTTTGGATCTCAATACAATGTTCTCCCCCTCTCTTGTGGAGATCTATTCGATGTAAACTCTTTTTGCGGTGTGTTTGTCGAGATCCGATGAATTGTGGGTTTATGATCAAGTTTATCTATGAATAATATTTGAATCTTCTCTGAATTCTTTTATGTATGATTAAGTTATCTTTGCAAGTTTCTTTGAATTATCAGTTTGGTTTGGCCTACTAGATTGGTCTTTCTTGCCATGGGAGAAGTGCTTAGCTTTGGGTTCAATCTTGCGGTGTCCTTACCCAAAGGATGTAAAGGGTTGCAAGGCACGTATTGTATTGTTGCCATCGAGGATAACAAGATGGGGTTTATATCATATTGCATGAGTTTATCCCTCTACATCATGTCATCTTGCTTAATGCGTTACTCTGTTCTTATGAACTTAATACTCTAGATGCATGCTGGATAGCGGTCGATGTGGAGTAATAGTAGTAGATGCAGGCAGGAGTCGGTCTATTTGTCATGGACGTAGTGCCTATATACACGATCATGCCTAGATAATCTCATATTTATTCGCTTTTCTATCAATTGCTCGACAAAGAATTTGTTCACCCACCGTAATATTTATGCTATCTTGAGAGAAGCCACTAGTGAAACCTATGGCCCCCGGGTCTATCTCTTATCATATTTGCTTCCAATCTACTTTTATTTGCATATTTACTTTTTGCATCTATATTATAAAATACCAAAAATATATTTACCTTATCATACTATCTTTATTAGATCTCACTTTTGCAAGTGGCCGTGAAGGGATTGACAACCCCTTTATTGCGTTGGTTGCGAGTTCTTAGTTTGTTTGTGTAGGTGCGTGGGACTTTTGAGAAGCCTCCTACTGGATTGATACCTTGGTTCTCAAAACTGAGGGAAATACTTACGCTACACTTGCTGCATCACCCTCTCCTCTTCGAGCAAAACCAACGCAAGCTCAAGACGTAGCAAGGTCGTAGCACCGATAGCCGCGGTGATCGTGAGGATAACCAAGAAAAACGCAGGGCAGCGAGCGAGGCTCAAGCTTGTGATGTGTCGTGGAGGTTGTGTTGGGATAGCACATACACCCAAACACCCTGAGCAGGGAGTAGTTAGGAGCGGTGCCGAGCAGCAGTTCCTGCGGTGACCGCGGTGACATGCCTGAGCAGGGTTTATAGTGAAGGAGCAGGGTGGCTGTGGCAAGGGCTTCAGCCCAGAAGCGCGCTGGCATCGCGGCGTGGAGAAGCAGCGAGCGAACACTGTCATTGAGGGTTTGAAGAACACCTCTGCTTTGCCGTTCTGTTGGCTTGTATAAGGGCACGAGAGACGGAAGATGGTGCCGTGTTGAGTGAGCAGAGAGCGAAGGGGGAGATTATTGAATTCTCGACCATTATCAGTTGTATGGTGAGAATGGGGCGCTCGAATTGTGTCTGAACATACGCATAAAAGGTAGAAAAAACAGCGATGACTTTAGACTTGTTGTGAATTGGAAATGTCCAGACATAATGAGTACAACTATCAAGCACCACGAGATAATATTGAAACCCTGAAACGCTACTAATAGGCGATGTCCAAAGATCTAAATGCAAAATCTGAAAAGGGAATTAGCTACGGTGTGGCGAGTCGGAGAACGGCAGGCGTGCATGCTTGCCCAGACGACACGCACAACTGTTGTGGCCTGATGATGGACAACAGGTGAACGGAGTGTGACAGAGCGCTCGCCGAAGCGCCTCTTCTCCAGGGTGCCCAAGCTGTTGGTGCCAGAGCTCAACGGTTGCGACGCCGGCGAAGGGAGGAGCGGGGCTGGAAGACGAGCCAGAGGTCACACGGTAGAGATCACCAGTATAATCACATCGCAGAATCGCCCGACGGGTGCGGATGTCCTTGACAGAAAAGCCAAATTCATCAAACTCAACTGTAACTGGATTTTCGCGAGTGAGCTTAGGAACAGACAGTAAGTTTTTGAGAATGGAGGGGGAAAGGAGAACGTTGCGGAAGCAGAGAGGACTGGTGGTGGTGATGAGAGAACTGTGGCCTATGTGGGTGACCGAGATGCAGTCACCACTGCCCATGATGATCAGAAGAGAATTAGAAGGATACAGGGAGTGGAGGTTACCCGAGTTCGAGGTCATGTGCGCCGTCACACCGCTGTCCATGTACCAGTACGAGGTGCTCCCAGATGGCGGAGAGGATGTGGACGCGGTGTGGAGAGCAGTCTGCAGGGCCCCCATGTTCCACGACTGCGGGGGCGGAGGCTGGGGCCCGGTGCTGGAGCTCGCACCGGGATCGCCGTAGGAGTAGCCTGGAGCAGAGTAGGGGAAGTAGCCGTATGGGTTGGGCGGCGGTGGCGCGAGCCCGGCGAGGTATGCCTGCTGGTGTGGAATGCCAGGGTGAGGGCCGAGGACGCCTGGAGCACGCCATGGCATGGGCCACGCCTGGACCATGCCCGTCCAGGAGTTGGCACCGGGCGCGACACCAGGGAGGGCCGCTGGTGGCGCTGGTTGCGTGGTAGGGTTAGGGCCCCCCCGGAACCCCGACCTCGGCGACGACGACGCCCGCGCCCACGCCCAGAGTCTGCAGGTGGGGAAGGGGCGGGAGCTGGCGCGGCTGGACGCGGCACGGGCGCTGGAGTCGACGCGCGCGCTGCAAGGAGAGCGTGCGCAGACTGCTGGCGCGTGGACTGCTCTGCACGGTGTTCCTCAAGGAGGAGGAAGGAACGGGCCAGCAGAAACGTCGGCAGCAGGACACGGGAAGTGAGGTGAGGAATGGCATGGTGGTACCATGCACTGAGCCCGCACAGCATGTTGAAGAGCTGCTGCGTGTCGGTGATGTTCTGCCCGAGGTCGCAGAGTTGGTCGGTGAAGGATTTGAGGCAGGCGCAGTACTGCATGATGGTGAGGTCGCCTTGGACGACGGCGTGGTACTCGGCGTCGAGGTAGACCGCGCGCGAGAGCTGGTTGTCGCGAAAGATGCTCTCGATCGCAGACCAGAGTGTGGCCGCCATGTCTTCCGATTGCATCATGGCATCTATGAGCTCCGGTGAGATGGTGGCGTACAAAGTGATCGACCATGTCCCACTCCGGGTCACGATGCCGGCGGAGAGGAATGGCCTTGGCAAGGATGTGCTCACGCACGCCAAACATGCCGACGACGGTGTTGAAGAACCGCCGCCACTAGGTGTAGTTGCCGCCGTGGAGGTCCAGAACGACAGGCACGTGATGGCGAATGCCGATCGTCTGAAGGACCGACGAGGGGAAGACGCATAGGGCAAGCGGCACCGGGGCGACGGCTGTGGCGGCGGCAACCGCCGCGGCATCCGGGTGGATGGCATCACGCAGGACGTCGTCGCTAGGGGCATCGCCAGCGGCGTCGCGCAGAACGCCGTCGCTGTCATGGGAGGAACGAGGAGACGGGACGGGGTTGGTGTCCATGGCAGCGGAAGATGGAATATCTGATACCATGTTTGAGGAAGGAGAGATCGAACACACTTGCATTCACAGGGTTCGGCTGAACTTATACAGGGAGGGGGAGCCCATGATCACCATCGTGGCAAGGCCATGTCGAGGATTGGAGGATGTGCCTGTTGACAGGGGAAAACCACACGCACGTATAGACGCACTCATACAATAGTCAATACAATACATAGCAGTATTCTAACACATATCTATGCCAGGGTCAGGTGACAGGCTGAATGACGGTGCAACAAAAAAAGATTAACTATTTGCAACTGAAGCTACTTACAAGGAAAAAAAAAGTGTCATTTCATAATCTTATTTCTTGTTGCAAACTCACAGATGAAAACAAAAGGGAATACATTTACCAAATCAGACGTGCACACATTATTAAGTAAAACATAGTAATACAATGCAGTAGAGTTATAGTAATTTAGTGAAAATATAAACATAGGAAGTGACTCATGACACAATTTAGCATTTTACATCCAAAATGCCACCGGATCTTGAAGGAACAGCTTAGTGGCTTCTTTAGGCACTTTGTAGTACTGCAGCCGACAGGTATTGCCAGTTGTCAGTTCTTTATCCTTGTTAAAGCTGAGAGAGAATGTGGTGAGACGATAGAAGCGACGACCGGGTAGCTGCACACCATGAGCAACGTCGTCCTCATCCATTCGGTCCTGATCAGGGCTGACACACTGTACGAGGCAGAATTCGCTGTTGCCTCCCATGTAGACAAGGGTAGCACCAACATGCATATCACTTGGGCGCTCACTTAACAGATTCTCCTTGCAGAGCTTCACTACAGGGGGAGGGCACATACCACAATCAGTGTCATAGATGGGCACTTCGCAGCTGTAAAGTTGGCCAAGGGTGTCCGGTTCTTTCGAGAGCCCGACAAAGCAGTTGAGGCCCAGGTCAAAGTGACCGCAGCCAGCAAAGGGCAGCTTCCAATTGCCAAGGAGTTTCCATGAACGTTTCTCGGTGTCAAAGGTATAGGTGGCCTCCGCGGCGCCAGTCTTGGTGCTGAAGAGGAAGGTCCGTTCTTGAGGATGCAAAGAGTAGGAGGTGACGTGATCGACATAGAATGGCGGTTTCTCAGAGAGCTGTTTCCATGACCAACCCATGCTGCAAGACTGATCCTGCAACCGGGGGGAAAGCACCTCCGAGCAGAGCATCTCGAAGGAGCAGAAGCTCAGACAGAATAACTCGTTGCCGACAGGGAGGTAGTAGATGGGAGGAATAGGACATAACGCCAACTCCACCGCGCGATTCCAAAGGGACGTCTGTTTTGTCCGGGTTCTGTCCGTTTGAGTAGGGATTTGGGGTCGTGTCCGGGCCTGTCCTGGGGTGCGGTGGCCGTGCGCCCAGTGCGCGGCCGCATCCATTTGCTCCATCCTGTCTGCGTATATTTCTTTGCAAGTCCTTAAACTTTTTTATCATTCATTTTTTGTACATGACAATACATCATCACATTTTGACTAGTAAAGCAAGGCCAAAGAAAACAAGAACCACAAGAATACATTTGAGAAGATACCCAACTTCCATAACTGCTCCCTTGAGTTGGGTTAGGGCCTTCTCGATGCACTCATTGTTGATCTGTGGAGGAGGCACGACGTTGCATCCTCCTTTCTTCTTCAAGCCAGAAGTCGACGTTGCTTCCTCACACGTAGTATCGTGCCTTGTTGCTTCTTCGCACGTAGTATCGTGCCTAGCCTCTAATCTAGCAACAAGTGCACTTGTCTCATCTAAAGCCTCTAGGCTAGCTAAAAGTGCACGAACATGCACTACATTTCGCTCTATCAACATATCGATGTACCCTTTTTTCCCAATACCAAAACTTGCATCCGTTCTACACAATAAAACTTCAAGTTAGCACCACTAGTATAATCCAAGAGCACAAACCGAAGCTAAAAGAGCACATACCCCATCGTTTAAGCACTTGATGAACACCCATCCGGGATGCTCCGGCGTTGTAGACACGCGGCGCACGACCACCCTTGGGCAGTGGTCGCACTTGATGAGGGGCAACGGTGCGCCGACGAGCTTTTGGGCAAGCACCGAGCCCGGCCGGCCGCCATTCGCGTATCTGCCGGCGGACCACCGACGGTGCAGATCCGAGCGGCTAGAGGACGAGCCATCACGCATGTGGCCTTGCGGCCTGCCAGGCCTTTCCGGCGAGGTGCCCGCCAGTCCATGGCACGCCCGGCCTCCCACAGCCGGGCGAGCTCAAGACCGACCGGATCCGCCCCAAATCCGGCCGGCGGGTGCGCAAACAAGGTGGTCGTGCTTGGGTAGCTCGGCGGCGACGAGAGGAAGGGACTGGGCAAACGCGCGTTCGGGTTGCACGGCTGCAATGACAGCGGGCGGCCGGCGGCGGCGAGGGGGAGAGAGGGGAAGAGTGGAGTGGATGCGGCCGGAGGGAGGGAGGGGGCGGATAGAAAAAGGCCCGTCCTGTGCCACCGACGGGCGGGCCAGGGGAGGACACGCGCAGACGACCCGCGCGTCCGCGTGGTGTCCGTTTCACCCCAAAAGCGGCGCAAACTTGGGCCGCGGATGGGTCGAAAGCGGACACAAAACGGACAAAAGTCCGTTTACGCCCGCGCGCTGGGTCGTCTCGTTTGTTCCTTTTACCTCAAATGGACGGGGGCGGACAGGATAGGGTCGCGCGATGGAGTTGGTCTAACTGCCCAGGGGCAAAGGTGACGCACCGCGAGCGAACGTCCAACATTGGGAAGTAGCTCTCAGAGTCAGCTTCGGGATCTCTGGAAAACACCGCCAAAATCTTAGCGCCAAAGGCTGACGTGAAGCACGACACGAGAGGCGCCATTATGCGGCAGAAAGGCTGGGTAAAATGCACTGGGGCTGGATGGCCTGAGCCAGCAGTATGCTGCAACAAGTTTACCATGCGGATGTTGTATCCATGGCACCAGTCATCAAAGACAAGGTAAAGTCGCTCACGGCACGCTTTGGCATCCTTGTTCCCCTTTGCTCGTCGCCTTCTTGTAACCGGGCGGACATGGTCTCACTTTTTCCTGGATTACTCGTAGATCTGATTCCTTAGATTCGGCAAGTCGATGATGGTGCAGCGCCAAAACTTGGCGGCTCACCAACGGAGCGGTTTCGGCAATTGATTGTGTTGGGAGACAATGGTAGGAGGCGAGCGGCGGCGGTGGGAGACAGAGTAGAGAAGGGATTGTTGGCTTATAAATGGACGAAACCCTAACAAGTTCCCGGTCACCGATGGTCCTCGTGGGCTGTCCACTAAGATTTTTTTCTCGGCCCCAGCCCATTCACAAACGAAACGAAACCAGTCGAGCCGACGAAGCAAGCGGATCCTATTTGAAGAGCAACTAATTTTTTTTCTTTTTTTGAACATCAGTACCACTACTAGAAAAAGGGACAAATTTGAGACATATTAGTGCCGGTTTGATTTTGAGTCGGCACTAATGTGTCCATTAGTGCCGGTTCCAACGGCTAGCTGGCCGTTCTCATTAGTACCGGTTCGTGGCGAACCTTTAGCACCGGTTCGTGCCACGAACCGGTACGAATGAGAGTGGTGGCAGGGTGTTGTCAGTCTGGGGCCCGTCCAGCACCTTTAGTACCGGTTCGTGGCACGAACCGGTACTAAAGGTCGACGTACATAAACCTCGTCCACCTGAGCCACTCTGTTCTTCCCCTTTCCCCTCACTTCCTCTGTTCTTCCCCTCTCTTCCTCGAGCTCCTCACAAATTTTGCCCAAAGTTTGTCAAGATTTGACGGCCCCCATCCATTCAAATGATCACAAAGGTTAGCAACTTTGTCCTTTCAACTCTCATTGCTAGATTAGCTCTTGCAATGCTTTGTATACTGATTAATTTGGGAGGAATCATATTTGCTAGTATTTGATTTATATGCAATTTGAGGTCAAAAATAACAGTTAGTTTGCATATGTAGGTGTGGTTTACTTAGTCCCTTCTAAATCTCCGTCGTAACCACCGTCGATTGCCCGCACCGTCCCGTCGCCGGCACCACCTTGTGGTGAGGCTCTTGTTCATGTATGTTTTACATTACCAAATTGATGTTTGTGTGATTTGGATATATAGTTACTCGTATAATTATCTTACCCGTACGTTGTTTGTTATACATAGTGCCATGGTTTTGATATCCGTCCCGTCGGCCCTCGTCCTTGTTATGATTCGGACGTGGTATATTCTCTTTTAAAACTAGTTGTTGCATTTCGTGTTTATGACAAATTATGCCCATCAAGTTGACATAGATATTTTTATCTAGGAGGTATGTGAACCGAAATTCCAACCGACCCTATTGTCGAGAGGTTAAATTTAGTTGAAAGAGAAAACAAGTATTTGAAAGAAAAATTGAAAAGAATTGAGGGGGAGAAGATGGAATTGGAGTTGCATGTCGTCGATGATCACAAGATCAAGATGGAGAAAATGAGGTTGAAAATTAGAAAGATTAGAAAATATGCTATTGATAGTGTGGCTTGGTATCATTATGTAGTTGGATCAATTGTTACCTTAGTTGCGATCTTGATCGCATTTGTTGTTGCATTTAAATTCTTTAGCTAGAGAGTTATTTGTATGTTGCATTTAATTAAGTGTTGTATATGAACTTTATATATGAACTTGTATTAATTTGGTCTATTAGGTGTTGTGTAATGAAGATGAGCCGACAATGGATGTATGATGACCGATGCTCTCCCGAGTTCATTAATGGCGTGCATACTTTTCTCGCTTGTCACCGAGGCAAACAAGCCAATGGATGGTTTTATGCCTTGTCCATGTGCTTTGGCTGTAAGAATGGTCACTGATTACTCTACGTCAAGAACCATTCACGTCCACCTATTTGAGTCCGGTTTCATGCCCCACTATAATGTTTGGATCAAGCACGAAGAAATAGGGGTTATGATGGAAGACAATGAAGAAGAAGAGGACGACGACGGCTATCCTGGCCATGGGTTCCCTGAATACGATGATACAACAATGGGGGAAGAAGCTGAGCCGGCAATGCGGGAAGAAGCTGAAGAAGAGGCATCAGATGAGCCTGCTGATGATCTAGGTCGGGCCATTGCCGATGCAAAGAGAAACTGCGCAAGTGATCTGGAGAGGACGAAGTTGCAGCGCATGTTAGAGGATCACAAGAAATTGTTGTACCCGAATTGAAGCGAGACAAAAAAAGTTGGTCACCACACTTGAATTGCTGCAATGGAAGGCGAGAATGGTGTATCTCGACAAGGGATTTGCAAAGTTGCTTTGGTAATGATAAAAATATGCTTCCAAAGGACAACGAATTGCCCGAGAGTACGTATGAAGCAAAGAAGGTTGTCTGCCCTCTAGGGTTAGAGGTGCAGAAGATACATGCATGCCCTAATGATTGCATCCTCTACCGCGGTGAGTACGAGGATTTGAACGCTTGCCCGGTATGCGGTGCATTGCGTTATAAGATCAGTCGCGACGACCCTGGCGATGTCGAGGACGAGCGCCCCAGGAAGAAGATTCCTGCCAAGGTGATGTGGTATGCTCCTATAATACCACGGTTAAAACGTTTGTTCCAAAAGAAAGAGCATGCGAAGACGATGTGGTGGCACGCAGAAGACCGTAAGAAAGACGGTAAGTTCAGAGTACCCGCTGACGGTTCGCGGTGGAGAAAAATCGAGAGGAAGTACTGGGAGGAGTTTGCAGGTAACCCAAGGAACGTATGGTTTGGTCTAAGCGCAGATGGCATTAATCCTTTTGGGGAGCAGAGCAGCAACCATAGCACGTGGCCTGTGACTCTATGTTTGTATAACCTTCCTCCTTGATTGTGCATGAAGCGGAAGTTCATTATGATGCCAGTGCTCATCCAAGGCCCTAAGCAACCCGGCAATGACATTGATGTGTACCTAAGGCCATTAGTTGAAGAACTATTACAGCTGTGGAATGGAACGGGTGTACGTGCGTGGGATGAGCACGGACATGAAGAATTTGACCTAAAGGCATTGCTGTTCGTGACCATCAATGATTGGCCTGCTCTCAGTAACCTTTCAGGACAGACAAACAAGGGATACCGCGGATGCACGCACTGTTTGGATGATACCGACAGTATATATTTGGATAGTTGTAGGAAGAATGTTTACCTGGGACATCGTCGATTTCTTCCGACAAGGCATCACGTAAGAAAGAAAGGCAAGCATTTCAAAGGTGACGCGGATCACCAGACGAAGCCTCGCCACTGTACTGGTGCTGATGTACATGATATGGTCAAGGATTTGAAGGTAATCTTTGGAAAGTTATCTGGCGGACAACCTGTTCCGAAGGACGCTGACGGACGCGCACCCATGTGGAAGAAGAAATCTATATTTTGGGACCTGCCATATTGGAAAGACCTAGAGGTCCGCTACGCCATCGACGTGATGCACGTGACGAAGAATCTTTGTGTGACGCTACTTGGCTTTTTGGGTGTGTATGGGAAGACAAAAGATACACCAGAGGCACGGGAGGACCAGCAATGTATGCACGGAAAAGACGGCATACATCGTGGTCGCCGCCTACGCTCTTACCAAAGAAGAGAAGGAAATCTTCTTCAAATTCCTGCTCAAAGATGAAGGTACCGTATGGCTTCTCGTCGAATATAAAGGGAATAAGAAATATGGCAGAGAAAAATTTCCAGAACCTAAAGTCTCATGACTGCCACGTGATTATGACGCAACTGCTTCCGGTTGCATTGAGGGGGCTTCTCAAAAAACGTTCGATTAGCCAATCGTGAAGCTATGTGCATTCCTCAATGCAATCTCTCGGAAGGTAATCGATCCAGAAATCATACCAAGGTTCTGAGAATGATTTGGTGCAATGTCTTGTCAGTTTTGAGTTGGTGTTCCCACCGTCCTTCTTCAACATCATGACGCACGCCCTAGTTCACCTTCTTGAAGAGATTAACGTTTTGGGTCCTGTATTTCTACACAATATGTTCCCTTTGAGAGGTTCATGGGAGTCTTGAAGAAATATGTTCATAACCGTGCTAGGCGGAAGGAAGCATCTCGAAGGGCCATGAAAATGAGGAGGTCATTGAGTTTTGTATTGACTTTATTCCTGACCTTAAGCCGATTGGTGTTCCTGAATCGCGGCATAAGGGCGCATCGAAGGAAAAGGCACGCTAGGAGGGCATCAAATAATATGTATGGACGGGCATTCTCTCATGAAGCACACTACAGTTCTCTGAATTCCGCCTTGGTGGCTCCGTATATGGAGGAACACAAGAATTTTCTACACTCCAAACACCCGGAGAAGTCTGATGGCTGGATTACACGCGAACAAACGAGGACTTTCGCCGGTTGGTTGCAGAAACGTGCCCTGAATGATGGCGATATTCAAAATGACATGTACTCGCTGTCCCGATTACCATCTTGAATATAATGACTTTCAAAGGGTACGGATAAATGGGAATACATTTTACACGATCGCCCAAGATAAGAAGAGCACCAACCAAAACAGTGGTGTCCGCTTTGATGCAACAACCAACACGGGAAAGGAAACATATTATGGTTACATAGAGGACATATGGGAACTTAACTATGGAGGTGATTTGAAGGTCCCTTTGTTTTGGTGCAAATGGGTCAATATGACACGAGGCGGGGTAACGGAAGACCCGCAATACGGAATGGCAACAGTGGATCTCAACAATCTTGCGTATGCAGACGAACCATTCGTCCTAGCCAATGATGTGGCCAAGGTTTTTTATGTGAAAGACATGTCTACCAGGCCGAGAAAAAGAAAAGATAAGGAAGCGAATGGATCATACGACGAGCCAAAGCGCCACATAGTTCTATCAGGAAAAAGAAACATCGTGGGAGTGGATGACAAGACAGACATGTCGAAGATTATGAAAAGTTTGATGAAATTGCTCCATTCACGGTGAATATTGAACCGAGCATCCGGTTAAATGATGAAGATTTTCCATGGCTACTGGCGCAAAGGACACCTTGAAGAAAAAGTTTCACACCCAAAGATCAGGGATGTGATCGGCTTCACTATCATCACTTTCTTACATGTTTCACACCCGGAGGGAATCTCTGTAATAGTTAGGGTAGTTATGTGTTTTGGCATTTGAAACGCGAAGAAATTTTATGTGCAAAAAAATTCTTTTCATGCATTTACTGATTTTTTCCAGCTAAATATGCACAAATAAACTCTAAATACAGCAAAAAAACAACTCAAAAATAAATAAAACAAAAATAAATAAAGCGAAAAAATGAAGAAAATAAAAAAGCCCGCCTACTGGGCCAAAGCGGCCTGCATACGACTAGGAACCCAACCTTTGTTGGGCGGGATGCAGCCCAAGAAAGGCCCAGAGGCCACAGGCGAAGAGAATGTGTAGGCCCAATAGGCCTAATTAGGAGAGGAGCTCGAGAGAGCTACCGCACTGGAGCTTATAAACCAGTGCGGTATCCCCTCGGCTAGCGAGGTGGGACTAAACTTGCACATTGCCTAGAGCCAGCGCACCCCCTTTAGTACCGGGTGGTGGCTCCAACTGGTACTAAAGGGGGGGCCTTTAGTACTGGTTGTAGCCACCACCCGGTACTAAAGGGGGGGAGCTTCCCGCCGCTTGGCCTGGCCAAAACAGACCTTTAGTACCGGTTGGTGGCTCCAACCGGTACTAAAGGTCCATCCTATATATACATCAGTTGGAAAAAATTCACTTTCCCTCTCTGTTTCTTCCCTCCGTCGCGCCGCCCTGCCCCGATCGACGCCCCCGTCGACGTCGCCGCCCCGGCCGTCCCCGTCCCCGTCGTCCCGTCGCTGCGTCCGGCCGCCCGGCCCGTCACGCGCCTGCCACGTAAATCGCCGCCCGCCCGTCGTCGCCGCCCGTCGCGCGCCCGCCCCATCGTCGTTGCCTCGCTGGTGAGCTCGCCCCGGCCGCCATGTCCACACACACACATGTTGGAAATATGCCCTAGAGGCAATAATAAATTAGTTATTATTATTATGTTTCCTTGTTCATGATAATCGTTTATTATCCATGCTATAATTGTATTGATAGGAAATCGAGATACATGTGTGGATACATAGACAACACCATGTCCCTAGTAAGCCTCTAGTTGACTAGCTCGTTGATCAATAGATGGTTACGGTTTCCTGACCATGGACATTGGATGTTGTTGATAACGTGATCACATCATTAGGAGAATGATGTGATGGACAGGACCCAATCCTACGCCTAGCACAAAGATCGTGTAGTTAGTTTGCTATAGCTTTTCTAATGTCAAGTATCATTTCCTTAGACCATGAGATTGTGCAACTCCCGGATACCGTAGGAATGCTTTGGGTGTACCAAACGTCACAACGTAATTGGGTGGCTATAAAGGTGCACTACGGGTATCTCCGAAAGTGTCTGTTGGGTTGGCACGAATCGAGACTGGGATTTGTCACTCCGTGTGTGACGGAGAGGTATCTCTGGGCCCACTCGGTAGGACATCATCATAATGTGCACAATGTGACCAAGGGGTTGATCACGGGATGATGTGTTACGGAACGAGTAAAGAGACTTTCCGGTAACGAGATTGAACAAGGTATCGGGATACCGACGATCGAATCTCGGGCAAGTACAATACCGCTAGACAAAGGGAGTTGCATACGGGATTGCTTGAATCCTTGACATCGTGGTTCATCCGATGAGATCATCGTGGAACATGTGGGAGCCAACATGGGTATCCAGATCCCGCTGTTGGTTATTGACCGGAGAACGTCTCGGTCATGTCTGCGTGGTTCCCGAACCCGTAGGGTCTACACACTTAAGGTTCGTGACGCTAGAGTTGTTATGGAAAATAGTATGTGGTTACGAAGGTTGTTCGAGTCCGGATGAGATACGAAATGACGAGGAGCTCCGGAATGGTCCGGAGGTGAAGATCGGTATATTGGACGAAGGGTATTGGAGTCCGGAATTGTTCCGGGGTACGGTGATGACCAGCGTGTCCGAAAGGGGTTTGGAGGCCCGGCAAGCTTTGGGGGGCCTTATGGGCCAAGGGAGAGGGCACATCAGCCCACTAAGGGGCTGAGCGCCTCCCATCCCATCTCACGTAACTTTGGAGAGGGTGGGGCGCCACCCCTAGGGCAGCCACCCCTCCCGGCTTGGGGGGCAAGTTTCCTAGGGGGTGGGGGCGCCAAAACCCATCTAGGGTTTCCCCTATGGCCGCCGCCCCTCCCCTAGGGAACCCTAGGGCGCCTTCCCCTCCTCCCTTCCCCTATATATAGTGTGTGAGAGAGAGAGGGCAGCCGCACCCTTCCCCTAGCGCAGCCCTCTCCTTCTCCAACACCTCCTCCTCCTCCATAGTGCTTGGCGAAGCCCTGCTGGAGAACCACGAGCTCCACCACCACCACACCGTCGTGTTGTCGGAGTTCTCCCTGAACTTCTCCTCTCCCCTTGCTGGATCAAGAAGGAGGAGACGTCCCCGGGCTGTACGTGTGCTGAACACGGAGGTGTCGTCCGTTCGGCGCCAGATCGGATCTTCCGCGATTTGAATCGCCGCGAGTACGACTCCATCAACCGCGTTCTTGTAACGCTTCCGCTTAGCTATCTTCAAGGGTATGTAGATGCACTCCCCTTTCCCTCGTTGCTAGATTACTCCATAGATTGATCTTGGTGATGCGTAGAAAATTTTGAATTTCTGTTATGTTCCCCAACAGTGGCATCATGAGCTAGGTCTATGCGTAGTTTCTATGCACGAGTAGAACACAAGTTGTTGTGGGCGTTGATTTTGTTCAATATGCTTACCGTTACTAGTCCAATCTTGCTTGACGGTATTGTGGGATGAAGCGGCCGGACCGACCTTACACGTACACTTACGTGAGATGTGTTCCACCGGTGACATGCACTTGTTGCATAAGGTAGCTAGCGGGTGCCAGTCTCCCACTTTAGTCGGATCGGATTCGATGAAAAGGGTCCTTATGAAGGGTAAATAGAAATTGGCATATCATGTTGTGGTTTTTGCGTAGGTAAGAAACGTTCTTGCTAGAAACCCATAGCAGCCACGTAAAACATGCAAACAACTATTAGAGGACGTCTAACTTGTTTTTGCAGGGTATGCTATGTGATGTGCAGGAGCCATAGGAGTTGTCTTTATTTATTGTATGACCTGCGTGTCAATGAACAATGCCATGTAATTACTTTACTTTATTGCTAACGGGTAGCCATAGTAGTAGAAGTAATAGTTGGCGAGACAACTACATGGAGACACGATGATGGAGATCATGATGATGGAGATCATGGTGTCATGCCGGTGACGATGATGATCATGGAGCCCCTAAGATGGAGATCAAAAGGAGCAAAATGATATTGGCCATATCATGTCACTTTTGATTGCATGTGATGTTTATCATGTTTATGCATCTTATTTGCTTAGAACGACGGTAGTAAATAAGATGATCCTCATTAAAATTTCAAGAAAGTGTTCCCCTAATCGTGCACCGTTGCGAAAGTTCGTTGTTTCGAAGCACCACGTGATGATCGGGTGTGATAGATTCCAACGTTCACATACAACGGGTGTAAGACAGATTTACACACGCGAAACACTTAGGTTGACTTGACGAGCCTAGCATGTACAGACATGGCCTCGGAACACAAGAGACCGAAAGGTCGAGCATGAGTCGTATGGTAGATACGATCAACATGAAGATGTTCACCGATGATGACTAGTCCGTCTCACGTGATGATCGGACACGGCCTAGTTGACTCGGATCATGTAATCACTTTGATGACTAAGAGGGATGTCTATTTGAATGGGAGCTCATAAGATGAACTTAATTATCCTGAACATAGTCAAAAGGTCTTTGCTAATTATGTCGTAAGCTCGCGCTTTAGTCCTACTGTTTAGATATGTTCCTAGAGAAAATTCAGTTGAAAGATGATAGTAGCGATTATGCGGACTAAGTCCGTAAACTGAGGATTGTCCTCGTTGCTTGGAAGAAGGCTTATGTCCTTAATGCACCGCTCAGTGTCGAACCTCGAACGTCGTCTGTGGATGTTGCGAACATCGACATACTCGTTTGATAACTACGTGATTGTTCAAGAATGTTAAGCGGTTTAGAGTTGAGGCACCAAAGACGATTTGAAGCGTCGTGGAACATATGAGATGTTTCGAGGGCTGAAATTGGGATTTCAGGCTCGTGCCCACGTCAAGAGGTATAAGACCTCCGACGATTTTCTAGGCCTGCAAACTAAAGGAGAAAAGCTCAATCGTTGAGCTTGTGCTCAGATTGTCCGAGTACAACAATCACTTCAATCGAGTGGGAGTTGATCTTCCAGATGAGATAGTGATGTTTCTCCAAAGTCATTGCCACCAAGCTGCTAGAGCTTCGTGATGAACTATAACATATCAGGGATAGATATGATGATCCTCGAGATATTCGCAATGTTTGACACCGCGAAAGTAGAAATCAAGAAGGAGCATCAATTGTTGATGGTTAGTGAAACCACTAGTTTCAATAAGGGCAAGGGCAAGAAGGGATACTTCATGAAACGGCAAAATAGCTGCTGCTCTAGTGAAGAAACCCTAGGTTGAACCCAAACCCGAGACTAAGTGCTTCCGTGATAAAGGGAACAACCACTGGAGCAGAATTACCCTAGATACTTAGTAGATGAGAAGGCTGGCAAGGTCGATAGAAGTATATTGGATATACATTATGTTAATGTTTACTTTACTAGTACTCCTAGTAGCACCAGGGTATTAGATACCGGTTCGGTTGCTAAGTGTTAGTAACTCGAAATAAAAGCTACGGAATAAACGGAGACTAGCTAAAGGTGAGCTGACGATATGTGTTGGAAGTGTTTCCAAGGTTGATGTGATCAAGCATCGCATGCTCCCTCTACCATCGAGATTGGTGTTAAACCTAAATAATTTTGCGTTGAGCATAGACATGATTGGATTATGTCTATCATAATCTGATTATTCATTTAAGGAGAATAATGGTTACTCTGTTTATTTGAATAATACCTTCAATTGTATTGCACCTAAAATGAATGGTTTATTGAATCTCGATCATAGTGATACACATGTTCATGCCAAAAGATATAAGATAGTAATGATAGTACCACCTACTTGTGGCACTGCCATGTAAGTCATATTGGTATAAAACGCATGAAGAAGCTCCATGCTGATGGATCGTTTGGACTCACTTGATTTTGAATCACTTGAGACATGCAAATCATACCACATGGGCAAGATAGTGAAAGCCTCGTTTTCAGTAAAATGGAACAAGAAAGCAACTTGTTGGAAGTAATACATTTTGATGTGTGCAGTCCAATGAGTGCCGAGGCACTTGATGGATATCGTTATGTTCTTACTTCACGAGATGATTTGAGTAGAATCTGAGTATATTTACTTGATGAAACACAAGTCTGAATTATTGAATGGTTCAAGTAATTTCAGAGTGAAGTTGAAGATCTTCGTGACAAGAGGATAAAATGTCTATGATATGATCATAGAGATGAATATCTGAGTTACGAGTTTTGGAGCATAATTAAGACATTGTGGAAATTGTTTCACAATTAATACCGCTGGAACACCATAGTGTGATGATGTGTCCGAACATCATAGTTGCACCCTATTGGATATGGTGCGTACCATGATGTCTCTTATCGAATTACCACTATCGTTCATGGGTTAGGCATTAGAGACAACCGCACTCACTTTAATAGGGCACCACGTAATTCCGTTGAGACGACACCGTTTGAACTATGGTTTGGAGAAACCTAAGTTGTCGTTTCTTAAAAGTTTGGGGCTGCAACGCTTATGTGAAAAAGTTTCAGGTTGATAAGCTCGAACCCAAAGCGGATAAAATGCATCTTCATAGGACACCCAAAACAGTTGGGTACACCTCCTAATTCAGATCCGAAAGCAATAGGGATTGTTTCTTGAATCGGGTCCTTTCTCGAGGAAAAGTTTCTCTCGAAATAATTGAGTGGGAGGATGGTGGAGACTTGATGAGGTTATTGAACCATCACTTCAACCAGTATGTAGCAGGGCACAGGAAGTTGTTCCTGTGGCACCTACATCAATTGAAGTGGAAGTTGATGATGGTGATAAAACTTCGGATCAAGTCACTACCGAACGTCGTAGGGTGACAAGGATGCGTACTACTTCAGAGTGGTACCGTAATCATGTCTTGAAGGTCATGTTGCTAGATAACAATGAACCTACGAGCTATGGAGAAGCGATGGTGGGCCCGGATTCTGACAAATGGCTCGAGGCCATAAAATCCGAGAGAGGATCCATGTATGAAAACAAAGTGTAGACTTTGGAAGAACTGCTTGATGGTCGTTGGGTACAGATGGATTTTAAAAGGAAGATAGACAATGATGGTAAGTATCACCATTGAGAAAGCTCGACTTGTCGTTAAGATGTTTGCCGACAAGATTCAAGGAGTTGACTACGGTGAGGCTTTCTCACTCATAGCGATGCTAAGAGTCTGTTGGAATTGGATTAGCGATTCTTGCATTATTTATGAAATCTTGCAGATAGGATGTCAAAACATTGTTTCCTCGACAATTTTCTTGAGGAAAGGTTGTATGTGATACAACCGTAAAGGTTTTGACAATCCTGAAAGACGCTAACAAGTATGCAAAGCTCCAGCAATCCTTCTAAGGACTCGAGTAAGCATCTCGGAGTTGGAATGTACGCTTTGATGAGATGATCAAAGATTTTGGGTTTATACAAAGTTTATGAGAAACTTGTATTTCCAAAGAAGTGAGTGGGAGCACTATAGAACTTTTGATGAGTATATGTTGTTGACATATTGTTGATCAGAAATAATGTAGAATTTCTAGAAAGCATATAGGGTTATTTGAAAAGTGTTTTTCAATATAAAACCTGGATTAAGCTGCTTGAACATTGAGCATCAAGATCTATGAGGATAGATCAAAAACCGCTAAATGGTACTTTCAAATGAGCACATACCTTGACATGATCTTGAAGGTGTTCAAGATGGACCAGATCAAAGAAGGAGTTCTTGCACGAGTTGTAAGGTATGAAGTTAAGAGTTAAAGCTCGACCACGGCAGAAGAGAGAGAAAGGGCGAAGGTCGTCCCTATGCTTTACACGTAGGCTCTACAAGTATGCTATCTTTGAGTACCGCACTGATGTGTGCCTTGCCACGTGTCCGGAAAGGGGTACAAGAGTGATCGAGGAATGGATCATTGGAATGGGTCAAAATTGTCCTTGGAGTAATAAGGACATGTTTCTCGATTATGGAGGTGATAAAGAGTTCGCGTAAAGGGTTAGGTCGATGCAAGCTTTAACACCTATCCGAATGACTCTGAGTAGCAAACCGGATACGTATAGTTGAGCAACCATTTGAAATAGCTTCAAGTGGAGCGTGGAAGCAACATTTACAATATGACCTAGAGATTTGTGAAGTGCATACGGATCTGAATGTTGCAGACCCGTTGACTAAAACCTCCCTCACAAGCAAAACATGATCCAACCCTAGAACTCATTGAGTCTTAATCACATGATGATGTGAACTAGTTTAGTGACACTAGTAAACTCTTTGGATGTTGGTCACATGGCGATGTGACCTGTGAGTGTTAATCACATGGCGATGTGAACTAGATTATTGACTCTAGTGCAAGTGGGAGACTGTTGGAAATATGCCCTAGAGGCAATAATAAATTAGTTATTATTATTATGTTTCCTTGTTCATGATAATCGTTTATTATCCATGCTATAATTTTATTGATAGGAAACTGAGATACATGTGTGGATACATAGACAACACCATGTCCCTAGTAAGCCTCTAGTTGACTAGCTCGTTGATCAATAGATGGTTACGGTTTCCTGACCATGGACATTGGATGTCGTTGATAATGGGATCACATCATTAGGAGAATGATGTGATGGATAGGACCCAATCCTAAGCCTAGCACAAAGATCGTGTAGTTAGTTTGCTATAGCTTTTCTAATGTCAAGTATCATTTCCTTAGACCATGAGATTGTGCAACTCCCGGATACCGTAGGAATGCTTTGGGTGTACCAAAGCGTCCACAACGCGTAATCGGGTGGCTATAAAGGTGCACTACGGGTATCTCCGAAAGTGTCTGTTGGGTTGGCACGAATCGAGACTGGGATTTGTCACTCGGTGTGACGGAGAGGTATCTCTGGGCCCACTCGGTAGGACATCATCATAATGTGCACAATGTGACAAAGGGGTTGATCATGGGATGATGTGTTATGGAACGAGTAAAGAGACTTTCGGTATCGTGATGGATCAAGGTAGCGGGATACCGACGATCGAATCTCGGGCAAGTACAATACCGCTAGACAAAGGGAATTGCATACGGGATTGCTTGAATCCTCGACATCATGGTTCATCCGATGAGATCATCGTGGAATATGTGGGAGCCAATATGGGTATCCAGATCCCGCTATTGGTTATTGACCGAGAACGTCTCGGTCATGTTCGCATGGTTCCCGAACCCGTAGGGTCTACACATAAGGTTCGGTGACGCTAGAGTTGTTATGGAAAATAGTATGTGGTTACGAAGGTTGTTGAGTCCCGGATGAGATACGGACATGACGAGGAGCTCGGAATGGTCGGAGGTGAAGATCGGTATATTGGACGAAGGGTATTGGAGTCGGGAATTGTTCCGGGGTACGGTGATGACCAGCGTGTCGAAAAGGGTTTGGAGGCCCGGCAAGCTTTGGGGGCCTTATGGGCCAAGGGAGAGGGCACATCAGCCCACTAAGGGGCTGAGCGCCCTCCCACCCCATCTCACCTAACACGGAGAGGGTGGGGCGCCACCCCTAGGGCAGCCACCCTCCCCGCTTGGGGCAAGTTTCCTAGGGGTGGGGCGCCAAAACCCATCTAGGGTTTCCCTTATGGCCGCCTCCCCCTAGGGAACCCTAGGGCGCCTTCCCCTCCTCCCTTCCCCTATATATAGTGAGAGAGAGAGAGAGGGCAGCCGCACCCTTCCCTTGGCGAAGCCCTCTCCTTTTCCAACACCTCCTCCTCCTCCATAGCGCTTGGCGAAGCCCTGCTGGAGAACCACGAGCTCCACCACCACCACGCCATCGTGCTGTCGGAGTTCTCCCTCAACTTCTCCTCTCCCCTTGCTGGATCAAGAAGGAGGAGACGTCCCCGGGTTGTACGTGTGTTGAACGCGGAGGCGTCGTCCGTTCGGCGCCAGATCGGATCTTCCGCGATTTGAATCGCCGCGAGTACGACTCCATCAACCGCGTTCTTGTAAGCTTCCGCTTAGCGATCTTCAAGGGTATGTAGATGCACTCCCATTTCCCTCATTGCTAGATTACTCCATAGATTGATCTTGGTGATGCGTAGAAAATTTTGAATTTCTTCTACGTTCCCCAACAACACACACACTACACACACACACACACACACACACACTACACACACACATTAGTTTGTTTTTATAAATTTTCTGTTTTTTAGTTATAGAAATGTTAGAGATTATTCTGTTTTTTAGTTATAGAAATATTAGAAATGTTATAAATTTTTTCTGTTTTTTAGTTATAGAAATATTTATAGAAATGTTAGCAATTTTTCTGTTTTTTGGTTATATAAATATTAGAATTGTTATAGAAATGTTAGTTATATAATCAAGAAATTTTAGAAGTTGTTTTAGTTAAATGACTTAGATTAATGTCAAATTGTTAGAATTTGCATATATATGGCATTTAAGTTATCACAATCCAATCATTTAAAAAATGTTACTTTTTGCGGGCATATAGTATTTGTTCTCGAGATATGCCCGGCCCGCATCCTCGTCGTCGACCTGTTTGCGACGACGTCCTGCTTCAGAGGACCCATGTCCGGGAGTGGGCTCCGCCGGGCTGGCACTGGGAGGTGCTACCTGGAGGGGCGCGCCGCTTGGTGAGGAACACGGCCTCGGGTCCCGGCGTCGACCCTGATGTCCTTTGGTGGCGTTCGCGTGGGCCACATTCGGTGCAGAGGAAGCCGGCACCGCCGGAGGTGGTGCGTCGCTGTGTCAGGGAGGAGGACGAGCACGTCCATCGCTACATGGCTGCTATGGACGTCAGGTTCTCCAATACTTGGCAGGTTCTTTGGGCAGATGACCGGAGATATGATCTTGTGACGATTCCTTCTCTTTGGGTGTCCACCGCCCGCGCCCCAGGAACCGCGAGTGGCCTAGATTCTTCTGTAGTACTCGATCTTTATTAGGTACCTAGCCAGTGATGTATTCGATATATAATATTCGAGACGATGTATTCGAGATTATATATATTAAGAGGATGATGTATTCGAGATTATATATTCGAGACGATGTATTCGAGATTCAGTTTTTCCTTATTGATTGCATCCATGCATTGTAATTTGAATACTAAATTGTTTTATATTTCTTACGTATTAGTAAAGTAAAAGCTATGGCGGACAATACCGGCAGAGAGAGAAGAGGAATTGTTCGACATCATACGCAACCCTCACAGGCTAGATGATCTGAATGAAGCAGATGATGGCTCCCAATATCTGAACAATACCGGAGAGGGTGATGAAAAGATATTCTATCTCAACGACCGAGCTGATGAAGTCATGAACTATGATTATGATTATGATGACACAGACAATGTTGATCTTCAAATAACAAAGACTATCGGCGAGGTATATTTATATAAGCAGGCATCATGGTGATCATCACATGTTTTTTTTATTGAAGATATATTAACGAATCGATCATTCTTCTTTCAGCCCTCTGGATCGAGCAAATCTGCTTCTCTGCAATAGCAGGACAAAGCGAGGCCGGGCAGATTGTTGAAGGATGGTGTAAAGTACAACATCGAACCCATCAAACCTAGTGGCGAACCCCTTACGCCTAAGAACATTGCGAACAAGTGGACTCGTCAGTGTGGAGTTCTTGTGAAGGACAAACTCCCGATCTCCATTCAAGAATGGAAAGAGCCAAAGACTAAACGTCCAGGTGTTACTTGGGTCGACGACAGAGCTAAAAAAGTCCTTCGGGAATCTCTGATGGAACATTTCACCCTACCAGATCATTTCACTGAAGCAGATGTGGAGAAAGTCAAGGGCGCTGCTCTTAAGAAGATGGCAATTGCATTCAACACCCACAAGAAAACTGTATGGGCCAACTACCTCGCTGCAGAAAGGAAGACTCCAGAATTCACGGGAACACTGGAGAAGCAAAGAGAACACTGGGACGATTTCGTGACCTTCAAGGAGTCAGAATTATCTAAGGAACGGTCGATAAAAAACAAGACAAATGCCGCAAAAAAGACGCAGTTCCACAGGCTGGGTTCAGGTGGCTACGCGGTGGGAATGCCTAAGTGGGATAAGTCTGAGCAAGAGATGGAGGATGCAGGGGTCACTCCGGTTACTAAGAGCTGGCCCCCCAGGTGCAGAACTTGGTTCTATGCGCATGGGGGGGCGTTGGACCCGAAGACAACCTGGTTTCAAAGAAGGCGTCTAAAAGGAGCCGAACAAAAGATAATTGACGCTAATAGAAGAAGCTCGAAGGGGGTGTTCACGTAACAGGGAGAACGACGAGCTTACGCATACAGGAAATCTGAACACCGGGAAGAACACGAGGCAAGGGCGTTATTCCCTGGTATGAGGGCTTTTCAGAATGGAACGAGGACTACAGGACCCGTGCAAGAAGGAAGATGGAGGAGGAGAGAGGAGGAGCGGAGGAAGCAGGACGCAGAACGCCTTCAAGGCCTAGAAGCAAGGCACACGGACCTGGCACTCAAATTCTAGCAGCAGCAGCAGCAGATCGACTCACTTAGGCAGGAAAGGGGGTCTCAGCAGCGGCAGCAGCAAGCGGATGATCGTCCAGCATTGGATAGCACCATCCCATCCATGCCGAGAAGCAGCGTTGGTTACGCCGGGTGACACCTTGCTGGATACATACCACATGGATGACATCATAGAGAACACTAACTGTGAGCTACACTCCAAAATGAAGAACATATCCATGAAGGTGGCGGACGGCATTGCTTTTCGATTACCCCGAAGCAACCTTCCATTGCATCCCGATTCGAGAGGGCTATGCTCGTGTCATTGTTGATGAAGTGGTGGACCCATATTGGGGCTACAGCTTGACATTCTGGAGGTGAAGACGAGCGCCTGCTGGGAGAGGCCATACATCGTATCATCCTATGGAGAAAGGATTGCATCATCTTTCGAAGTCCACCGACACCGCGTCGTCTGCCGACTCCTCCTCGAAGTCCGCCATCGAGTCAGCAGACTCCCGCTCCTCCAAGTCCATGAACGCGTGAGCCGACTCCTCCTCGAAGTCGCCACCTCCTCCAAGTCCCCGAACACGTGAGCTGACTCCTCCGGTTTCAAGTCCGGCACAGCGTCATGCCACTTCTCCGGTTTCAAGTCCGGCATCGTGTCAGGCCACACCTCCTGCTTCAAGTCCGGCACATCGTCAGGCCACTTCTCCTGGTCCAACTCAGCCACGTCAGCCGTCTCCGCCATCTCAGCAATCGCAGAAGAGACATGCCGCAGCTATGGTGTGTAGCGGTACGAGTTGAGGTAGTTCAGAAATGCAAAGGAGACAAGCGATATAAATATGGTCCAAGCCTCGCTCCTCTTCCTCCACAGGCCTTACGACATGACTAAGGAGCAAAACGCAGCCATAGTGCAGGCCCAAGTGGGCGCCCATTTTGGACCGAAACCGCACCGCCGCCAAAGGAGAAAGTGCACGAGAAAGTAATTGACCACTTCATTCATATGGCTAGAGAACCAGCTCCCAAGCACATTGACTCGGACTATGAGCGCCAAATCAGGAAACTACATCGAGAACGGCTAAATAAGGAAGCGAGCTCGAGCTCGAGCCAACAAGCGTGGGCAAAAATGCGGAAAACCGTTCCCAGTGGGAGAACAGGCGCAATCGATCCCCCGCTTGTTGTGCCAAAAACACATGACAGAGGCACATGGCGCCCAATATTATTGTGGGCAAACCGTTAAAGTTCCCCAGCTAGGCGATGTGGTAATAACGGAGAAGCATATAATGCAGGCTGAAATGCTCAAGATCTCTATTGGACAACTCCTCGAAATTGAGCCCATGTCTCCGCTTAGAGGAGAAAATAAACGGAAATATGCGGGGCCAACCTTTGGTCGAGCAGGACAAGGTCAAGAACCTCCCAACGAGAATGTATGAATTGCATCAATGGTACATGAACATTACCAAGATTTCCAATCAAGAGTCCCTCATGGTGAATGTCAAGAAGGAGCATTACTACCATGAGAAAGCTTTGTCGTTGAGTATTGAACTATTTCAGTTATACAATCAAGAAGCACTCGACAAATCTCTAAATGCTTGTTATTGTCTATAAGTGATTTCTTTCTATAATTTTTATCAATCATTACATGTAATTATCCTCACTATATATTCTTTTCTGTGGTATTATATGCAGGATGAAGATGTATGAAATGAAAAAATCTGGACGCTATGGCATTGGGTTCATTGACCCAAATACCATTAATGAGTACACATGGAATCTTTCAACTTATCAAGCAAGTGTAGAGGAAAGCATGCTAGAGTTCTTGAAGCGCCTCAATACCAATGAAGATATACTACCTCCTTACAACTTCATGTGAGTTAATACAAATTCTGTTTTTGCTTACTAGCTAGCTAGATGTTAATAATTAAGTGTATACGGTTTATGATAGTTGATTAATTTTATGCACATGCCCGCTTAATTAAGACATGCAAACGTGTGCGCATGCAGTTTCCACTGGATCTTGTTAGATATTAATGTTGACAAAGGAACAGTTGAAGTACTGGACTCGCTACTTAAAGAAGATAAAGACTACACCATCGTGAAGGGGATAGTCAACAGGTAATTTCAATCATTATTAACTATATCTCGGCCTATTATTAGTTCGTCATTTCCTGATATGAACTATTTAATAACCCCTTTATTAATTTTCTTTGCCGGCAGGCAGGGCTTGGACAAAGTTCATCAAGGTGACTCCAAGCAAATGGCCAAAAAAGTTGTTTTGGCATCGACCAAAGGTAAGTAATTAAGTAGTACTAGCTAGCTAGCCATCTCTTTAATTCTTGTTTCAATACCATTAATTAATTATCATGCTTGATTAATCATTATCTGATTCAATTCCATTCTCGTAAAGGCCACAAGCGGTAGCGGGGAATGATCTGTGTGCATTCTACGTTTGTGAGAACATTCGCATGATGGCGTCCGAAAGGAGCAGATCTCAAAGGCAGGACTGGGTACGTTGTCAGAACACTATTCACACCATTATCGATATCTTGTAACACAACTAATACACATGCATATTGATCTCCTTCTTAACAATTCAGAGAGGTGCGGGATAAGCTCCTACCCGAGGAGCGCATACTAGCACTTCAAGAGAAATAGCCGGATTTTTGCTCGACCAGGTCATAGATCCCAAAGGAGAATACTATTACCCGTTACCGCCCCCATGAACCACTTGTCATCGTGCACCGAAGGCACCAAGGCAACATGTAGGAGAAATTGTATATGTATATACATGTGTATGTGTGAATAGTTAATGGTGTTGGCTGTGAGACATTCGACGATATATATTTATATATATATATATATATATATATATATATATATGCGGTTCTACGTATGAGAAAATCTATTTATATATATGCATAACGTGTACAATTTGTAGTATCGTGAAATACCAGCAAACAAAAAAGAATTAAATGGAAAATAAAGCCAAATTGAAAACACAAAATTAAAAAGAATAAAAAAACACCCAAACATTTAGTACCGGTTGGTGTTACCAACCGGTACTAATGTCCTACACGCATCTGGGCCTGGCTCGTGCCACGTGGTGGCTCTTTAGCGCCGGTTCGTGACGAACCGGTACTAAAGGGAGGGGGGACCTTTAGTCCCCACTCTTTAGTGCCGGTTGGCGAACTGGCACTAAAGGCCATTACGAACCGGCACTAAAGGCCGGTTCTGCACTAGTGTACAGACACAAGCGCTCATGTACACGCGCATACACTCACCCCTATGAACGCACACACGCACACCCTACCCCTATGAGCACCTCTTAAAGACTGAGCCGGCATATCATCTTGAAATTTACGAAGTCACCGTAGGCACCTTCGTCGTCGACGGGAACGTCTCCTCCAACTGAATGCACATTGCCGGAAATCCTGAAATAAATCCAGGAATAAATGCGAACACCAGGATTTGAACCCTGGTGGGCTTGGGATACCACAGTCCCTCTAACCATCCAACCATAGGTTGGTTCGCAAAGCAACTAATTAATGAGTGCTCCTTCGGGAGCCTCGCAATGATCAGCGTCACTTGACGTGCTCCCAGCCGCCCGTCATGTGTCGCGCTCTAGACGCTTCCTTCGAAATTTGTTTTTTTATTTTTCCGCATGCGTTTTTGGCTTTTTAAATGGGTTTTTTTCCGGGTTTTTTGACGTTTCGGTTTTCCACCGGTCTTCCTGAACTTTCATAAAAAAAACTGAAAAAATTCCGTGAAAAAACATGTTTTTTTCTTTCACGAGAGTCACGGTTTTGCATTCGTGAGAGGTACGGTTTTGCTTTCGCAAGAGTCCCAATCGTGCCTCTTGAAAATGGAAAAAACGTGTTTTCTATTTTTTTCTCCTTTCGCGAGAATTATGGTTTTGCTTCCAGGAGAGGCACGGTTATGCTTTAGCGAGAGTCACGGCCGTGCCTCTTGAAAACGAAAAAAAAACGTGTTTTCTGTTTTTTTCCTTTCGCGAGAGTCACGGTTTTGCTTCCGCCGAGAGGCACGGTTGTGCTTTCGCACGAGTCACGGCCGTGCCTCTCAAAAACAAAAAAAAATGTGTTTTCTGTTTTTTTCACGAGAGTCACGATTTTGCTTCCGCGAGAGGCGTGGTTGTGCTTTCGCGAGAGTCACAGCCGTGCCTCCTTGGAAACGAAAAAAAATGTGTTTTCTATTTTTCATTCCATGAGAGTCACGGTTTTGCTTCCGCGAGAGGCACAGTTGTGATTTCGTGAGAGGCACGGGCGTGCCTCTTTCAGAAAGGGAAAAAACCCGTGCTCCCGGTTCCGGTTCTTTCGTGAGAGGCTTCAGTAAGCATGCAGCAGCAGCGATCGATCGGGTTCAGTTAGCAGCAAAAGAGAGTCTCGGTCGGGTTCAGTTAGGAGCGAAGGGATCGATCGATCGGCTTCAGTACGTAGCAGCAGGAGATCGCTCGGGTTCAGTTATAGCGACACGGCTCGCACCACGCACGCGTACGAGAGAAACGAGCAAACCACACTGCATCGCTCGGCCTCGACCACCCACTGTAACCGAGAACTCTTTGATACTTTTCTCGCCCTCGCTTCTACCACGATTTTTTCCGTCATGGACAGCTCAAAGAATGTCATGCAGGTGCCTCTCCGGCCCGTCCAGGACGAAAAACCCATTTTCTGTCATGATTTTTTGTCATAGAAGTAGGAGCCCATCACATCTATGATGATACCGGGTTTTGTCACAATTATCGTCAAAGAAGCGTCATAAGCATGACAGATAAAAATTTCGTTCGGCCAAAAATGTCACGGATGTGTCTTTTTTTGTAGTGATACCTAGTTCAATCTCATTATCGGCAAGTCTCTTTACTCGTTCCGTAATACATCACCTCGTGACTAACTCCTTAGTCGTTTGTTTGCAAGCTTCTGATGTGTATTACCGAGAGGGCCCACAAATACCTCTCCAATACTCGAAGTGACAAATCCTAATCTTGATCTATGCCAACTCAACAAACACCTTCGGAGATATCTGTAAAGCATTTTTATAATCACCCAATTACGTTATGAAGTTTGATAGCACACAAGGCATTCCTCCGGTATCCGGGAGTTGCATAATTTCATAGTCGAAGGAATATGTATTTGACATGAAGAAAACAATAGCAATAAAACTGAACGATCATTATCCTAAGCTAACGGATGGATCTTGTCCATCACATCATTCTCCTAATGATGCAATCCCATTATCAAACAACTCATGTCAATAGTTAAGAAACCTTAACCATCTTTGATCAACGAGCTAGTCTAGTAGAGGCTCACTAGGGACACGGTGTTTGTTTATGTATTAACACATGTATTAAGGTTTTCGATTAATACAATTATAGCATGAATAATAAAATTTTATTATGAATACGGAAATATAAAATAACAACTTTATTATTGCCTCTAGGGCATATCCTATATACTAAGAAGTTCATCCCCACTATCATATTTATCTTAACATGCAAGCTATCCACCTCAGCAGTGTTTCCACATCATCAATTCTTAGCATGCATATACATCCATGCATCCACGTCATTGTTTATTTTCGAGAATAATTATCACAAGTAATTAGTACTATATTCACCGGGACAAGGAAGCGTCGTCTGTTTCATCATAGGCAGAAGATCAGGTGCATCCGTGCATTGATGCATGCACGTCCCAGAGCAAACGTTGTGTTACTGTTGCAGTTAGTCCTTCACGGCGCATTATCTTCCCCTTCATGGCGCATTGTCTTTCCTTTCCTTCATATACATATCCCATCTGACCTCTCCCAACCCATCCCCGTTTTCCAACCTTCACCAACTCCCCTCTTTGCTCGCCAGTGACATCGAGTCGTCCTCTTCCTCTCCTCAATCGCGTGGTTATATGGATCTGGACTGACCGCACTGCTGCACCGCCATTGCACACCAGCAGGTACACAATGGCACGCCCTGATCCGGTCGCTTATCAGGAGATATGTTGAATTAATTAGCTTTGTTTGTTGAATCCAACTGACTTTCAGAGATTTCCAACAGATCGGGATGGCAGGCGGAATCTTGCAGCTGATATAGTTCACGAACGAACGATCTAAATTTTGTTCCCCTCAATAAATTTATTCTAATTTGACATCCATGGCGAGATTGACCTGTATGTAATTAATATGAGGCAGGATGTGGCGGTTTGTTCTTTCGATTTGGCAAAAGTATGAGAACGGAGCGCCCAGGTTAGATGGGCATCATGCCACACACACAGCTAATTATCTGTCAAATCAATTCCTACTCCGTGTTACTATTTCTACTGCAGTACCCTCGCCATGAACAAACAGCGATAGCACACTGCGGCTAGCGATAGCAGCAGTTGGCGGCTTGATCAGAAATTCAGGATATGGAGCACTGGTGTGTCAAACTGTTCCTTGACTGCAGACAAGATACTATGTACTCCCCAGATCCCAAAAATATATCAACTGAAGAGTGCCAAAATGCTACGGGTTGATCTAATTTTCTCTAAATCCTTGTGTTCGCACAAAACCCTTGATTTTATCAACCATGTCAGTCAACTATTGAGGAAGGTAATGATATCATCCACTCGATGCAACTCATCTTATTCCATTCCCTTTTTAGAACCACAATTGCACATATCTTACTGTTGTGTATTGCAGAAAATGTCCAATGAAACTACTTTCCAAACGTGCAGAAGTTTAATTTGATAATATATTGTTCATAACTTTCTTTGTTGTTCTGCACATCTTATATTAAGAGTAGTGATGCAAGATGAATCCATCTTCTCTGAATAATAGAAGGGCCTTGATGTTTAAATGTCACTTTTTCTTGATTCTAAAGTTGCCCTGCAGTGATTTGCATGTTCAATTTAAGAGATTTATTTTCCTCATGTGGAGGGATGGATCAAAGTAAATGCACGGGGGAGTTCTGATGGAGATTCGCACGGTTTAAACTTGGGGTTATATATAGGTGTTGATATTTCAGTTGTATCATGAAGGGTTTTTTCCCTTACAGAAGAAGAGGAGATGGTGGGCATGTATTGAAGCCATGAACTATTTGGGTTCCGTGTGTGAACTACCATATAATCCTCTAATATGACTATTCTTCCGTTGTCCAAACTTTGTTTTGGTATAAGTAATGTATATCATTGTAAAGTATTTTTTTTTCATGATCCTTTCAGGAGAGTTAGTCCATAGAGTAAAGGACCAATTGCAGGCAATATTTTCCGCAGCAACGCGTGGGGAGTTATCTTGTGCTAGCCTTTTTAAGGCAAACTTGATTAAATTATGTCTGTACTCAGATATCGTTGCTTCCGGTGATTCTTGTGTATTCAAGCTTATGTACAGATTGAATCGAAGGCGTCACAACCTAGCAGAATCCCTTCGGTAGACCTACATAGAAGTTTGCCTAACCGATCGGCTTGATAAAGAGGGCATAACTCTAGCTCAGCCATAGCTTCAAGTGTGATGGACAAAATTCAGATTGCCTCGGACTGTAAGATAGTGGTGGACGACATCGAGCAGAAATCGACAGCGGAGTATGGTGCCATTGCAGATGAAATAATAGAACGCCCTATAATATTTTAGGCTTGTAACATCGTTCATGAGTATAGAAGCTCGAATTTTGAGGCTCATAATCTCGGTAAGCATACTTTGACTCGGGTTTGGCCACCATGTTTGGTTAGTATATCCCGGAGATCTTCTTTTTCTACATATGTAAACACTATGATATGAATAAAACTTAGCGAGAGTGTCTAAAAAAATCTCTAGCTTGGCTTGCGGTGTAGCGACCCGATTACAACGTGTTTAGCGAGTCACATGAGCGAAGGAGCGCACTATAAGGTGCTAAATCGATTTGGTACGCTGACCAGTTCGATCTGATAGCCTAGCATCTCTAATCACTGCCTTAGTTTTATTGTCTTTTAATGTCCTTGGAGTAAAAAAGGTATTAGTGAAGGAGAAAATAAAAGAGATGTTTAGAAACCTTGATAATTATTTCAAAATTAGTAAGTTTTCCATTACAAAAGTCTCTACTCCTAATGGACGACTTGGTGAATAGTCTGCGCGGTTTTTTTTCGCTGGTTTTTTTCATCATCCTCCCACCTCCGTTTTATTTTCGTCATCCTCCCACCACTTTCGTTTGGTTTTTTTCGTCCCCCCTCCCACCACCCGATCGGTTTATTTTTTTTTCACTATTTCCTTCTAAACAAACACTTTCCTATCGTACAAAAAGACACATATCTAACTTTACTAAATTACCCAAATCAAACGATCCATCTCATCAATGCAATTTGCTTTAGGAAACATATAATGAATGTGAAGGAAACAAATAACAGACTACCCAAATTAATCGATCCATCCCATCAATGCAATTTGATTTAGGAAACATATAATAAATTTTAAGGAAACAAATAACAGACTTTAAAGAAAAATTCAATTAACTAATCTCTACTCTTAAAGGCCCCTCGATTGATTTTTGCCCCTCGCTTCCTTTCCCAAAGACCGATACAATGGAAGGAATTATAATCCACCTATTTGATTTCCTATATATCCGTGCAGGCAACACAACAGAAACCGGTGAAAAAACACTCACCTCGCCGTCCCCACCTGCAATCCCGAACGCCGCTGTTCTCCCCTTCTACCCACTTCCCTCCTTCCCATCGGCTCTCTTCATGCCCGGCGTGGATGGCGCCGCCTGCCTAGGATGGGGCCCTGATCTTGTTCCGTCGGTGTCTCGCTACCTTCTCCACGACCACGGCATAGGCGCCTGACAGGCCACCTAAGGTGAACAGGAACGCGATTTGGATGACGGCCACTAGCGGGTGGTCCTCTTTTTCGAGAGGCAGACCGGCGCCAGTGGCAACCGAGGGATTCAACAAGGTACGTGATGTCCATGCCTGCTTGCCTCCTCGTCTCATCTGGCAGAGCTTATATGTGGACCGAAAGGAAATGATTGGTTTCACGTCCCTTCTTCTATGTCCTTTGTTTCGAGGTCGTGCCGTTGTGCGCTGCCATGAGCAGAGAGCATCGGCGGCGTCCAGCAGATTGGTCTTCCTTTTGAAGAAGACAACAGGGGCCCTCAGCGCCATGCCTTCGATTTCTTTTGCTTCAGATCCTATTTTTGTGCACTTTCTTTTTTTTTTGATCTTTGTGCTTGATCCGATCCTAGATAGTGAAAAAATATTTATGGGAAAAAATGTGTGTGTTCATGACATATATGAGTGTCTGCCTAACTTCTTCCTTTAATTGTTGTTCCAGGTGAGAGCTGAGACTCACGTCCTCGTATTTCCCTAGGTGATGGTCGGCAGCCACCGCTCGACAGTTATACTACTCCACCAATTAGGTAAGAGTAACCTGGTGTATTTCCCATCTATTATCTCTAGCTAGATACTTTCTCATGGTCGTTTATGTTCTAGAATTGTCTCGGTTTCCCTGTATGACGTTCCAACTTGTAGAATACTTGTTTTTGAAGAGGTAATTGTGTGTTATACTAATTCATGTACTATCAGAAGTAATGTTCTTTTTCTCTGAAATTGGTCTTTATGTAAACTTTTTACTATAATTGTTATGTATTGTGGAAGACTTCAGGAGAAAATTCCACCGAATGACATACATTAAATTTGAAATTGCTAGAGTATTTTTCAAATGAATATAGTTGACGAGCAGCACAATTTAGATATGAGGTATGTAGTGCATGTTAGTTCTTCGATCTATAAAGGAATTTGTGTACTTAGACTGATGTTTTCACGAGCTTCCTGCAAAAAGCTAGCCTTACTAGCTTGTGCACATTTCCTTAACCCAAAAGTTTACTTGCGTACTGCTCCATAATCTTGTTCTTGTGCTCGATGGGACAAGGAAAGCAACCGCTTGTTCCTATGCAGACTTCTTTGGTGTACATGATGAGTTTTGGATAGAGGGTTCCGACATTATCAGTTCCTTATTCTTCTGCTACAGGGCACCACCAAATGGGTGCAAGCATTAATCAATATTCTTCTACTATAGATATGGGTCAGATTTCCTTGTTATTGCCTGGAAATATTCTCGGTATAAGATTGTTTTGACTTGTGCTAAATGGGTTATAAATTATTTAACAAGGAGTTGGCCTTGCAGATACAAACTACTAATTTTTAGGCGTACTCTTCATATGAAGTGTCCATATATAATGGCATGTACCAAGTAGGAATCCTCTCTCAGATATATTTCTCTTCCTTATGTACTCCCTCTGTAAAGAAATATAAGAGCATTTAGATAACTACTTTAGTGCTCTAAACGCTCTTATATTTCTTTACCGATGGAGTACTTATTTGTGACAGACATACATGCTCTATTTGAAGGAGAAGATTGTACTTGCAGGATCCAAAACCTAATGATTTTTGTCGAGGGACAGCCACGTGAGTGATTGCACTAAAGATACAGAGAAAAACTGACATTTCTTCTTAGATATTGTATTGAAGTTCTATACTAAATACTATAGGGTGTACTGAAGGTCAATGTTGCACTTAGGCCGGTTGGGTTCTGAATATGCAAGAAAAGGAGGAAAAATTACCAAGGATTACAGATCTTGGTTCAAGAAAAGTCTTGACAATATGTTTTGGCGCATAATTAGCTCTGACAGGAAAAATATTCTATCAGAATTGCAGGATTCTTCAATCACCTCATTAGCATATGCCAAAGCCTTGAGGTTACCACTATGAATGAAGCAAAATTGTGAAGATGATCGGGAGAATGATTAGCTTAGCTTGGCTAGCTTATGCGTGATGGTTTCTCTCAGCCAAATGCGCGGTGACAAATAAATTGCATTGCAAAATAAGTCGGACAAGTACTCAGGCATATAAGATATGCACCAACAGGCTTTAGGTGAAAGGCCGGAGAGGATCTGGTGCATGTTGGCTGCACCGAAGTGTGGGAAAAGCTGCATGTAAGGTGGTGGAGAAGGATGTCAACGATGTGGACATTGTCCCTCCGGTGACGCTGGAAGCCGTCCAAGGGTGGAGGAGGTGCGCCTGTGTGACTCAGGCCAGCAGTGGGTGCTTGCTTCCTCATGGTTTGTTTATTCGTTTTTATGCAGTACATATGCAACTTTGTGCTTGTTCAATACTATTGTCTAAAAATACAGAAGTTTTTGGTGTCCAGTAATGTGTTGCAATTCTGTTATCTTTCATATTTTAGCATTATTCGAAACTTAATGCTAACTTCAGAACTGAAAGATCATAATTTGAGTGTATCTATGTTGCAGGCTGTTGAACTAATGTTCCTTTTTATTGAGAGCTTTTGACATTGGTCATGGGCTTACACAGTTCAACATTTTAACTGCATTGGAAAAAGTGAGCATGTTTTCCTTCACCTGGGTACTAGGCAAAGGCAATGCAAATTCAGTGACATGAACATTCTCACGATTGTTTCTTCTTCTTGGTTACAAGGATTCCTCTTTTACAACTCAAAAAATGTACTTTTCTTTTTATGGGTAAGGACCTGTGTTACTTAATATTTGGCCTTAGTCATTTTCACAAAAAACAATACTTTAATAAAGTTTCGGACAAATCCAACTAATATCCTTGGACTGACTTCAAATGTTGTGCTTGGTAGATTGATAATATGAGCACCAGTGAGGAAGTAAATAGGTTTGCGCTCGAGATTTTCACTCTGTAGCTCAGTTCAAAGCGGATGGAATGGTTGCAAGCTAAGGGAAGTCGTTTTTTGTCCATCCACAATTGATTAAGCATATTAAAAAATACTTAGATAATAGACGTGAGTTCTCTATTCATACGATGATTCATTTATTAAAGTTTGGTTAATTTTTAATATTTTTAGTGTTATTAGAATATCTTTTCTATGCATGGGAATTCTTGTTTTTGATGGTGATAAAGGCAGGAAAAGGAATCATGGAGATTTAGTGGACGTTAAGAAGAGGCAACACATTGTGTGTAGTGGAGATAATTTGAGAGGGGCGAATAGCTCCCATGCGACGTCGTTGGTGTGAATTGTCTCTCATGCGACGTCGTTGGCTGTAATAGCTCTCATGCGACATCTGCATTGGAAAAAAATAGCTCCCATGCGACACTGCTGCCTAATCCAAAGACACATGTTTAAAACTCGAATCAGGTGAGCGGGACCCACAGCATGGGACCCACTAACTTATCCAACTCAGCATTGGTCAGGTGAGCAGGACCCACAGCGTGGGACCCACTAACTTATCCAGGTTAGCATTTGTACAAGAGGACACCGAGCCGTGGCCCGAGCCGTGCAGCACCCGAGCCCATCCTCCCCCCCCCTTCCCCCCTCCCTGACCGTTGTTGCTCTTCTTCTCCGGCGACGACGCGCAGCAACGCCATTCCGGGCCGCGGCCTAGCAATGTCGAGCTCCGCTTGACCTCCCGCCGCTCATGGCGGCGCTATGGCGCGATGCCCATGACAAGGTGCCCTGCATGCCCACGTATCGCACCCACAGGCGGCTAGTCACAACGACCGACAAGAATGGCAACCTTAAGGGAATTCGGGAAATGCGAGAGCAAACGAGCGAGGGAAAGGTGAGATTTTACCTCTCGATATGCCAACTTTGGTTTTTGTCTCCCAATTTCATATTTGCCCAATTTTTCCCCATTTTTCATCGGATTTGGGGATTTAGGGTTCATCTTTCCCAATTTCAGAAATTGAAGCAATGCACCCATTTTGAGTGGCTAGATGAGTACATAGAGCGGATTCAACTGGAGGGTGCATCAGGGGGGCAGGGGAGCTCGATTTACCGTTGGAGGCGGAGAAGTTGTGCAAGTTTGGATCGGGCGCGTCTGGATCTGGGGCCCCTGGAGCAGCCACTTTGTGGGGATGCAGAGGACGGCAGAGCTGAAGAAGCTGAACAAGCAGATGAAGAAACTCATCGAATTGCAGAAGCAGGGCAATTTGATGGGGCTGATGGTCGGACTTTTTTATGTTTGTGTAATTGCTCTCGCATTTGTTTATGTGATGATAATTAGTCATAAGTGAATAGATTGGGCATCATTTGTAATCGTAATGATATGTATATTTGAATAAAAGTGTTGCGCTTGTCTGAATTAAGCATGTCCTCTCCACTGATTCGGCCCCGTATTTTTAGTTCTTGATTCGTCATCAGTTTCAGTTTCAGTGGTAGAGGGAGAGAAGGAAAAAAAAAGGTTCGTCCACAGCCCGTTGCCCAAAAAGGCCAGGCCCATATAGAAGTTAGGCAGGGCCAAATAGAACATATCTAGGCCCATTGATAAAAGAAGTGTAGCTAGTGCAAAAAAAAGTGCACACGGTCATTGACATCAATATATCTTTTCGGCTTTAGGTTATTTCACAAATTTTAAGTTTCCTGCAGTCACCTTTTTTGACATAACTCATCTGATAATTATTTGAGCTATTTTTATGCATAAGCTATCGTGTCCGATGGTAGGGTCCCGTGTTGTTTCGGCTAAAACAAAAGGTTTGTTCTAGTTAGCAGTCCAACTTGCAGTCTTTGTGAACCAAAAAAGTAGCAATTGTTTGGTTCTAGTTTATTTCAACCAAGCACCATTTTTTAATATTTTTTCTGACTTGTGCTATGGTGTTTTCAAAGTTTTTACTCGTGTGTTTCAACCGAAAAAGGTTGTGCCCCTCTCAAAAAAAGAAGACATCTAGTGTGCCCCTAGTAGCATCTCCTTACAACATAGAGGGGCATCCCCTTACAACATATAGTGCATAAAACATAAAAGGAAGATAATTAACTAGACACGTGCTAACAACAACTTATATGATTGGATCCTGTTTTAGTGCATTTTTTAGTACACATGGCCACATAAATAAAATGCAATGGAGAAACTTTAGGACCGAAAAAACATATAGATAGATAGAGGGGCATCGGGTACCCTAGTAGCATAGATAGATAGAACACATAGAGGGGCATCCCCCCACTACATATAGTTCATAAAACATGAAAGTAAAATAATTAAAACTAGATATATAGAAGACACGGGCACACACGCCCGAACCAACACAAACACAAACTAGATAGATAGAAGACTCGCACTTGAACAACTCCTTGGCCCCTCCTCCTTGCCACTCCTTGGCCCCTCCTCCTTGGGCCCTCACTCGTCGTTCTCCGGCATCTGGTAGGGGAGGGTGTGCATACCATTGGGGTGAGGGAAGATGTTGTGGAAGTTGGTGAAGATGTTGTAGGTCGTGAACGCGATAAACTCGCATCCACAGAACACCTCCCGAGGAGGTGGTGAGCGTCGAGGGGTTAGTGAAGGTGACGAGAGGCCGATGGCGATGTCGTTGGGCCCGGCGTTGCCATCGTACTGCTCGTGGAGGTGGAACATGGGCGGAGTGCGGAGGGAGGTGGCGGTAGCCGGCTTGGAGGAAGAAGCGAGCCAACTCTCTAGGGCCCCTCCACGTGAGATGGCCCACACCCTCGGGCTATTCTCGACGACTCCGGCCGGTACTGCCTCTCCGACCGGTGCGAGGGCGACTGTAGGTAGGGCCTTTGAACTGCATGGTGTCTCGAGTGGTTGATTTGGCTTGATAAGTAGAAGGGGAGGAGGCTTGAGAGATGAGTGTGAGAGGATGAGGAAATGGTGCCCTTTTATAGCAGCGTTGCAGCCATGGTCAATGTGTACACGGTGCCCCTTCTCGATCGTTTTCTCTTCTCCGTTCGACCGGCATAAGTAATTGCGGGCATTAATTCAAAAAACGGCGGGCAGAGCATCCAAAGAGGCACGGGCGGCACAGGCGAGATGCATCGTTTCGTGCACTTGCATCGTCGGTGATGCCGCGTGGGAAACAGGCCCGTTCATTCGCGCGTGACACTGAAAAAGGAGCTGCACCACCGACGCGTCCATCTCGTTCAAACATGCATTTGTTAAAATAGCTTAGATGCGACGACGCATTTATACGCTGCGGCCCTGCCGTGCTTTTTATCGCGTCGATGCGTGCATGCAAACCCGCATGCAAATGGCTAGGTGTTCACGAGCAAAGAATAGCTGGGCTGCGACGTTGCATGGCATGCATGGGACAGGGATGGCCCACATGTCATTGACCCTCGCATGCAGCCCATCCCCCTCTCGACGGCCGGCGTGACGACGCCAGACTCTGCCGGGCCCGATCCGCTCGGCCCAACGGTCACTTAGATGCTCCCCGCTCAACGTTATATGTTCGTCGAGAGAGAAAAGCGGTGGCCAATCAGATTGAGCTCACGGATCGCCCCCGTGGAATCCTTCTAGAAGGCCTATCCGACGGCCGCAGTTTGGCGTTAGGGTTAGATCGACGGTGGACGTTTGGCGCTAGGGTTACATGGGGTTTGGAGGCAGTCAACGGGGTTTTGAAAGGTTTGACCGAACATTCAATTGTGTATAACTAATTCAAAAAAAATCTAAAAAATGAAAAACCTGCGCATATAGCCATTTTATGTTACATAGTTATGATTTAAAATGATAAACTTGATCTAATGGTCTTTGCATGAAAAAACCTTCACAAATTGGACTATCTCAACTGAGGTTGCATAGAGTTCAAAGGAGTGAGAAGAGGGTTTGAGGTTTTGAAAATGCAAAAAAAATCAAAAACATCACCTTAGCTTCATTTTAGAGTGACTAAGGAGGATCTGAAGTTATTTTTGCATTTAAAATTTTTAAACTTGTTTTATTGCTGACTTTGTATTAAAGGGTGTTTTTAAAAATAAATTAAATAATATGAATACTTATTCAAAAAGGTGAGACTTCGTATTGATCCTATATAGGTATAATATAAGCTAAGAAAATCTTTTTGGGTGATTTTGATAAGTTCTAAAACAACGTGCTTATAAATGGTGCAGTTTTCCCTTTCTTTGGAGCCTGTTTGGAATACATTTTCAGTGACTATGAGTTGGACTTCACAAATTGGGTTGGATTTATGAACTAAAGTGCATAGTAGTACATAAAACGATGCAACATCACAGAACAAACAAATGAACTCAAAAAATATTGGAGATAGGTTCAAATTTGAATGTCGGTTCAAATTTGAATTTTATTTCAAGTCAAATCAACATCATAGCACATAAGTTTTCACATGAAATAACATAAGTTTTCACATCAAATGACAACAAACTTAAGTTTTCACATCAAATTTGAATGATTTCGACTCTATTTCTTTTGCTTCTTTCTACCACTCGATTTCTTCTGCTTTTTTCCACCGTTTGGTTCCACGGCGCATAGTTTGTTGATGCTGATGCTCTTGCTTTTTGGCCCCTTGCAAACTCCACTAGGCCCCCTCAACTTTTGGGGCCCCAACTTTTGCACCTGACCATGTCCCACTTCTTCAGTTTGCACTTCTGCAGATTGAGTAGATGGCACACATTGTTCAACTACTTCATTTTGCAGCTCAACACTTGGCAAAGACAACCTCCAAACATGGCAACACAGGTTGTCAAAGCAGATTCACATGGCAGCACAACAGTTGCTTCATCCGCAACAGTTTCAGATTGCCCTAAGCGTGCAAAACAGATTCGATATGCATCACATCGTCCAAAACAGAAACTCTTAGCTCATGTTCAGCGAATGATTTGATTAGCTCCATATCTTTGTCACGAAACATTATCTGCTTAGTGCTCTTCCTTCTATAGCCATTGAGTCTTGCTTTTTTCACTGGCCAGCATTGTTCAACAACAAGAGGTGGGGCTTTTTCTGCACGCTTCCTCCTAAAAAATAAAGCATTTGACTTGGTTAGATACTAGAACAAGTAGCAAAATCAAAAACTTGCAAAAACAGTAACATAAACATACTTTGGCCTCACGAGGAGTGTAGATGCACTTGGATGAACCAATTCTATGCCCAAGTACCTCACACAACTTGCACCTATTTTTGTTACCTTTTTGAGCCCTTTTGGGCTTATCATTCTTTTCCTTTTCCTTTTTCCCCTTCTTACTACAACCACCTTTCTCAAACCAAGCTTTGAATCTGCTCTGTTTAGGCCTCCCAGCCTTTCTTCTAGTGACAGGGGACACAAGGTAAATTCTATTTCCACCTCAGGCCACCGAGATTGGTCGATCAGGCAGGAATTGGACTTGCATATGCAGCTTTGAATTTTTGTCTTGAATAATACTCATGCAAATATGGGTGCATATTTAACCCGGGTTTAGATGCCAAAAAAGTATGGAATGCTCACATGGTTTTCCGGTGTGTTGCCACTCTTGGCAAGTGCACTCATGCAACTCAAGATTTACCACATGCCTCTTGCCACTCTTTGTATCTCTAACTTCGGCACCCCACAAGGAAGATTTCTCAACAGATAGATGTGAAAGATTTCTACTCATTGACCACTGTTGTACCACTTCTTTGGAAGCTTGTCCCTTCCAAAATATTAGCAATTTTTCCTCTTAACTCCCACAAACGCATGATCATGATCCTTATTTGGTCCACCATGTCATGCACAGGCAAGTCTTTCAAATCCTTCACTTTGTTGTTAAAACTTTCGCCAAGTTGTTATTGATCTGATCACAGTTTATGGACGTATTAAAACCTGTTCTATACCACAACAGAGAATGGCGGGTGGTCAACCATGAAGCAAATTCATTATCACTACATGATGCCAATATCTTACCAAGGTGATAGGAATGTATGCATGCGGTGTAGGATCTTGTCACTGGCCACATGCGCCCAAATTCATCTCCTCTGAATTTTTTTATCAGATTCATCCACATATGTCCAAAGCACTCCCTCTCGCTCGGCATGGGGAAAACATTTTTACTGCATTTTCCAACCCTTTACATGCATCTGTGTGGATGGCCAAAGGAGAAACTGCCCTATGCATCTTTTCGGTTGCATCATGAACCATATCCATGATGCCTCATCTCTGATTGAAACATTCCTATTGCAATTGAGAACATCCAGTTGTGTCCATCTAGAGCATTTCATGCAGCCAACTGACCATTCCACTTTCCAGTCAAAAAAGATGAGTCTAATATGGACGACAACCTGCTTTGAATCCATCTATGCAAGGCTTCAAACACATAAAAAACTTGCTGAATAAAACCTTGCCATCCTCTGTTACCTCTGTATCTATCTCCACCACACTCCTGGTGACCTCTTCTCCACCTCTGCTTTAAAACTATACAACATCCTAAATGTATTTGCCGGTCGCCATACAATGATTTCATGGCCCTTTGTTTTGCTTTCCACACTGTGGTATATTGCAGCTGGATGGGGTACAGCTTCTCCAAGTCAACTTTAAGCCTCTTTGCAATAGTGTTTGGAGTCTTGGCTAAAATAGGAGTAATCTTCTCTGTAACCCAAAGCTGTGATGTCATCTTTGAAACTCTCTGTGAAGTGGTCATACATGTATCTTTGGTGTGGTATTTGATTTACCCTTACTGTACTTCCATCAGGTTGTAGTCTGGCAGACAAGTACCATTTGCAAGGATTGCCACCACCATCATAACCTTTGCACCGAGCATAAAATTTCTTTCGATCAGTCCACATAGTCTTGGCATCAAACTCTTTTTTCACCGTGCATAGGTCCCGAAAGACATCCTAAACTCCTTCATGCTTGGCCACAACTTTCCCACCTCAATAACTGGGTTCTCTTTGTCATACAAACAAACCAGCTCATTATCATCTGCATCATCCACATCATCTGCAGCCTCTCTCATCACTGTTCTTCATCCTCATTTGCATTTCTAGGGCCTGTGTTACCTTCAAAGCAGTAAAAGAACTCATCATCCTTCTCCTTATCTTTGTCATCAACTTGAATGCCAAACATTTCGAACATATCAATGTCGATATTGGTGTAATGACCAAATCTGTTTTTTCATTCAACTCTACTACATTCCGATCAACAACAATCTTCCCTAGCACCATGGGTTCCCTCCTCTCCATCTGCATCAATCCATGTATCTTCACTACTATGATCGGTTCACCAACAATGCCAACATCTTCTTTTGTGAAACCCACTCATCATCTTCCATCTGCAGCCATCTTTGATGGCACATAACCAACTCTGGAATGAGTTTGCGAGATCAATTAGCTCGCATAAAATGTTACTTGTTTGCTTGCCCACCCTTCTTGCTGATCAATTTCAGCAACCATGGATTATCCATCTTCAATTCTCACATATTCACCATTATAGTTATCGAAGCGTTGCAGTAGATACCTCTTGTTCGGACCCCAAACAATACTCTCCCCAATTCTCTCCACCAAATTGCCCACGGCCTTCTCCTTCATGCTCTCCAATTCCCCGGGATCAACATCCGCAAATTCGACATCCAACCTCACGGTGGTATCTCTATCAATCTCTTGGACACCGCCATCATCGAGCTTGGCTTTACAGGAAAAAATTCCACTATAATTGCGAATGTGGTGGCGTAACACGAACCTCCTGTTTTGTCAATGGCGAGCAGCGGCAGTCACTACCAAATCGAGTTCGATTCTAAATGGGTCGCCAAGAAAAGAAGGTGGCATTACCGATTTGAAGCATCGTCTCTCGCTCCATCTCATCCAGCCTCGCTCCATCTCCTATCCAATCGAGATTCTAAAACGCCAAGCAACAGGGGCAGCATGAGGCCACAGATTTATCCAAAATTCAGTGGAATGGGAGTAGTGTTTGGAAAATACTCACTCGCAATAGCCGCTGCAGAGATAGGCGCTCCACCACCGGGCCGCGGAGAAGAAACAACCCCCGGATCCAATGGAGCCCGATTCTAAATCGCCAAGAAACAGAGGGCAGCATGAGGCCACAGATCCCCAAAATTCGGGGAGTGGGACTAGGGTTTCGGCTCACCTCGTAATAGCTCCACCACCATGGAGAAGAAACCGCTGCGGAGAAGATGCTTACTGGCGGCGCCGCTTCATGATCCAGCTCGGGCGAGTCGAGCCTGATCACGGGCGCCCACGGTCACACTGATCACCGGTCGAAGTCGTGGACGGTTGACTCTTGACTACGTGGCCATAGGTGGACCCCACCAGTCGAGCACATAACCCCATGTCCTAACCAAATCTCAGCCTAACGGACAGCCAACTAGCCGCGTAAATGGTGTGTCGCATGGGAGCTATTTTTTCCAACGCAGATGTCGCATGAGAGCTATTACAGCCAACGACGTCGCATGAGAGACAGTTCACACCAACGACGTCGCATGGGAGCTATTCGCCCAATTTGAGAGGTATGAAGAATGAGAACATGGGAGGACAAATACAATGCCTTGTTTTGTTCAGGGTTGCGCATCTGAGGATGCACATTTACTTGGAGCCCGAGACAATTTGAGATGTAAGAAGACTGAGAATTTGGAAGGACAAATACAATGTCTTGCAAGGTTGTGCATTTGAGAAGGAGGCACTTGGAATGGGGAGAAAAAAATGAAGGGATGTGGTGACTGCAAGAGAGAAGCGAGATGGTGTCGACATTGTTTGGGCCCGAATCTTACATTGCATGAGGCTCTGCACTTGTGGTTGTAGAACCGGCTCACGCTTCCTCCACCCCCACCCCCTTGTTGGTGGTGTCGAATCGGCACGGACACAGGGGGAGGGGTTAGGGCGGAGAGCGGGGTGGTTGCTGGGGGACTCCTTGGCGGTTTGCGGGGAAGTACGGTTTGAAGGAAAGAGGTTGCGATGGCGAAGGTGAGAAGGACTTGAGAAATGTCCTGGTACACTGGTAAACTGAGTGGGAAGGGAAGGGTCCGGTAGGAACAGGGAAGGGTGCGTCTTAGGGTTGGTTTTAGGTGTTGGGCCCATGTGTTGGAGATAACATGGCGGGTAGTCCAAACAACCATTTTTCTTCCACACATATGGTCTCTATTCGATGGAGTCCGGACTGTCCAGACGGTTTAATTTCAGGGAGCCCACTAGGTGCCCGTACATGCCCGGGCGTATGAGGAAAAATAATCTTCAACTTACAAACGACCTTAATCATTTTTATTTATTTATATGCATTGCAGCCCATAGCAAGGCACGGGCGTCCTGCTAGTTATGAATAATACGCAAGTAGTGTACAATTAACATGATCCTCCCATTAACTTGTTGTCCCTCCCGCCAAGGTTCAGCCCCGGCCGATTGGTCAAGACTAGCCAGTCTCCCAAAAAGCTTGGGCTTCTCTGCCTCCCGCCGGCGCCATCGCCGGTCCAGCCTGTCTCCGGTGGCCTTAGGGCCATGAAGGCGGAGTGGATCCCGGCCCTTGCCTGTGGGAGGGCTCTGTTTTTAGATACTTTTTCAAGTTTTGTTAGGGTTTCTGCCCTGCTCAGGAAGGCGAGACGGCGGTGGCTCCCTGAAAATGGAATAAAGGTCTCCCTGCTTAGTCCCCGTTCCGTTGATGCGTCTAGTATCGTTGGTGGGCGTGTGAAAGTGTTTCTCCGATCTGTCTTTGGTGGATTTGCTCGGATTTGTTCGTCGTTCGTATATGTTCTTGTGTCATCAGGTTGGATCCTTCTGATCTATACTCTGCAGCGGCGACCGTTGCTGTTCTGGTGTGTTGGTTCTATGGGGCCTTAGCATGATGACTTCCCGACTATCTACTACAACAAGGTTTGCCCGACTCCGGCGAGGAAGGGGCGATGACAGTGGCGCGCCTTCGGCTTACTTTAGTGCTTGTAATCGTCACTATGTGGTCTACGAAACTAGATGTAATTTTTATTGTTTCTAGTGTTCGTTGTACTACCATTGTTGGAGATGAATAGTTTGGAAGTTTTTTCCCGTGAAAAAAACATGATCCTAACTTTTGTTCATGTTAAGCTCATGCATGATTGTATGTTGAGATGACATGTTTACTATTGGTTGTGATAAATAAATTTGCAGGATCAGCTATTTTCTAAATATATGATTACTAAGTATTTTGTTAGAAAATTTCGAATAATTTGCAATTAGCATCAAAGCAAAAATAAAATTTTGAGGAAAAATAACTTTTGATCATACAATAAATTATGATGAGCAAGGAAAAATAAAAGAGTTGGGCTGCGCAGGGAGGGCGAGGCCTAACGACCCATGAGTTGGTTTTTCCTTGCGAATAGCCCACGAGGTCAACCGGTCACCGCCTCACCGGGAACTTCCTAGGGTTTCGTCCCTTTATAATCCACCAAACCCTTCTGTGTTGGTGAGTCGTGATGTTTTACCGCTGCACCATCTTTGATCTGCAGGTACGTACCTGCGATTTCGTTTTCTTCTACGCTGCCCCAGATCCAGATCTGGATACTTCGATTTATCGGGTTGAGTTGCAGTAAGTAGGATGATTGGGCTTGATTGATTTCTATTTGACGACAGATTCGGTTCGTTTTCAAATTACAGGGATCAAGGGCCAACGGCAACGCCTTTAAAACTAACACGAGTAATTCAGGAAAAATCTGGACCTTGTCCGCCCGTTTACAACTAGGCAGAACAGGATGCCAAAGCAGGCGCGGAAACGTGAGCATGGCGGCGGCCCTGAGCGACTCTACCTTGTCTTTGATGACTGGTGCCATGGATATAGCATCCGCAAGGTAAACTTGTTGCCCGGCGAGAACCATCAGCAGGCTGCTTTCTCAGACCAAGACGACCAAGACAAGGTGCCACATTTTCCTCGTCCTTTCTTCCGCATGGTGGCGCCTCGTGAATCTCCTAAGTACTTCACATCATCCTTTGGCACCAGGATTTTGGCCATGCATCCGAGAGACCCCGAGGGTGACTTGTTGGAAGGTTACTTCCCCATGTTGGACGTCTTCTCGCGGTGCGTCACCACTGGCCCTGGGCAGAGAGATCTTTTTTATCCCATCTACCACCTCCCGGTCGGCAACAAGCTATTCACTATGAGCTCTTACTCCTTCGAGATGCTCTGCTTGGAGGAGCTCTCAGCCAAGGTATCGCATCGAAATTCCAGCAAAGAGTGGTCGTGGAAAGAGCTCGAGCAGCAGCCGTTTAATGTTTGTGACGTCACTTCCTACTCCTTGCACCCTGAAGAACGGACCTTCCTCATCAGCACCAAGAAGGACACCACCGAGGCCACCTTCAGCTTTGACACGGAGAGGCATTCATGGAAACTACTTGGCAATTGGGTTCTGCCCTTCGACGGCCAGGGTCACTTTGACCAGCACCTCAAGGCCTTTGTCGGGCTCTCCAAAGAACCGGACACCCTCGGCCAAATTTACTGCTGCGACGTGCCCATCCATGGTACCCGTGAAGGGCGGTGCCCTGTCCCTTCGATGTATCTCTGCAAGGAGAATCTGTTCATTTCTGGTGACCCAATGGATAAGCATGTAGGTGCTACCCTTGTCTATATGGGAGGCGTGAGCAAATTCTGTCTCCAAAGAACTGACGACTGGCGATACCTGTCACTCGCAATACTACAAAGTGCCCAAAGCAACCACCAAGTCGTTACTCGTTCAAGATCCTGTGTCATTTTGGATGTAGAATGCTGAAAGTATTGTCATGATAATCAGTTCCTTATTTTATTTTCACTCAGTTACAACCCTGTTGCCTTCTACAGTATGTTTTAATAATGTCTGCACTCCTGTGATTCAGCCAATGTACTGTCTTTTGTTTTCATGTTAGTTTGCAACAAGAAAGCATTCCATCATGTGTTTGTTTTCATGTCTTTTGTTTTCCGGTAAGAAGTTGCAAACTAAGTGTCGGGGGTGCTGCTGCTTCAGTAAACCTGTCACTTGGCAATGCCATTGAAATGCATCGTTTTAATCTGATTTTGTTGCGTTGTGATTTTTCTAACATGCGTTTCCCTCCTATCTGGATGTGTGCCAGCGTGTGATGTTCTCTGAATCATACTTTAGGCCTTGTTTGGTACTAGGGTTTTTGAGGGGATTGGTGGGGAACCTTTAGTTTATTTTCTTTAGTGGAAAGAAAATTGTTGCTTTAAAAGGGAACCTCTAGTTTATTTTATTTAGTGGGAAAGAAAATTGTTGCTTTAAAAGGGAACCTCTAGTTTATTTTCTTTAGTGGGAAAGAATGGGCCGTTCTACTCTTTTAGGGGCGATGGACTATATAGTTGGCAAGCCCAAGCCCAAACTGGCCTATAACCCAACTACTCGAGACCGGCGACTCTGCGAGTGGTTCTCTCCGGGAACTCCTATGTGACGCTCTCTGCGTCAAGTTGCTGCGGCCTCGCACAGGACCGTGCCCGTCTGGGCCGGCCCATGAAGTTGGCGATTTCTTTAGTGGGAAAGAATGGGCCGTTCTACTCTTTTAGGGGCGATGGACTATACAGTTGGCAAGCCCAAGCCCAAACTGGCCAATAACCCAACTACTCGAGACCGGCGATTCTGCGAGTGGTTCTCTTCGGGAACTCCTATGTGACGCTCTCTGCGTCAAGTTGTTGCGGCTTCGCACAGGAGCGTCCCCGTCTGGGCCGGCCCATGAAGTTGGCGATCAACATGAACGAGCATTGCTCAAAAAAATATTGCGATACCGAGGATTCGAACACAGGATCGAGAGATCCAGATGATGTGTTCCTACCAGCTCACCTCGCACTCGTATGTGCTTATGACTTAGCATCAAACATAAAGAACTAGACACGCTTTGCAGATCCGAATTACTTTAGAAATTTCAAAAGTAGTTTCTTTTTTCAAAAAATGTAATGTTCTGGCAAACACAAACACTTTCCAAATTTGGAACAATTTTCCGAAAAACTATGAAATTTTCGAAAAATCAGGGACATTTTTCTGAAATCATGAACAAATTTTTCTAAACATGAATTTTTTTGGAACTTATGAATAATTTGTTCAAAACACATTTTTTTCAGAAAATTCAGAAAACATGAACATTTTTTGAGTATGTGAACAAAATTGAAAAGGCTGGAACTTTTTTTGAAATTACAGAACATTTTCAAATTTATGAAACAAAATTTAGAAATGAGAACATTTTTTCAAATTCCTCGAACATATTTTGAGTTTGCGAACAAATTGTCAAAAACATGGTTTCTTTTCAAATTAGTGAACACATTTATTGAAAATTCCAAATAGAAAAGAAAACAAAAAAAAGGCAAATACGAACATTTTTTAAAAAGGGAACATTTTTAAATCCCACAACATTTTCTTTAAATCCTTCACGGGCCGGCCCAACAATGCTCTCTAGTGGGCGCCAGCTACCTGTTCGGGCGCTTAAGGCGGGAACTCCTATGTGACGCTCTCTGCGTCAAGTTGCTGCGGCTTCGCACAGGAGCGTCCCCGTCTGGGCCGGCCCATGAAGTTGGCGATCAACATGAACGAGCATTGCTCAAAAAAATACTGCGATACCGGGGTTTCGAACACAGGATCGAGAGATCCAGATGATGTGTTCCTACCAGCTCACCTCGCACTCGTATGTGCTTATAACTTAGCATCAAACATAAAGAACTAGAGACGCTTTGCAGATCCGAATTACTTTAGAAATTTCAAAAGTAGTTTCTTTTTCAAAAATGTAATGTTCTGGCAAACACAAACACTCTTCAAATTTGGAACAATTTTCCGAAAAACTATGAAATTTTCGAAAAATCAGGGACATTTTTCTGAAATCATGAACAAATTTTTCTAAACATGAATTTTTTGGAACTTATGAATAATTTGTTCAAAACACATTTTTTCAGAAAATTCAGAAAACATGAACATTTTTTGAGTAGGTGAACAAAATTGAAAAGGCTGGAACTTTTTTGAAATTACAGAACATTTTCAAATTTATGAAACAAAATTTAGAAATGAGAACATTTTTTCAAATTCCTCGAACATATTTTGAGTTTGCGAACAAATTGTCAAAAACATGATTTCTTTTCAAATTAGTGAACACATTTATTGAAAATTCCAAATAGAAAAGAAAACCAAAAAAAGGCAAATACGAACATTTTTTAAAAAGGGAACATTTTTAAATCCCACAACATTTTCTTTAAATCCTTCACGGGCCGGCCCAACAATGCTCTCTAGTGGGCGCCAGCTACCTGTTCGGGCGCTTAAGGCGGGAACTCCTATGTGACGCTCTCTGCGTCAAGTTGCTGCGGCTTCGCACAGGAGCGTCCCCGTCTGGGCCGGCCCATGAAGTTGGCGATCAACATGAACGAGCATTGCTCAAAAAATACTGCGATACCGGGGTTTTCGAACACAGGATCGAGAGATCCAGATGATGTGTTCCTACCAGCTCACCTCGCACTCGTATGTGCTTATAACTTAGCATCAAACATAAAGAACTAGAGACGCTTTGCAGATCCGAATTACTTTAGAAATTTCAAAAGTAGTTTCTTTTTTCAAAAAATGTAATGTTCTGGCAAACACAAACACTCTTCAAATTTGGAACAATTTTCCGAAAAACTATGAAATTTTCGAAAAATCAGGGACATTTTTCTGAAATCATGAACAAATTTTTCTAAACATGAATTTTTTTGGAACTTATGAATAATTTGTTCAAAACACATTTTTTTCAGAAAATTCAGAAAACATGAACATTTTTTGAGTATGTGAACAAAATTGAAAAGGCTGGAACTTTTTTGAAATTACAGAACATTTTCAAATTTATGAAACAAAATTTAGAAATGAGAACATTTTTCAAATTCCTCGAACATATTTTGAGTTTGCGAACAAATTGTCAAAAACATGATTTCTTTTCAAATTAGTGAACACATTTATTGAAAATTCCAAATAGAAAAGAAAACCAAAAAAGGCAAATACGAACATTTTTAAAAGGAACATTTTTAAATCCCACAACATTTTCTTTAAATCCTTCACGGGCCGGCCCAACAATGCTCTCTAGTGGGCGCCAGCTACCTGTTCGGGCGCTTAAGGCGGGAACTCCTATGTGACGCTCTCTGCGTCAAGTTGCTGCGGCTTCGCACAGGAGCGTCCCCGTCTGGGCCGGCCCATGAAGTTGGCGATCAACATGAACGAGCATTGCTCAAAAAAATACTGCGATACCGGGGATTCGAACACAGGATCGAGAGATCCAGATGATGTGTTCCTACCAGCTCACCTCGCACTCGTATGTGCTTATAACTTAGCATCAAACATAAAGAACTAGACACGCTTTGCAGATCCGAATTACTTTAGAAATTTCAAAAGTAGTTTCTTTTTTCAAAAAATGTAATGTTCTGGCAAACACAAACACTTTCCAAATTTGGAACAATTTTCCGAAAAACTATGACATTTTCGAAAAATCAGGGACATTTTTCTGAAATCATGAACAAATTTTTCTAAACATGAATTTTTTTGGAACTTATGAATAATTTGTTCAAAACACATTTTTTTCAGAAAATTCAGAAAACATGAACTTTTTTGAGTATGTGAACAAAATTGAAAAGGCTGGAATTTTTTTTGAAATTACAGAACATTTTCAAATTTATGAAACAAAATTTAGAAATGAGAACATTTTTTCAAATTCCTCGAACATATTTTGAGTTTGCGAACAAATTGTCAAAAACATGGTTTCTTTTCAAATTAGTGAACACATTTATTGAAAATTCCAAATAGAAAAGAAAACAAAAAAAGGCAAATACGAACATTTTTTAAAAGGGAACATTTTTAAATCCCACAACATTTTCTTTAAATCCTTCACGGGCCGGCCCAACAATGCTCTCTAGTGGGCGCCAGCTACCTGTTCGGGCGCTTAAGGCGGGAACTCCTATGTGACGCTCTCTGCGTCAAGTTGCTGCGGCTTCGCACAGGAGCGTCCCCGTCTGGGCCGGCCCATGAAGTTGGCGATCAACATGAACGAGCATTGCTCAAAAAATACTGCGATACCGGGGTTTCGAACACAGGATCGAGAGATCCAGATGATGTGTTCCTACCAGCTCACCTCGCACTCGTATGTGCTTATAACTTAGCATCAAACATAAAGAACTAGAGACGCTTTGCAGATCCGAATTACTTTAGAAATTTCAAAAGTAGTTTCTTTTTTCAAAAAATGTAATGTTCTGGCAAACACAAACACTCTTCAAATTTGGAACAATTTTCCGAAAAACTATGAAATTTTCGAAAAATCAGGGACATTTTTCTGAAATCATGAACAAATTTTTCTAAACATGAATTTTTGGAACTTATGAATAATTTGTTCAAAACACATTTTTTCAGAAAATTCAGAAAACATGAACATTTTTTGAGTAGGTGAACAAAATTGAAAAGGCTGGAACTTTTTTGAAATTACAGAACATTTTCAAATTTATGAAACAAAATTTAGAAATGAGAACATTTTTCAAATTCCTCGAACATATTTTGAGTTTGCGAACAAATTGTCAAAAACATGATTTCTTTTCAAATTAGTGAACACATTTATTGAAAATTCCAAATAGAAAAGAAAACCAAAAAAGGCAAATACGAACATTTTTAAAAAGGGAACATTTTTTTAAATCCCACAACATTTTCTTTAAATCCTTCACGGGCCGGCCCAACAATGCTCTCTAGTGGGCGCCAGCTACCTGTTCGGGCGCTTAAGGCGGGAACTCCTATGTGACGCTCTCTGCGTCAAGTTGCTGCGGCTTCGCACAGGAGCGTCCCCGTCTGGGCCGGCCCATGAAGTTGGCGATCAACATGAACGAGCATTGCTCAAAAAAATACTGCGATACCGGGATTCGAACACAGGATCGAGAGATCCAGATGATGTGTTCCTACCAGCTCACCTCGCACTCCTATGTGCTTATAACTTAGCATCAAACATAAAGAACTAGACACGCTTTGCAGATCCGAATTACTTTAGAAATTTCAAAAGTAGTTTCTTTTTTCAAAAAATGTAATGTTCTGGCAAACACAAACACTTTCCAAATTTGGAACAATTTTCCGAAAAACTATGACATTCTCGAAAAATCAGGGACATTTTTCTGAAATCATGAACAAATTTTTCTAAACATGAATTTTTTTGGAACTTAAGAATAATTTGTTCAAAACACATTTTTTTCAGAAAATTCAGAAAACATGAACATTTTTTGAGTATGTGAACAAAATTGAAAAGGCTGGATTTTTTTTTGAAATTACAGAACATTTTCAAATTTATGAAACAAAATTTAGAAATGAGAACATTTTTTCAAATTCCTCAAACATATTTTGAGTTTGCGAACAAATTGTCAAAAACATGATTTCTTTTCAAATTAGTGAACACATTTATTGAAAATTCCAAATAGAAAAGAAAACCAAAAAAAAGGCAAATACGAACATTTTTAAAAGGGAACATTTTTAAATCCCACAACATTTTCTTTAAATCCTTCACGGGCCGGCCCAACAATGCTCTCTAGTGGGCGCCAGCTACCTGTTCGGGCGCTTAAGGCGGGAACTCCTATGTGACGCTCTCTGCGTCAAGTTGCTGCGGCTTCGCACAGGAGCGTCCCCGTCTGGGCCGGCCCATGAAGTTGGCGATCAACATGAACGAGCATTGCTCAAAAAATACTGCGATACCGGGGATTCGAACACAGGATCGAGAGATCCAGATGATGTGTTCCTACCAGCTCACCTCGCACTCGTATGTGCTTATAACTTAGCATCAAACATAAAGAACTAGACACGCTTTGCAGATCCGAATTACTTTAGAAATTTCAAAAGTAGTTTCTTTTTTCAAAAAATGTAATGTTCTGGCAAACACAAACACTTTCCAAATTTGGAACAATTTTCCGAAAAACTATGACATTCTCGAAAAATCAGGGACATTTTCTGAAATCATGAACAAATTTTTCTAAACATGAATTTTTTGGAACTTAAGAATAATTTGTTCAAAACACATTTTTTCAGAAAATTCAGAAAACATGAACATTTTTTGAGTATGTGAACAAAATTGAAAAGGCTGGATTTTTTTTTGAAATTACAGAACATTTTCAAATTTATGAAACAAAATTTAGAAATGAGAACATTTTTTCAAATTCCTCAAACATATTTTGAGTTTGCGAACAAATTGTCAAAAACATGATTTCTTTTCAAATTAGTGAACACATTTATTGAAAATTCCAAATAGAAAAGAAAACCAAAAAATGGCAAGTACGAACATTTTTTTTAAAGTGCGAACATTCTTTGAATTTATGAACAATTTTGGAAAATGCGGCCATTTTTTTAAAAAAATGAAGGTTTTTTGAAAGTGGGAACAATTTTTTAAGGTTACGAACAATTTTTGAAACATTAACTTTTTTCAAAAAAAATTGTAAAATAAAAAGGAAACGAAAAAAGAAATCAAAAAGTAAACAAGAACATTTTTAGACCAAAGTTAGAAACAGAAAACAATTTTAAAAATTACAAACAAATTTGAAAGTTGACATTTTTTGAATACGTGAACAAAAGTTGAATACGTGAAGAAAATATAAAACAAATATGTTCAGAAATTCATTAACATTTTTGGAAAATTGCAAACAATTTTGAAACGGAAACATTTTTGAAATCGCGAACATTTTTTTAAAAGTTGTCAAAGTTTTGAACAAAAACATTCTGAACAATTTTGTGAACACAAAATATTTTTTGAAAATTCGAACATTTTTGATAAATGCATACAGTTTTTGAATTTATGAACAAAATTTGAAAACGCGAACATTTTTGTAAAAGCGTGAACATTTTTTTGAGAGAGAAAACATAAACTTGAAAAACAAAAAAGAAAAAAAGAAAAGAAAAAGAAACAGAAATAGAAAAAGAAAGGAAAATAAAAAACTGGTTCAGGAACCTTCTAGTAGGTTCCCAAAACCGGAAAAAAACCAGCTGGGAACCTCTGTTCCCAAAACCGGGAGTGCTGGAACGGTTAAACGGGCCGGCCCGTTGCGTCGCTGCTCGGTCGCTCGCCTGTGCGAAGCGCCGGCAGTTTGATGCAACGAGAGGCAAATAGGATATTCCGTTCTCTCTCGCCCGCCACCGGAAAATCCTATTCGGCGCCTGCATTTGGTACAGGGCGCATACTCCCTCGTGCGCTTTGGTTTGATAACGGGCCGGCCCATCCCACGTCCGCTTGTTCTTTTTTTTTTCTGTTTCTATAGAAAGAAAAAGGACGGTGCACTGTTCTTTTTTTTTTTCTGTTTCTATAGAAAGAAAAAGGACGGTGCACTGTTCTTTTTTTTTTCTGTTTCTATAGAAAGAAAAAGGACGGTGCACATGGCAGGATTCGAACCCGCGACATCCGTCTTAAAGTACGATGCCATGACCACCCGATCAATCGCCGTCGCGTGTTACCATTGTGGGTTGTTTCCCTTTTCTCCTTCTTCTTCTTTCTTCTTATTTTTCTCTCTGTTCCTTTTTTCTTTCTTTTTACAAATTCCTGAAAATAATTGCGAAAGAAATTTGTGGATTTTTTTCTTGAAAGTTGATGAACTTTTTTCAATTTTCGTGAACTTTTTTCTTGAAAGTTGATGAACTTTTTTCAAATTCGTGAACTTTTTTCTTGAAATTTGATGAACTTTTTTCAAATTCGTGAACTTTATTCTTGAAAGTGGATGAACTTTTTCCAAAATCGCTGAACTTTATTCAAAATTTATGACCTGTTTTCAAATTCGATGAATTTTTTACAAAATTTTGTGATTTTGTTTCCAAAATCGATGAACTTTTTGAAATTCATGAACTTTTTTAAAAGTTTGATGCTTTTTTTGAAAATCAGTGAACTTTTTAGAATCCGTGAGCATTTTATTTTTAAATTCTGTTTTCTGAGATTCTGAATTTATTTCTTGAAATTTAACCACGAAACGATCAAGTTTTTTTCGCTTCAGCAAACGGACTGATCGAGAAGGGGAAGCGCGCATCATTCGCGAGCGCGTCGGCACGTTCTTGGGCCGGCCCACATAGCCAGGCGTGCGGGCGCTGGTTTCCTCTCTACTGGCTTATAAGGCGCCCGCGAGGAGCTCTCCGCCACCGGCCCCGATCTCGATGATGCCGCCTCTCACGAACCCCAAGTCCGGCGACGCCCTCTTCGCCAACGTCGAGCGCGTAGTAAGCTTCCAAACCACAGCCCTCCCCCCGGCCGCCCGTACATCTGCACCTCGCGCTGATCTGGTTGTGTTGTTCTGCAGAACGCGGAGCTCTACACGCTCACGTATGGCGCCATCGTGCGGCAGCTGCTCACGGATCTCGAAGAGGTCGAGGAGGTCAACAAGCAGCTCGATCAGATGTACACCCGTTTTCTTCATCTGCCTCTAAGTTTATATGCAAATTGGGAAACTGCTGATATCTGATGGTGTCCATTTGAGGGATCAGATCTAGAAGTGGGAATCTGGGAATTTGCTGTTCTTTTACCTAGGGATCACGTGTGAGGGCTTACAGTGATCTACTTTGCTGCAATAGCCTGAGAATGAGAATCCAAATAGATGTAGCTATGCACTTCTTGCCCTAATTGACTAATGATCGTGGAGTCTGTGAACAGAAGATTATGTTATTTTAGTGATGTTGTGTCGACTTCTTGGTTGAAGAGATTTATCCAACCTGGATTATATGCAACTCCTGGTATTGTCATTGTTGGTGTGGCAGCACATCATCTACGTTCCATTGTTCAATGGGGGGAAGGAGATATGTCCAATTGCAATGACTCCAGCACTACAAACTTGTTCCTCTTTTGAACTGAATCGAGGAGCATGGATCTAGCACATTTAACAATTATAGCCATGCATCACTTGTAGAGGAAAGAGGGACGGCGGGACATGAAAGTGAATCACATATGAATTATTTATATGTTTCCTAATATGGTTGCTAGTTTATAGCTTATGTGGTGAATTGACTCTCAAGGATTGCTAGCAGTTTTCACTGTGTTTGCTGTATTTTAACTTTGCCTGAGAACATTGTTTACAAAGCGTCCTGGCAGCGCCTTAGAAATATTCCCGCTTTAGGCGCTTAGGCGGCACTTAAGCGTCAGAGCGAGTGGTGCTTGCTTTAGGTCGCTTTACCGCCATATAAACCATGCTTGGGAAGTGAATCATATATGAATTCTCAATATGTCTCCTACCATGGTTTAGTGAATTATTAATTCTCAAGCTTGCTGGCGGCTATTACTACGATTACGCAATTTAACTTTGTTTGGGAAACCTTTGTTACGTGTTATACATCTTCTTTAATTTTCAGGGGTTACAATATTGGAACTCGGTTGGTTGATGAATTAATTAGCCAAGTCAAATGTATCAAACTGTGCTGACTTCAAGGAGACTGCTGATACTATAGCAAAGGTCCATTGCTAACTTCTTATTCTTTGGTTGAGATTAGCACAAAAATAATGCATGCATATGTTTGAAGTATTTTTTTACCTGTATTCATATTTCCTGGACTTGTAGGACAAAATGTTTTGAGAGGCCAGAAATGGGATACATAGTTTTGTTTAGTTGTTTCTAAGTCGACACTGTAGCAGTTTTTACACTCTATAACAGTAGTTTTATTTTTGAGATGCAGACACTTATCTATGTTCTGTCCATCGATATCATTCTTTACTGCTACAGTAGCTATTCACCGTTCAGATTCTGTATGTAGTGCATTAAGCTCATTTCTTTTTATACACCTCAACTTGTTCATTAATCGAAGGCCCAAGATTCACTACCATATTTTTAAGTTGTTCAACACTTGTTTGCTTCCTAGAACAATCAAACTCATCCCCTAGCTTGTCACGGCTTCTGCATATCCATCTTATGGCTTTATCCAGCTTGGGTTCAAAATGTTCCTGGGCGTGCGACTTTAACCAATTGGGATGCTGAGGGTACAACTTGCAGCTTTGTATTGGAGGACAACCCACTTGTAGATTTTGTTGAACTTCCTGATACTTGCCCTTCAGTATTGCAATGTGTTGAGTGGAGTTATCAGGGGAGCACTGGAAATGGTTTGTCTTCTTTTGCTGCTATATACGTATTTTATAATTTTCTATTGTCAAACAGTTTAAGAATAAATAAATCTATAAAATGGAGCTGGGATCTCTGACCTCATGCTATTTGATTCTATGAAACTGGCATTAAAAGAGTAAATCATTTACAAGTTTCAGAAGTCATTTACCATTCACTGATTAAGTTTAATTAACGTGGCGGTGCAGGTTTCCATGAAGACGGAGGTTCCATGGGTCTGCGACATGCTTCGTGGGGATGACGCCTACGAGATGCGGGTGAAGCTCACCAAGCAAGTCCCAGAGGAATACCCCTACAAGGATGATGACTAGTTTCATCTCAAGGGGTAGCTTCCGCACGGTGGCGCTTGTTTGCTTGTCTGCATATCCGTTTTGCTTTCCCTGTGACTGTAATTCTGGTACAACCGTCATGTTCACATGAGGCACCCGTGCATTGTATTTTGCAGCTGCACTGTGTACCGCAGATGTATTGTAGAGATCTTGTATGGCTTTCCTGCTTTGGAACAGTGCCTGGAAATGAAGTGTTTTTACTCGATTAGCTGCCAAATCTTTTGGGAATAAACTGGTCCGGAAAAAAAATCTTTCTGAGCTAATGGGCAAACCATTTTCTGCTATGAAGTTATGCACTTTTCAGATTGGCTAAACTTTTTTGCCACTTGAAGTTCTAGATTTGTCCTATGTAACTTTTTGAAGGAATGGCCAAGTATTACAATATCAAATAGTACTATATAACAAAAAAAATTATGACAAATCTAATCTAATGAAACTGATTTGGTGTTGCAGTAGATTCATATTTCTTCTCTCCTGCATTTTTTTAAGAAAACAGTGGTGCCAACGTATTACATTCCCTCATGAAATCTATCAAAAAAGCTAGGCAAAAAAATTTCCTTTTATGAAAAGGATGAAAACATTATAGGCATTGATATAGACATCCGTTTGCCAGCTAATCTTCTCAGCCATCTTGGTCGACCTGCTTGAAGCCAGACCTTTCGACAGCAGGTTGGGCATAGAGTTCGATGGTGTCAACGGCGCCTCCTCACCATCCCAGGTCTTCCCAGGTCTCTCGAGTTGTCGTCCCAACGGTAGCTCCGGTGCGTCAAGCTTCTGTTATGCTGGCCCACCATCTTGCATACGCACCCTCCGCCTCGGTATTATTCGGAAGGTGTTCCTTGTGACTGCGGTATCAAGATTGATTCTACATGTTTTTTCTTCTGTGACTTTGAGAACCATCAACATGTCATTCATGGTTTCGCTGACAGAAACGCTCACCTGTGTCTGGATTAATAATGACAGAAGAAGAGAAGATCAGTACAGCACTCAGACAACACTAAAAACAGAATGCCGAAGTTCCGGTTCTATATCGAAGTTGATTAGAGCAAAGGTAGACCCAGGGAGACAATTTAACAAACATTAGAAAAAAAATTATACAATACTACTGCTAAGCATGTATGTAGATCGGGAAAAGCATATTATACTGCAATTCATGTGTGATATAACAACCATGATCAATCATGTAACAGGGGAGCCTGAATTTTGATGCCACGGCTTGGGAAAGTACAATAAGACATGCATATGGTTGTTGGACAAACTTCCACTGCAAAACGGAAAAGAAATGGCAGTTTTTTCAGAAATATATATACTCCAAGCAAAAGCAAAATGCTTGGACATTTCATATGAAAAGATTAAAGCCATAAGAACCAACATTGATCATCTTCAAAGATAAATATCATGCACAGTGGCACACCTCACTATGATCGTTTGCTTCAACATGAACTGTATCTTCTGCTAAGATGACATAATCTGGAGCCGTGATGCTAACATCAAGTGGGTTTATGCCTCTTTTTTCCTTGTGAATAAGTGGGCTTATGCCTTCGTTGTCCATCAAAAGGGATAGAGCTGATGAATCTGGTTTCAACTGTAACAAGTCACTTATGTGCAAAAATGTGGAAAGGGCTCAAAAGAACTAAGATGAGTACATTAATAAAACTTCAGTGAGATCACATGAAGAAATATCTTGGCAAACAATTGCTATATGAGAAAAAAATAATGGATAGTAAGTGTTCTTGAGGGTTGAGGCAACACTAACAAAGTTCTATAGGAACTCCATTCACTTCACCAAAAAGAAATTATATCTGATTTAACCCCAGTTATAAGTATGGTAGTTTTGGTTTGTGGCCCCACCTAGGCCCAAAATTGTAACCAGATTATGGCATGTCCGAAACTATGGTCATCAATTGATAGTACTAGTTTTGGCTGCATGTTGACAGTAAACTAAACTATAATCGGCAACGCATTACTGCCATGTCTAGACTAGTTGTGTGAACCATCCAATTCCAACATCACCAAATTATGTTAGGAGCAATTTTGGCAGGGTGAACCCAAATTACCAAACAAATATGCATCAGGTATATTGCACCATGTGCCTTGGTACATTTAAAGTATTGCCTGATGGCGCCAATTACATCCAACCGTCCGTTGACGGACCAAAAGTGATGCGGCAAACATCTAAGTGGCATGGACAACTAAGTTTCGGATTCCCAACATGGATGAGCACATCAGTTATATCTTGCTATGGTAATTTAGGAAGCATAACTGAAAACTTTTGAATACCGCATTGATACTTAATGATAATTTTATCAAAATTTTATTAGCTTAGCCGCCATAAGACCATGGCAAACCTTCAAAAGGCTTATTTTTTTTCTAACAAGTTTAAGCATGATAGAAGCATATACCATCATAAGCAACTGCACACAACCGGAGATAGAGAAGAATAAATGGCTAGAAAGTCACCTCTGGAAACTTTCAAGTAGGCAATGAACTTCTTTTCATTGAGACATCTAATCCAGCAAGAAGTCCGTCAAGGATGTTGTTGCTGTGCTGTTATCTTGTCATTTGGCTTCTGTACTGACTCATCTTTTCCTGTGCTAGTTCCTTTGTTCTCAGCAATGAGGTTCCTGAATCCCTCGTGTGCCTTGTGTTGTGTTAGGATCTGTCTCACCATTCTGCCCTGCGTTGCCAACACCTGGATCTGCTAAAGCTCTACCATTGTTTGTTCCTGCTGGTAGGATTCCAGTACTATCCTGAATTCAAAAGAAAATCAACATGTCAAAGAAGAAAATATCGCCGCTGGTGTAGTTACTTTTAGGTTTGCATAACAATTGCGTCACTGGATCACTAGGCTTAACTGTCTGAAATTAAGTCCGCATGCAAGTACTCGGCAACATTTTAATTCAGTGTGAACTTGTTCATCAACCCAATTTGATCTAGTAGTACTGGGGCCGAATTTATATCATGAGAGACGATAACACAACATTGAATATGGATATCACACCCTAAATACAGAGGTATGAAAATGTACGGAACTTTCAAATCAAAGCTATCTGAGTTCTCCCATCACGGAAACAGAGTATAACATTTGCTCTAGAAAATAAGATGACATACCATGTTGACGTTCAGAACATCACATATGCTCTGGAGCTTCTGAGAACTGAGGTAATGGATCACCAATGGTCATCACATGAGCAAACTCCATCTTCTATACAATGAAACCGGACAGTGTCCCTTACAACAATTCTTCTTCTTGTCACAAGTGATATGAGTTTCATAGCAACATGGCAATCATCACATATCCTGAGATTTTTCATTATACGGATAGTTGCTCCTTCAGGGCTGTGAATAAGACCAAATGCAAGAGCCATTTTCTCACTGTGATACATAAGATGCTCTTCCTTTTGCTCATCATCAACATCATGTAGGAGAACTGCAAAATTTGGAACATATCCGATCACTTTGATCTGGTCTATCAACTCTCTGAGTTTTCTCGTGATCTGGTTTATCCATTGGTGATTCTTGTCATCTGATGTGAAAACTTGGACCTCACTTCCTACTTGAATCCAACTAACACCAGGCTCTTTCCTAACACCCCTCTCTCTCATCAGCTTCCGGACCTTCACAACACCATCCCATCGATTTGCTTTTGCATACATGTTAGAAAGCAAAACATAGGTTCCTACATCATTGGGCTTCAACTGAAGGATCCGCTCTGCTACTCGATGACCCAGGCCATAGTTTCTATATACCTGGCAAGAACCTAAAAGTGATTTCCATGCAACAACGTCCGTGCCAATATAACTGCTCAATATGAACTGTTCTGCCTCATCTAGGCGTCCATCTCTGCACAGCAAACCAACCATGCAAGTGTAATGTTCTCTTCCAGGTGTTATTCCCATTTCCTTCATCATAACGTTCAGGTAGTGCAGTCCTTCGTCCACAAGTCCCAACTGTGCACAAGCTGACAGCACCCCAACAAAGGTCACATAGGACGGGGCTTCTTCAGCAAACAACATATCATGAAATACAGACATGGCTTCTCTCGCAAGGCCATGATGAGCATAGCCTATTATGATCGAATTCCAAGATACCACGTCACGCCATGGCATAGAAAGGAAGACTCTCCATGCATTATTTATGCTGCCACTTTTTGCATACATGTTAATGAGAGCATTGCAGACAGATAGAGAACCCCAATGCCCAGTTTTCATAGCAGAGGCACTGAGTGCATTGCCATTTTTCAAGGCTGCAAGACCAGCACAACTGTTGAGAGCCACGGCATAAGTGAACTCATTTGGTTGGACTCCTTCCATTTTCAAGTCCAAGAACAACTGCAATGCCTCTTCAAACAGCTCATTTTGGGTATAAGCAGTCATAACAGCTGTCCAAGAAACAACATTCTTTTCTGGCAAAACCTCAAACGCGGAATGAGCAACACATGCACACTCACATTTCCCATACATATCAACCAGCGCGCTGCCCACATACACACTTAGCTCGAGCCTCCTCTTCAATGCCTGGGCATGCACTTGACGACCAAGCAACAACTCTTTGGTGCTAGCACAATGCCCAAGAACAGCGACATACGACACATGATCCCATTGCTCAACTTCTCCGACCATGCTTCTCACAACACTGACGGAGCAATCAAATTTCCCCTTGTCAAGAAACCCATTTATCATCGAGTTGAATGCGAACGCATTGAAGCCGGACACACTCTCGAACACCTTCACCGCATCCTCCACATGAGCACACTGGCAGTACATATGCAGCAACGCGTTGCAGACATAATGGTGCTCCGCCAGCCCAGACTTGACAGCATGCCCATGGCACTGCCTCCCCATGTCATAGCTCCGGACATGGGCAGTCGCGGACACGGCGGTCGACAGGACGTACTCGTTGAGGCTGAAGTCGGCCGTCCTGAGCAGCGCGAGCGCGTCCCCGTGTTGCCCGGAGGAAGCGTATCCGGACATGAGGAGGTTGCCGGAGACCGGGTTCCGGGAGGGCATTGCGTCGAACACCTGGCGGGCGAGGCACAGGCGGCCGCACATGGCATAGAAGGCGATGAGGTGGTTGTGCAGGACGACGTCGAAATGGGCGGCTCTGACCGTCTGTGCGTGGACTGCCTTGCCCGCGGACAGATTGCCGACGGCCGCCGCTGCGCGAAGCACGGCCACGGCCGCGTGCCTCTGGAGAGCGGCGCCGCCGGGACTAGCCATGGGAATGGCGCAGTAGCTAACAAGTAGAGAATGGAAAACCACGACCGGGGAATGGGAATGGCGCAGTGAGTAACAGGTGCAGGCGGCGGAGCCAGGGGGAGCAGAGGCGGGAGGCAGAACCAAGGGAGGGCGGCGGAACTAGAGAGGGAGGATGGCCGGGAGGAGCCAGCGCCGGCGCGGCACGGTTCGGCCCGCCGCCATGGCTGGTAGAGGAGAGGGTGGGAAGGAGAGTTTTTTTGGTTAGGGATAGATTTGACAGGGGGTAATCTAGGAATACCAAAAATCTGACAAGCTATTCACAGTTTGACTGTGGTCAAAAGAAGAAGAAAACAACAGAATGTGTTTGATATTTCACGGTGGTGCTATTTTGGCATCAAATACCAAAAGTGTAATGGTATTTTGGCATTTTTTTAACACAGTACCAACGTAGATGCCCACATACACGCGGCTCGTAGTAAACGGAACGTCTCCTTCCATCGGACGAATATTGCCGAAAAATCTGAAATAAATTCAGAAAAATGTGAGCGCTCGTGCCAAGTCTAGGGCTTCGAACTCTAGTGGACTGATTCCACCACAAGAAACCCAACCATCTAAACTATACTTAGTTCATGGCACCTTGATTTTGACTGACATTATTTTAAAACTTTCAGTTTCAACTAATGATGTTGTGGCAATTTAATTCTTAAAGGCTGAGCAACCTACTGGCCGCTTTATTTGCTCTGTACACGTGAAATTGCTCACCGATAGCGACCTTTGCCTTTTTGTGTTATGGGTTTTATAGTTTTCTTTTGGATGGTTTTATCTTTGTCATTGACCAACTCTGGACTGTTGTTGGCTTAATTATGGTATAAATGCTTTAAAGGTCGAGGAGACTATGGCCTCTCTCGGTAAAACCATAGTCGTCACCTCGCTCTCATGTTGGCTCACATGTGCCTTCCTCGTGTTGCAGTTACCCCCTCTCCTTCCACTCGGTGCTCGACGGGAAGAGCTCGCAATTGTTGTGTCTCTCACCCCTCGGCGCTCAACAGGAGCTGAAATATGTGTGCAGTGGTTTATGGTTCGGGATGACGAGGAGGCCATCCGGGGCCAGATTCCCTTCTGTTTTAGCCATCAAGCTCTGCATGTCGGTGAGTCCCCGATCCAACACATTCTCACTCCCCTCCCCATCTCTCCCTCTCCATCTTCATAACTCCCTCTCTTCCTCAGAGACATCACTGGCATGACATGGAAGGAGAAATCACATGTGGGAACTACCGAGCTCAAGGTGCGGTCGACTTTGACATGGAAGGAGACGTCACACCTAGCTACGCCCTCGTGTGTTGTACATGATGTAATCTCCCCCTCTATCGTCTATCTTCTAATTTGCCTCCTACCTTATTTCTGTTGGGGAACATAGTGATTTCAAAAAAATTCCTACGCACACGCAAGATCATGGTGATGCATAGCAACGAGAGGGGAGAGTGTTGTCCACGCACTCGTGAGACCTAAAACGGAAGGCGTTACAACAACGCGGTTGATGTAGTCGTGCGTCTTCACGGCCCGACCGATCAAGCACCGAAACTACGGCACCTCGAAGTTTTAGCATACGCTCAGCTCGATGGCGATCCCGGACTCGGTCCAAAGCAAAGTGTTGGGATGAGTCTAAAAGACGATGGCGTGGTGACGATCTTGATGTTATACCGTCGCAGGGCTTCGCCTAAGCACCGCTACAATATTATCGAGGAGAACTATGGTGGAGGGGGGCACCTCACACGGCTAAGAGATCTCAAGGATCAATTGTTGTCTCTAGGGTGCCCCCCTGCCCCCGTATATAAAGGAGCAAGGGGGGGAGGTGCGGCCGGCCAGGAGGAGGCGCGCCAGGAGGAGTCCTACTCCTAGGACTCCCTCCCTTCCTTGTTGGAGTAGGAGAGGAGAGGGAAGGAGAGAGAGGGGGAAAGGAAAGGGGGGGGGGACGCCGCCCCCCCCTCCTTGTCCAATTCGGACTAGAGGGGAGGCGCACCGCCTCGCCGCCTCCTCTTCCTCCTCTTGGGCCCATGAGGCCCATTAACCTCCGGGGGTTCGGTAACCCCAAAGTACTCCAAAGATATATCCGATAACTCCCGGAACCATTCCGGTGTCCGAATATAGTCGTCCAATATATCAATCTTCATTCTCGATCATTTCGAGACTCCTCGTTATGTCCGTAATCACATCCGGGACTCCAAACAAACTTCGGTACATCAAAAACTATAAACTCATAATAAAACTGTCATCGTAACGTTAAGCATGCGGACCCTACGGGTTCGAGAACAATGTAGACATGACCTAGAACTTTTTCCGGTCAATAACCAATAGTGGAACCTGGATGCTCATATTGGCTCCTACATATTCTACGAAGATCTTTATCTATTAAACCGCATAACAACATACGTTGTTCTCTTTGTCATCGGTATGTTACTTGCCCGAGATTCGATCGTCGGTATCCAATACCTAGTTCAATCTCACATCGGCAAGTCTCTTTACTCGTTACGTAATGCATCATTCCGTAACTAACTCATTAGCTACATTGCTTGCAAGGCTTATAGTGATGTGCATTACCGAGAGGGCCTAGAGATACCTCTCCGACAATCGGAGTGACAAAACCTAATCTCGAAATACGCCAACTCAACATGTACCTTTGGAGACACCAGAGAGCTCCTTTATAATCACCCGATTCACGTTGTAGGACGCTTTGGTAGCACACAAAGTGTTCCTCCGGTAAACGGAGTTGCATAATCTCATAGTTGTAGGAACATGTATAAGTCATGAAGAAAGCAATAGCAACATACTAAACGATCAAGTGCTAAGCTAACGGAATGGGTCATGTCAATCACATCATTCTCCTAATGATGTGATCCCGTTAATCAAATGACAACACATGTCTATGGTTAGGAAACATAAGCATCTTTGATTAATGAGCTAGTCAAGTACAGGCATACTAGTGACTTTAAGTTTGTCTATGTATTCACACATGTATCATGTTTCTGGTTAATACAATTATAGCATGAATAATAAACATTTATCATGATATGAGGAAATAAATAATAATTTTATTATTGCCTCTAGGGCATATTTCCTTGATCTCCCACTTGCGCTTAGAGTCAATAATCTAGATTACACAAGAATGATTCTAACACCCATGGAGTCTTGGTCTTGATCATGTTTTGCTCGTGGAAGAGGCTTAGTCAACGGGTCTGCGCAACATTCAGATCCGTATGTATCTTGCAAATCTCTATGTCTCCCACCGGACTTGGTCCCGGATGGAAATGAAGCGTCTCTTGATGTGCTTGGTCCTCTTGTGAAATCTGGATTCCTTTGCCAAGGCAATTGCACCAGTATTGTCACAAAAGATCTTCATTGGTCCCGATGCACTAGGTATGACACCTAGATCGGTAATGAACTCTTTCATCCAGACTCATTCATTTGTCGCTTCGAAGCAGCTATGTACTCCGCTTCGCATGTAGATCCCGCCACGACGCTTTGTTTAGAATCGCACTAACCGACAGCTCCACTGCTCAATATAAACACGTATCCGTTTATGCGATTTAGAATCGTCCGGATCAGTGTCAAAGCTTGCATCGACGTAACCATTTACGACTAGCTCTTTGTCACCTCCATAAACGAGAAACATATCCTTAGTCCTTTTGAGGTATTTCAGGATATTCTTGACCGCTGTCCAGTGATCCACTCCTGGATTACTTAGGTACCTCCCTGCCAAGCTTATCGCTAAGCACACGTCAGGTCTGGTACACAACATTGCATACATGATAGAGCCTATGGCTGAAGCATAGGGAACATCTTTCATTTTCTCTATCTTCTCATTGTGGTTGGGCATTGAGTCGACTCAACTTCACACCTTGTAATACAGGCAAGAACCCTTTCTTTGCCTCGATCCATTTTGAACTTCTTCAAAACTTTATCAAGGTATGTGCTTTGTGAAAGTCCAATTAAGCGCCTTGATCTATCTCTATAGATCTTGATGCCCAATATGTAAGCAGCTTCACCGAGGTCTTTCATTGAAAAACTTTTATTCAAGTATCCCTTTATGCCATCCAGAAATTCTATATCATTTCCAATTAACAATATGTCATCTACATATAATATCGTAAATGCTATGTAGCTCCCAATCACTTTCTTGTAAATACAGGCTTCTTCAAAAGTCTTATAAAACCATATGCTTTGATCACACTATCAAAGCGTTTATTCCAACTCTGAGAGGCTTGCACCAGTCCATAAATGGATCGCTGGAGCTTGCACACTTTGTTAGCACCTTTTGGATCGACAAAACCTTCGGTTGCATCATATACAATTCTTCTTCCGTAAATCCATTCAGGAACGCAGTTTTGACATCCATTTGCCAAATTTCATAATCATAAAATGCGGCAATTGCTAACATGATTCGGACAGACTTAAGCATCGCTACGGGTGAGAAAATCTCATCGTAGTCAACCCCTTGAACTTGTCGAAAACCTTTTGCAACAAGTCGAGCTTTGTAGACAATTATATTACCATCAACGTCAGTCTTCTTCTTGAAGATCCATTTATTTTCTATGGCTTGCCGATCATCGGGCAAGTTAACCAAAGTCCATACTTTGTTCTCATACATGGATCCCATCTCAGATTTCATGGCCTCAAGCCATTTTGCGGAATCTGGGCTCATCATCGCTTCCTCATAGTTCGTGGGTTCGCCATGGTCAAGTAACATGACTTCGAATAGGATTACCGTACCACTCACAGTGCGGATCTTACTCGTAGACCTAAGTTCGGTAGTAACTTGATCTCAAGTTTCATGATCAATATCATTAGCTTCCTCACCGACAGTGCGGTTGTCACAGAACCGGTTCTGTGATGAACTACTTTCCAATAAGGGAGCAGGTACTGATTACCTCATCAAGTTCTACTTTCCTCCCACTCACTTCTTTCGAGAGAAACTCCTTCTCTAGAAAGGATCCGAATTTAGCAACAAAAATCTTGCCCTCAGATCTGTGATAGAAGGTGTACCCAATAGTCTCTTTTGGGTATCCTATGAAGACACATTTCTACGATTTGGGTTCGAGCTTATCTGGTTGAAGTTTCTTCACATAAGCATCGCAGCCCCAAACTTTAAGAAACGACAACTTTGGTTTCTTGCCAAACCATAGTTCATAAGGCATCGTCTCAACGGATTTTGATGGTGCCCTATTTAACGTGAATGCGGCCATCTCTAAAGCATAACCCCAAAACGATAGCGGTAAATCAGTAAGAGACATCATAGATCGCACCATATCTAGTAAAGTACGATTACGACGTTCGGACACACCATTTCATTGTGGTGTTCCGGTGGCGTGAGTTGAAACTATTCCGCATTGCTTCAAATGTAAACCAAACTCAGAACTCAAATATTCTCCTCCACGATCAGATCGTAGAAATTTTATTTTCTTGTTACGATGATTTTCCACTTCACTCTGAAATTCTTTGAACTTTTCAAATGTTTCAGACTTGTGTTTCATTAAGTAGATATACCCATATTTCTCAAATCATCTGTGAAGGTGAGAAAATAACGATACCCGCCGCGAGCCTCAATATTCATTGGACCACATACATCAGTATGTATGATTTCCATAAATCAGTTGCTCGCTCCATAGTTTTGGAGAACGGCGTTTTAGTCATCTTGCCCATGAGGCACGGTTCGCAAGTACCAAGTGATTCATAATCAAGTGATTCCAGAAGTCCATCAGTATGGAGTTTCTTCATGCGTTTTACACCGATATGACCTAAACGGCGATTGCCACAAATAAGTTGCACTATCATTATCAACTCTGCATCTTTTGGCTTCAACATTATGAATATGTGTATCACTACTATCGAGATTCAATAAAATAGACCACTCTTCAAGGGTGCATGACCATAAAAGATATTACTCATATAAATAGAACAACCATTATTCTCTGATTTAAATGAATAACCGTCTCGCATCAAACAAGATCCAGATATAATGTTCATGCTTAACGCTGGCACCAAATAACAATTATTTAGGTCTAAAACTAATCCCGATGGTAGATGTAGAGGTAGCATGCTGACCGCGATCACATCGACTTTGGAACCATTTCCCACGCGCATCGTCACCTCGTCCTTAGCCAATCTTCGCTTAATCTGTAGTCCCTGTTTCGAGTTGCAAATATTAGCAACATAACCAGTATCAAATACCTAGGTGCTACTGCGAGCATTAGTAAGGTACACATCAATAACATGTATATCACATATACCTTTGCTCACCTTGCCATCCTTCTTATCCGCCAAATACTTGGGGCAGATCCGCTTCCAGTGTCCAGTCTGCTTGCAGTAGAAGCACTCAGTTTCAGGCTTAGGTCCAGTCTTGGGTTTCTTCTCCTGAGCAGCAACTTGCTTGCTGTTCTTCTTGAACTTTCCCTTCTTCTTCCCTTTGCCCTTCTTCTTGAAACTGGTGGTCTTATTGACCATCAACACTTGATGCTCCTTCTTGATTTCTACCTCCACAGCCTTTAGCATTGCGAAGAGCTCGGGAATAGTCTTGTCCATCCCTTGCATATTATAGTTCATCACGAAGCTCTTGTAGCTTGGTGGCAGTGATTGAAGAATTACATCAATGACACTATCATCGTGAAGATTAACTCCAGTTGAATCAAGTGATTATTATACCCGCACATTTTGAGTATATGTTCACCGACGTAACTATTCTCCTCCATCTTACAACTATAGAACTTATTGGAGACTTCATATCTCTCAATCCGGCATTTGCTTGAAATATTAACTTCAACTCCTGGAACATCTCATATGCTCCATGACGCTCAAAACGTCGTTGAAGACCCGGTTCTAAACCGTAAATCATGGCACACTGAACTATTGAGTAGTCATCAGCTTTGCTTTCTGCCAGACGTTCTTAACGTTGTCGGTTGCATCTGCAGCAGCACGGCACCCAACGGTGCTTCAGGGACGTAATTCTTACGTGCAACAATGAGGATAATCCTCGTTACGGACCCAGTGCAGTAGTTTCTACCATCATCTTTCAACTTAGCTTTCTCAAGGAACGCATTAAAATTCAATGGAACAAAAACACGAGCCATCTATCTACAACAAACATAGACAAGCAAAATACTATCAGGTACTAAGTTCATGATAAATTTAAGTTCAATTAATCATATTACTTAAGAACTCCCACTTAGGCAGACATCTCTCTAGTCATCTAAGTGATCACGTGATCCAAATCAACTAAACCATGTCCGATCATCACGTGAGATGGAGTAGTTTCAATGGTGAACATCACTATGTTGATCATATCTACTATATGATTCACGTTCGACCTTTTGGTCTCCGTGTTCCGAGGCCATATCCGTATATGCTAGGCTCGTCAAGTTTAACCTGAGTATTCCGCGTGTGCAACTGTTTTGCACCCGTTGTATTTGAACGTAGAGCCTATCACACCCGATCATCACGTGGTGTCTCAAAGACGAAGAACTTTCGCAACGGTGCATACTCAGGGAGGACACTTCTTGATAATTAGTGAGAGATCATCTTAAAATGCTACCGTCAATCAAAGCAAGATAAGATGCATAAAGGATAAACATCACATGCAATCAATATAAGTGATATGGTATGGCCATCATCATCTTGTGCTTGTGATCTCCATCTCCGAAGCACCGTTGTGATCACCATCGTCACCGGCGTGACACCTTGATCTCCATCGTAGCATCGTTGTCGTTTACGCCGTCTATTTCTTCTACAACTATCGCTACCGCTTAGTGATAAAGTAAAGCAATTACAGTATGCTTGCATTTCATACAATAAAGCGACAACCATATGGCTCACGCCGATTGCCGATAACTTCGGTTACAAAACATGATCATCTCATACAATAAAATATAGCATCACGTCTTGACCATATCACATCACAACATGCCCTGCAAAAACAAGTTAGACGTCCTCTACTTTGTTGTTGCAAGTTTTACGTGGCTGTTACGGGCTTAGCAAGAACCGTTCTTACCTACGCATCAAAACCACAACGATAGTTCGTCAAGTTAGTGTTGTTTTAACATTCGCAAGGACCGGGCGTAGCCACACTCGGTTCAACTAAAGTTGGATAAACTGACACCCGCCAGCCACCTGTGTGCAAAGCACGTCGGTAGAACCAGTCTCGGCGTAAGCGTCTGGCGTAATGTCGGTCCGGGCCGCTTCATCCAACAATACCGCCGAACCAAAGTATGACATGCTGGTAAGCAGTATGACTTGTTTGCCCACAACTCACTTGTGTTCTACTCATGCATATAACATCTACGCATAAAACCTAGGCTCGGATGCCACTGTTGGGGAACGTAGTAATTTCAAAAAAATTCCTACGCACACGCAAGATCATGGTGATGCATAGCAACGAGAGGGGAGAGTGTTGTCCACGTACCCTCGTAGACTGGAAACGGAAGCGTTATAACAACGCAGTTGATGTAGTCGTACGTCTTCACGGCCTGACCGATCAAGCACCGAAACTACGGCACCTCCGAGTTTTAGCACACGTTCAGCTCGATGACGATCCCTGGACTCCGATCCAGCAAAGTGTCGGGGATGAGTTCCGTCAGCACGACGGCGTGGTGACGATCTTGATGTTCTACCGTCGCAGGGCTTCGCCTAAGCACCGCTACAATATTATCAAGGAGAACTATGGTGGAGGGGGGCACCGCACACGGCTAAGAGATCTCAAGGATCAATTGTTGTCTCTAGGGTGCCCCCCTGCCCCCGTATATAAAGGAGCAAGGGGGGAGGTGCGGCCGGCCAGGAGGAGGCGCGCCAGGAGGAGTCCTACTCCCACCGGGAGTAGGACTCCTTCCCTTCCTTGTTGGAGTAGGAGAGGAGAGGGAAGGAGAGAGAGGGCGAAAGGAAGGGGGCGTTGCCCCCCTCCTTGTCCAATTCGGACTAGGGGGGAGGGGCGCGCGGCTGCCCCTTGGCCGCCTCTCCTCTTCCTCCTCTTGGGACCATGAGGCCCATTAACCTCCGGGGGGGTTCCGGTAACCCCCAGACTCTAAGATATATCCGATAACTCCCGGAACCATTCTGGTGTCCGAATATAGTCGTCCAATATATCAATCTTCATGTCTCGATCATTTCGAGACTCCTCTTATGTCCGTAATCACATCCGGGACTCCGAACAAACTTCGGTACATCAAAAACTATAAACTCATAATAAAACTGTCATCGTAACTTAAGCGTGCGGACCCTACGGATTCGAGAACAATGTAGACATGACCTAGAACTGTTTTCGGTCAATAACCAATAGCGGAACCTGGATGCTCATATTGGCTCCTACATATTCTACGAAGATCTTTATCGGTCAAACCGCATAACAACATACGTTGTTCCCTTTGTCATCAGTATGCTACTTGCCCGAGATTCGATCGTCGGTATCCAATACCTAGTTCAATCTCGTTACCGGCAAGTCTCTTTACTCGTTACGTAATGCATCATTCCGTAACTAACTCATTAGCTACATTGCTTGCAAGGCTTATAGTGATGTGCATTACCGAGAGGGACCAGAGATACATCTCCGACAATTGGAGTGACAAAACCTAATCTCGAAATACGCCAACTCAACATGTACCTTTGGAGACACACAGAGAGCTCCTTTATAATCACCCAGTTACATTGTGACGTTTGGTAGCACACAAAGTGTTCCTCCGTAAACGGGAGTTGCATAATCTCATAGTTGTAGGAACATGTATAAGTCATGAAGAAAGCAATAGCAACATACTAAGCGATCAAGTGCTAAGCTAACGGAATGGGTCATGTCAATCACATCATTCTCCTAATGATGTGATCCCGTTAATCAAATGACAACACATGTCTATGGTTAGGAAACATAACCATCTTTGATTAATGAGCTAGTCAAGTAGAGGCATACTAGTGACTTTAAGTTTGTCTATGTATTCACACATGTATCATGTTTCCGGTTAATAAAATTATAGCATGAGTAATAAACATTTATCATGATATGAGGAAATAAATAATAATTTTATTATTGCCTCTAGGGCATATTTCCTTCAATTTCTTCCTTTGAAGAAAAATCCATCAAGCTTAGCCAAAGAAAACAGATAGATCAAAGAGCATGCAAAGCTATTTAATTATACAACAAGAAAACCTCAAAAGATTCAATTGTATTCAATGAACAATCTGATCATAAAGCGACAATTCATCATATCCCAACAACAACACCGATTACATCAAATTTATCCCGACCATGTGAGACGGCTCATGGAAACATGTTATTCAAGATCCACACACAGAGAGAGAGAGAGAGAGAGAGAGAGAGAGAGAGAGTCATCTAGATACTAATATGGACCCTAAGGTCCTAAGGAAACTACTCACACATGATCATGGAGGTAGCAAGGCTAATGAAGAAGCATCAATCAATGGATTTCCCCTCCGACAAAGCTCCGGAACAGGCCTCCAGATTAGACCTTCTCAGAAGAGAAACTTGCATCTACAAAAAAATTTGGGAAAGTAGTGGCTGAACCCCAGCTCGGTGCACCAACGCAAGAAAACATAGCAAAACATTTCAATTTTTTTTTGAAATTTTGTGGGAATGATCATGAACAAATGTTATAGATGTTTGCAAAGTTTGATGGTCAAATGACATCCGAGGAACTTTGTACAAAAAAGAAAAGAACAAATTCTGCTCAAATAGTGCACATACATTTTGAGTAATTGTTTTATACCGAGCTCCTCCAATGCCATTTTACCACCAAACTTTGCAAGCATCTACAATATTTGTTCATAATCATTCCCCCAAATTTTCAGATTTTTTCAAAATGTTTTGGTATGTTTACTTGCATGGGTGCACCGAGATGGGGTGTAGAAACACCACTCTAAAAAAATTAGATAAAAATATCTCGGGGGTTTCTCTTATAGGAATTTATGGCGGTGGAATGGACGGAAGGCGGTGGAAGTAGGGCCCATAGGACCTACGGGTGTGAGGAAGGTCCTAGTCGCGCCACCTGGCCGCGTGGGACCCCTGGCTCCTCTCGTGCTCTCCCGATGCTTCTTGGAACCTTCGTTGTCCGAAAAAAATCATATTAAATCAGTAAGATATTTTGACCTCTGTATAAATAGATTTACTATAAAACCAAAAACATGCAAAAAAAAACAGGAACTAACGATGGACACTACATTAATAGGTTAGTCCAGAAAAAAAAATATAATATACTATAAAAAATATTGGAAAGTGATAATATAGTAGAAAAATGTAGATACGTTTGAGACGTATCACACATCTTCCTCGCGGCGGTGGGCTCGGAGGTCGGAGGTAAACGAGATTGAAATAGGTATGAAGATATCGACGATCGAATCTCGGGCAAGTAACACACCGATGACAAAGGGAATAACGTATGTTGTCATTACGGTACGACCGATAAAGATCTTCGTAGAATATGTGGGAACCAACATGAGCATCCAGGTTCCGCTATTAGTTATTGACCAGAGAGGTGTCTCGGTCATGTCTACATAGTTCTAGAACCCGTAGGGTCCGCACGCTTAACGTTCGATGACAATTTTGTATTATATGAGTTATGTGATTTGGTGACCGAATGTTGTACAGAGTCCCGAATGAGACCACGGAAATGAAGAGGAGTCTCAAAATGGTCGAGAGGTAAAGATTCATATATAGGATGATAGTATTCGGATACCGGAAGTGTTCGGGGGGTACCGGGTACGTACCGGGTCACCGGAAGGGGTTTCGGGCACCCCCGGCAAAGATATGGGCCTTATTGGGCCAAGGGCAGGACAGACCAGCCCCTAGTGGGCTGGTGCACCCCCATATAGGCCGAATATGAGGAGAAGGAAGGAGGGGAAGGGAGAAAGGAAAGGGGAGGATACGGCCTCCCCCTTTTCCTTCTCTCCCCCTCTCTTTCCTTCCCACTCCGACACTTATGGAAGGGGGGACGCTGGCTTGTGGGAGGCGCCCAAGTAGGATTACTCCTACTTGGGGCGCCCCTTGCTGCCCCTCTCCCTCTCCCACCTATATATATATGGGGGGCACCGCTAGAACACACAACATTGATTCCTAGCCGTGTGCGGCGCCCCCCTCCACAGTTTACGCCTCTGGTCATATTCTCGTAGTGCTTAGGCGAAGCCCTGCGCGGATCACTTCACCATCACCGTCACATGCCGTCGTGCTAATGGAACTCTCCCTCGACACTTTGCTGGATCAAGAGTTCGAGGGACGTCATCGAGCTAGACGTGTGCAGAACTCGGAGGTGACGTACGTTCGGTGCTTGATCGGTCGGAACAAGAAGAAGTTCGACTACATCAACCGCATTGTCAAACGCCTCCGCTTTCGGTATACAAGGGTACATAGACACACTCTCCCCCTCTCGTTTCTATGCATCTCCTAGATAGATCTTGCATGAGCGTAGAATTTTTTTGAAATTGCATATTATGTTTCCCAACAGTGGCATCCGAGCCAGGTCTATGCGTAGATGATATGCACGAGCAGAACACAAAGAGTTGTGGGTGATGATAGTCATACTGCTTACCACCAATATCTTATTTTGATTTGGCGGTATTGTTGGATGAAGCGTCCCGGACCAACCTTACATGACCACGTTCATGAGACTGGTTCCACCGACAGACATGCAACTTGTTTTGCATAAAGGTGGCTGGCGGGTGTCTGTTTCTCCAACTTTAGTTGAATCGAATTTGACTACGGCCGGTCCTTGTTGAAGGTTAAAACAACAAACTTGATGAAACATTGTTGTGGTTTTGATGCGTAGGTAAGAACGGTTCTTACTAGAAGCCTGTAGCAGCCACGTAAAACTTGCAACAACAAAGTAGAGGATGTCTAACTTGTTTTTGCAGGGCATGTTGTGATGTGATATGGTCAAGACATGATGTGATATACGTTGTTGTTATGAGATGATCATGTTTTGTGAAAGTTATCGGCAACTGGTAGGAGCCTTATGGTTGTCGCTTTATTGTATGAAATGCAAACACCATGTAATTGCTTTAGTTTATCACTATGCGTTAGCGATAGTTGTAGAATCAATAGTTGGCGAGACGACCACGACGCTGTGATGGAGATCAAGGTGTCAAGCCAGTGACGATGGATATCATGACGGTGCTCTAGAGATGGAGATCAAAGGCACAAGATGATGATGGCCATATCTTGTCACATATTTTGATTGCATGTGATGTTTATCTTTTATGCATCTTATTTTTCTTAGTACGGCGGTAGCATTATTCATAAAACCTTCTATGGTCATACATCCAATGTAAATGGTTTATTGAATCTCGATCATAGTGCTACACATATTCATAATATTGATGCCAAAAGATGCAAAGTTGATAATGATAGTGCAACATATTTGTGTAATCGCCGTTTAGGTCATATTGGTGTAAAGCGCATGAAGGAACTCCATGCAGATGGACTTTTGGAATCACTTGATTATGAATCATTTGATGCTTGCGAACCATGCCTCATGGGCAAGATGACTAAAACTCCGTTCTCCAAAACAATGGAGCGAGCCACTGACTTATTGGAAATAATACATACCGATGCATGCGGTCCGATGAGTGTTGAGGCTCGCGGCGGGTATCGTTATTTTCTGACCTTCACAGATGATTTGAACAGATATGGGTATATATACTTGATGAAACACAAGTCTGAAACATTTGAAAAGTTCAAAGAATTTCAGAGTGAAGTGGAGAATCGTCGTAACAAGAAAATAAAGTTTCTACGATCTGATCGCGGAGGCGAATATTTGAGTTACGAGTTTGGCCTTCATTTAAAACAATGTGGAATAGTTTCACAACTCACGTCACCTGGAACACCACAGCGTAATGGTGTGTTTGAACGTCGTAACCATACTTTATTAGATATGGTGCGATCTATGCTGTCTCTTATCGATTTACCACTATCGTTTTGGGGTTATGCATTAGAAACAGCCGCATTCACGTTAAATAGGGCACCGTCTAAATCCGTTGAGACGACACCGTATGAACTGTGGTTTGGCAAGAAACCTAAGCTGTCGTTTCTTAAAGTTTGGGGCTGTGATGCTTATGTGAAAAAGCTTCAGCCTGATAAGCTCAAACCCAAATCGGAGAAGTGCTTCTTCATACGATACCCAAAAGAAACTGTTGGGTACACCTTCTACCACAGATCTGAAGGCAAGATCTTTGTTGCTAAGAATGAATCCTTTCTAGAGAAGGATTTTCTCTCGAAAGAAGTGAGTGGGAGGAAAGTAGAACTTGATGAGGTAATTGTACCTTCTCTCGAATTGGAAAGTAGCTCATCACAGAAAACCGTTCTCGTGATGCCTACACCAAATAGAGAGGAAGCTAATGATAATGATCATGAAACTTCAAATCAAGTTATACCGAACCTCGTAGGTCAACCAGAGCACGATCCGCACCGGATTGATACGGTAATCCTGTTTTGGAAGTCCTGTTACTAGACCATGACGAACCTATGAACTATGAGGAAGCGATGATGAGCCTAGATTCTGATAAATGGCTTGAGGCCATGAAATCTGAGATAGGATCCATGTATGAGAACAAAGTGTGGACTTTGGTGGACACTTCCCCAATGACCGGCAAGCCATTAAGTATAAATGGATCTTCAAGAGGAAGACGGACGCTGATGGTAGTGTTACTATCTACAAAGCTCGACTTGTCGCAAAAGTTTTTGACAAGTTCAGGGTGTTGACCACGATGAGATTTTCTCACTCGTAGCGATGCTTAAGTCTGTCTGAATCATGTTAGCAATTGTCACATTTTATGAAATCTGGCAAATGGATGTCAAAACAATAATCTTTAATGGATTTATTAAAGAAGAGTTGTATATGATGCAACCAAAAGGTTTTGTCGATCCTAAAGGTGCTAACAAAGTGTGCAAACTCCAGCGATCCATCTATGGACTGGTGCAAGCATCTCAGAGTTGGAATATACGCTTTGATAAGGTGAACAAAGCATATGGTTTTATACAGACTTATGGTGAAGTCTGTATTTACAAGAAAGTGAGTGGGAGCTCTGTAGCATTTCTAATATTATATGTGGATGACATATTGTTAATTGGAAATGATGTAGAATTTCTGGATAGCATAAAAGGATACTTGAATAACCGTTTTTCAATGAAAGACCTCGGTAAAGCTGCTTATATATATTGGGCATCAAGATCTATAGAGATAGATCAAGATGCTTAATAGGACTTTCACAAAGCACATACCTTGATAAAGTTTTGAAGAAGTTCAAAATGGATTAGTCAAAGAAGGAGTTCTTGCCTGTATTGTAAGGTGTAAAGTTGAGTAAGACTCAAAGCCCGACCACGACATAAGATAGAGAGAGAATGGAAGTCATTCCCTATGCCTCAGCCACACACTAGTTGAAATACCCCCATTCGTCCCGGTTGGTTAGGGCCTTTTGTCCCGGTTCTTGAACCGGGACTAAAGGGTCGTTACTAATGCCCTAGACCTTTAGTCCCGGTTCTTACACGAACCGGGATAGATGGGCCTCCACGTGGCGGTGCGCCGAGCCCAGGCAGAGCCCTTTGGTCCCGATTGGTGGCACCAACCGGGACCAATAGGCATCCACGCGTCGACATTTCGGTGGCTGGGTTTTTGTTTTTTTTAAGGGGTTGGGGGTTTTGGGGGTTAATTTAGGTGTTTCATATATTGTGTTAGCTAGCTAATTAATAGAGAGTAGTGTCCTCTCTTATGTCCGTGCTTGGTCGACGCTACGTACTATACATAGAGAGGCCCTCGACACGCTAGCTAGTAAGAAAATGAAGGAAACCTTTAAGTATGAAGTTAAGTCATGCATACCGAGAGAAGTGATCGACCTCTCCTTCTCCGAGAGATTGGTCGAACAACAAGTTTTCGTATTATCTATCCGACGCTGCTGGCTACATACATATACAATATGTAAAATCTCTTACAATCCCCTAGCATTTGAAATCAACTTCCACATGGTATTCTCCGGCTTTATTGATGACGTGGTCAAGAAAGAATCCGCCAATTCCTCTTGAATTGCTTTAAGGCGATCTTGTGGTAGGAGTTCATTCCGCATTTGCCACGTCTAATTTGAAGAAGGGGGTTAATACATATATATGAATGAAACTCAACAGAAATGATGGTGTCATAAAATGAAATTGTGAATATTATTGCTTACGCACTTCATATTGTCTTTTAGAGTAGCCCCGCTTATTTTTCAAATCGTGTTGTAGATGAACTCGTGCACGTAGTATCCACAGTAATCATTCCCTTGATCCTACCACAAGCACTTTACGAGAAATAGAGGTCAATCAAACTGATAATGAAGCATTATAAATGGCATTGATGAAAGTATAGCTATAGGATCAACGGGAGATGCGCGCAACTAGCTAGCTAGCTAGCTAGTAGTAGTTACTTTCGGGTATGTATATCCCAGCTGGTTCGGCAGTCCCGGAGCTTCTGCGGTGAACTGTTTCCAAACCCTGCAAGACAAATAAAATAATTATTATTACTTGAGATATCAGGAAATGAACAAAAAGTTGCTGATATGGTGCGATAATGATCGATTGAACTTACTTGCTGAGCATTTTAGTCATGCCTGCATAGGTTTCGGGATCTTTTCGTCTCGAGTCTAAGACGGTTACTAGTCCCCACTCAAGCTTAATCTCTAGGAGAATATAGTGGAAGCTGCGCACGCATGCATAACTCATCAATTACATTACTATAACCTCGCTCGAGTAATAAGGGAAACCGAATATGCACATGACAGTAACACTCACTCGAAGTTGTAAGGAAAGAGTATTAAATCTTTGTTTTGATTTTTGATCAACGATTGTAGCAAGTAGTCCTCGGCCTCTTCGGCGTCCTTTGTAACCAGAAATTCATCTATGATATTTGTGTTAATGAACCCAATATCATACATTTACGCTTTTACGCACTCGACGATCTTCAATCTGCATAATATAGTGAGGATAATTAATTATAAATACATGCAATGAAAGAGCTGAGCTATATATAGAGACTTAATGACAGAAATAGTACTTACAGACAATAGAAAAAGATTGTTAATTTATCGAGGGCCTTTTGATTGAAGAACTCGAATAACTCCTCAAAGGGAACAGGCAACAGATCAGTTCCAACGAGGTCGTGCTCCTCTTTAATTCTCAGATTCAAAGTATTCGTCCCCCCAAACTCTCTACATGTTTTCATGTACCAATTATGGAATCTTCGCATCATCGTTGTTAGAGATTTTTCATCTTTGACGAGAGGCTTCCCGCATCAGATTCGTGGTTCGTCCACCTCCAAGAAATCAAAATGTACATCGTCGGGTAGGTAATCTCCAAGATTGCTATAACCGGGCACCATCCCCGGAGCATTAGCGTCGCTAGACACATTGAGCGGGGGGCACGATTTCTTTGCTTGTTCGCTGAGTTGGGAAATTTTTTTCCCAGCTGCTCGTTCTTTTAACCTTTGATCACTGACAGTACTTCCCGACCGCTCCGCTTCGAGATATGCCTTTTCGATGTCGCGCTCATAGTTGGTTTTCGGCGGAGACTTTGGTGGTTTCCTCAGGGCATCGATAAGTACGCTTTGCTTTCACCGGATCTACCTTCTCCTCTGGAGGTGGATGTCTCTGCGCTTTTAACCCTTCAAAGAAGTCCTTCACTTTGGTCCACACGATCTTCTTGTTTTCCTCCACGGTCATCTCGTACGGTAACTTCTCTAGAGGCTTGAGAGGTGGACCGTATCTGTATTGCCTCCCGCCTCTGGCTGTACTGCTAGACGCCGGAGCAGATAGAGCGGCTGTGGCTGTCTTCTTTCGTGCTTGCTTATGAGGTGGAGGAGAAGGACTACGACGCGCCGAAGCAGCCGGGGCGGCAGCGGGTCTCTTCCGCCCTTGCTGGCGAGGCGGAGAAGGAGGAGGCTGCTGGCTGCTCGGCGCCGGGCGCAGCGGAGAAGGAGGTGGAGTGCCGCCACGCCGGGAGAAGGAGGCTGAGTGCCCTGATCGTCACTCACGGAGGAGGAGGCGGTGGAGGAGGCGGAGTGCCCTGACTCACGGGAGGAGGAGGAGGAGGCGGAGGCGTCCAGTTTGGAAGGTTGATGAACTCCTTCCGCCATAGGCATGGAGTCTTCAGAGCAGAACCCAGCCGAGTCTCCCCTTCACCGGTAGGGTCCTCAAATCCCTCCGTTATTTCTTCCACCGTCACCCTAGCATATCCTTCTGGAATCGGACGATGGCGAAAAGTTGCACTGGGTTCAGAAGGTCGAACAGAGCCGACATCCGCCTTGACTTTTGATTCTGCCATTGCGTCATAAGGTGGCAATTTTGAGACTCCGTGATAGCATCCATGGGGTAGCTAGCAGGAGCCGTCAAGACATGCTCCGGCTGAAGCAGCTCGGTGGAAGCCACGCTGCTTCTCCGCTGAGATGGCGGGGTAACCGGGGAAGCTTCGCGATTCGTTCTTGTGATTTGCTTCTCGTTCCTCTATCGCTTGTACCCTTGCGTGCAGCGCTGCGATTGGGTATGCTGCACTTTCTTCCTCCTCTCGGCATTTGTAACCGCTGCGTCCGAAACCCAGCCTTCCACGGAACGGAGCTGGCGTGCCTCGTGTCCGTCTGTGGTGCTCGGGATTTCCGAGGGCCATTGTGAGCTCGTCGTTCTCTCATGCAGAACGAACGTCCCTTCCTACGCTGCATCGATATAGTGCTGAAGCCTCTTGACTGGTATTTTCATTTGCTCGTCTGTCCAAAGGCACTTCCCTGATACAGGGTCCAAGATTCCGCCAGCCCCGAAGAACCAAGTCCGGCAACGGTCTGGCCAGTTCATTGTCTCTGGTTCAATCCCTTTATCAAGCAGATCATTCTCAGCCTTGGCCCACTTAGGCCGGGCTTTGAGGTAGCCACCTGACCCGTGCGATGGTGAAGCTTCTTCTTCGCAGCATTTTGCTTGTTTGTCGCTGACATCTTCTTACTCTTTTCCGATGTCTTGTGGGCCACAAATGCGGGCCAGTGATCTCTGATCTTCTCATATTTGCCGATGAATTCCGGCGTCTCTTCTTTGTCGACAAACCTTTTCAGCTCATTCTTCCAGTTCCACCTACTGAATAGGTCTGCCATCTTCTTAAGAGCATGAGACTTGATTAATTGCTCTTTAACTGGCTTCTCCGGGTCCTCCTTTGGCGGTAGGGTGAAATTTGCCTTCAGCTCAGTCCCAAGATCATCTTTCTGCATATCATTGACATAAGACACCTCAGGGTCTTCGTTCTTAGGCTTATACCATTGGTGGATGCTGATCGGGATCTTGTCCCTAACAAGAACTCCCCTTGACCGAGCAGCAATCGCTTCCTTTGTCCGGATGGGTTCAATCGGTTGGCCGTCACAAGACGATTGCCGTGTGATCTCAAACCTTTCATCCGAGCGCAACTTTTTCTTCGGCCTCGTCTCTTTACCGGGTTGTGCTCGATCCGGAGGGCTAGAAAAAGAAGAAAGACGAGAGTTAATTAATATGTGTACATATACCAAAACAATGAATGCATCAATTAGCTAGTCAAAGACAGGCTTAACTAATATATATACTGGCGGACTCGGTTCGGTCACCGGAGCCGGCATCACGGTCTCCTTCTTGCACCGTCATTGGGTCACCGGAGCCATCATAATCATGTCTTTCCTCCTCCATTCTTCGATCACCGTAGCCTGCTTCTTCACCCTGTTCTTCCAGACCATCATTGTCATTAAGATACGACAAGATATCACCTCCGGATCACTGGCCCCCAACACCTCTTCTGCTTCCTCGTCTCGTATGTGCTCCATTGTTTCTGCAAATATTAAAACATGGCAATTATTACACAAACATGACAGCAGGTGGATATATTAGTGGCAAACATAGACCGAGCTTATTCCGGGTTTGGGGTGGCCTCGGCAGCGCTTCAAGGGTAGGGGCGCGGCGGGAGGGGTAGGAGACCGACATCGTTTTTTTCTAGGGTTTGGGTGTCCTCGAGAGTTTTGGTCTAGCGAGAGGGCCGGGGGGTGCTCCCGTGGTATAAGTTATCACGGTCGAAGTTATCCGGGAGGGGGTCATATCGACAACAACGACATACATACATGGGAAAATAATGTTATCGGGGAGGGGGTAGGTCGACCCCCCCCCTCGTGTTGAAGTTATCGGGACACGGGGAGGGGTTTGGACGACAAGAGCTGCTAATATTTATTGATCAGATATTGTGGTGTGTTACACTTAGCAGTAGCGTGGGTTTAGATAACAAGCGCTGCTGCTAACTTATACCAGTAGCGCTCTTTCTAGCCAGCACTACTACTAACTACTAGTAGCGTGGGGTCATAAACAAACGCTACTGGTAAACTTCTATCTATAAGCGTTTTCCTAGTAGTTTCGGCGACCCTCGACCCCCCCTCATGTCAAAGTTATCGAGGAGGGGGTATATCGACCCCCCCTCATGTCGAAGTTATCGGGGAGGGGGTATATCGACAATGACATACCGGATAAAAAATAAGAAGAGGAAGAAGAAAAAAAAAAGAGGAGAAGAAGAAAGGAATAGAGGAGAAGATCGAAGAAAAAAAAGAAGAAAAAAATGCTATGAACATGTACACATATATACACACACATACACACATATACACAAAATATACATTTAGGAAAAAATGCTATGAACAGTACACATATATACACATACACACACATATACACAAAAAATACATTTATGAAAAAAATGCACCTTGCAAGGCGTGGCGCCAACACAGGTAGGGGGGGGCAGAGGGTAGGGGCAGCGTGGCGACAAAAGGGCGGGCGGCAAGCCTGGCGGTGATGGCGCCCGATAGGGAGGAGGAGGAGGGATCAGGCGGCGCCACACAGCGAGGGAGGCCGGGCGACGAGGAGCGGGCTGGGCGGCGTGACGGTGACGACGCGCCGGGCGGGGGGCAGGGCGTGGGCTTAGGGACGACGTCGGCGACAGCGACAAAGAAGACGACGACGAGGCACGGGCGACAGCGGACGGCGACGGCGTGCTCGGGGGCGACGACAGGGGTGGCGGACGGCGTCTGGGTAGCCTGGCGGCGTCGAGGGATCGACATCGTCGGGGGCAACTGGCGAGGGAAATCTGAAAATTTCACAAGTGTTTTCTTATATACACAGAGTATTGGTCCCGCTTCGTGGCACCAACCGGGACCAAAGGTCCCCTTTAGTCACGGTTGGTGCCACCAAGCTGGGGCTAAAGGCCTTTGGTCCCGTTGGCGCCACGAACCGGGACTAAAGCCCACCTTTAGTACCGGTTGGTGCCACCAACCGGGACCAAAGGCCTTGCGCTGTCCGTGGCCAAAAGTTTAGTCCCACCTCGCTAGTTGAGAGGGCTCGAGAGTGGTTTATAAGCGCTGCTGCGCCCACCCTCTCGAGCTCCTCTCAACTGTAGGCTTTCGGGCCTAATCTCACACTATGCTGCTATGGGCCTATTGGGCCTTCTACGGGCCTGAATCCTGGCCCAGGTTGGGTTTCTAGTCGTATTCAGGCCGTGGTGGCCCAATAGGTGGCAATTTTTTTTAATTGTTTCCAGTTTTTTTGTTTTATTTTTTGCATTATTTATTTTCTTTTGTTTTTTGCTTTATTTTTTAATTCTTTTTTGCTTTTAGGTCAGAAAAATTATAAACTTTCTGTTAGTGCCATTAGTTTTCAAATTTGAATAGTTAAAATTTGAATTCTTTGAAATTTGTGTGAATCACAAGTTTGTGATTAACTTTACTATAAAATAGTTTATTTTTTCATTTTTTGTTTTGTTTTTTGCATTATTTATTTTCTTTTGTTTTTTGCTTTATTTTTTAATTCTTTTTTGCTTTTAGGTCAGAAAAATTATAAACTTTCTGTTAGTGCCATTAGTTTTAGAAAAATTATAAACTTTCTGTTATTGCCATTAGTTTTCAAATTTGAATTCTTTAAAATTTGTGTGAATCACAAGTTTGTGATTAACTTTACTATAAAAATATATTTTTCCAGTTTTTTTGTTTTGTTTTTTGCTTTATTTTTAATTCTTTTTTGCTTTTAGGTCAGCAAATTTATAAACTTTCTGTTAGTGCCATTAATTTTAGAAAAATTATAAACTTTCTGTTAGTGCCATTAGTTTTCAAATTTGAATAGTTAAAATGTGAATTCTTTGAAATTTGTGTGAATCACAAGTTTGTGATTAACTTTACTAAAAAAATGAGCATAGATGCTTTATAGAGAGAATTCAACCTAAATTCATAATAAATTTCTATGAATTTCAGAGAAATTCAGTATGAATTTAGGTCAAATTCTGTATAAGGGCATCTATTTTCACTTTGAGAGGAGCTCAACAAGGCAGAGAGGAGGGGCTTATAAACCGTGTGAGCCCCCTTTGGTTGGCGAGGTGGGACTAAACTCGATCATAGCGAGGACCAACCCTTTAGTCGGTTTGTGGCACAAACCGGGACTAATGGTCATGGGCGAGGCGAGGCGCATTGGTCCCGGTTCGTGCGTGGAACCGGGACCAAAAGGTCTGCATTTAACCGGGACCAATGGCCCACATGGCTGCCCTCTTGAGTGTTCTTGGTGAGAACATAGTTAACAAGGAGCGAACCGAGATTAATGGTATTACGAGGGCTAAACCATAAGACATTAAAGCATTTCAAATGAACTCTGAAAAAGTTGAAAGTTGGCATGGTATCATAATTTCACCCACATAGCATGTGCATGTACAAAACGGACAATGGTATCATACAAATGCATTACAAAGTTGGCATGGTATCATCATAATAGTTGCGGGATAAAGTCTTCACTTTTTCTTCGCTTGTGTCATTTGCTTATTGCACCATAACCATGGATAATCTTCATCGTTTATCAGGATGCTTGGGTCAGCCTTGACTTTGAAGGGAGGAATTTCATGAAACTTTTCATAATCTTCAGACATGTCTGTCTTGCCCTCCACTCCCACGATGTCCCTTTTTCCTGAAAGAACTATGCGGCGCTTTTTCTCGGTTTGGTAGACATGTCCTTCACATAGGTAACCTGTGCCACATCACTGGCTAGGACGAACGGTTCGTCAGTGTACCCAAGATTTTTTAGATCTACTATTGTCATTCCGTACTGTGGGTCTACTTGTACCCCGCCTCCTGACAGATTGACCCATTTGCACTTAAACAAAGGGACCTTAAAATCATGTCTGTAGTCAAGTTCCCATATGTCCACTATGTAACCATAATATGTATCCTTTCCCCTCTCGGTTGCTGCATCAAAGCGGACACCGCTGTTTTGGTTGGTGCTCTTTTGATCTTGTTCAATCGTGTAAAATGTATTCCCATTTATCTACGTATCCTTTGTAAATCAATACAGTACCAAAGATGGTCCTCGGACAACAAGTACAGCTCATCACAAACAGTCTTGTCACCTCCGAGACGTGTTTCCAACCAAGCTGCTGAAAGTCCCGATGTGTTCACATGTAATCCGATCGTCGACCGCTCTGGGTGTTTGGAGCGCAGATCGTTCTTGTGTTCATCGACATACGGGGTCACCAAGGTAGAGTTCTCAGAGAACTGTGTAGTGTGCTTGAGACCAAGAATATTCGTCCCTTCATATTATTGAGTCCCCTCCAAGCGTGCCTTTTCCAGTCAGTCTCCCCTCATACCGCGATTTAGGGAGACCTATCTTCTTAAGGCCAGGAATGAAGTCAACACAAACCGAATGACATCCTCTGTTTGATGGCCCATGGAGATGCTTCATACGGCCTAAGCGCGATTACGGACATATTTCTTTAGGACTCCATGAACCTCTCAACGGGGAACATATTGTGTAGAAATACGGGCCTGTAATGACAATCTCGTCGACTAGATGAACTAGGGCGTGCGTCATGATATTGAAGAAGGATGGTGGGAACACCAGCTAAATCGACAAGACATTGCGCCACATCACTCCTTAGCCTTGGTACGATTTCTGGATCGATCACCTTACGAGATATTGCATTGAGGAATGCACATAGCTTCACAATGGTTAATCGGACATTTTACGGTAGAAGCCCCTCAATGCAACCGGAAGCGATTGCGTCATAATCACGTGGCAGTCATGAGACTTTAGGTTCTGGAACTTTTTCTCCGGCATATTTATTATTCCCTTTATATTCGATGAGAAGCGGTCGGGACCTTCATACTAAGCAGGCATTCAAAGAAGATTTCTTTCTCTTCTTTCATAAGAGCGAATGGCGGGACCTTCATCTTTGCCCGGAGGCATGCCGTCTTTTTCGTGCAAGTGTTGCAGGTCCTCCCGTGCCTCAGGTGTATCTTTTGTCTTCCCATACACGCCCAAGAAGCCTAGCAGGTTCACGCAAAGATTCTTCACCACGTGCATCACGTCGATTGAAGAGCGGACCTCTAGGTCTTTCCAAAGAGGGTAGGTCCCAAAATATAGATTTCTTCTTCCACATGGGTGCGTGTCCCTCGGCGTCATTCGAACAGCTAGTCCGCCGACCCTTTCCAAAGATTACGTGTAAATCATTGACCATAGCAAGTACGTGATCACCGGTACGCATGGCGGGCTTCTTCCGGTGATCTGCCTCGCCTTTGAAATGCTTGCCTTTCTTTCGACATTGATGGTTGGCCGAAAGAAATCGACAATGGCCCAGGTACACATTCTTCCTGCATTTGTCCAGGTATATACTTTCGGTGTCATCTAAACAGTGCGTGCATGCGTGGTATCCCTTGTTTGTCTGTCCTGAAAGGTTACTAAGAGTGGGTCAATCGTTGATGGTCATGAACAGCAACACCTTTAGGTCAAATTCCTCCTGTCTGTGCTCATCCCACGTACGTACACCGTTTCCATTCCACAGCTGTAAAAGTTCTTCAACTAATGGCCTTAGGTACACATCAATGTAGTTGCCGGGTTGCTTAGGGCCTTGGATGAGAACTGGCATCATAATGAACTTCCGCTTCATGCACATCCAAGGAGGAAGGTTATACATACATAGAATCATGGGCCAGGTGTTGTGATTGCTGCTCTGCTCCCCGAAAGGATTAATGCCATCCGCGCTTAAAGAAAACCATACGTTCCTTGGGTCACTTGCAAACTCATCCCAGTACTTTCTCTCGATTTTTCTCCACTGCGACCCGTCGTGGGGTGCTCTCAACTTCTGTCTTTCTTACGGTCCTCACTGTGCCATCGCATCAACTTGGCATGCTCTCTGTTTACGAGCAGACGTTTCAACCGTGGTATTATAGGAGCATACCACATCATCTTCGCAGAACCCTCTTCTGGGGGCTCGCCGTCAACATCACCAGTGGTCATCTCGTCTGATCTTATACCGAAATGCACCGCATACCTGGCATGCTTTCCGATCCTAGTACGCACCGAGGTAGATTATGCAGTCATTAGGGCATGCATGTATCTTCTGCAACTCCAATCCTAGAGGGCATACGACCTTCTTTGCTGCGTATGTACTGTCGGGCAATTCGTTATCCTTTGGAAGCTTCTTCTTCAATATTTTCAGTAGCTTCTCAAATCCTTTGTCAGACACAACATTCTCTGCCTTCCACTGCAGCAATTCCAGTACGGTACCGAGCTTTGTATTTCCATCTTCGCAATTGGGGTACAACCCTTTTTTGTGATCCTTTAAGATGCGATCGAACTTCAGCTTCTCCTTTTGACTTTCGCATTGCGTCCTTGCATCGACAATGACCCGGCGGAGATCATCATCATTGGGCACATCGTCTGGTTCCTCTTGATCTTCAGCAGCTTCCCCTGCTAAAAGCATCATTGGGCACATCATCTGGTTCCTCTTGATTTTCAGCAGCTTCCCCCGTTGCAGCATCACCGTATTCAGGGGGCACATAGTTGTCATCGTACTCTTCTTCTTCGCCGTCTTCCATCATAACCCCTATTTCTCCGTGCCTCGTCCAAACATTATAGTGTGGCATGAAACCATTGTAAAGCAGGTGGGTGTGAAGGATTTTCCGTCGAGTAAGACTTCGTATTCCCACATTTAGGGCATGGACAACACATAAAACCATTCTCGCTTGTTTGCCTCAGCCACTTCGAGAAAATCATGCACGCCCTTAATGTACTCGAGGTGTGTCTGCATCACCGTACATCCGTTGCCGGTTCATCTGCGTGCATTATATATAATTAAGTGTGTCAAAAACCATTACAGAACATCATGAATAGATAATTAAATGACCAAATTAATAGAAGTTCATCATCATATTAAAACCAAAGTACATACATAGTTCTCATCTAACAACATAAAGCTCTCCAGAGCATCTAAATTAATTAAACCATACATTGAAACTATGTAAAACATTTCAATGCGAAAACAAATGCGATCATAATCGCAACCAAGGTAACAATTGATCCAACGGCATAATGATACCAAGCCTCGGTATGAATGACATATTTTCTAATCTTTCTAATCTTCAAGCGCATTGCATCCATCTTGATATTGTGATCATTGATGACATCCGCAACATGCAACTCCAATATCATCTTCTCCTCAATTTTTTTTATTTTTTCCTTCAAGAAATTGTTTTCTTCTTCAACTAAATTTAACCTCTCGACAATAGGGTCGGTTGGAATTTCCGGTTCACATACCTCCTAGATAAATAAAATCTATGTCACGTTGGTCGGCATAATTTTCATAAACAATAAATGAACCAATAGTTATAAAGATAATATATACCACATCCGAATCATAGACAGGACGAGGGCCGACGGGGGCGGATACCAAAACCATCGCACTATATAATAACAAGCAATAAAATAGTAAGAAAATTAGACAAGTATCTATCTAAAGCAAGAATTTTTTTCTTTCAGAAAGAAGATAAGAACGAGATCGGCGCGGGCGAGCGACGACAGTGAAGACGGGGACGGGGCGTGACGGGCCGCTATAAACCTAGACAAATCTCGGGAAAAATAGAGTTCGGAGGTCGTGCTTCGAGAGGAGAAAGCTTATTGGCTCGGGCATTTCATCGAACACCTCATGTGCATAGGAGGTGAGCTAGAGCACCACAAAGCCCTCCCATCCCCGGCCAAAGAAAAACAGAGCAGTGGAGTGCTCTGCTCGCGGGCGAGGGGTATATATAGGCACCTCATTGGTCCCGGTTCATGGCATGAACCGGGACTAAAGGGCAGCCTGTTGTCCCGGTTCAAGCCACCAACCGGGACCAATGGTGGTGGGCAGAGTTAGCCCATTGGTCCCGGTTCGTCCCACCAACCGGGACCAAAAGGTCCAGACGAACCGGGACCAATGGCCCACGTGGCCCGGCCGGCCCCCTGGGCTCACGAACTGGGACCAATGCCCCCATGGGTCCCGGTTCTGGACTGAACCGGGACTAATGGGCTGACCCGGCATGAATCAAAGCCCTCTTTTCTACTAGTGATAGGTTCTACAATGTATGCCATGCTGTGTACCAGACCTATTGTGTACCTTGCCATGAGTTTGGCTAGGGGGTACAATAGTGATCCAGGAGTAGATCACTGGACAGTTGTCAAAATTATCCTTAGAGGACTAAGGAAATATTTCTCAGTTATGGAGGTGATAAAGAGTTCGTCTTAAAGAGTTACGTTGATGCAAGCTTTGACACCGATCTGGATGACTCTAAGTCTCGATCTGGATCATATCGAAAGTGGGAGCATTTAGCTAGAGTAGCTCCGTGCAGAGCATTGTAGACATACAAATTTGCAAAATACATATGGATCTGAATGTGGCAGACGCATTGACTAAACCTCTCTCACAAAGCAAAACATGATCACACCTTAGTACTCTTTGGGTGTTAATCACATGGCGATGTGAACTAGATTACTGACTCTAGTAAACCCTTTGGGTGTTGGTTGATACGTCTCCAACGTATCTATAATTTTTTATTGTTCCATGTTGTTATATTATCAATCTTGGATGTTTTAGAATCATTTTATATCATTTTTTGGTACTAACCTATTGACATAGTGCCAAGTGCCAGTTGCAGCTTTCTGCATGTTTTTTACATCGCAGGAAATCAATACTAAACGGAGTCCAAATGCAACGAAACTTTACGGAGATTTTTGATGGACCAGAAGACACCTAATGGGCCAAGGCTGCCTGGGGGTGCTCCGAGGAGAGCACAACCCACTGTAGGCTTAGGAGGCCCAGCGCGCTCGGTGGGTTGTGCCCACCTCGGGTGCCCCCGGACCGCCTCTTTGCTCTATAAATACCCCAATGTTCCAGAAACCCTAGGGAGTCGACGAAAATCAATTCCAGTTGCCGCAGAGTCCAGATCCAATCTAGACACCATCATGGATGGGGTTCACCACCTCCATTGGTGCCTCTCCGATGATGCGTGAGTAGTTCTTTGTAGACCTTCGGGTTTGTAGTTAGTAGCTAGATGGCTTCCTCTCTCTCGCTGAATTCTCAATACAATGGTCTCTTGGAGATCCATATGATGTAACTCTTTTTACGGTGTGTTTGTTGGGATCGGATGAACTTTGAGTTTATGATCAGATCTATCTTTTTATATACATGAAAGTATTTGAGTTTCTTTGATCTCTTTTATGCATGATTGCTTATAGCCTCGTATTTCTTCTCCGATATTTGGGTTTTGTTTGGCCAACTTGATCTATTTATCTTGCAATGGGAAGAGGTGCTTTGTAGTGGGTTTGATCTTACAGTGCTTGATCCCAGTGACACAAGGGGAACCAACACGTATGTATCGTTGCTACTAAGGATAAAATGATGGGGTCTATCTCTACATAGATAGATCTTGTCTACATCATGTCATCGTTCTTATTGCATTACTCTGTTTCTCCGTGAACTTAATACACTAGATGCATGCTGGATAGTGGTCGATGTGTGGAGTAATAGTAGTAGATGCAGGCAGCAGTCGGTCTACTAATCTTGGACATGATGCCTATATAATGATCATTGCCTAGATATCGTCATGATTATTTGAAGTTCTATCAATTGCCCAACAGTAATTTGTTCGCCCATCGTTTGCTATTTTTCTCGAGAGAAGCCACTAGTGAAACCTATGGCCCCGGGGTCTCTTTCTCGTATTATTTGCCTTCACGATCTACTTTTCCTTTGCTTTTATTTTCAGATCTATTAAACCAAAAATACAAAAAATACTTTGCTATGTTTTATTCTTATTTATTTTATTTGGCGTTCAATCTATCAATCTACTACAATTTTATCTCATGTCCGTTTGCCTATCTTGAGGCGCCATTACCCGAAAGGGATTGACAACCCCTTTAACACGTGGGTTTCGAGGATTTGTTATCTGTGTGCAGGGGATGTTTACGTTGTGTTGCTTGGTTCCCCTACTGGTTCGATAACCTTGGTTTCGTATTTGAGGGAAATACCTACCGCTGCTGTGCTGCATCACCCCTTCTTCTTTGGGGAAATACCGATGTAGCTTCGAGCCGCATCAAAAGAAATTTCTGGCGCCGTTGCCGGGGAGGATCTTCAACATATACCAGGTTCCAAATCACAAATCTCATCTCCTTGCAATTTACATTATTTTCCATTTGCCTCTCGTTTTCCTCTCCCCCACTTCACAAAAATTTGCCGCTTTATTCACCCATCTTTTCCGTTCGCCTTTTCTTGCCGGATCTGTTTTTGAGTGCAATCTTATTGTGTAGTCATCATGACTCAAGAGAACACCAAGTTATGTGATTTCCCAAATACCAACAACAATGATTTTATTGGCACTCTGATTGCTCCTCCCGCCACTAATGTGGAGTCTTGTGATATTAATACTGCTTTGCTGAATCTTGTTATGAAAGATCAATTTTCCGGTACACCTAATGAGGAGCCGCGTCCCATCTTAATACCTTCGTGGAATTATGCGATATGCAAAAGAAAAAAGATGTGGACAATGATGTGGTGAAGATGAAATTATTTCTGTTTTCTTTGCGTGATTCTGCAAAAAAATTGGTTCTCTTCTTTGCCTCGCAATAGTATCAATTCTTGGAATAAGTGCAAAGATGCTTTTATCACTAAGTATTTTCCGCCCACAAAAATTATTTCCCTTAGAACCTAGATCATGAATTTCAAGCAATTTGAACATGAGCATGTTGCACAATCTTGGGAAAGTATGAAAATGATGCTAAGGAATTGCCCAACTCATGGGTTAAATCTTTGGATGATCATACAAAAATTTTATGCGGGGTTGAATTTTGTTTCTCATAATCTTTTAGATTCTACTGCGGGTGGTACTTTTATGGAAACTACGTTGGGTGAAGCCACCAAATTGCTTGATAATATCATGGCAAATTATTCGCAATGGCATACCGAAAGAGCTCCTACTAGTAAAAAAGTTAATTCGGTTGAAGAAATTTCTTCTTTGAGTGAAAAAGTTGATGCTCCTATGAAATTGGTTGCTACTAAAAGTTATCCTATTGATTTTAATGATATGCCTTTGTCTACTTTGATTGAGCAAAATAGTGATGCCATAGATGTGAATTTTATCTCTCGAAATAATTTCAATAACAATGCTTATAGAGGTAATTTTAATCCTAGGCCTTTTCCTAGTAATTCCTCTAATAATTATGGTAATTCCTATGGAAATCAATCTTTTTATAATAATAATAGGAACATCTCTGATCTTGAGAATAATATTAAAGAATTTATCAACACACAAAAAGTTTTCAATACTACTATAGAAGAAAAGTTGAATAAGATTGATGATTTGTCTAGAAGTGTTGATAGAATTTCTCATGATGTGGAAAATCTCTAGATGAAATTTTTTGTGCCTAAGGTTGATGAATCAATTAAAGCTCTTTATGTTTCTATGGATGAAAGTAAGAAAAGAACCGCTATGCTTAGAGCTAAAAGAGAATTTTTAGAAAAAGCGTTTTCCAATGATTACCTTCGTAAAAGTGATGAAGATCTTAAAATGATTGGTCATTCTTCTATTTATTCCTTGTTTAGTAAAATTTATATTGATGAAAAAGGGACTGGAGAAGAGTCAACTTTAGCTAGAAGGCGTCCCGATAATTCGGAGGGTGAAAATCTTGTTGAGAAAATTGATAAAAGTGGGTTTGAAGAGGTCAAAACTTTAACTAGTGATGTGCTCACTCTTTGGGATTACAAAGACTTTAAAGATGATAGTTGCTCTTTGATTGATTGTATTTCTTTTTTGCAATCCATGATGAATTCACCTCATGCCTATGAACAAAATAAAGCTTTTACTAAACATATTGTTGATGCTATGATGAAAGCTTTTGAAGAAAATTTGGAATTAGAAGTATAAATTCCTAGAAAATTGCATGATAAATGGGAACCTACTATCAAAGTCAAGATTAAAAATTATGAGTGTTTTGCTTTGTGTGACTTGAGTGCTAGTATTTCTACAATTCTGAAATCTTTATGTGATGTGCTTGGTCTTACCGATATTGAATCATGTTCTTTGAATTTGCACTTGGCGGATTCTACTATTAAAAAGCCTATGGGAAGAATTAATGATGTTCTTATTCTTGCAAATAGGAATTATGTGCCCATAGATTTTATTTTTCTTGATATTGATTGCAATCTGTCTTGTCCAATTATTCTTGGTAGACCGTTTTTACGCACTATTAGTGCCGTGATTGATATGAAAGAAGGCAATATCAAGTTCCAATTTCCTTTGAGAATGGGTATGAAACACTTTCCTAGAACAAGAATTAGGCCACCATATGAATCGGTCATGATGGTATCTTATGGATCTCGAACCAAGGATGACAAAACTTAGATCCTTGCTTTATGCCTAGCTAAGGGCGTAAAACTATAGCGCTTGTTGGGAGGAAACCCAATGAATACAATTCATTTTTGCTTTTTGCTTTCTGTTCTTGAGTGTTTGCAGAATTATGCTACTGTTATGATTGTGTTTTTTGTGTTTTAATTAGTGTTTGTGCCAAGTAAAGCCTTTAGGACCTTCTTATGTGATAGTTGTTTGATCTTGCTGAAAAACAAAAAAATTTGCGCTCACAAAAAAAATTGTTAAAAATCACCAGAGCGTGCTAAAATACCAATTCTTTATGCAGAGAATTAATATACAAATTTCTCAGGTCGTCCTAATTTTTCAGAATTTTTGGAGTTCCAGAAGTATTCGAAATAGTCAGATTACTACACACTCTTCTGTTTTGACAGATTCTGTTTTCTTTGCGTTCTGTGCTTGTTTTGATGGCTCTATGGTTTTCTTTAATGAGTTTTTGCCATAGAAAATTTGGAATACAGTAGATATAATGCAAAAATAAAATATGAATTGGTTTTATACAGTACTTATAGTAGTGGTTTACTTTCTTGCACTAACGAATCTCACGAAGGTTTTGTTGAGTTTTGTGTGATTCAAGTTTTCAAGTTTTGGGTTATCTTACGATGGATGAAGGAATAAGGAGTAAGAAGAGCCTAAGCTTGGGGATGCCCCGGCATCCCAAGCTATTATCCAAAAGTGAGCAAGCAACTAAGCTTGGGGATGCCCGAGTGGCATCCTCTTTCTTCTAACGACCATCGGTATTTTACTCAAAGCTATATCTTTATTCGTCACATACTATGTGTTTTGCTTGGAGCATCTTGTATGATATGAGTCTTTGCTTGTTTTATTTTGTGTTTTAAGTCTTGATTCCTTGCTGGACATACCTATTTGAGAGAGCCAAAATTATGTCATGACTTGTTAGAATTGCTCTCTATGCTTCACTTAAATATTTTATGAGCTATGTACTTGCTCTAGTGCTTCACTTATATCTTTTTGAGCACGGTGTGCTTTAGTATTTTTGAAGAAATGCTCTCTTGCTTCACTTAGTTTTATTTGAGAGTTAGTAAAATTTTCAAGAAATTCTCTCTTGCTCCACTTAAATTATTTTGAGAGAAAAAAAAATCATGATCATGATCTTTACTTATATTTGTTTGAGCTTATGAAAAGAAACATATGAAAATTAGTTCCAAAGTGATAGATATCCAAGAAGGATATAATAAAAACTTTCATGAAGATCATTGGACAAAATAAACTTGATTCTTAGTAATGGTTTTGAGATATGATGATGTGATATGTGAGTTATGTTATGAGTAATTATGCTTTAGTAAGAATATTGGTGTTAAGTTTTGTGATTCCCTATGCAAGCACAAAAGTCCATAATTACACAATAAAATTATATCCTACTTGTGGTGCATTATTCGGTGTTAATTATGCTTAATGCTCGCTTATGAGATTATTCGTTTCTTGGTTGGTCGCTTCTCAGTCTTTTGCTAGCCTTCATTTTGCACTAAGTATGATCTCTACTTGTGCATACAAAAAACTTTAAACCAGTTTTGCCACATGAGTCCACTATATCTACCTATATGCGGTATTCTTTTGCCATTCTAAGCAAATTTGTATGCGCCCTCTCTAATGTTCAAAATAAACTTCTCGTTTGTGTGTTCATTCCACTCGCAGGGCGATGAGGGGTGGCTAATATTTTCCATGCTAGATGTGTTATTCTCACGATGAGTGTTTATTCACTTGCCATTGCACGAGAGTAAGGCAAAGGTATTAGGGATGCCCAATCCGGAAATGAAAAATTAATTTAGTTTATGTTGTCAAATAATAAATTCCTTGGAAAGTGTTGGTATGGAGGGCAACCATGGATACTACTAGCCATGGAAAGTGAAAGTATGGTTGAAAAAGGAATAAACTTTATTTTCTGTTTGGGAACCACCTATGATATATCTAGCATGGAAAGTATTGGGAACTCTATGTCGTTTTTGTTGGTGGGAAGGATACACCTCCCAAAATGTTTTTATCTCTAAGTTTTTCGCTTTGAGCTCTGGCACCTCTACAGATTCCTACTTCCCTCTGTGAAGGGCCTTTCTTTTACTTTATGCAATTTTCATTTTGAATTTGAGTCTCCATCTTCTCTTATAAAAGCACCAACTAGCAGGCAATATGATCGTACTTGAGTATTGGGTGTAGTTAATATCTTGAAGTGTGTTTCATGAATGGATCAATGGTTGAGCATGATGGGCTAGGGATAACTTATTTTAGCGTTGATATTCTGAAAGACATGGTTGCTTGTTGATATGCTTGAGTATTTAAATTATCATCTCAAAACTAGACTATTGCGTTGAACAATATAAAAGTCCAAATGCACATGCTATAAAGAAAAGAATATGATATGACATGTTAGGCACCATTCCACATCAAAAATTCTGTTTTTATCACTTACCTACTCGAGGACGAGTAGGAGTTAAGCTTGGGGATGCTGATACGTCTCCAACGTATCTATAATTTTTTATTGTTCCATGCCGTTATATTATCAATCTTGGATGTTTTATACTCATTTTATAGTCATTTTATATCATTTTTTTGGTACTAACCTATTGACATAGTGCCAAGTACCGATTCTTTATTTTACGCATGTTTTTACATCGCAGGAAATCAATACCAAACGGAGTCCAAATGCAACGAAACTTTACAGAGATTTTTTATGGACTAGAAGACACCCAATGGGCTAAGGCTGCACCTGGGGGTGCTCCGAGGAGAGCACAACCCACCAGGGCACGCCAGGAGACCCATGCGCGCCCTGGTGGGTTGTGCCCACCTCGGGTGCCCCTCGGACCGCCTCTTTGCTCTATAAATACCCCAATATTCCAGAAACCCTAGGGGAGTCGACGAAAATCAATTCCATCCGCCGCAGAGTCCAGAACCACCAGATCAAATCTAGACACCATCACAGATGGGGTCCACCACCTCCATTGGTGCCTCTTCGATGATGCATGAGTAGTTCCTTGTAGACCTTCGGGTCCGTAGTTAGTATCTTGATGGCTTCCTCTCTCTCGCTGAATTCTGAATACAGTGGTCTCTTGGAGATCCATATGATGTAACTCTTTTTGCGGTGTGTTTGTTGGGATCGGATGCACTTTGAGTTTATGATGAGATCTATTTTTTTATATCCATGAAAGTATTTGAGTTTCTTTGGTCTCTTTTATGCATGATTGCTTATAGCCTCGTATTTCTTCTCCGATATTTGGGTTTTGTTTGGCCAACTTGATCTATTTATCTTGCAATGGGAAGAGGTGCTTTGTAGTGGGTTCGATCTTACGGTGCTTGATCCCAGTGACACAAGGGGAACCAACACGTATGTATTGTTGCTAGTAAGGATAAAACGATGGGGTCTATCTCTACATAGATAGATCTTGTCTACATCATGTCATCGTTCTTATTGCATTACTACGTTTCTCCATGAACTTAATACACTAGATGCATCTTTGGATAGTGGTCGATGTGTGGAGTAATAGTAGTAGATGCAGGCAGGAGTCGGTCTACTAATCTTGGACGTGATGCCTATATAATGATCATTGCCTGGATATCGTCATGATTATTTGAAGTTCTATCAATTGCCCAACAATAATTTTTTCACCCACCGTTTGCTATTTTTCTCGAGAGAAGCCACTAGTGAAACCTACGGCCCCGGGTCTCTTTCTCATATTATTTGCCTTCACGATCTACTTTTCCTTTGCTTTTATTTTCAGATCTATTAAACCAAAAATACAAAAATACTTTGCTGCGTTTTATTCTTATTTATTTTATTTGGCGTTTGATCTATCAATCTACTACAATTTTATCTCACGTTCGTTTGCCTATCTTGAGGCGCCGTTACCCGAAACGGATTGACAACCCCTTTAACATGTCGAGTTGCGAGAATTTGTTATCTGTGTGCAGGGGCTGTTTATGTTGTGTTGCTTGGTTCTCCTACTGGTTCGATTACCTTGGTTTCATATCTGAGGGAAATACCTACCGTTGTTGTGTGATACGTCCATTTTGCATCATGTTTTCTTACTGTTATTTATAATGTTTTTATCCATAAGAATGCGTTTTGGAGTAATTATAATGCCTTTTCTTTCATAATATGGAAGGCATACATAAAGAGGGAGAATTCTGGCAGCTAGAAATCTGGACCTAGAAAAGCTACGTCAGGCCACCTATTCTGCACAACTCCAAACAAGCTGAAACTTCACGAGGATTTTTTATGGAATATTTGAGAATTATTGGAGAAAATAACTACCAGAGGGGCCCACCAGGTGGGCACAACCCACCTGGGCGCGCCAGGAAGCCCAGGCGCGCCCTGGTGGGTTGTGCTCACCCAGGCCCACCTCCGGTGCCCATCTTATGGTATATAGGTCATTTTGACCTAGAGAAAAATAAGGAGAGGAATTTCGGGACGGAGCACCGCCGTCTCGAGGCGGAACTTGGGAGCGAGCACTTTTGCCCTCCGACAGAGCGATTCCGCCGGGTGAACTTCCCTCCCAGAGGGGGAAATCATCGTCATCATCATCACCAACAACTCTCCCATCTTGGGGAGGGCAATCTCCATCAACATATTCAACAACACCATCTCATCTCAAACCCTAGTTCATCTCTTTTGTTCAATCTTGTCACCGGAACTATAGATTGGTGTTTGTGGGTGACTAGTAGTGTTGATTACATCTTGTAGTTGATTACTATATGGTTTATTTGGTGGAAGATTATATGTTAAGATCCATTATACTATTTAATACCCCTCTGATCATGAGCATGCTTATCATTTGTGAGTAGTTACTTTTGTTCTTGAGGTCACGTGAGAAATCATGTTGCAAGTAATCATGTGAATTTGATATGTGTTAGATATTTTGATAGTATGTATGTTGTGATTCCCTTAGTGGTGTCATGTGAATGTCGACTACATGACACTTCACCATATTTGGGCCTAAGGGAATGCATTATGGAGTAGCAATTAGATGATGGGTTGCGAGAGTGATGTAAGCTTAAACCCAGCTTTATGCGCTATTCCGTAAGGGACCGATTGGATCCAAAAGTTTAATGCTATGGTTAGAATTTATTCTTAATACTTTTCTCATAGTTGCGGATGCTTATGGAGGGTTAATCATAAGTAGGAGGTTTGTTCAAGTAAGAACAACACCTAAGCACCGGTCCACCCACATATCAAATTATCAAAGTAGCGACACAAATCGAACCAACATGGTGAAAGTGACTAGATGAAATTTCTGTGTACCCTCAAGAATGCTTTGCTTATCATAAGAGACCGTTTTGGCCTGTCCTTTGCCTCAAAAGGATTGGGATACCTTGCTGCACTTTTGTTACTACTATCGTTACTTGCTCGTTATAAATTACCTTGCTATCAAACTACTCTGCTACTTACAATTTCAGCACTTGCAGACATTACCTTATTGAAAACCACTTGTCATTTCCTTCTGCTCCTCGTTGGGTTTGACACTCTTACTTATCGAAAAGAGCTACAATTGATCCCATATACTTGTGGGTCGTTAAGGCTATTTTCTGGCGCCGTTGTCGGGGAGTGAAGCGCCTTTGGTAAGTGGAATTTGGTAAGGAAATATTTATATAGTGTGCTGAAATTTATTGTCACTTGTTACTATCGAAAACAATCCTTTGAGGGGTTTGTTCGGGGTATCTTCACCTCGTCCGGAACCACAATTAGCTACCCCTCAACACTACAAAAAAATACACTTCCGTGATGATACATGTTTGTCACAGTAGGTCACGTTTTCTGTCATGTATGTACATCCATGACGATTTTATGACAGAATCAAGATAGTCATACCTGTGTTGTCGTAGAAGTGTTCCATGACATTACCAAAATTATCATCACAGAAGTGTCTACTTCCATGACGATACATGGCGTTTCATGGAAGAGCTTTTGTCAAGGGTGACCGACATGTGGCATCCTCCGTAACGGGTCGCCGTTAAGCTATCGGGTCCAGTTTGGGATCCGATAACCCGCTAACAGCCCGGACCAATGAGGATTTTCCATGTGTAAAATTCCCATTGGCCGGAGGAAACACGTGTTGGCTCACTGTTGGGACAGATGTCATCCATTCATTGGACAGGAGGCGCCTATGGTACGTCGACACGTGGCACGGCCCTGCAGAGGCCCATTTCGGTGAAAAGGCCGGCCCGTTTGACTTGGTCAAAAGGTAACGGGTCGGCCCACGAAAAGCCTGTTAATGGCATGTTCGTATATAGCCCATTTACGGCCCGCTAACTAACGGCCCGTTACGGCCTATCATAATTAAGCCCGGTAGCTTCATCTAGGCCGTCCAATATGATTCCAGCTCGTTGTAACTTCTGGACCATGTACGGCCCATGATGTCTTTCAGCCCATACGAGGCCATTTGTAACTATTGGCCCATTAACGGCCCATGGTGAATCTGGCCCGCAATGAACATTGTACCGCTTTATACCCATCAACGGCCTATTATTCCATTGGTCCGTTTCCAACCCGTGTTATCTTTCGGCCTTCTCAGGGCCCATTTATTCTTGGGCTCATTTCCAGCATTCGGTTACTTACGACCACATCGGCCTTTTTCGCTTGTGGGCCAAATTTAGCCCGTGGTTACAATCGGCCCGTTTGCGGCCCGTTAATCCGTTGGGCCGTTTTCATAGCGTCATCAAATACGGCCGATTAACGACGGCCCGTTATTGTCGGCCCATGAATGGACGATTCCAAATCTAGCCCGTTTACGGCCCATAATGCGGTCTGTTATTGGCCCATGTTTGGCCTATCAATCATACGGCCCGTAGAAGTCCCATTGACTTTACGACCCGTTGAAGGCCCATTGTTTCTATGGCCCTTAGAAAGCCCCTTGTTTCTGCGGCCCATAGGAGGCCCATGGTAACTACAGTAAATATGTAGCCCATGGTTATTGTGGCCTAGTTTTGAAAAATAGGTTATTGCGGCCACTAGCAAACCGCGGAAAAAGAACTGCACTGACTACAAGCAAAGAAATAAACAAGACAACAAGGAAATAAATAAACAAGCAACTTACGCTAGGCTATCACGGCTATTGCACATATTACATCCACTGGGCATCAAAGTTCGCCACCAGTGCAAATATAGGGAACAAAGTAGCATATCATATACACTGGTTGTCAAAGTTGGCGACCAGTGCAAATAAACGCCGCAGCAAAACAAGTCTAGAACTGAAACCACTTCAGAAGAGCTCAAGAAACAATATCCTGGGTACCCATAATGCTAGCAATATGCTTAGCAAGCTTATTAAATTTCTCTTGTTTACGCTTAAATCCTCCAAAGACTTGTCATTGCACAAGAAAGTATGCATCTGAATTCTGCAGGGACTTCCTCAGTCCTTCGGCTTCTTACCGTAGCACAGCTGACTGATGCCTTTCAACTTGTAGCTAAGACTGAAGGAGCCGAAGTGATTCAAGCAATGAGTTCAAAGAGTAGATGAATGTATAAACATTGTTGACAAATGGAATACATTATGAAAAATATATGGCACGATACAATTCACATATACGATGACTGGCTAAACAAGGATGACATTGCATGATTCACGTATATGATGCCTGGCTAAAGAAGATGGCATTGCATAATTCCCATATACTACCTCCGTTCCTAAATATTTGTCTTTTTAGAGATTTCAAATGGACTACCACATACGGATGTATATAGACATATTTTAGAGTGTAGATTCACTCATTTTGCTCCGTATGTAGTCACTTGTTGAAATCTCTAAAAAGAAAAATAATTAGGAATGGTGGGAGTATGATATAGAAACCAAACAGGTGGCATTAAAACAAAGCAAATCTAAACTAAGCTGATGGCATATAAGATGTATAATGTAAGCAATGCGAGGCACCATATGCATGATATGACCAACATCAGCATGCCAGGTTAGAGCAAACACCTCAGGTGGTAAATAGGAGTGGTCGGATCCCTCTGAATCCCCATCTGAAAGGTTATCTTCCTCTAGAATACAATCTAGAATGGCGAGAGGGGGGGGGGGCACTTCGCCCACCATGTAGCGGCGTCTGCATGACATTATATTCCCACGCAACGGTCTTCTCTTTTTCTCTACATGTTCAGTACGATTGTGTACAATAACTGACATGACAATACAAAAATTAGTTAGATCTTGTAAGGCCTAAGGGGTGAATGCAGAAATCAAGACTGATGGTACCAAACGAGTGGATAGATCCAAAACTAGTGATAGCAGGTAGATTATAGCTTCAGTTTAAAAAGATAGACAATGGATCATCTACTGTTTGTTGCCCACCCAACATGAACCACATAGAAGACCCCAGATGAACCAGATAGTAGATAGATACTATTCGTTGCTGCCTCGATATGAGACCCACGGGCATTTTAGAACTCAAGTTTGAATGATAAAGTAGCAGGTAGTAATAACCGATGTATAACGTAAGCAAACACGAAAGACTGCGACCTCTCTTCCGGAACTGTGTAGTCCTTAGGTTCATCTGCTCAGTCGATGATGGTAATGCAGTTGGCGTGGCTGCCGGCAACGAGGATGTCGGTGGGAACGACACCTATGGGATCACAAGGATCCCTACTGCGGTTGCGGGGCGCGGGGTTGAGAGAAGAGCGGATCTAACAGAGAGTACGATTCGTTTATCCGTGTTCGGGCCGCGAGGATGCATAAAACCCCAGTCCTGCTTTGGTGGATGTATTCTGAGTTCTTGAGCTAGCTACGGGTGTAACGAGCTCCAAAAGCGAATCCTTCTCCGTGGCGCCTCGGGCCTCCTTTTATAGGAAAAGGGGTCGCCACAGTGGCAAGCAGGAGGTGGAAAGGGTATAGTGCCACGAGGTTATCCCTCGTATTACAGGACAAGATGCATTTAATGCATCTCTTAGGTGTCCTCTCACTTTATCGGGGACGGGAGCGAGGCCCGTCCCATCCGTCGCCGCTCCTCCTTCCTTCGACATGCGCCCTGGCCAGCGATGCATGCGGTGCCATGTAGGCAGGCAGGCAGCTGAGGTGGCGCGATGGCGGAGCCTCCACGAAGGGTTGCATGTTGCCACGCAGGTGCCTGCCCAGCTGGTTGGGTCGGCAGCTGCATGCGAACGGTGGTGGAAACTTGGTTGGTGCGGGTCTGGCAGCGGCCTGTCGACGTCCTCGGCAAGGGCCTTGCCGGGGCCCCAGCAAGGGTCTTGCCGTGGTGCTTGCTGTCTTCCCCGGCAAGGCGTCTGCCGGGGGCCTTGTGAATATCCTTGGCTATAATCCTGCCAAGGGTCGTCGTCTTTTGGTCCTCATCTCGTCTTGTACGTTTATGATCTTGACGAAGATCTGCATGCCACCAAGGAGGTGTCTCCCGAGCCCTTGGCTCAACGTAGTAGATTACGCTAGAGGTTGTGGGCTCAAGGGTGACTCACTCTGTTGGTGTGGGGCGAGCTGCCCCGGCAAGGGTCTTGCCGGGGCTGCCAAAGTTGTCCCCAGCAAGGGTCTTGCCGGGGGAGCCTGCTCCGTCCCTCCGCTTATTGTGGTTTTTGGTCTTGGCGTTGTTTTGATTATCTTGGGCTTTGGTCTTACCTTGGCTCACCTCCCTTGCTCTGCTTGGTGCGACCGTGGGCGCGACTCATTGCCGTGCTGCAGGTATAGGGGTACAAAAAGTGCACCCCTCTATTTGTACACCGACAGGAGCCCCCGGGCCTGGGCCACACATAAGCGTGACGCGTTGTTGGGCTAGGCCCAGAACGGTGCTCGGCCAGGTAGGGTGGCTTTTACCGCGGTAAAACTTTTTGCACGCTCCGCTTCCCACGACTCGCGCGCGCGGTGTGGCGTGGAAGCGGCAGCGTGGCGGGCGGACATGCGTGGGGCGGTTTCCGCGCATGCGTCACGTCACGATTAGTGGGAAGAGAAAGGAGGCGGCCCGCCTTCTCCGTAAAAGGAATAACCGCGCGCGCTGCTCACTTTACCTTCCTCCCCTGCGCCTTTTCCAATCTCAGAACCGCCGCTCCCTTTTCCTTCTTCTCTAAGCTTTCGCCATCGCCTGTTGTTGCCGTGTCCCTGCTGCCCCTTGTTCTTCGCTCCTATTAGCCACCATGGCGCACAAATCTACCAGGGGTAAAGGAGGGGCCAAGGATGCCGGAGTGACGGAGGCATCGGAGAGTGCGCTGGCGGCGCAGCAGACGCAATTCGCCTTCTTTTCCCCCTCGATGGTCGACGTACACGAGCTCCGGGACTCCTTTAGGCCCCTGTGGGGGGTGAAGACGGGGGGAAAGAAGTCGGGGCATCCAGCCACGCGCGTCATCCCTGCCGACTGTGCCGAGGCCGCTCCGAATCGGTACCCTTTCTTCATTGATTATTTCTCCCGCGGGCTCTGTCCTGCCTTCTTTGATTTCTTCAGCGACATCATGCATACTTTCGGTTTCCGTCTTCTGGATTTTACCCCGAACGCTGTGGCGTGCATGGCTCTTTTTGCGCACCTCTATGAAGGTTTCGCCGGGGTGCACCCCAACACGGCACTCTTCCGCCATTACTTCTTCCCTCGGATCCAGACAGGGGGCGCCATCTCTGGCTGCGTCACCTGGATCCCTAGATCCAAGGGGACATATCCGGACGGTGCCATGAAGGAGAGGTGGGAAGAGTGGCGGGGCTGGTGGTGCTGGATTGAAGAGGATGATCCCCCGGCATTCTGCGAGGTGCGCCGGGCGCCGCCGGTCCGTAGGAGTGATTGGAGCGACGTCGATGAAGATGACGGGAAGCTCACTCCTGTCATCACCAGGATCCTTCGGCTTACCGAGGCCGGGCTCACCCTTGAGATGATCGGGGTGGATTTCATCCGCCGCTGGATCGCTCCACTGCATAACAAGGGGAGGCCGGCCTGGCTCTTCGCGAATCCTGCGGACATCATGCGACTCCGCCCCGGCCTTGACCACAACTTCACCGTGATGCGGCATGCTCACCTCTGCCAGCGACTCTTTCAAATTGACGTAGGTCGTGATGGCGAGGTCGAGCGGACCGGCAAGGTTGCGAGGGCCGCCGCGAAGGCCGGCAAGGTTGTCAAGAAGCCTTTGTTCAAGTTAACGGAGGGAGTAGTCCCATTGTGCAATAACTCCCGTCGGTCCGACATCATTGCCATGATGCCGGACTGCAATGCGCATGGCCCCGTTCAAAGCTTGTTCGTGCTGGATGATGCCCAAGTGTAGGAGTTCTTCGACACTCTACATGAGGGATATGTCAACACTGACGTCGAGCAATTGCTCGTCCAGGACACCTCCCAGGCGGAACTGGACTACATTGCTGCCAGGGCAAGGGAGGCACAGCTTGTCACGGAGGCCGGCAGTGCTAGTGGTATGGAGGACTGGGCCGCGGCGGCCGTGAAGGAGGAGGAGCTCGCCCGATGGGCGGCGGCCGCCGGGGAAGTCAGCAGTGCCGAGATCGGGGCCCCGCTTGTCGAAGACGCGGCCGACGAGTCGTCGTCGGAGGAGGCCGGGGCCGCGGGCCCGACGCCTGCCACGGGAAGAGGGCGAGTCCTGCGGCGGGCTGGCTTTGGCAAGCCGGTCCGGCCCGGCAGGGCTGCACGGCCTTAGCTGACCTTGGAGGGGTCTGGGCGCCACACGAGGGCCACATCGGCAAAGAGGCTGACGAAGGCCACAGAGAAGAAGAAGACAGCTGCCCCTTCCTCATCCAGGTGTGTCCAGACTCCGCCTTCCTCACCCCCTCCGGCAGATGCCGACTCGGATGCCAACGCGGGGGTCACCTTCGATTACGGGTCTCTCAGCCCGAGGAGGAAGAGAAAAGCCGTGGAAGAGGAGGAGATGGAAGATGAGTAAGTGCCTTGTTCCTTACTGTCATCTATGTTCCTCCGAATTGTGCCACTTATCTTGATCTTCTTTGGTCTTTGCAGGGACGCGTAGACGATGGCCCGGAGGGTGAAGAGGGCCAAGGCCTCGGCGGGTGGAAGCCCCCGGTTGGTGCCTCACGGGCGCCACTGGTGGTGTTGAGCTTCCCGGACAGCAGCCCCCGGCATAGCCCCAGCGTAAGTTCATCACTCTCCTCGTGTTGACATGCGTTAGGGGTTTGATGCTCTGGTGCTGACCTTGTCGGGTCTGTAGGAGGGGAGCGGCAGCAGGAGGAGCCGCAGAGGGCTACTCCCAACACACCGCCTCCATCGACTACGCCGCCGCGAGGGGTGTCCCCGACAAGGGCGCCAAGTACCAAGCCCACACTCATGGAGGAGGAAGAGGGGAACGTGGGTGCTGGTGGCTTTGCCTCGGCGCCAGATGCTGGCGGGGAGGGGACTTCTGCTTCACAGCCAGGCACTGGTGAGTCGCCCGTTCTTCGTCCCTGTTTTTCTCTTGCTTCTTTTCTTGGCTTCATCGCCTTTCTTGTTGCCCAGATCCTTCTTCGGTGGTCATGGAGGATGTGGACACCGTCATCGGGGACATTGCCGAGGAGGCCGCGGCGGAGGCCGACAAGATTGCTGTCAAGGAGGCCGCCAAGGATGCCGTCGAGGAGGCCGCCAAGAATGCTGCTGAGGATGCCGCCACGGGGGCCGCCGGGCGATCAAGGGCGGGCTTCTCTTGGCGAGGCTAATGAGGGGCCCGCTGGGAGGCCGGCAAGGCCGTAGCCAAGGAGGAGGTGGTCGATGATCAACCTTCTTCCTCGGCAACCTCTGGCTCCAGCAGGTATTTGAAAGTGGGCAACGACCTCTTTGTCCATCTCCCAGGAGTGTCAAGCTCCCGGGCGCCCGCTGAAGGGGAGGTTTGTGATGGCGAGGTGCTCGCCACCACCGGGCTCGAGGTGGTTGATGAACCGATCGTCGGTGGCGAGGGCTCCCAGGAAGAGCGGCTTCTCCGCTCCATGGGGGCCAACTTCTGGAAACTCCAGGTGCTCCATCGCACCCGCCTGGACAAGGCCAAGTCCAGGATGGCGACGGTGGACAAGGCGGAGGCGGACTTCAAAGCGCGCGTCGCCGAGACGCAGACCTGGTTCCGCCAGACTCACGAGGAGCAGAAGGCCCTTCAGGAGGAGCTGGCCAAACGCAACGTGGAGCTCACCATGAAACTGGCCAACACCGAGAAGGCCCTGGCGGCGGCGGCGAAATTTCGGCCGCCGCGGCCGAGGCCGCCCGGATCCAAAGACCTGTGCCATGTTGGATTCTCAGGAGGAGGACCTTGCCGCGCGCGAGGAGAAGCTTGCCATGCTTCGCAGCAAGGATGAGGAGCTTGAGGCCCTTGTTGCGCGGCGAACCCAAGAGCTGGAGCAGAGGCACAAAGGGGCTCCGATGCCCAGTCTCTGGGTCATGCCGGCAAGGTGAGGGAGCTGGAAGTGGAGCGGGATGAGCTAAAGGAGCAGGTCCTGAAGCTGTCCCAGGAGAAGAACATGCTCAACAGCGCCTTGATGGAGGCGCAGCAAGCGGTCGTCAACAAGACTGGGGAGCTCTCCGAGGCCAACGACTCCATCAAGGATCTCAAGCTGAAGCTGGAGTATCTCGAGAAGATGATGTCGGAGAGCCAAGCCCGGGAGGAGATCCTGACCAAGGAGCTGGGGAAAGAGAAGCAGCTGCGGGCGGATGAGGCCGCCTCCCACCAGGATTATGTGGAGGGGGAGAACCGTTGGATCAGCCGTCTTGAGGACGTCGCCGGCAGGGTCACCACGCCGCTAGCCACCATGGGGATGCCAAACGTGAGGTATGCCCCTGAGCGCAGCGGGACCGTCAATGCCAAGCTGACCCAGTTCTTTGAGGGCGTCCTCGGAGCTCTAGCTTATGTTCACTCCAGCAGGGCGGCCACGCTAGCCACGGAGGCCCGGCGACTTTGCCGGGGGGCCATGACCAAGGTCCTCACCAAGATGGTGTACTGGAACCCCGACCTCGACTTTGAATCCGCGATGAATAGCTTGCCGGACGGTACTGACCTCATGGCGCTCAAGGAGCGTATCAAGCCCATCATTAGCGGTATCGACAAAATCCAGAGGGTGGAGGGCCAGCGCCGGGACTAGGCGCCCCGTTCTTCTTCACGGCTGCAGGTTCATGACCAAGACAATTTTCATCTTTAGTTAGAACCGCAGCAATGACTTGATGTAATATAACTCTGCAGTACTTTTAATTTTTGTGCACGTCATTTTCCTTGTTCGATTCTCCTTTGTACGTACACCCTACGTTAACTGGGCAGGCTCGCCGGCGCGTAAGCCCAGGATGGCGCCTTGGGTACGGATGCCCATTGGCTTGCCGGGTATGCGTGCTACCGGGCGAACCACCTTACCGTCCTTAATGCGGCCGCTCGAACTGTCGAGCTTGACTCGAGTCAGAATCGAGAGCGTTGCCAATCACGGAAGGCTACCCTGCCGCTCTCGACGCAGCCACTTGAGTTGTCGAGGGGACTCGAAACAAATCAAGGGCGTTGCCGATCGCGGGAGAGCCCCTTTTGCATACAGTTTTTCCGTACAAAGGAATGACATCTCCAAGGGAAACAAACTCATATGAAAGGAAAGAAGTAGTCAGGGTTCGGTGTGACTTAGCTTCTGTTTGTAGCCGCACCAGCATCGATCTTCTGGCCCTCCTTCTTCCTTAAGAGCTATGGCGATGAAGAGCCGCTAACTTAACCGTCAGAGCCGATTCTCACAACTGCACCCCCTACCTGGCGCGCCAAAGATGTCGGTCGGAACGACACCTATGGGATCACAAGGATCCCTACTTCGGTTGCGGGGCGCGGGGTTGAGAGAAGAGCGGATCTGACAGAGAGTACGCGGTTCGTTTATCCACGTTCGGGCCGCGAGGATGCGTAAAACCCTAGTCCTGCTTTGGTGGATGTATTCTGAGTTCTTGAGCTAGCTACGGGGTGTAACGAGCTCCAAAAAGCCGAATCCCTCTCCTGGTCGCCTCGGGCCTCCTTTTATAGGAAAAGGGGTCACCACAGTGGCAAGCAGGAGGCGGAAAGGGTACAGTGTCGCCAGGTTATCCCTTGTATTACAGGACAAGATGCATTTAATGCATCGCTTAGGTTTCCTCTCGCTTTATCGGGGACGGGAGCGAGGCCCGTCCCATCCGTCGCCGCTCCTCCTTGCTTCGACACGCACCCTGGCCAGTGATGCATGCGGTGCCATGTAGGCAGGCAGGCAGCTGAGGTGGCGCGGTGGCAGAGCCTCCACGAAGGGTTGCATGTTGCCACGCAGGTGCCTGCCCAGTTGGTTGGGTCGGCAGCTGCATGCGAACGACGGTGGAAACTTGGTTGGTGCGGGTCTGGCGGCGGCCTGTCGACGTCCTTGGCAAGGGCCTTGCCGGGGCCCCGGCAAGGGTCTTGCCGTGATGCTTGCTGTCGTCCCCGGCAAGGCACCTGCTGGGGGCCTTGTGGATATCCTTGGCTAGAATCCTGCCAAGGGTCGTCGTCTTTTGGTCCTCATCTCGTCTTGTACGTTTATGATCTTGACGAAGATCTGCATGCCACCAAGTAGGTGTCTCCCGAGCCCTTGCCTCAACGTAGTAGATTACGCTAGAGGTTGTGGGCTCAAGGGTGACTCGCTCTGATGGTGTGGAGCGAGCTGCCCGGCAAGGGTCTTGCCGGGGCTGCCAAAGTTGTCCCCGGCAAGGGTCTTGCCGGGGGAGCCTGCTTCGCCCCTCCGCTTCTTGTGGGTTTTGGTCTTGGCGTTGCTTTGATTATCTTGGGCTTTGGTTTTACCTTGGCTCACCTCCCTTGCTCTGCTTGGTGCGACTGCATGCGGCTCGACCGCCTGCACAGTATAGGGGTACAAAAAGTGCACCCCTCTATTTGTACACCTTCAGAGGAAGATGATCTGAGGCGGTGAAAGAAAGTCTGCAGTGGGAATCTCTGCTGCAGTGAACGCTTCTGTCGATGGTGCACCTCGGGTGGGGTGGATGACGGCACGACAGGAGCAGGACATAACACACAGAGTTTTCTTTGATGCCTATCTGAAAATTAAGTAAATCTGTAAGGGCTCCTTAGAATTGGAGGATTCTATAAACACAGGGACATGAAAAACACAGGAATAGGATAGGAATGCACGTGCAAAACAGAGCATTTGGAAACATAGGATTTCTGTCAACCTGGGTGTTTGGTTCACATGAATTGGAAGAACACAGGAATGGAGAAACATGGTCAAATTAAAGTCAAACCACGTGAAAATGAAAAAAATAAGAATCTTATTATGCCAGTAATGCAATTAGTCCTGTTCTTCATGCATATTAATTTGAAAAGGACGTCCAACTGGATATAAAGATTCCTACGTTTTTTCTTTGAAAGAGACACCAAAGGAAAAAAATGGTCCTGTTTTGCTTTGCTCCACTCCTAACCAAATGCACGAATAGTAGTACCATAGTAGTTCCATAGCAAAGGATCCCTGAGGGATCGACATGAATGCAGAGTAACAAAGTGATGCAACGAGTGTACAACCTCTTTGGCATAGCCTTGTCGACCTCAACATCATTGGGTTGGACGTGGAGGATGGTGATGCTGGTGTGACTGTCGGAGGCGGGGAAGAAGATCTGAGGCCTCTGGAAATGGCGCCGAGGGTACTGCTCTGCTGTGATGGACAGTTCCATCGTTGGAGCAGCTCCAGTGAGGTGTACGGCGACGCGGCTGAAGCAGGACAAGACAGACAACGTTAATCTGAAGTTGGACTCTAATATCATCTGCAATAGATGATGTAAAATACATCACCAAAAAGTGCTAGATGTAAAACGCATCATCCGTGCCATGGCCGCTCCGATAGATGTTGTAAATACTGTTTACTCTAAACTTAACAGAAGAAAATGAACTTTACAGTCGAAACTAAATTTTACTATCGAAACAGATTGAACTAGTAGAAGAGCATTGCAATAGATGTTTAGGGCGTTCGAGCACTAGTGGTAGAGAATCAGTGATCTAAATCAGCAGACGCTCGAACAGGGAATGCACTAGCAGAGAGCAAGTCATGTAGCAGAATCATGAAGCGAGTGCTAAAGCAAAGCAACTCCTCAGAGTTGCCGGAGGTCGTGGCAAAGAAGAAGAAGCAGCGCAAGCGAGAGCAAGAGCAGAGCAGCAACACGAACGAGAGCAAGAGCGGAGCAGCAGCACCACCGACAGCAATAGCAGAGCAGAGCAGCAGCACGAACGAAAGCAAGAGAAATGCAGCAGCGCGACCGACAACAAGAATAGAGCCGCAGCGCGAGCAAGAGCCGGAGCAGCAGTAGCGCGAGCGAGAGCCGGAGTAGCTACAGCTAGTGCCGGTGTGGAAGTCGCCGTTGAGGAAGCAACGACATGGGGGAGAGACGTCGTGGATGAAGTGGCCGGTGGCCGGCGACGGCACTATCGATGGAGACCCGCCATGGCTGCTCGGTATCAAGCACCGGCAGCCCCGTGAGATTGAATAAAAGATAAAATGCAGAGGTGAGTGTAGAACCTCCTTGGTGGCACTGAGTTGGCCTCGGCTTCATCAGAGGAATTGGTGAGGGTGTTGCGGTTCCGGTGGGGCAGGTCAAGACGGTGCTGTGGGGATGGAGGTGGCGCGATAGACGAGGCGACATCGGGGCAGCTCCTTGGAGGTGGAGGATGGGGCGGCTGATCCGGCGGGATGACGAGATCGACGATGAATCCTCATCCGGTGCGGTGGATGAGGGACGGCGAGCTGTTGCGATGGACGATGTCGTTGGGGAAGAGTCTCTGGCTGGGCGGTGGTCGGGAGGCCGACCAAGGAGCACGGGGTTTCGTGGGTTTTGGCGGCCTCGGTGTATGAATTGGGGGGAGGGGGGGATGAAGGGGAAGGTAGGGGGAGCCATGGCTTAGGGATGCGCTTGTCCAAAATGTAGGGTAAGTTATCGGCGTACCCCCACCGGTTTTGACACCGCGATATCGAGCCGGCATTTCCGGCTGAGGGGTAGAAGGGGGATTTCGCGTGTCTGGGCTGCAGGACCGATTTCGGATGAGGAGGGAGTTTTCGCGCACGTCGAAATTTCGGGATAACAAGGCGCGGCGCGAGTTGAAGAGGCGGAAGTTTCAAAGCAGATGAGACAAAAGATACTCGAGCTTGGAAAATTTCGGGATAATGATGACCCACAAGTATAGGGGATCTATCATAGTCCTTTCGATAAGTAAGAGTGTCGAACCCAACGAGGAGCATAAGGAAATGATAAGCGGTTTTCAGCAAGGTATTCTCTGCAAGCATTGAAATTATAGGTAATGTATAGTTTTGTGATAAGATAATTGGTAACGAGCAACAAGTAAGAAAAGTAAATAAAGTGCAGCAAGGTGGCCCAATCCTTTTTGTAGCAAAGGACAAGCCTGGACAAACTCTTATATAAAGGAAAGCGCTCCCGAGGACACATGGGAATTATCGTCAAGATAGTTTTCATCACATTCATATGATTCACATTCGATACTTTGATCATTTGATATGTGGGTGGACCGGTGCTTGGGTGCTGCCATTACTTGGACAAGCATCCCACTTATGATTAACCCCTATTGCAAGAATCCGCAACTACAAAAGAAGTATTAAGGTAAACCTAACCATAGCATGAAACATATGGATCCAAATCAGCCCCTTACGAAGCAACGCATAACCTAGGGTTTAAGCTTCTATCACTCTAGCAACCCATCATCTACTTATCACTTCCCAATGCCTTCCTCTAGGCCCAAACAATGGTGAAGTGTCATGTAGTCAACGTTCACATAACACCACTAGAGGAGAGACAACATACATCTCATAAAAATACCGAACGAATACCAAATTCACATGACTACTAATAGCAAGAATTCTCCCATGTCCTCAGGAACAAATGTAACTACTCACAAAGTATATTCATGTTCATAATCAGAGGAGTATTAATATGCATAAAGGATCTGAACATATGATCTTCCACCAAATAAACCAACTAGCATCAACTACAAGGAGTAATCAACACTACTAGCAACCTACCGGTACCAATCCCAGACTTAGAGACAAGAATTGGATACAAGAGATGAACTAGGGTTTGAGAGGAGATGGTGCTGGTGAAGATGTTGATGGAGATTGCCCTCTCCCGATGAGAGGAGCATTGGTGATGACGATGGCGATGATTTCCCCCTCCCGGAGGGAAGTGTCCCCAGCAGAACAGCTCTGCCGGAGCGCTAGATTGGTTCTGCCAAGGTTCCACCTCATGGCGGCGGAGTCTCGTCCCGAAAGCTTGCTTATGATTTTTCTTCGGACGAAAGACTTCATATAGCAGAAGATGGCCACCGGAGGGCCAACAGGGGGCCCACGAGACAGGGGGCGCGCCCAGGGGGTAGGGCGCCCCCCACCCTCGTGGCCAGGGTGTGGACCCCCTCTGGTATTTCTTCCGCTCAGTGTTTTTTATTATTGCCAAAAATGACTTTCGTGGAGTTTCAGGACTTTTGGAGTTGTGCAGAATAGGTCTCTAATATTTGCTCCTTTTCCAGCCCAGAACTCCAGCTGCCGGCATTCTCCCTCCTTATGTAAACCTTGTAAAATAAGAGAGAATAGGCATAAGTATTGTGACATAATGTGTAATAACATCCCATAATGCAATAAATATCGATATAAAAGTATGATGCAAAATTGACGTATCAACTCCCCCAAGTTTAGACCTCGCTTGTCCTCAAGTGGAAGCCGATAACCATAAATATGTCCACATGTTTAGAGGTAGAGGTGTCGATAAAATAAAATACGGACATGAGGGCATCATGATTATTCTCATAACAGCAACATATATGGATATTGTCATATGATTTCTTATGCTCAAGTAATAATCTATTCACAATGCAAAGTATGAATCAGAAACTTTGTTGAGAACTAACAAACTATAATCTCAGTCATTGAGGCAATTGCAATTTATCATAACATCACAAAGAGTCTATGTCAGAGCTTTCTAGCAAGTCCACATACTCAACTATCATTTAGTCTTTCATAATTGCTAACACTCACGCAATACTTGTGGTTACGGAGTTTTAATCGGACACAGAGAAAGATAGGGGCTTATAGTTTCGCCTCCCAACCTTTTACCTCAAGGGTAATGTCAACAATAATAACTCATGCTAACTTACATCCAATTAGATATATATATCAGGATCTTTCCAACACACTGCACTTGCCAAAGGATAAAATGTAAAAAGGAAAGGTGAAGATCACCATGACTCTTGCATACGGTAGAAGTTAATAATAAAAGATAGGCCCTTCGCAGAGGGAAGTAGAGGTTGCCATGCACTTTTATGGTTGGATGCACAAAATCTTAATGCGAAAGAACGTCACTTTATATTGCCACTTGTGATATAGAACTTTATTATGCAGTCCGTCGCTTTTATTTCTTCCACATCACAAGATCGTATAAAGCTTATTTCCTCCACACTAATCAATCATACATATTTAGAGAGAAATTTTTATTGCTTGCACCGATGACAACTTACTTGAAGGACCTTACTCAATCCATAGGTAGATATGGTGGACTCTCATGGCAAAACTGGTTTAAGGGTATTTGGAAGCACAAGTAGTATCTCTACTTGGTGCAAAGAATTTGGCTAGCATGAGGGGAAATGCAAGCTCAACATGTTGGATGATCCATGACAATATACTTTATTTCAGATATAAGAAAACATAACCCATTATGTTGTCTTCCTTGTCCAACATCAACTCTTTAGCATGTCATATTTTAATGAGTGCTCACAATCATAAAAGATGTCCAAGATAGTATATTTATATGTGAAACCTCTCTTTCTTTATTACTTCCTATTAATTGCAACGATGACCAAAGCTATGTTTACCAACTCCCAACAATTTTTAATCATCATACTCTTTCTATGTGAAGTCATTACTCTCCATAAGATCAATATGATCTCTTTGTTTCTTGTATTCTTTTTCTCTTTTCTTTTATTCACTCAAGACCATAGCAAGACAATCAAGCCCATGACTCAACACTAATCTTTATTATGTAGCTCCCGGACTCGATTACATAGAGGGATCATAAAGCAAAACTCAAAACTAGATCATACTAAAACTTTATTCCACTAGATCAAGATAATACTAAAAAGGATCGAACTAAGAAAACCGATAAATATAGAGATGTGGTGGTGATACGGTACCGAGGAACCTCCCCCAAGCTTGGCAGTTGCCAAGGGGAGTGCCCATACCCATGTGATTATGTTTCCTTCTTCGTAGGTGTTGGTGTGATATTCTTGGCGATGATACTCCTCAGGATACGATTCTCTTCTTCGAGCCTATTGAGTTGCTGCTTGAGATCCATTATCTCCTTACGAAGATTTCCTGTAACGGCCAAAGCTCCTTGCACCCAAGGGTGTTGCATAGCTGCGGAAGAACAAGTGACACTCTTCTTTATATTTTCATAAGAAAGAAATCTAACATTGGAAGGGATAACTGAGTTTGGAATAGCCGAGCTCTGTAGTTCTCCCATTGTGAATCCAGCTCGGAAGCGAGAAGTGACTTCTTGATCCTCCTCCATGGCTTCTATCCTCTTCAAATTAGCCTCCATCTCTTCCTCCGTTGCTGGCCCGAAGTGGTCAGCGTCGTTGTTTGTCCTTGATCTCGGTGCCGGATGAGACACACGGCTATCCCAGACCGACTCTTGAGAAGACAACTTGCTCTAATCTGCAGCAGCAACAGCTCGAAACAAAAACAGAGGATATTTGTCTGATACATGAGTCAAAACCTTCGGGAGATTATATAATGAATTTTTACCGACCAAAATATGTATCGTGCAAGAAAACGGAGTCCGGAGAGCGCATGAGGTGCCCACGAGGCAGGGGGCGCGCCTAGGGGGCAGGGCGCGCCCTCCACCCTCGTGGAGGCTTCGTGTCCTTCCTGGACTGCTTCTTATTTTTCTATTTTTCTAAATATTCCAAAACAGAGAAAAAATGCATTTAGAATTGTTTTGGAGTCGGTTTACTTACCGTACCACATACCTATTCCTTTTTGGAGTCTGAAACGTTCTGGAAAGTGTCCCTTATGTATTCCTGATGTCTACTATGCAACTTTCTCCTTGTAGACGTTGTTGGGCCTCCAAGTGCAGAGGTTTGTAGGACAGTAGAAAATTTCCCTCAAGTGGATGGCCAAAGGTTTATCATCTGTGGGAGGTGTGGGATGAAGACGGTCTCTCTCAAACAACCCTCTAACCAAATAACAAAGAGTTTCTTGTGTCCCCAACACACCCAATACAATGGTAAATTGTATAGGTGCACTAGTGCAGCGAAGAGATGGTGATACAAGTGCAATATGGATGGTAGATATAGGTTTTCGTAATCTGAAAATATAAAAACAGCAAGGTAGCAAGCGATAAAAGTGAGCGTAAACGGTATTGCAATGCTAGGAAACAAGGCCTAGGGTTCATACTTTCACTAGTGCAAGTTCTCTCAACAATAATAACATAATTGGATCATATAACTATACCTCAACATGCAACAAAGAGTCACTCCAAAGTCACTAATAGCGGAGAACAAACGAAGAGATTATGGTAGGGTACGAAACCACCTCAAAGTTATTCTTTCCAATCAATCCGTTGGGCTATTCCTATAAGTGTCACAAACAGCCCTAGAGTTCGTACTAGAATAACACCTTAAGACACAAATCAACCAAAACCCTAATGTCACCTAGATACTCCAATGTCACCTCAAGTATCTGTGGGTATGATTATACGATATGCATCACACAATCTCAGATTCATCTATTCAACCAACACATAGAACCTCAAAGAGTGCCCCAAAGTTTCTACCGAGAGTCAAGACGAAAATGTGTGCCAACCCTCTCAAGATAGGTTCATGGGCGAACCCGCAAGTTGATCTCCAAAACATACATCAAGTGAATCACGTGATATCCCATTGTCACCACAGATACGCACGGCAAGACATACATCAAGTGTTATAAAATCATTAAAGACTCAATCCGATAAGATCACTTCAAAGGGAAAACTCAATCCATTACAAGAGAGTAGAGGGGGAGAAGAAACATAAGATCCAACTATAATAGCAAAGCTCGCGATACATCAAGATCGTGCCAAATCAAGAACACGAGAGAGAGAGAGAGAGATCAAACACATAGCTACTGGTACATACCCTCAGCCCCGAGGGTGAACTACTCCCTCCTCGTCATGGAGAGCGCCGGGATGATGAAGATGGCCACCGGTGAGGGTTCCCCCCTTCGGCAGAGTGCCAGAACAGGGTCCCGATTGATTTTTGGTGGCTACAGAGGCTTGCGGCGGCGGAACTCCCGATCTCTTCTGTTCCCCGAAGTTTTTAGGGTATATGGAGATGTATAGGCGGAAGAAGTACGTCAGGGGACCATGAGGGGCCCACGAGGGTGGAGGGCGCGCCCAGGGGGTGGGCGTGCCCCCCTGCCTCGTGCCTTCCTTGTTGCTTCTTTGACGTGGACTCCAAGTCTCCCCGGTTGCTTTCCTTCCAAAAAATAACTTCTCCAGAAGGTTTCATTCCGTTTCGACTCCGTTCGATATTCCTTTTCTTTGAAACACTGAAACAAGGGAAAAAACAGGAACTGGCACTAGGCTCTGGGTCAATAGGTTAGTCCCAAAAATAATATAAAAGTGCATAATAAAGCCCATAAACATCCAAAACAGATAATATAATAGCATGGAAATTCAAAAATTATAGATACGTTGGAGACGTATCAGCATCCCCAAGCTTAATTCATGCTCCTCCTCGAGTAGGTAAATGATAAAAACAGAATTTTTGATGTGGAATGCTACTTGGCATAATTTCAATTTAATTCTTCTTAATTGTGGTATTAATATTCAGATCCGAAAGATTCAAGACAAAAGTTTAATATTGACATGAAAACAGTAATACTTCAAGCATACTAATAAAGCAATCATGTCTTCTCAAAATAACATGGCCAAAGAAAGTTATCCCTACAAGATCATATAGTCTGACTATGCTCTATCTTCACCACACAAAGTATTTAAATCATGCACAACCCCGATGAGAAGCCAAGCAATTGTTTCATACTTTTGACATTCTCAAACTTTTCAATCTTCATGCAATACATGAGCGTGAGCCATGGACATAGCACTATAGGTGGAATGGAATGGTGGTTGTGGAGAAGACAAAAAGGAGAAGATAGTCTCACATCAACTAGGCGTATCAACGGGCTATGGATATGCCCATCAATAGATATCAATGTGAGTGAGTAGGGATTGCCATGCAACGGATGCACTAGAGCTATAAGTATATGAAAGCTCAACGAAAGAAACTAAGTGGGTGTGCATCCAACTCGCTTGCTCACGAAGACCTAGGGCATTTTGAGGAAGCCCATCATTGGAATATACAAGCCAAGTTCTATAATGAAAATTCCCACTAGTATATGAAAGTGACAACATAGGAGACTCTCTATCATGAAGATCATGGTGCTACTTTGAAGCACAAGTGTGGTAAAAGGATAGTAGCATTGTCCCTTCTCTCTTTTTCTCTCATTTTCTTTATTTTTTTATTTGGTCCTTTCTCTTTTTTTATGGCCTCTTCTTTTTTATTTTTTTTATTTTTCGTCTGGAGTCTCATCCCGACTTGTGGGGGAATCATAGTCTCCATCATCCTTTCCTCACTAGGACAGTGCTCTAATAATGATGATCATCACACTTTTATTTACTTACAACTCAACAATTACAACTCGATACTTAGAACAAAATATGACTCTATATGAATGCCTCCGTGGTGTATCGGATGTGCAATGACTCATGAGTGACATGTATGATAGAATTATGAACGGTGGCTTTGCCACAAATACAATGTCAACTACATGATCATGCAAAGCAATATGACAATGATGGAGCATGTCATAATAAACGGAACGGTGGAAAGTTGCATGGCAATATATCTCGGAATGGCTATGGAAATGCCATGATAGGTAGGTATGGTGGCTGTTTTGAGGAAGGTATATGGTGGGTGTATGATACCGGCGAAAAGTGTGCGGTATTAGAGAGGTTAGGAATGGTGGAAGGAAGAGAGTGCGTATAATCCATGGACTCAACATTAGTCATAAAGAACTCATATACTTGTTGCAAAAATCTACAAGTTATCAAAGCAAAGTATTATGCGCATGCTCCTAGGGGGATAGATTGGTAGGAAAAGACCATCGCTCATCCCCGACCGCCACTCATAAGGAAGACAATCAATAAATAAATCATGCTCCGACTTCATCACATAATGGTTCACCATACGTGCATGCTACGGGAATCACAAACTTTAACACAAGTATTTCTCAAATTCACAACTACTCAACTAGCATGACTCTAATATCACCATCTCCATATCTCAAAACAATCATCAAGCATCAAACTTCTTTTAGTATTCAACACACTCATAAGAAAGTTTTTACTAATCCTGAATACCTAGCATATTAGGATTAAGCACATTACCATGCTGTTTAAGACTCTCAAAATAATCTAAGTGAAGCACGAGAGATCAATATTTTCTATAAAACAAATCCACCACCGTGCTCTAAAAGATATAAGTGAAGCACTAGAGCAATAACAAACTACTCTGAAAGATATAAGTGAAGATCAATGAGTAGTCGAATAATTATGCAACTATGTAAAGACTATCTAACGTTTAATAATTTCAAATCTTGGTATTTTATTCAAACAGCAAGAAAAACAAAATAAAATGACATGACGCTCCAAGCAAAACACATATCATGTGGTGAATAAAATTATAACTCCAAGTAAAGTTACCGATGAATGTAGACGAAAGAGGGGATGCCTTCCGGGGCATCCCCAAGCTTAGGCTCTTGGTTATCCTTGAATATTACCTTGGGGTGCCTTGGGAATCCCCAAGCTTAGGCTCTTACCACTCCTTATTCCATAGTCCATCGAATCTTTACCCAAAACTTGAAAACTTCACAACAGAAAACTCGTAAGCTCCGTTAGCGAAGGAAAACAAAACACCACTTAAAGGTACTGTAATGAACTCATTATTTATTTATATTGGTGTTAAACCTACTGTATTCCAACTTCTCTATGGTTTATAAACTATTTTACTAGCCATAGATTCATCAAAATAAGCAAACAACACACGAAAAACAGAATCTGTCAAAAACAGAACAGTCTGTAGTAATCTGTAACTAACGAAAACTTCCGGAACTCCAAAAATTCTAAAATAAATTGGTGGACCTGAGGAATTTGTCTAGTAATTATCTGCAAAAATAATCAACTAAATAGCACTCTCCAGTAAAAAGTTGAAGCTAATCTCGTGAGCGCTAAAGTTTCTGTTTTTTACAGCATGATCATAAAGACTTCAGCCAAGTTTTCCCAAAGGTTCTACTTGGCACAAACACTAATTAAAACACAAAACCACATAAACAGAATCTATATGGATTATTTATTGCTAAACAGGATCAAAAAAAGGAAAATAAAAATAAAAATTGGGTTGCCTCCCAACAAGTGCTAACGTTTAACGCCCCTAGCTAGGCATGATGATTTCAATGATGCTCACATAAAAGATAAGAATTGAAACATAAAGAGAGCATCATGAAACACATGACAAGCACATTTAAGTCAAACCCACTTCCTATGCATAGGTATTTTGTGAGGAAACAACTTATGTGAACAATAATAAACTAGCATAGGAAGGCAAAACAAACATAACTTCAAAACTTTAAGCACATAGAGAGGAAACTTGATATTATTGCAATTCCTACAAGCATATATTCCTCCCTCATAATAATTTTCAGTAGCATCATGAATGAATTCAACAATATAACCAGCACCTAAAGCATTATTTTCATGATCTACTTGCATAGAAATTTTACTACTCTCCACATAAGCAAAATTCTTCTCATTCGGGATAGTGGGAGTATCATAAGAGACTTGAATACTATAAATTGTTTCCACATTAAAAGAGTAATGTTCAGAAAAAGGGGAATCATAATCATGACAATTTTTATAAATATAATCATCACTACTTTTTATAGCATAAGTTTCATCACAATAATCATCATAAGTAGCAACTTTGTTCTCATCATAATCGATTGAAACCTCTTCCGAAATAGTGGATACATCACTAAATAGAGTCATGACCTCTCAAAATCCACTTTCATAAATATTATAATATTCAACATCCTCCAAAATAGTGGGATCATTACTTCCTAAAGTTGACACTCTTCCAAACCCACTTTTATCAATATAATCATCATAGGTAGAAGGCATGCTATCATCATAACAAATTTGCATATCAAAACTTGGGAGGCTAAAAATATCATCATTATTAAACATAGCATCCCCAAGCTTGGGACAAACATTAATTTCAGCAAATATATTCTCAAATATGTCATCTTCATTAAACATACTGCTACCTCTTGAGCACTGCGTTGGTTTTACCTTGAAGAGGAAAGGGTGATGCAGTAAAGTAGAATAAGTATTTCCCTCAGTTTTTGAGAACCAAGGTATCAATCCAGTAGGAGGCCACGCGCGAGAGTCCCTTGTACATGCACAAAACAATAGCTCCTCGCAACCAACGCGATTAGGGGTTGTCAATCCCTTCACGATCACTTACGAGAGTGAGATCTGATAGAGATGATAAATAATATTTTTGGTATTTTTGGTATAGAGATGCAAAGTGAAAAATAAAAGGCAAAGTAAAAACAAAGCAAGTATTAAAGTAATGGAGATTGATATGATGAGAATAGACCCGGGGGCCATAGGTTTCACTAGTGTCTTCTCTCAAGAGCTTAGTATTCTACTGTGGGTGAACAAATTACTGTTGAGCAATTGACAGAATTGAGCATAGTTATGAGTATATCTAGGTATGATCATGTATATAGGCATCACGTTCAAGACAAGTAGACCGAAACGATTCTGCATCTACTACTATTACTCCACTCATCGACCGCTATCCAGCATGCATCTAGAGTATTAAGTTAAAAACAGAGTAATGCCTAAAGCAAGATGACATGATGTAGAGGAATAAATTCATGCAATATGATAAATACCCCATCTTGTTATCCTCGATGGCAACAATACAATACGTGCCTTGCAACCCTTTACATCCTTTGGATAAGGACACCACAAGATTGAACCCAAAGCTAAACACTTCTCCCATTGCAAGAACTACCAATCTAGTTGGACAAACCAAACGGATAATTCGAAGAGACTTGCAAAGATAGACAATCATACATAAAAGAATTCAGAGAAGATTCAAATATTATTCATAGATAAGTTGGATCATAAACCCACAATTCATCGGTCTCAACAAACACACCGCAAATAGAAGATTACATCGAATAGATCTCCACGAGAGAGGGGAGAACATTGTATTGAGATCCAAAAGAGAGAAGAAGCCATCTAGCTACTAGCTATGGACCCGAAGGTCTGAAGTAAACTACTCACACTTCATCGGAGGGGCTATGGTGATGATGTAGAAGCCCTCCGTGGTGGATGCCTTCCCATGGAGCTTGAACAGGCCCCAAGATGGGATCTCGTGGATCTGAGGAAGTTGCGGCGGTGGAATTAGGTTTTGGCCCTGCTACGATCGCTTGGGGTACGAGGTATATATAGGAGGAAGGAGTACGTCGGTGGAGCAACAGGGGCCCACGAGGCGGGGGCACGCCCTAGGGGGCGCCCACCCTCGTGACCGCCTCTTTTGTTCCTTGGCGTAGGGTCCAAGTCTCCTGGATCACATTCGGTGAGAAAATCACGTTTCCGAAGGTTTCATTCCGTTTGGACTCCGTTTGATATTCCGTTTCTTCGAAACATTGAAATAGTCAAAAAACTGTAATTCTGGGCTGGGCCTCCGGCTAATAGGTTAGTCCCAAAAAATAATATAAAAGTGGAAAATAAAACCCAATATAGTCCAAAACAGTAGATAAAGTAGCATGGAGCAATAAAAAATTATAGATAGTTGGAGACGTATCAGGCATCCCCAAGCTTAATTCCTGCTCGTCCTCGAGTAGGTAAATGATAAAAAGAGAATTTTTGATGCGGAGTGATACTTTGGCATAATTTCAATGTAAATATTCTTAATTGTGGTATGAATATTCAGATCCGAAAGATTCAAGACAAAAGTTCATATTGACATAAAAATAATAATACTTCAAGCATACTAACTAAGCAATCATGTCTTCTCAAAATAACATGGCCAAAGAAAGTTATCCCTACAAAATCATATAGTCCGCTATGCTCCATCTTCCCCACACAAAATATTTAAATGATGCACAACCCGATGACAAGCCAAGCAATTGTTTCATACTTTAACATTTTAAAAACTTTTTCAATCTTCACGCAATACATGAGCGTGAGCCATGGATATAGCACTATATGTGGAATAGGATGGTGGTTGTGGAGAAGACAAAAAGAGGGAAGATAGTCTCACATCAACTAGGCGTATCAACGGGCTATGGAGATGCCCATCAAGAGATATCAATGTGAGTGAGTAGGGATTGCCATGCAACGGATGCACTAGAGCTATAAGCATATGAAAGCTCAACAAAAGAAACTAAGTGGGTGTGCATACAACTCGCTTGCTCACGAAGACCTAGGGCATTCGAGGAAGCCCATCATTGGAATATACAAGCCAAGTTCTATAATGAAAAATTCCCACTAGTATATGAAAGTGACAAAATGAGAGACTCTCTATCATGAAGATCTTGGTGCTACTTTGAAGCACAAGTGTGGTAAAAGGATAGTAACATTGTCCCTTCTCTCTTTTTCTCTCATTTTTTTTATTTGGGCCCTTCTCTTTTTTTATGGCCTCTTTTTTTTCATTTGTTTTCGTTCGGAGTCTCATCCCGACTTGTGGGGGAATCATGGTCTCCATCATCCTTTTCTCACTTGGGACAATGCTCTAATAATGATGATCATCACACTTTTATTTTTCTTACAACTCAACAATTACAACTCGATTCTTAAAACAAAGTATGACTCTATATGAATGCCTCCGGCGGTGTACCGGGATATGAAATGAATCAAGAGTGACATCTATGAAAGAATTATGAAAGGTGGCTTTGCCACAAATACGATGTCAACTATATGATCATGCTAGCAATATGACAATGATGGAGCGTGTCATAATAAACGGAACGGTGGAAAGTTGCATGGCAATATATCTCGGAATGGCTATGGAAATGCCATAATAGGTAGGTACGGTGGCTGTTTTGAGGAAGATATATGGTGGGTGTATGATACCGGCGAAAAGTGCGCGGTATTAGGGAGGCTAGCAATGGTGGAAGGATGGGAAAAAGTGCGTATAATCCATGGACTCAACATTAGTCATAAAGAACTCATATACTTATTGCAAAAATCTAGAAGTTATCAAAGCAAAGTATTACGTGCATGCTCCTAGGGGATAGATTGGTAGGAAAATACCATTGCTCGTCCCCGACCGCCACTCATAAGGAAGACAATCAATAAATAAATCATGCTCCGAAGTTCATCACATAATGGTTCACCATAATGCATGCTACGGGAATCACAAACTTCAACACAAGTATTCTTAAAATTCACAACTACTCAACTAGCATGACTCTAATATCACCATCTTCATATCTCAAAACAATTATCAAGTATCAAACTTTTCTTAGTATTCAACGCACTCAAAAGGAAGTTTCACATATCTTGAATACCAAGTATATTAACATTAAGCAAATTACCATGCTATTAACGAGTCCCAAAATAATCTAAGTGAAGTATGAGAGATCAATAGTTTCTTTAAAACAAATCCACCACCGTGCTCTAAAAGATCTAAGTGAAGCACTAGAGCAAAAATTATCACGCTCAAAAGATATAAGTGAAGCACTATGAGCAAAACTATCAAGCTCAAAAGATATAAGTGAAGCACATAGAGTATTCTAGCAAATTCCAATTTATGTATGGCTCTCTCAAAAGGTGTGTACATCAAGGATGATTGTGGTAGACTAACAAGCAAAGACGCAAATAATACAAGACGCTCCAAGCAAAACACATATCATGTGGTGAATAAAAATATAGCTCCAAGTAAATTACCGATGGAAGTAGACGAAAGAGGGGATGCCTTCCGGGGCATCCCCAAGCTTTGACTTTTGGTGTATTTGTATTATCTTGGGGGTGCCATGGGCATCCCCAAGCTTAGGCTCTTGCCACTCCCTGTTCCATAATCCATCAAAAGAATTTACCCAAAACTTGAAAACTTCACAACACAAAACTCAATAGAAATCTCGTGAGCTCCGTTAGAGAAAGAAAACAAAAGATTACTTTAAGGTATTGTAATGGACTCATTCTTTATTTATATTGGTGTTAAACCTACTGTATTCCAACTTCTCTATGGATTATAAACTATTTTACTAGCCATAGATTCATCAAAATAAGCAAACAACACACGAAAAACAGAATCTGTCGAAAACAGAACAGTCTGTAGTAATCTGTAACTAACGCAAACTTATGGAACTCCAAAAAATCTAACAAAATTATAAGACCTAGAAAATTTGTTTATTGATAAGAAGCAATTGGAATCAGTATTTTATCACGTTCTGGTGATTTTTAATAATTCGGGCACTGAACACAAAGTTTCTGGAAATTACAGCAAGATCAAATAACTATCATCCAAGATGATCCAATAGGTCTAGCTTGGCACAAACACTAATTAAAACATAAAACCACATCTAAACAGAGGCTAGATGGATTATTTATTTCTAACCATAAAGGATAAATATTGGGTTGTCTCCCAACAAGCGCTTTTCTTTAAAGCCTGTTTAGCTAGGCATTGAGATTTCAGTGATGCTCACAAGAAAGACAAGAATTGAAACATAAAGAGAGCATCAAGAAACACGTGATAAACAAATCTAAGTCTAACATACTTCCTATGCATAGGCATCTTATAGGCAAACAAATTATCAAGGAAAGAAAAAACTAGCATATGCAAGGAGGCGGAAAGAAACAATAGCAATCTCAACATAACGGGAGGTAATTTATTATCATGAAAATTTCTACGACCATATTTTCCTCTCTCATAATAATTACATGTGGGATCATAAGCAAATTCAACAAAATAGCTATCACATAACATATTCTCAACACGATCCACATGCATGCGAAGTTGACACTCTTCCAAAATAATGGGATTATCATTAACTAAAGTCATGATTTCTCCAAGCCCACTTTTATCAAAAATTTCATAAGATTGAACATTATCCAAATATGTGGGATCTAAAGTTGACACTCTTCCAAACCCACTTTCAATATTATTGCAAAAATATTATCAATCTCATATTCATCATGGGGCTTAAATAAATTTTCAAGATCATAAGAAGAATCACCCCAATCATGATCATTGCAACAAATAGTAGACATAGCAAAACTAGCATCCCCAAGCTTAGGGTTTTGCATATTATTAGCACAATTGACATCAAGAGAATTTATAGTAACATCATTGCAATCATGCTTTTTATTCAAAGATCTATCGTGAATCACTTCATAAAGCACTTTATCACAATTTTCAGATTTACGAATTTCAGGCAAAACCTTATAAAGATAGTCTAGTGCATCCAAACCACTAGGAATTGGTTCATCATAATTGGATCTCTTAAAAATATTGGCAAGCGGATCAGGATCCATAGATATTAGCTTCTCTATTTAGGAATAAATACTCAACTATTTCAACCAAGCGAGAAAACGAGCCAAGAAAGACATAAAGGCGAATGGAAAAGAGAGGGCGAATAAAACAACAAGGGTGAAGTGGGGGAGAGGAAAACAAGAGGCAAATGGCAAATAATGTAATGCGGGAGATAGGGATTGTGATGGGTACTTTTTGTATGGTGCTTGACTTGCTCTTGCGTGAGCCTCCCCGGCAACGGCGCCAGAAATCCTTCTTGCTACCTCTTGAGCACTGCGTTGGTTTTCCCTTGAAGAGGAAAGGGTGATGCAGTAAAGTAGCGTAAGTATTTCCCTCAGTTTTTGAGAACCAAGGTATCAATCCAGTAGGAGGCCACGCGCGAGAGTCCCTTGTACCTGCACAAAACAATAGCTCCTCGCAACCAATGCGATTAGGGGTTGTCAATCCCTTCACGGTCACTTACGAGAGTGAGATCTGATAGAGATGATAAATAATATTTTTGGTATTTTTGGTATAGAGATGCAAAGTGAAAAGTAAAAGGCAAAGTAAAGACAAAGCAAGTATCTTATATCTTATATTTACTAATTGGAAGCACCAATAAAGCCTCCACGTTAATTCTCAGAAATCATGTAAAATTGACCTTGAGATCTAAAATCCAGGTTTAGATGAAATAAGCTATATGTCTAGAGTCCTACATGTATACGATAGTTTTCTAAAATAAAATAAGTATTTACTAATTGGAAGCACCAATAAAGCCTCCACGTTAATTCTTATAAATCACGTAAAATTGACCTTGAGATCTAAAATCCACGGTTTAGATGAAATAAGCTATATGTCTAGAGTCCTACATGTATACGATAGTTTTCTAAAATAAAATAAGTCATAGTGGATAGAGTCCTACAATTATACGATTGTAATTTTATTCGGCTGATTTACCAAATATTAACTGGACGCATTGGATGAAAAGATGTAACGTGCATGAAGCCTCGCACGTGCATATCTCTCCTATCTCATCTTTCAAAGAAAAACAAACTAGAAAGAAATACAAACCTACCATACCTTTTTCAATCGTAAGGAAGACAAGTACTAGCATATTCCTGCTCTATCGTGTGGATTGTACGCCTAGCCGGCCAGCGGCAGAAAAACTAGAAAGAAATACAAAACTACCGTAGCTTTTTCAATCGTAAGGAAGACAAAGTACTAGCATATTCATGGTCCATCGTGCGGATTGTATGCCTAGCCGGCCGTCGGGGCAGCTATCAAGTTTGCTTATCCAATGCCAAGCTATTGGATCCATCATGCAGCGCTGCCAAGCTCCATGTAATCCACTCACCATGATACAAGAAAGGCCATCCTCATCTGATCGTAAGCACTTGCAACTTTCTAATCACACGTTCTCAGGTGCAGAAAAGTTGTGGTTTACTCCTTGGCTGGTGCACTCCTTTGATCATGGTTGATTAATTATGGTAACCACTGGCTGCCTCTGTCTGGATGAGAAAATCTTTACAACTTGGGAGGCGGCCACGCCAAGTAATAGTACATCAGATCAAACATAGAAAATGATTTTGGGGGAAAGAAGATGTAAGTTCTTCCCTACATATGCTCTTCTTTCTTTTAATCAGCTACTGCACAACCTCTCCGGAAAATTTGTATGGGCTGCAGTGGGTGATGGATGATGCTTTGTATAACAACAACGATCCAGGTATATTTTTCTTTCCAAAAAAAAGATCTTGCTATAATTTGTGTGTGCTGCATATCTGTAGATTTTTTTTCTGTTGACTGAACAATATTTCCCAATCAATGACTTCGTAGATATCCCAGCAAAAATGAACTTTTTGATCATGATTCTCAAAATTGTGTGTCAGATTTGATTCATTACCAAGGCTCTAGGTTTTTAAGAATTTTATTTTAGGACATTTAGCTATGCGTTCACCAAATAAAAATGATGCACACATGTCTGTTGCTTCGTTATTATTAAATGTTCGACCTAGCCACCTTGCTAAGAACATACTAGCTACATTCAGATATTTTAGAATTTCAGATTCGGACACATGAATCTGTTGTTTTGCAGCTTATCAGATATGTTCATTAGAAGCTTTGATGAACATCCAACCAAGGGAATATGATGTTAGGTTAGTTGTTTTACATGTTTTACTAATTAGATACAACAAGGTAGGAACATAAAGACAAAAAAGTGGTATCCGTGAAAAATATGACTAGGTATGTAGATACTAATTAAGAGGCAATTGGATATGCACACAATATTTACGAGACTTAATCAGATCGACAAAATCACGTAGTATAAATTTACACTATTTGACATGGACGTACTGATTAATCACTTCATCAACAACTATACTAATTAGTTAGACATGCAGATGAAATACATAATGTTTACAAGAGACTGGAAGTTGATAGATCCACAAATGGTTTTACAGACGAATAGGATAGACAAATTCTTCTAGCCCCATGTCTGCGTCCAGAACATCCGTGCACTATTAAAATATGATATAATCTGAACCATGCATATGTTTATATGCTAACATATAATTTGGATATTTCTTGCTAAGTCCCACCGGCGTTCACCGATTTGTTGTAGATCATCCAAGTCGACATAAAAAGGTTTGTAAATATACAGTGCAATAATTGATTGATTCTGATTGAATGCAACAACGTCACTTCATCAGCGAGTCAAAAGTATCAATATATGGACTGTACGTTTGATGTTCCGCTTTTAGATAAATATTAAAGAAAATGTAAATTATAACTAATAGTATACATATTAATTGTTACAAGTTCATAGAAACATATTAACTGTTAATATTTAATAATCTTATCCTACAGATAACCACATCTTAATTTTGAGAAAAAATATTTTGAATTAACAGGTGGTAGATAGATTATGTACAATTGATACAATAAAAAGGGGGGGGGGGAGAGAGAGTGAGAGAGAGAGAGAGAGAGAAATGCTTGGACACATATGCATACTCCGTATGCCATAAATACAATTTAATTATCAAAGTTCTGTATGTTTACGGAAATATAGAAACATAGCCAAAATAGCTGATGATTCTTTTACAAGTTTATTACTTGACTTTCTATTACATACAGTATGCAAAAGAGGGAGGAAAGATGAGAGGAAATAAAGCTAACTGAATGTCACGACCGGATTTTCAACAAAATACTTATTGAGAAACCGATCTTTAGGTCCCAGTATAAGAAGAATTATCCTTACTGGTAGAAAAATACTTGATACAGAAGGCCAGTAGCATTAAATATATTACAGGGTTGAGCTGAGGCTGCTCAACAATTATTACAAACACGCCAATATTGTACATAAGGGCGGTTAAGATACAGGGGTGTGGTGGCATACTACTGACTCGAGATAAAAGTGGTGGTGGATATATCACAGTGGAGTGGATAACATGACTCCTAAACTGGCAGCTCATCGAGCGTCGAGGTGAGGCTCGATGATTTTATTTGGGTAGCGGAAGCGAATATAATACGATGACCAAATCCAGGATCGCACGAGACTGACTGGGACTCCTCTAGGCGTCGGACTCGCTATCGAACTCTTCATCCATGAGATCGCCTTCATCAACATCTGGCCAAATCAACAAGCCAGGTGAGTACTTTGAAAGTACTCGCAAGACAGTTCGGACATAAGATATAACAAATGCATGCATGAATGCGTCATGAGGAAAATAACCATGCACATTCAAATAATAAATATTGCACAACATGATATGTAAAAAGGAAGTCGGGCGGTAGTCCTCCCGAAGTCCCAACAAAATAACAGAAAACCAATCGGGTGTCTGGAGCGACGCCTCGAAGGGCAAACAAAATAATAATAATCATGCCACAGTCGGGCGTCTAAGCGACACCACATAAAGGGCTTATATTGAAAAGTAAATGACATACGTGCCACAGTCGGACGTCGGAGCGACATCGCAGAAAGGGCTTACATTGAAAGTAAATGACATGCGTGCCACAGTCGGACGTCTGAGCGACATCGCAGAAAGGGCTCATATCGAAGTAAATAAGAAGCGTGCCACAGTCGGACGTCTGAGCGACATCGCAGAAAGGGCTTATATCGAAAGTAAATAACAAGCGTGCCACAGTCGGACGTCTGAGCGACATCACAGAAAGGGCTTATATCGAAAGTAAATAACAAGCGTGCCACAGTCGGACGTCTGAGCGACATCGCAGAAAGACTTAAATTCCATTATTCATATCTGATAAATTCACAAGGATATAATACTCATAGAAAATATTCAACACATAATAATAAACGGGTTAGTCCATCCACAGGAATAAGCACTTAACACTCAAGTGTTTCACCGGAGTTTTTGTCACTGAGACTGACACCTGACAAGATAAGTTGAACACAGTACTTGGACATGGATAAGATGATTCAAAGGATCTTGACTCTGCAGAGTTTGTACTAATTATCCACAACCAACGGATTTCCGTAGTCACGAGGACTAGTTCCGTTTATGGTATTTCGGTAGAAGCACATCTAACCAGTACACACCCATCCCACCTCACGATGCCAGGAATCACCCTAGACAACGTACAAGAAAAACTTTGAGACGAGGAGATCACAACCTCGAATAGCATGGGATCAAATTTATATACGCACGCTCTAAGGGGTGCCCCCTCTCGGTCCCAACCGGAAACACCCATGCCCCCTGACCGGATGACTGGCTTTAATCCAGGTCCATGAAACCCTCATCACGGCCTCTCTATTTGGTGTGTACCAGAAAGCGGTTTTCAACTTACTAAGCCATATCCCTATGGAAAACATGTGGTAGTACAGAGGGAGAAACGGATGAAAACATGACTTGATTCACGTTGACACTGGAGTCAAATAGTCTGGCATAAGACTGGCATGCTACAACACTGCCATCTTACCCATTCTCATGCCAACACATGGCCATGCAACTCATATCCAACACCATGTGGATTTTTGAACTCACTTGCCTCAACTTTGCATGTATTATACCACTTATCGAAATGCTCATAAACATGCCATGTAACTACTTAATGCAAACATGCAACGAACACTCATCATATCAAAAGTTCAAACATGCTTGCCTGGTTCGGAGTAGTCGGAGTCCAGCTTGGAGAAGTTCACGGTTCCGTCACCTCCTCCGGTATCTACGGTATAAGAAAATACGTACTTAACGTAAATACCGTGAGTGCATAGAAAAGTGTTCCAAATATTTTTCAATTAAATATGAAAAAAAAACTAGACAGAAAAATAAAGATGATGTAAAAGAATCAATCAAAATCAGTTTACATCTAAAAGTTATAAAGGTTTTAATCCGTGGACTCATCCGTAATGAAAAAGAAAGTTTCAGGGCCAACTTATAAAACAGAAACGCTTGGCTAAAAAAAGCCGTCAACCGCAAAGGAAAACGTACGCTCAAGGCGTTTTCAGAAAACGATTCGAATAAAAAGAAAATACTGACGAGGGGTCCCACCCGTCAGGTTTGAAATTTCAAACGGGGAGGAACAGAGCTCGTCGGCGCCCGAGAGCTGCGGTGGTCGCCGGCGGCGATCCACGGCGAGTTGGGAGGATCGGAGAGTACCTACGTGCTCAGTGTGTCCTTCCGCGTTGGTGGGTGGTGGTGGTGGTCGTCGGCGAGCACCACGTCGACGGCGGTCCTTGCTCCGGCGGACGGCGGCTCGGGTGGAGTTGGATCTCGTCGGGGAGGGCTGCGGAGGTCAAATTGAAGCCGGGGTTAGATCACTGGGTTCCCGAGGAGACTACTGACGAGATTTGGGCGGCGGGGATGGCCTCACCGGAGTGGATCGAGCTGGTGGCCGAGGCGGATCGGGGCGGCCGGAGTTGGGGGAGGAGACCTCCTCGAGGTCCTCCTAGTGGCTTGGCGGGGTTCTGGTGGGGTGCAGTGGTGGTGCGTGCTCGAGGACGAGCTCGGGACTCCATTTTATAGGCGATCCGAGGCGGTGGCCGAGAACGGGGATCTCCGGCGATGGTTACGGCGGCGCAGTGCTTGGTCGGGGTGTTTAGGGGGTTGGGCATCAACGTGGAGGTCCACGGGCTCCGTTTAGAGGCTAACCCAGGTTGGATTTGGCGTGCAAGGGTGGTTTCGACAGAACGGGGCGGCGCGGGCCCGTCGGCGGCAGAGGGCGCGCCCTGTGCTTGCCGGGCCACGGCGACGGTGCTGCGGTGTGTGCTGGCATGCATGAGGCCACGCGGAGGGCTAGGGAGCGTTGGGCGGCGCAGAACGGCGTAGCGAGCCGGCGCTGGCTCCGTTGGCCGCCACGGGTGGCTCGCCATCACAGGCTGCCGGCATCAGCGATGCTCGCTGCCACCGACACTGTGGTCCGCCCAAGAGGGCGTTCTGCTCTGGTCAAGGAGAAGGGCCAGGCGCAACGCGCCAGAGTGCACGGGTGATCGATGACAAGCCACTGACGAAAAACGACACTGAAGATAACTCTGAAACTCCGAATTTTACTGAAAGTGTATAGGAACAGTGCCGGCCAAGTGTTTGATGAAATGATTCAAGCATGAGAAAAATTTATCTGGGGCTGATCTTTGGTGTGGTGGTCTCTCAAAGCACCTGGGGACTGCCTGAATTTTTGTGAAATTTTTGGAGAAGGTAAAATATGAATTTCACCAAAAATGATGAATTTGGTCCAAACTTGCAGAGGTTGAAACTTGAAAACTTTGAAAAGAGGAAGAGTGGATCCTGATGGATCTAGGTTGGGGGTGATAAGAACTATCCAGAGTAGTTGGTTTGAGATAAAAACTCAAAGGAAAACAGGTACTTCCTTTGTAAATCATCTAGGCTTAGAATAAATGACAGAATTGTTTTGGGGAGTAAAATAAATGAATTAAAATCCAAAATTGGTTTGAACTTGTTGGGATAGAATGTTTGGGTTGCCCCAAAGTGGAGGGAGGGGTTTTGGGAGAATTTACCACATGAGGCATGGTAAAACCAAGGATGGTTCAAAACAAAAGAGTAGCTCCAAAACCCTTAGGGTTTCTTTTCTTAAAAGAAAATAAATTCCAAAAATATTTTTGAGATGGGAAACTCGGAATAAAGGATTTTTAATAACCAAACACCAGGGTTGAAGAAGATACAAGAAAAATGAAATCCTTGCCATGGGGAAAAGTTTTGAGAGAGAGAGGCTTTAGGAAGGATTTAAATGACATTCTTCAAATCAAGCAAGGTTTTTGTTGAAAATTAAATAAATTTTTTTGGAGTGTCACAACACCTACCCCCTTAGGAAAAATCTCGTCCCCAAGATTTCAGCTGATGTGACGCCCCCGATTCAATCGTACACTAATCATGCACGCAAACGTGTACGATCAAGATCAGGGACTCACGGGAAGATATCACAACACAACTCTAGAACATAAAGAAGTCATACAAGCATCATAATACAAGCCAGGGGCCTCGAGGGCTCGAATACAAGTGCTCGATCATAGACGAAGTCAATGAAGCAACAATATCCGAGTACGTACATAAGTTAAACAAGTTTGCCTTAAGAAGGCTAGCACAAACTGGGATACAGATCGAAAGAGGCGCATGCCTCCCGCTCGGGATCCTCCTAACTACTCCCCGGTCGCCGGCCGCCCGCACGTAGTAGTAGGCACCTCCGGTGTAGTAGGAGTAAATCGTCGGCAGTGGCGTCCGCTCCTGGGCTCCATCGTTTGGTCGCAGAAATCGGGTAAAGAAAGGGGGAAAAGGGGGAACAAGGCAACCGTGAGTGCTCATCCAAAGTACTCGCAAGCAAGGAGCTACACTACATATGCATGGGTATATGTGTAAAGGGCCATATCAGTGGACTGAACTGCAGAATGCCAGAATAAGAGGGGGTATCTAATCCTCGTCAAGACTACGCTCGGGCAGCCTCCGCCTTGCAACATGTAGAAGAGAGCAGATCAAGTCCTCCAAGTAGCATCACATAGCAATAATCCTACCCGCGATCCCTCCTCGTAACCACGAGAGAGAGCGACCACCGGGTTGTATCTCGCACTTGGAAGGGTGTGTTTTATTAAGTATCCGGTTCTAGTTGTCATAAGGTCAAGGTACAACTCCAAGTCGCCCTGCTATCAAGATCATGACTATTCGAATAGATTAAACTTCCTGCAGGGTGCACCACATAACCCAACACGCTTGATCCCATTTGGCGGGCACACTTTTCCGGTCATGCCCGGTCGCGAAGATCAACACGCCGCAGCCCCACCTAGGCACAACAGAGAGGTCAAGACGCCGGTCTAAACCTAAGGGCACAGGGTCCGGGCCCATCGCCCATAGCACACCAAGACGCTATGCGAGGGCGGCCGAAGCAGACCTAGCCTAGCAGGCGTTCAGCCCAATCCGGCACGCGCCGCCTCCGTCAGCCGGCAAGGCCACGGCGCTTTTGCCGATACCACGACGTCGGGATACACATAACTACTCCCACGTAGATGGTTAGTGTGTATAGACCAAATGGCCAGACTCAGATCAAATACCAAGATCTCGTTAAGCATGTTAAGTATCCACGAACGCCGACCAGGGCCAGGCCCACCTCTCTCCTAGGTGGTCTCAACCTGCCTGCCGCCTCCGCCCTAAAGTAACAAATGGGGGGCCGTCGGGAACCTGTGCCCACCTCTACCGGATGGAGCCACCGTCCTTTCAGCCCCATCTCCAACAAAGATCACACGTAATGTAACAAAGGTAAAGTATATAGTATATGCCCGTGATCACCTCTAATGCACTGATTTTCTAAAGATTTTATTAATTTCTGAGTTGCTCTGGTGATCAAAAGGGGGGGCTTGCCTGGTTGCTCTGGCAAGAAGGAGGGGTCGTCAACTCCGTAGTCGAACTGGGCAGCAGCAGCGTCGGTCTCGTAGTCTACCGGAGATAAGAGGGGGAAGAAACAATGAATACAATGCAAACATAAACACGATGATGCGTGACGTGACAATGAGCGGTGCTAGGTGTGCCCTAACGTGGTATGAGGTGGTACTGTTAAGGGGAAACATCCGGAAAATATCGGTGTTTCGTGGTTTTCTAGCAAGAGGAGCCGTGAGGGGAATGTTTCGAGTTCGATAGGTTAGGTGCGTGGCAGACGAACGGGTTGTGTATCCGGTTCGCCTCGCTGCTCGAGCAACTTTCATGTTGAAAATATTTTAATCCGAGTTACGGATTAAAATATATGATTTTCTAAAGATTTTATTAATTTCTGAAATTTAATTAATTATTTAAATTAATTCGAAAAATAGAATAATGACATCAGCATGATGTCATGCTGATGTCAAGATCAACAGTGGTTGATCGTCAACTGACGGTGGGTCCCGCATGTCATTGACTGATAACTAACTAACTAAATTAATTAATTTCATTAGTAGATTAGTGAGGTTAATTAAATGATTAATTAGTCTAATTAGAATTAATTAATTAATTAATTAATGAATTTAATTATTAATTATTAATTATTACTAATATTTATTTAAATTTTGTTGTTGTTTTTTTTATAAAAACGTTCTGGGGCCGTGGGCCCCAAGTGTCATAGGGCCATGGGGCCAAAGCGGGCGTGGTTAATGGGGCGCTCGGCGAAACCTGGCACGCAAGGCCGCCTGAATGGGCATCATGGGCGCCTGACCATCAAGGCGTCGGCGAGGGCATGGCAGAGGCGGTGGGGGGAGGAGCGGTGAGGGGTTACGGTGGAGGGGCCGGCGACGACGCAGGGGATGGGGCGGGCGCGGCTCGAGCGACGTGGCAATGGACGGCGACGGGCACGGAGGAGGAGAGGGCAGAGGTGAGGCGACTGGGGGAGAGGGCGCGGCGATCAGGGCGGTGCGCGACCAAGGCGGCAAGGCAAGGCCTGGGCGCGAACTGAGGCGGCAGGGCGCAGTGAGCGCTACGGGAGGGAGGCGATGCACGGACGCGCGCGTCGGGCGGCCCGGAGCGTGAGCTCCGGCATGCAGGCCCTGCGGGGGGGGGGGGACGACGCCGGCGACAGAGAAAGAGAAGGAAGGAGCTCACGTCGGGGAGTAGGGCACGGGCAATGGGGTGAGGGGGGGGTGACGGGACGACGACGGAGAGGAGCAATCCGGCGAGGGGGTTCTGGCGGGCGGCGGCGGGCGGGCGCGAGCGGCGACGGCGGCTGTCCACGGGCGCTGGGACGGCGGGTCCGAGATGCTGGGCGTAAGGCGGTTGAGGCGGCCGACGCGGTCCAGCGGCGTGGGGCGCAGGGGAGGCGGGAGGGCGGCGCTGTTGCCCGATCATCCCGATTGGATCGGGGGGAGAGGGAGAAAGCGAGTGGGGGGCGAGTGGGTGGCTGTCGGGTAGGGTTTGGGGGCGGGAGTGGATAAGGAGGGGTAGCGGGTGGGCGGCCGGGCCTGGGGGTGTTGGCCCTGGGCCACGCCTGTGGGGGGGTTTGTTCTTATTTTTGTTTTCTGCTTTTCTTTTGTATTTTCTTTATTTCCCTCTTTTCTTTTCTGTTTTATTTTTGTTTCCTATTATTTTAGGTTCTGTACAAATACATACTTTGCATCTAATTTTAACATTTCAATTTAGTCCACCGCTACAAAAAGTCTAGACCCCAATTAATTTGGTTTGATATTTTATCAATCTGTAAAGGCATTTAAATAATCAGGTTTGCTAATATTTAAATCATTTTAGTGCATTAAAACACATAATAAAAGTGTGGTTCCTTCACAAATATTTAGTAAGGATTATTTGCCACAAACCGAACATTTTGGTTTTAATGTTACAAAAGTTTTGTTGTTTGCCTTTCTTTCAAATTTGAATTTGGATCGGTTCTGAACTAACGGGAGATTAACAACAGTAACTTTGATGACATGGCATCATTAATGTGTGATTACTATAGCCTAATTATCAGGGCGTCACAATTCTCCTCCACTACAAGAAATCTCGTCCCGAGATTTAAGAGGGGGACTAAGGGGAAAATTCTGGTTACAAAATTCTAACGGGTCTTCTCGATCTTGGTTGCTCTTCTCGAAGAGGGCGATCCATTACGTTGAAGTCTTTATTTTTCTGCTCCAGGTCATCATGATCAAGTCGTCATCCTTTCTTCGGGATCTCCATCGTACTTACGAAAGGATAAGGGGCAGCTCACTACGACATAATGCTTTTGAGGGAAACAATCTGGGGTTAACCCATGAATTAGTATAAGATTATCTCTTGAGTTGAACATATAAAATACCTCGAGAGTAAGGTACGAAGGTACAATAAGAGGTCCCAAGCAGATAGATAGTTGCTCGAAGTCTGAACCTGAGTGAGAAAGGGGTTCAGAGTAGCGAGAGTAAGTATTGCGTCTGATACCAGAATAGAGCACTAGGAAGGTGGCACATGAATTAAATACGAAGCCAAGCATGGAGAATAACCATTAGAAACAGGGTTGTACAGGAGAGTCAGGTTTCGATCCTGTGAAACTGTGGGTTATGGGCCCACCATGTGGTTAAAAGTAGGAAGGTCGGTGACATCTTGCACGATCATGTAAGAAAGGCATGTCAGAGGAGAGTCTGTGGGTCATGTCGGCAACAACATAGGTACCAAAGGCGAGGGACGAAGAGAACCATTTTCCTGCTCGTTGAAACGAGGTGGACCAATAGGTAAGGTTCCCGTCCATCGGTGGTTACCGGAATGTCATCAACAATAGTAACAAGGTCTTACTGACAGAGTTGTACATCGAGGTGTTTGCACAAGCAGTGGATTATTACTGCTTATATCATATAGATCATAGAAAAGGTTTAAACAAACCAATGGAAGGAAAATATGATCATCAGATTAAATAGAACAATGGAAAGGAAAATATGTTTAAACACATATTTCAAGGGTATATCCTTCCCAAGGACAAGCAGAGCAAATATCCATGACAGGATATAAAGTAGAAAACCATTTAGGTAAGGGGGGAGGAATCTCATGATATTACCCATACAACGGTGTTAGGATAAATGATAAATAAAATTTAGCATTGTGCTTCAAATGTTCCTGTTGAAAATCGGAGTACCATTGACATGCTTCGAGATAGCATTGACATGGTCTTCAGGTGAAGATCAGACTCTGGAAACACGAAGGATCCATCAGGAATAACTTGTAGAATAAGTCTTACAATTTCCTCATGGATGAATGGATAACCTTGCTGAAAAGGAATCTATAATGATAGGTCCTCCAGCCGGGGGGGGGGGGTGCTAGGCATGACAACATGTTACCGGGTCATCAAAGGATCAACATCATAACTCTTGGAAAGTTCTCCCAACCATCATATCTGACCGAGATTCATATCCAATTGGTGTCATGATACCTCAGACTCAGGGGGTCCGAGAGGAAAAGGTGCAACACAAATCGATGAAATGACATTGCAAGATTCTCGAGAAATGAACTATGGGAGCGGGTTTCTGAAGCAATAGTTCATCATTAAACCAAGGACGGATGAGAAGGTGGCTGATGGGCTCGGCGACAATTCATCGAGAATTCCAAACGGATGGATTTCCACGATAATGTGAACAAGAAGATGACATTTGTTAGATCAAATGATATAATGGGATATGCTCGAGGAAAACATACATAATTAAACATTGGTTGAACGGTGCACCGAAATATGGGTTGGGTTGCACGCCAATGTTAGAATGGTGATTCAATTATCGAAAGACTTAGAATGAACTATCGCCCATTCACTTCAAAGCAATAGGGTTGCTAGAAGTTTTGAATTCACACATCATAGCTCAATTGTCGGTATTCCAGTTGAAAACAATACGGGGACCAAGGAATGAATGAAGATGGCAAGAAGTATTATGATATCAAGAATTCTTAAGAGGTGGTGAAATTCTCACCACATTCTTGACAAAAAGAGATGGTAATACTTCCGAGGTAAGGAAGATCAACTGCTGGGTAGCAGGGATCTCAAGGTTTACACAAAACACGAACAAGTTGTGTTGAACGGAAGGCAATAAATTGGTCGATGAGAACAGGAATCATCAAGGGGCAAGGATGGTATTACCCATCATGAATTCAATTGAATTCCTAGAAGAGCTCATAAGGTTGATGATGATCACGACACATTTGTCGAGAGATTTCATGCAGATGTAATCAATCAGCGACGACATCAAGTCAAAGGAATGATGAAGCAAGAGGTTATTGGAACCATAAAGCCATTTACACAAACTCGAACTCAAGCTTGTTGTTTAAGGTGAAAGGGTATGACGAGGAAAATCGACGTAAGCTTAGCTACCGACGCAAATTGGTGCTCCGAGAATAAGGACCAGGTAGCACAGTTAGAATCGTCACGACAATGATATAGCCAAACAGGCTAGGAATGGCGTGATCGGGTACAAACTCGTAGTTATAGAAGCCATCAAGAGTTGTTGAACCGTAGGTGCGGACTCGTTTCAGTTATCGGTGTCTTTGAGTGTTTAATAACTCAGAGCCCGTGAAAAATTGGAATCAGTGGGAAAGTAGTACTTGATGAACTCATAAAAAGTTATGCAGTTCCATGATAATCTCGAGATACCAGGGGGATAATACTCGACACAAGATCAAAGTAAAGGTTGGACTGGTGTATTGATCCATAGAAGACAATTGTTTTAACTTGTCCGAGAAATGGAATCAAAGAAGAACAATCATGGTCGGAACCACGGTTGCAAGGGATCAATTCACAGATACCATATGTTAGCTATCAAGGAAATAGTTATTATTACAAGAAGCTTCCATGATAGGATATACATCGCGTCCATGGGCATGAACACAAAGTTCAAGGTCGACTCCCACTTCCTCAATGCATAATCTTCCATTCACCTCTCGTATTTCAAGATGACATTAGTTGTTGAAAGTTTTACCGTGCAATACCAGATAAGTATGACTCGTGAAATCTTCGGGTTCACACCGATGAGGGAAGGCGTTGGTTCAATCCCATCGGGCTTCTTACTTAACATATACCATAAGCTTCAAGAGTAAATATCACCAGCTCGAAAGCAGAGCATGGTTGACAAAAGGAAAGGATTCAATTTACCAAAGGCATTATGTATCGGAGAAAGTACTCACAAAGTGATTAATTATGAAGGACACTTCCGGATAATAATCCAACAAAGGTGGATATGGCGATCCACAATGGGGCTGATATGAGTATCGATACCCAATCAGAGGAAGAAAGAGTGCAAATGCATCGGTTTATAGAACAGCTGAATAGTTCAACGCTTAATTAGCAAAGTAATTATGATTTTCAAATCAAGGGATCAGGAGCAAATGCTCGATCAAGAATGGATAAGCTGAATAGACTTAGGGTACAATCAACGACAATTGGATTGGTCGAGAACCAATTCCAGCTTAAAAGAATGGCAGCTCACCGGAAAGGTAATTTATAAGGATCAATGATGATTGCGTGTATTTGCAAACATATTGAGTCAATAGACCCAAAATGATAATGACAAGGAATGTCAATAAGACTACGAGACTTAGGGATTAACCATAATGCGAGCAAGCAAGAATTTCAAGAGCCAAAGGCTCCAGAGGATTTTCGGAAGATCGAATAGTATTTTGAAGACTTTTGTGAAACTCATGAACAACTGGGGATGAGCGGATACTCAACAAGTGCGAGGATTTATTTGAAGGGTATTCATGTGGCAAAGAACTGCTAGGCAGTAGGCACGAAGTATTCTCGGAACAATAGAGAAAACTTCAGGTATCTTGTAATAAGAAGATCAATGGGGGGATGATCGTAAGAATGGCAAGTGTAAGTAGTTATCCATAAGGATTTATCGGTGGTCGGGAATAGCAAAAGTGATGGGCATCAAGTCTCGAGAGAATATCAAAGAGTATCTCCGAAATCTTCTGGTGTAGTCGGTGACCATCTGGACTGAAGGGCTCTCCGGTAGAAAGTATTATCGAGAACCTAGAGTCAGAGTTAGTAAAAATCGTTTAACCCGAGTAGAAGAGAGTTCAGAGTCCCAGAGTAAAGATCGAGGAGTAAAACATCCTAATACCACCCAATGGCGACGTGGGCCCATGGGCCGCATACAGCCATGTTAGTAAAAGTTTTTGCAACGCCTAGACTCGACTTTCGCCAAGGAGTGTGGAAGGGGATTCTACAGCAATGGCTCGATACCAACTTGTGACGCTCGATTCAATTGTACACTAATCATGCACGCAAACGCCGCATTTATCAAGATCGAGGACTCACGGGAAGATATCACAACACAACTCTAAAACATAAATAAGTCATACAAGCATCATAATACAAGCCGAGGCCTCGAGGGCTCGAATACAAGTGCTCGATCATAGACGAAGTCAGCGGAAGCAACAATATCTGAGTACGCATATAAGTTAAACAAGTTTGCCTTAAGAAGGCTAGCACAACCGGGATACAGATCGAAGAGGCGCAGGACTCTCGCTCGGGATCCTCCTAACTATTCTCGGTCGCCGCCGCCGCCCGCACGTAGTAGTAGGCACCTCCGTGTAGTAGGAGTCCGCCGTCGATGGTGGCGCTCGCCCGGGCTCCATCTGCCGGTCGCAGCAATCGGGTAAAGAAAGGGGGAAAAGGGGAACAAGGCAATCGTGAGTACTCATCCAAAGTACTGCAAGCAAGGAGCTACACTACATATGCATGGGTATATGTGTAAAGGGCCATATCGGTGGACTGAACTGCAGAATGCCGTAATAAGAGGGGTATCTAATCATGTCAAGACTACGCTCGCAGCCTCCGCCTTGCAACATGTAGAAGAGAGCAGATCAAGTCCTCCAAGTAGCATCACATAGCAATAATCCTACCCGGCGATCCCTCCTCGTAACCACGAGAGAGAGCGACCACCGGGTTGTATCCGCACTTGGAAGGGTGTGTTTTATTAAGTATCCGGTTCTAGTTGTCATAAGGTCAAGGTACAACTCCAAGTCATCCTGTTACCGAAGATCACGGCTATTCGAATAGATTAAACTTCCCTGCAGGGGTGCACCACATAACCCAACACGCTTGATCCCATTTGGCCGGACACACTTTTCTGGGTCATGCCCGACCGCGAAAGATCAACATGTCACAGCCCCACCTAGGCACAACAGAGAGGTCAGCACGCCGGTCTAAACCTAAGCGCACAGGGGTCTGGGCCCATCGCCCATAGCACACCAAGACGCTATGCAGGGCGGCCGAAGCAGACCTAGCCTAGCGTGCTCCAAATCAATCCGCGCTACCGCTCGTCAAGGCCACGGCGTTTGGCTGATACCACGACGTCGGGATACCCATAACTACTCCCACGTAGATGGTTAGTGCGTATAGACCAAATGGCCAGACTCAGATCAAATACCAAGATCTCGTTAAGCGTGTTAAGTATCCGCGAACGCCGACCAGGGCCAGGCCCACCTCTCTCCTAGGTGGTCTCAACTCGCCTGCCGCCTCCGCCACAAAGTAACAATGGGGCCGCCGGGAACCTGTGCCCACCTCTACCGGGATGGAGCCACCGTCCTTTCAGCCCCATCTCCTAACGGTATCACAGGTAATGTAACAAAGGTAAAGTATATAGTATATGCCCGTGATCACCTCCCGAAGTGATCACAGCCTAGTAGTATAGCATGGCAGACGGACAAGAGTGTAGGGCCACTGATGGAACACTAGCATCCTATACTAAGTAGTAGGATAGCGGGTAAAGGTAACAACAGTAGTAGCAAGGACAGGCTATGCAAGAAAGATAGGATTAATCGAAAGTAAAGAATATGCTACACTACTCTAATGCAAGCAGTATAGAGAAGAGTAGGCGATATCCGGTGATCAAAAGGGGGGCTTGCCTGGTTGCTCGGCAAGAAGGAGGGTCGCCAACTCCGTAGTCGAACCGGGCAGCAGCTTGGCCGGTCTCGTAGTCTACCGGAGATAAGAGGGGAAGAAACAATGAACACAATGCAAACATAAACACGATTTACGCGTGACGTGACAATGAGCGGTGCTAGGTGTGCCCTAACGTGGTATGAGGTGGTACTGTTATAGAAACATCCGGAAAATATCCCGGTGTTTCGTGGTTTTCAAGAGGAGCCGGAGGGGGAATGTTGCGAGTTCGATAGGTTAGGGGTGCGTAGCGGACGAACGGGCTGCCTATCCAGGTTCGTCTCGTCGTTCTGAGCAACTTTCATGTTGAAAATATTTTAATCCGAGTTACAAATTAAAAGATATGATTTTCTAAAGATTTTATTAATTTCTGGAATTTAATTAATTATTTAAATTAATTCGAAAAATAGAATAATGACATCGCATGATGTCATGTTGATGTTAGCAGTCAACAGGGTTGATCGTCAACTGACGGTGGGTCCCGCATGTCATTGACTGATAACTAACTAACTAAATTAATTAATTTCATTAGTAGATTAGTCAGGTTAATTAAATGATTAATTAGTCTAATCAGGATTAATTAATTAATTAATTAACGAATTTAATTATTAATTATTAATTATTATTTATTACTAATATTTATTTAAATTTTGTTGTTGTTTTTTTATAAAAACGTTTCGAAATGTGGGCCCTAAGTGTCATAGGGCCATGGGGCCAAAGCGGGAGGGCTACAAGTGGGCGCACCAGCGAAAGCATTGTGGCACGGGCGCCGCCGAATGGTCATCATGGGCGCCCGACCACCAAGCGCCGGGCGAGGGCATGGCGGAGGCGGTGGGGGGAGGCGCGGTGAGGGGTTACGGTGGAGGGGCCGCGACGACGTGCAGAGACAGGGGCGGGGCGCGGCCCCGAGCGACGTGGAGGGGACAGCGCACGGGCACGGGAGGAGGAGAGGGCAGAGGTGAGGCGACCAGGGGGAGAGGGCGCGGCGATCAGTGGCGTCGCGACCCGTGTGGCAAGGCAAGGCCTGGGCGCGAACGGCGAGGCCGGGCAGGGCGATTGAGCGCGGGAGGGGAGGCGAAGCGTCTGGCGCTGCCAGCGTGGCTGGCGTGGCGAGAGGGCGGCCCGAGCGTGAGCTCCGCACGCTGGGCGCCAAGGGGGGGGACGACGCGGTGACAGAGAAAGAGAAGGAGGGAGCTCACGTCGGGAGTAGGGCACGGGCAGCGGCGGTGAGGGGGGGTGACGGGACGACGGGAGAGGAGCAGTCCGCGAGGGGGGTTCTGGCGGCGGGCGGGCTGAGCGGCGACGGCGGGCCGGCCCACGGGCGCTGGGACGGCGGGTCCGAGAAGCGCGGGCGGCGGGTTGAGGTGGCTGGCGCGGTCCAGGCGGCGTGGGGCGCAGGGGAGTGCGGGAGGGGCGGCGTCGGCGTCGGGCCCGATCCCGATTGGATCGGGGGGAGAGGGAGAAAGCGAGTGGGGGGGCGAGTGGGTGGCTGTCGGTTAGGGTTTGGGGGAGGGAGGGGATCAGGAGGGGGTAGCTGGGTGGCCGGCCGGGCTGGGCCTGGGGTGTTGGCCCACTGGGCCACGGCCCCGGGGTTGTTCTTATTTTTGTTTTCTGCTTTTCTTTTGTATTTTCTTTATTTCCTCTTTTCTTTTCTGTTTTATTTTTGTTTCCTATTATTTTAGGTTCTGTACAAATATATACTTTGCATCTAATTTTAACATTTCAATTTAGTCCACCGCTACAAAAAGTCTAGACCCCAATTAATTTGGTTTGATATTTGATCAATCTGTAAAGGCATTTAAATAATCAGGTTTGCTAATATTTAAATCATTTTAGTGCATTAAAACACATAATAAAAGTGTGGTTCCTTCACAAATATTTAGTAAGGATTATTTGCCACAAACCGAACATTTTGGTTTTAATGTTTCAAAAGTTTTGTTGTTTGCCTTTCTTTCAAATTTGAATTTGGATCGGTTCTGAACTAACGCGAGATTAACAACAGTAACTTTGATGACATGGCATCATTAACGTGTGATTACTATAGCCTAATTATCCGGGCGTCACAGCTGATCCTCAAATAAGTGTGGGTGCTCTGTCCGAAGAAAATCCTCTCTTTCCCAAGTCGCTTCATTCTCGGTGTGATTGCTCCGTTAAACTCTGAAAAACTTGATGGTTTTCTGTCGGGTCCTCCTCTCAGACTCCTCCAATATTTTTATTGGACGTTCCCGATAAGTGAGGTCTGGTTGCACGTCAATGTCTTCATGAGATACTTGCTTCTCTGGGTTGCTCACGCACTTCCTCAATCGCGAGACGTGGAACACGTCGTGGACATCGGATAATTCTTCGGTAGGTCTAGCTGGTAGGCTATCGTGCCTCTTCGTGCCACTATACGTAAGGGTCCGATGAATCTTGGTGCTAGCTTTCCTTAACCTTGAATCGTTGCAGGCCCCTCATAGGAGATACTCTTAGGTACACAAACTCACCGGGTTCAAAACTGACTCCCCGATGTTTTTGATCGTAATAACTCTTCTGTCGACTTTGAGCTGTCTTGAGTCGATCCCTAATTATCTTAACTTTATCTTCAGCCTCCTTGAGCATGTCTGGGCCAAGATATGGCTGTCTCGCTTTCGACCAATTTAGCGGGTACGACATCTTCGCCAGAGAGAGCTTCAAATGGTGCCATTTGCAGTGCTGGCTTGGTAATCGTTGTTGTATGCGAACTCGCGTATGGCAAGCTTTCTTCCCAATCGGTTCCATAGGCGAGGACACATGCCCTCAACATGTCTTCTAGAATTTGGTTTACGCTGCTCAGCTTTGTCCATCACCGGGGGTATGCGGTACTAAACGCCAGCTTGAGTTCCCGTGAGCTTGTTGTAATTGATCCCAAAATCGGGAGACGAATTGAGTGCCTCTGTCTGATATTATTGTCTTTGGGACTCCATGTAAGCAGACGATACGGGAAAGATAAAGCCTGGCAAGCTTCTGAGTGGTGTGGGATGTCTTCGCGGGGATGAAGTGTGCTACCTTAGTCAGTCTATCTGTGATGATCCATATGGCATCATTCCCGTGTCGTGACCGAGGTAGTCCAACAATAAAATCCATTCCAATTTCGTCCCATTTCCACTCGGGTATCTTATTTGGTTGTAAAAGTTCGCCAGCCATCGGTGCTCGGCCTTGATGCGTTGACAAGAGTCACAACATGCAATGAACGTGGCTATGTCCCTTTTCATACCGTGCCACCAAATTTTTTCCTGAAGATCCTTGTACATTTTCGTTCCTCCAGGATGAATTGAATACGGAGCGGTGTGGCCTTCAGCTAAAATTTGCTGCTTAAGGTCCTCGATATTTGGTACGCAAAGCCTCTCTCCGTACCACAATATTCCCCGCCGCCTATGATGAACTCGAGGCCTTGCCCAAACTCACTTTCCGCTTTATGCCTTCAATGTTGGGTGTCCATGCCGAGCCTCCTTAATCTTTTCTATCGTGATAGGCTGTATTTCCAAATTCGACAAACCGCCTTCGTGACCACCATCAAATTGAGTTTAGCAAACTCCTGTCAAATTCAGGTCTCTGTGTTCGGTAGGTTGTCGTTGTCCGAGCTAGGGTTCCGACTTAGAGCATCTGCCACTACATTTGCTTTTCCTGGATGGTAGTGGATTCCAACATCATAATCCTTTACTAATTCCAACCAGCGTCGTTGCCATAAATTTAGTTCTGGTTGTGTGAAGATATACTTGAGGCTCTTATGGTCTGTGTATATTTCACAGCGATTTCCAAGTAGGAAGTGTCTCCACTCCTTGAGTGCATGGATGACTGCTGCGACCTCTAGGTCATGAGTAGGGTAATTTTCTTCGTGCTTGCGAAGTTTTCTGGAGACATATGTGACCACCTTGCCTTCTTGCATCAATACGCATCCGAGGCCCTTCCGGGATGCGTCACAATACACCTCAAAATTCTTGTGTATGTCGGGCACAATTAATACTGGTGCTGTCGTCAATTTCCTTTTTAGCTCTTGGAAACTTTTCTCGCAAGCTTCGGTCCATTCAAACTTCTTGTCCTTCTTGAGTAATCAAGGTCATTGGCTTTGCTATGGTGGAGAATCCTTCAATAAACCTTCGGTAGTATCCTGCCATTCCCAAGAAACTTCGCGACGTCAATTACGCCGGCTGGTGGTTTCCAGCCTGGCACGGCTTGACCTTTTCCGGTTCACGGCAATACCTTCTTGGGTCAAGATGCGGGCCCGTAAAGCCTACCCGCCTTAGCCAAAATTCACATTTGCTGAACTTGGCGTACAATTGATGTTTCATGAGTTCTCCTAGTACAATTCGAGGATGCTCAACAGGTTTTCCGGTGTCTTGGAATATATCAGAATATCATCGATAAATACCACAATAAACTTGTCCATAAACTTCATAAATACTTTGTTCATGAGGTGAACAAAATATGCGGGGGCGTTTGTTAGTCCAAATGGCATTACCGTGAACTCATAAAGTCCGTATCTGGAGGTGAAGGCTGTCTTGGGGATATCCTCTGTTCGTACTTTTAATTGATGGTATCCCGACCTTAAGTCAATTTTTGAGAAGACCTTGGCCTGAGCGAGCTGATCAAATAAATCATTTATCCGTGGCATTGGGTATTTGTTCTTGATTGTGACCATGTTAAGTGCTCGATAGTCTATACACAATCTCAAAGTGTCCCATCCTTTTCTTGGCAAATAAAATTAGTGAACCCCAAGGTGAGGAGCTGGCTCAGATATATCCTTTGTCCAGTAATTCTTTTATTTGCTTCTTCAATTCTACCAGCTCGGATGGTGCCATTCTGTATGGTTTCTTGTAAATGGGAGCGGTTCCGGGTGCTAGCTCAATGCTGAATTCTATCTCTCGGTCTGGTGGCATGCCTGGTAGTTCTTCGGGAAATACGTCTGGAAATTCACACACTACTGGAACTTTGCTTAACTCAAAAACGTCCACCTTGTTCAACCTCGGTTGCCGAGATATTTGTCTCTCTTTGGCTCAAACCTTTATTGCCTTCCCGGGATGGTGGGTGAGAATTACGGTCCGGTTGAAGCAGTCAATAAAACCTTTGTTGGTGGTTAACCAATCCATCCCTAGGATGACATCCAGTCCTTTATTTTCCAATACAATAAGGTTGGTGTGGAACTTCAATCCTTCAAATTCAATAACCACACCTTGGCAAGTCACTTGCTTAATCCCAGGGGACTTGATGATCATGGATTTTTCCAAGGGAAGCATCGAAAAATTATTTTGCAAAGCAAATCTCTTCGAAATGAACGAGTGAGAAGCTCCAGAATCAAACAAAACCATGGCAGGTATTGTGTTGACATGGAATGTACCGAGTACGATATCCATCGCGTTTTGTGCTTCTTATCTGGTCACGTGGTTCAGATGACCCTTCCTGTGATTGTTATTGGGGTTGAAATTGTTTCGCTTGGGTGCTGAATTATTGCCACCGTTGTTCGGCTTTGGGGTCGAGTTCCTTGGCTTGGGGCACTGCTTGGCATAGTGCCCTTCTTCTCCACGAGCGTAGCAAGTAACGCCTGGGCGATATGTGAACTCCTTGTCCCTTGCATGGAAATTCTTGATTGGGTGTGAAATATTCGTCGTGGGTTTGTGTGATCCACTTTTCTGAAATTCCGTCTTGCTTCGGTGGTTGCGAGCAAGAGTAGTCTGGTCCCTTTTATGCTTATGGAAATCCTCCAAGCTGTGTCGCCATTTTCCAAGGTAATAGCCTTATCCACCGGTGTTTTGAAATCTGGGAAAGTGTGCACAACCAGCTGGCATTTAAGCTGGTGCCAGCCGCCCAAGAATTTTTCCATCTTCTTGCTTTTAGTCATACGCCTTCTTTGATGAAGCGAGACAACAGAGTAAACTGGCTGTTGTATTCAAACTGTCATGGTCCTTTGTTTGAGGTCATCAAATTCTCTTCTTGATCTTCATAACACTTTTTAGGAATGTGCTACCATGAAAACCTTCTTTGAACTCCTCCTGTGTTATATCATTTTCATTGGGGTGCATGTGTAGGAAATTTTCCCACCATGATGCAGCTACTCCAGTGAGATAGTGCGGTGCATATAGTACTTTCTCACGGTCTGAACACTGTGCAATAATTAATTTTCTTTCCATGTCTCGAAGCTAGTCGTCGGCCTCAAGAGGTTTGTCAGTATGAGAAAATGTTGGGGGACGCGGCCTTCTGTAGCTCGCATAACTTGGATTGCCGCCGACATCGCCCACGGTGATTTCTATATTGATGACTTGGTTCATCATTTCACTGATGTTGTTGCTGACTCTGCTCATAAAGGCGGCATACTTGGGTAAACGCTGTTTCACCGCCTCGTTGACTTGATCGCCTCGTGTGAAATTGTTGCTTGGTGGTGTGCCATAATTTTCTCCGGGCGGATTTGGCATGGAGCGTGTCCAAGGACGAGACCTTTTTCACTCTGGGGATATATTTTGTAAAACTCATAAGAAAAGAAAATGAGTCACAAAAGTCAATAAATTCATAAATACGGGAAATTTTAAATGCTCCAAGATTTTTCAAGAGAATAAACGATTGCGCACGGAGAAGGACTGCTCATTACATATCTTACATGCAAGCAGTAATTATACAATACACCACTCAAGATATGCGTACATATTCCTGACATGTTATTTAGGCTAGTGCACTTCTCCCGCCTCCTACATGATGCGCAAACAAGTTACTTCTCACAACCTATGTACATATAAACATATCGCATAAGTCGGTACATCGCATGGCGGCTAAGCTGCATTTCACGGAGATGGTAAGGATCTCCCTTGGCCTGCCGAGGGTGAGGCGCAGTGAGGCTGGGGACTCAACCTCCTCCTCGCTAATAGGCTCCAGACGTGAAGCGCTGCGCTGAGTTGATGGAGCGGGCGCCATAGGCGGAGCAACACAAATAGGAGTGGGCGCAATAGGTGGTGCAGAACGGACTGAAGTGGGTGCGATGACTTGGTTGAACTCCTTAGTGGTAGGCAGGCGACGAGAAGTGGTGAGAATGGTAGGAGAATAAGATGCCGAGGACGAGACGGAAGTCAGCGGTGGTGCGGTGTGTAGGAGCTCCCTCCTGTTGGCGGCACAGCCATGGACCGAGTCCATGCGGGCAGCCACAAGGTCGTCCACCAGGTTGTCAAAGGCTGCCTCTAGAGCTTGGAGGTACTCGACAAGCATCTCAATAGCCTCGTCTCGCTCTCCTCTGGGGCAAGCGAATGAGTAGTGACAGGTGTATGGCACGTGGCATGGAAGGTCGCGGTAGCAACGAGTCTTCATATCATGCCTCACGGGCAGCCATCTGCATATCATGCCTCTCCGTAGGCATGGCTCTCCCCAAGAACCAGAAGTGGCATAACTCAACACGCCCTCCCTTGAATTGCACCGCGGCCTGGTGCATGGTCAGACTGCTGCTGATCTTGTGCGGTAGAGTGTGAAGATCGGGCGCATCGATGGCCCCATCGCGACCGGACGATGAAGGAGAGGAGCTTGACGAACCCCTCAGTATCGCGTTGGCTAACACTGTGACTCACAATCGTTTACCATCTACAAAAGTAGGCAAAATTCTGAATGGTCGATCATAAATTTATGCCGACCGTCGTAAAATGGCTACATTTGCAAAAAAATATAATAAGTTAACTCTATTATGCTAATAACCGATTAGCGATCGCACCTAGTGGCTTTACAACAGCCCCGACTCGGTACCAAGTTTGTCACGACCGGATTTTCAACAAAATACTTATTGAGAAAACGATCTTTAGGTCCCAAAGATAAGAAGAATTATCTCATCGGTAGACAAATACCTGATATGTAAGGCCAAGAGCACTAAATATATTACAGGGTTGAGCTGAGACTGCTCAACAATTATTACAAACATGCCAATATTGTACATAAGGGCGGTTAAGATACAGGGGTGTGGTGGCATACTACTGACTCGAGATAAAAGTGGTGGTGTATATATCACAGTGGAGTGGATAACATGACTCCTAAACTGGCAGCTCATCGAGCGTCAAGGTGAGGCTCGATGATTTTATTTGGGTAGCGGAAGCGAATATAATACGATGACCAAACCCAGGATCGCACGAGATCGACCGACTCCTCTAGGCGTCGGACTCGCTATCGAACTCTTCATCCATAAAATCGCCTTCGTCAGCATCTGGCCAAATCAACAAGGCAGGTGAGTACTTTGAAAGTACTCGCAAGACAGTTCGGACATAAGATATAACAAATGCATGCATGAATGCGTCATGAGCAAAATAACCATGCACATTCAAATAATAAATATTGCACAACATGATATGTAAAAAGGAAGTCGGGCGGTAGTCCTCCCAAAGTCCCAACAAAATAACAGAAAACCAATCGGGTGTTTGGAGCGATGCCTCGAAGGGCAAACAAAATAATAATAATCATGTTACGGAGGCGCCTAAGCGACACCACATAAAGGGCTTATATTGAAAAGTAAATGACATACGTTACAAATGGACGCCCGAGCGACATCGCAGAAAGGGCTTATATGGAAGTAAATAACAAGCGTACACAATGGACCGGACGTCGAGCGACATCGCAGAAAGGGCTTATATCGAAAGTAAATAACAAACGTGTTACCGGACGTCTGAGCGACATCGCAGAAAGGGCTTATATCGAAAGTAAATAACAAGCGTGCCACAGTCGGACGTTTGAGCGACATCGCAGAAAGGGCTTAAATTCCATTATTCATATCTGATAAATTCACAAGGATATAATACTCATAGAAAATATTCAACACATAATAATAAACGGGTTAGTCCATCCACAGGAATAAGCACTTAACACTCAAGTGTTTCACCGGAGTTTTTGTCACCGAGACCGACACCGACAAGATAAGTTGAACACAAGATTTGGACATGGATAAGATGATTCAAAGGATCTTGACTCGCAGAGTTTGTACTAATTATCCACAGCCAACGGATTTCGTAGTCACGAGGACTAGTTCCGCTTACGGTATTTTGCAGAAACACATCTAACCAAGACACACCCTTCCCACCTCACGATGCCAGAATCACCCTAGACAACGACAAGAAAAACTTTGAGACGGGAGATCACAACCTAGAATAGCATGGGATAAAATTTATATACGCTACGCCTAAGGGGTGCCCCTCTCGGTCCCAACCGGAAACACCCATGCCCCCTGACCAGATGACTGGCTTTAATCCAGGGCCATGGAACCCTCATCATGATCTCTCTATTTGGTGTGTACCAGGAAAGCGGTTTTCAACTTACTAAGCCATATCCCTTGCGGAAAACATGTGGTAGTACAGGAGGGAGAAACGGATGAAAACATGACTTGATTCACATTGACACTGGAGTCAAATAGTCTGGCATAAGACTGGCATGCTACAACACTGCCATCTTACCCATTCTCATGCCAACACATGGCCATGCAACTCATATCCAACAACATATGGATTTTCGAACTCACTTGCCTCAACTTTGCATGTATTATAACACTTATCGAAATGCTCATAAACATGCCATGTAACTACTTAATGCAAACATGCAACTAACACTCATCATATCAAAAGTTCAAACATGCTTGCCTGGTTCGGAGTAGTCGGAGTCTAGCTTACGAAGTTCGCGGTTCCGGCCACCTCCTCCCAAGATCTATGGTATAAGAAAATACGTACTTAACGTAAATACCATGAGTGCACAGAAAAGTGTTCCAAATATTTTTCAAATAAATATGAAAAACAACTAGACAGAAAAATAAAGATGACAGAAAAGAATCAATCAAAAATCAGTTTCTGTTTAAAACTTATAAAGGTTTTAATCCAGGACTCATCTGTAATGAAATGTAAAGTTTCAGGCCAACTTATAAAAACAGAAAACGCTCGCTAAAAAAAAAAAAAGCCGCCAACCGCAAAGGAAAATGTACTCTGCCTCAAGGCGCTTTCAGAAAACGATTCAATAAAAAGAAAATATCGACGAGGGTCCCACCCGCCAGTTTGAAATTTCAAACGGGAGGAACAGAGCCTGCCGGGCGCCTCGAGAGTTGCGGAAAGCGTCATGGGCGATCCACGGCGAGTTGGGAGGATCGGAGAGTACCTACATGTTCAGTGTGTCCCTCCGCGTCGGTGGGTGGTGGTGGTGGTCATCGGCGAGCACCACGTCGACGACGGTCCTTGCTCCGGCGGACGGCGGCTCGGGTGGAGTTGGATCTCGTCAGGGAGGGCTGCAGAGGTCAAATTGAAGCCGGGGTTAGATCACTGGGTTCCCGAGGAGACTACTGACGAGATTTGGGCGGCGGGGATGGCCTCACCAGAGTGGATCGAGCTGGTGGCCGAGGCGGATCGGGGCGGCCGGAGTTGGGGGAGGAGACCTCCTCGAGGTCCTCCTAGTGGCTTGGCGGGGTTCTGGTGGGGTGTAGTGGTGGTGCATGCTCGAGGACGAGCTTGGGACTCCATTTTATAGGCGATCCGAGGCGGTGGCCGAGAACGGGGATCTCCGGCGATGGTTACGGCGGCGCAGTGCTTGGTCGGGGTGTTTAGGGGGTTGGGCATCAACGTGGAGGTCCACGGGCTCCGTTTAGAGGCTAACCCAGGTTGGATTTCGCGCATAAGGGTGGTTTCGACCAAACGGGCGGCGCGGCCTGCTGGCGGCAGAGGGCGCGCCCTGTGCTTGCCGGGCCACGGCGAAGGTGTTGCGGTGTGCGCTGGCATGCATGAAGCCACGCGGAGGGCTAGGGAGCATTGTGCGGTGCAGAAGGGCGTAGCGAGCCGGGCGCTCCGTCTGCCGCCACGGTGGTTTCGCCATCGCAGAAGCCGCCGGGCGTCGGCGGTGCCGCCACCGACACCTGCGTCCGCCCAAGAGGGTGTGCGGTGCTCGTCAAGGAGAAGGGGCCAGGCGCAACGCGCCAGAGTGCACGGGTGATCGATGACAAGCCACCGATTTAAAAACGACATCAAGATAACTCAAACTCAATTTTACCGAAAGTGTATAGGAACAAAGGCTTACCAAGTGTTTGATGAAATGATTCAAGCATGAGAAAAATTTATCTGGGCTGATCTTTGGTGTGGTGGTCTCTCAAAGCACCTGGGGTCTTCCTGAATTTTTGTGAAATTTTTGGAGAAGGTAAAATATGAATTTCACCAAAAATGATGAATCTGGTCCAAACTTGCAGAGGCTGAAACTTGAAAATTTTGAAAAGAGGAAGAGTGGATCCTGATGGATCTAGGTTGGGGGTGCTAAGGACTATCCAGAGGAGTTGGTTTGAGATCAAAAATCAAAGGAAAACATGTACTTCCTTTGTAAATCATCTAGGCTTAGAATAAATGACAAAATTGTTTTGGGTAGTAAAATAAATGAATTAAAATCCAAAAATGGATTGAACTTGTTGGGACAGAATGTTTGGGTTGCCCCAAAGTGGAGGGAGGGGTTTTGGGAGAATTTACCACATGAGGCATGGTAAAACCAAGGATGGTTCAAAACAAAAGAGTAGCTCCAAAACCCTTAGGGTTTCTTTTTTTTTAAGAAAATAAATTCCAAAAATATTTTTGAGATGGGAAACTCAGAATAAAGGTTTTTTAATAACCAAACACCTGGCTTGAAGAAGATACAAGAAAAATAAAATCCTTGCCATGGGGAAAAGTTTTGAGAGAGAGAGAGGTTTTAGGAAGGATTTAAGTGACCTTCTTCAAATCAAGCAAGGTTTTTGTTGAAAATTAAATAAATTTTTTTGGAGTGTCACACTGAATGACCACAAGTGAATGCATAAGATGACATGATATGAGGGTATGTTATGTATGTTGGTTTCAGTCCATATTATTTTTCAAGTTTCACCTGATCATTTCTTTTCTATACTTTATATTTCCAAGTATGCATTCCAAATCTGCTAAAGAAAATGACACATTCATCTAAATATTGATATAACATATAAGTTGTTCATGTCGGTACAAATTGAACAGTAATACTAAAAAATACAACTAACTTCATGATACAATGATTGGGTTAAAAGTTCAAATATGGTGACAATTTTGGATATTTATTTATTTCTATTGATATTGAACGGTGTTGATTGTAGCTAATTCGTCCCATTTATTTTTCATGAATTGGAATAAAGATAACTTCTTTTAGAATAGAATTATGTAACTATAAAATTTCAGTATTTAGAAAGCACAAGCCTGGATGCTTCAGTGTAATTAGGTTGAGCCAAACAGTTGGGGATCTATATTTCTTTCTTTTAAATGATGTTTGATATGTATCATTGTGGTTTTTGTAATGTATCATTGTGCTTTTTGTAAAGATTATAATTATCTTATAATTTGTATCATATCTTTTGCCTAAAATTCAGAAATACGGACACAGAAGCAATGCGACAAGAAATTATGCAAATATGTTTGCAATAGAAAAAATATCTAGGCCGTGCGGACGCACGGGTTGATGACTAGTTAAAGTAATGGAGATTGATATGAAGAGAATAGACCCGGGGGCCATAGGTTTCACTAGTGGCTTCTCTCAAGAGCATAAGTATTCTACGGTGGGTGAACAAATTACTGTTGAGCAATTGACAGAATTGAGCATAGTTATGAGTATATCTAGGTACGATCATGTATATAGGCATCACGTCCGAGACAAGTAGACCAAACGATTCTCAAGCATCTACTACTATTACTCCACTCATCGACCGCTATCCAAAGATGCATCTAGAGTATTAAGTTAAAAACAGAGTAACGCCTAAGCAAGATGACATGATGTAGAGGAATAAATTCATGCAATATGATAAATAACCCATCTTGTTATCCTCGATGGCAACAATACAATACGTGCCTTTGCAACCCTTTCTCACATCGGGTAACGACACCGCAAGATTGAACCCAAAGCTAAACACTTCTCCCATTGCAAGAACTACCAATCTAGTTGGCCAAACCAAACGGATAATTCAAGAGACTTGCAAAGATAACCAATCATACATAAAAGAATTCAGAGAAGATTCAAATATTATTCATAGATAAGCTGGATCATAAACCCACAATTCATCGGTCTCAACAAACACACCGCAAAAAGAAGATTACATCGAATTGATCTCCACGAGAGAGGGGGAGAACATTGTATTGAGATCCAAAAAGAGGGAAGAAGCCATCTAGCTACTAGCTATGGACCCGAAGGTCTGAAGTAAACTACTCACACTTCATCGGAGGGGCTATGGTGATGATGTAGAAGCCCTCCATGGTGGATGCCCTTCCGCGTGAGCTCTGCAATGTGCCCCAAGATGGGATCTCGTGGATACTGTGAAGTTGCGGCGGTGGAATTAGGTTTTGGCCCTGCTCGATCGCTTGGGGTAATGAGGTATATATAGGAGGAAGGAGTACGCCGGTGGAGCAACAGGAGCCCACGAGGTGGCGCGCCTAGGGGGGCGCCCACCCTCGTGACCGCCTCTTTTGTTCCTTGGCGTAGGGTCCAAGTCTCCTAGATCATGTTCGGTGATAAAATCACGTTTCCGAAGGTTTCATTCCGTTTGGACTCGGTTTGATATTCCGTTTCTTCAAAACACTGAAATAGGCAAAAAACAACACTTCTGGGCTGGGCCTCCGGTTAATAGGTTAGTCCCAAAAAAATATAAAAGTGGAAAATAAAGCCCAATATAGTCCAAAACAGTAGATAAAGTAGCATGGAGCAATCAAAATTATAGATACGTTGGAGACGTATCACATACCATTCCCCAAGCATGGGCCTTTTCATATCATAAGCATAATCACTCTCATCATTAATAGTATGGATAGCACCAATAGTATAGCAATTATCATAATCTTCCAAGCAAGTGACAAAAAGATTTTCAAGATCATAAGAAGTATCATTATCTTCCCAATCATAATCATCACAACAAGCAATATGCATAACGAGATCATCATCGAGTGCATCATCTTCCACAATTATTTTTGATTCATTTTCATGAGGCACAACAATAATAGGAGCAACATTATTCGGGAGAGATACATTTTTACCTCTCTTCCTTTTTCTTTTCTTCTTCTTCACCACATCATGTGTGTGTTCAATCCTCTTTTTGGAGCTCCTTATTAATGAGATTGGTTGAATAGAAGGCTCCTCCTCGTTACCTGATTCATCATAAGAAATAATAGGAGAATATTAAAGTCTCTTCCCTTTCGTTAGCATTCTCTTCATCTTCTATTTGTTTTCTTTTCCTTATATAATTGGCAATATAAGGATTTTCAATGCAATTCACCGCACAATACATATAAATTTCTTCCAGATCAAAATGAAGAACTCTATCAAGGGCAAATTCTGGAATATCCTTAGTTATACGTTTCATTTCTTCATAACCCAAGAGCAAACTAAGTTCATTATGATGTGCAAGGGAAATCAAGTCATCACAATTTTTGGACACGATACGATCATGAAACAATTTGCATTGGCTACTGAAATGATCACGTTCATTGCAAAGTTCACAAGTATGGCTAATAAAGTTTATATTTTCAGCACACGCATCTAGCCTTTCTTGCAACCATTTAGTTTCTAAATTCTTATGCCTCTTGCAATATCTATCTTCCCTATTTGGAGTGTACTTGCAAACCCAATGCACTCCAAAAAAATTGACATGTTTATAGGAGACATTTTCATCATAACTAGTGCAATCATCATTAGTACTATGGATATTCAAGGAGTTCATACTAACAACATTGCAATCATGCTCATCATTCAAAGATTTAGTGCCAAACATTTTAATGCATTATTCTTCTAACACTTTGGCACAATTTTCCTTTCCACCATACTCACGAAAGATATTAAAAAAATGAAGCGTATGAGACAAACTCAATTCCATTTTTTGGTAGTTTTCTTTTATAAGCTAAACTAGTGCTAAAACAAGAAACAAAAAGATTCGATTGCAAGATCTAAAGATATACCTTCAAGCACTCACCTCCCCGGCAATGGTGCCAGAAAAGAGCTTGATGTCTACTATGCAACCTTCTCCTTGTAGATGTTGTTGGGCCACTACAACAAAAACCCACCTATAACAACGCATATCTAGCAACGAAAGTCGAGATGCGTTGGGTTAAACAAACCTCCCACCTTCCCACGAAGGATAACCTCCCTGTATCCACCTCGGTCCAAATATCACGCAACCAACACGCAGCCAAGCAGGAAAAAGAACCCAATCTTATCTCCCCCACCACCTCTCTCCCGATTCACATCTCCCACGCTGAAGCTCCACCACAACGCGCTGCCGCCGCCGCTCGATTCGAGGCAGCTCCGGTGCTCCCCTTCACCACGCCTCACCAACTCGCCCCCTCTTGTTCTACTCGCCCCGCCCCAACCCCCACCGCCACGACGTCCTCCACGCCTCGCACGGCGCGACGGTTTGTTGTTGTAGCTCATGTGCTCGGCCAAGCAATCCCACTTCCGCATGCGATCGGCTACCGGCTAGGCTCGATGGCGCTTGCTCCACCTTGGCTACCTCGACCGATGTTGACGGTTCAAGAAGGCACCCTCCCTCCGCTTCTTGCCCTCCCGCTGCTTTGTGGCATGGCACCTTGCCATGGATAATTCTTTGCCGCCATTACGACAACTATTAATGCTGCCTTTATCACTTGCCCGATCCGCCATTGTATGCCGGCTTGCGCTGGTTTGTATTCATCACTATTCTCATATGTGCACGTAAATACCGCTACCTAGGGGTAATTCAATATCCGGTGTACGTGATACAAGTGATTCACCACATATCCGTATGTGTTGATTCAGGAAAATGTGTGCGTTTCTTTTTCTAAATAGTTCTATCTTGTGATACATTAGTTTTAATTTTTCATGTAGCTATGTGTGTGGATAATTAATTAATATATCCATGAAGATGATTAGACTGTCAATTGAATAAGTTGATAGTATCTCCGGATATCCTAGCTGTTAGTTTCGACTATTTATCAAAACCATTCCTTCTAGTATCATTTAATAGGTGACCACTATTATGTACAAAGCATCATGATTTTCTCCGAGAAAGAAAACAAATATCTTCTTATCGGTGTTATGAAACCTTACCGATTTCCTTTGTAATAATCTATGAATAAGCCCCACATGCATCTCTACGCCCTATTATTTCTCTTTATCTTTATTTTATAATCCTTAATTTCATCTCCCTTGCTTGTTCCGAAATTGACTACGCTCACCAACATTTGTCTATTTGTTCTTTCTCTTAACACGTAAATCCTCGTGTTCGTAATGATGATACTAGCTAGTGCTTATGGTATGACTTATGATCCACTGATTTAGATATGTAAAACTTAAATGTTCTTGCAAGTACTTATGAAGTTTAATCCATCATTCTTTGCAAAGGCCAAAATTTCTTATATATTCATCTTTGGGAGAAAGATCAAGGCATATAGCGGGCTTCTTACGCAAAAGGAGGTACGGCTGCATGATTCCAAATGGCTAGTAAACATGTAGGTGATTTAGATGACATAATCTGCAATGTAATTTAAAACCGAGGTTGAAAAAGTTTGTGTATTCATAATTTAGATTTGTCTTATTCCCAAGTATCTATATAAATTAACATCATGTGATAACATACTTGTTAACATTTAATAGAACCACCTGATTTAGCTTTGTGGGAATTATGTTCTCTCAACCTAAAAAGCACGGACACGTGGACGGAAAGACGGGATACACATACGGGTACACAGGATATGACATTTTTCAAGAACAGTCATTCGGGCATACGGTGAGTATATATAAAATAAACAAGAAATGTACAGAGTCAAAACAGAAAAACAATGGGAAACTGCTGGGTTTAGAACTCGATCCTACAGAGGATAGTTCAGATTCACGAACACCGTGGACCAGTGCTGTCCTTTGATCTCACCCACGGACGGGTGGCCTCGGGGTGGCGCTTCCTCGATGCCATGCTCCCTAGAAACAAGTAGAAATCATTCAAGTGAGCACAACATGGGGAAGCAATTAGCAGCCTCTCAATTGAGGGAAATCATGTCGCAAAGATAAAGAGGTTGAGGAGATGCTGCTGGCCTTGGGGTTACTTGTTTGAGCGTGGTTGCCGCCGGAGGAGAAGCTGCCGGGGCGGTGGTCGATTCTGTGGCGGCGCTGCTCACGCTGGTTAGCAAAGGTCGCTCGTTATGTGGCGTATGCGTGACGAGGGTTTTTATTGGGCCGAGGCTATTATTGGGCCTCCCGAGTCCCCCAACGTATCCCAGCCGTATCCATGTTTTTTTCTATTTTTAATTTAGAAACCATGGGATACCGCGGGATACGTGTATCCCGCTTATCCAGCATGTCGTGTGTCCCATTGTACTAGGATAAAGAATCGGCAGATTCTGCCGTATCCATGCTTTGTAGCTCTCAACTTCAAGTACTTATGGAAATTTGAAAATCTCTACATTTATATGTATTGTTTTGAGAACTGCAGATCTTTTTTTGCAATCAAGGATGCTATATTTGTCGATGTACATAGTTTTTGGCATGTACCTCACCGTATCTTCATTATATTCTTTGTAAGGTGTTTAACTCGTTGAACATAAGGATGCTCTTTTCAAAAGGCCCTCTTTTCTCCGTCTATATAGCAGAGTGCTATGGCTGGGACTGTAAAAAGTGATCAAATTATGATATTTCATAGCTCTTTAGAGGTGATGATATATGTTGGATGACTAAACAAGGATATTGTTCGGTGCTTGCTTTGACTTGGGTGTTCAGAGAAGTGAAACTTCAACTAATCTGCTCAGTGGAAGCAACATATTGCATTTAATGTGAAGCTTCCTCTATGATATGGAGATGCAATCATCCATCTAAAGACAAGGTATGCTCATTTCTCTATTATGTGAATTCAGCATGGCTGAGCAACAATTTATTTGCTCATACCTTTTGCAATATTAATGTTTATTGCAGTTCCTCGCCTAGCTTGGGAAATCCAAAGAAGAATGTTTATTGCAGCTCCTCGCTTAGCTCCAGTCTTGACCTAGAATATAAAACAAAAACTATGGGTGTTCAACTTGGTACTCCCTCTAAGAGTAACTGCTTTCTTGGTTGACATAACTACTAAAACAAAATTATTAGTCATATAGTAAGATTAACTATCACATGGCCTCCAACCTTTATATGTTGCTCTTTCATTTAAGTTTTACTTCCTCGTTAATTTATTTTCTTTGATGGTACCTTGCTATTCTCATTTCTTTGTTGCTGTAGATTGCAAGATAAATCGATGATGCATGGCCCGTAAGTTGATTACAAGATCGAGAAGGTGGCCAAGATTACTAGATAGTTTCAGATTATGTTTTGGAATGTAATTTTTAGGGTCAATATTTCAAACACTATGTTTTAGATGGCTGAGTCATTCATTGCAAGGTTGAGAATCAGACTATTACTAGATAGTTTCACATATTTGAATATGTGTATCATGTTCTTTGTAAAGCAATCGAGTTGATTTAATATATGTGACCTTTCTCATTGTTATGTTTGTGTCTCCTATGCATTATCAACATTAATGCAATAAGTTCTGGATGCTAATATACAAAATACCATTAATTGTCCAAGCAATACGATAATTCTTCTAGGCATTACAATGGTCATTTTTCGCTAGCCACCAACGCATATGAAGCGTTGTTGCGCTCTAGCTCTATACGCTGCTATCTTACAACACTTATTTACGCTGCTTACCAACGCATGTATATATGTTGGTGTAGACCTTTGCAACGCCACCAACGGCAACGCATCTAAATCCGTTGGTGTAGATCTTAGCAACGCTTATATGGACATACGACAACACATTGATGCGTTGCTAAAGGGGGGTTCTTGTTGTAGTGGGCCTCCAAGTGCAGAGGTTTGTAGGACAGTAGCAAATTTCCCTCAAGTGGATGACCTAAGGTTTATCAATCCGTGGGAGGTGTAGGATGAAGATGGTCTCTCTCAAACAATCCTGCAACCAAATAACAAAGAGTCTCTTGTGTCCCCAACACACCCAATACAATGGTAAATTGTATAGGTGCACTAGTTCATGAAGAGATGGTGATACAAGTGCAATATGGATGGTAGATATAGGTTTTTGTAATCTGAAAATATAAAAACAGCAAGGTAGCAAGCGATAAAAGTGAGTGTAAACAGTATTGCAATGCTAGGAAACAAGGCCTAGGGTTCATACTTTCACTAGTGCAAGTTATCTCAACAATAATACCATAATTGGATCATATAACTATCCCTCAACATGCAACAAATAGTCACTCCAAAGTCACTAATAGCGGAGAACACATGAAGAGATTATGGTAGGGTATGAAACCACCTCAAAGTTATTCTTTCCAATCAATCCGTTGGGCTATTTCTATAAGTGTCACAAACAGCCCTAGAGTTCAGATTACTAGAATAACACCTTAAGACACAAATCAACCAAAACCCTAATGTCACCTAGATACTCCAATGTCACCTCATGTATCCGTGGGTATGATTATACGATATGCATCACACAATCTCAGATTCATCTATTCAACCAACACATAGAACCTAAAAGAGTGCCCAAAGTTTCTACCGGAGAGTCAAGACGAAAACGTGTGCCAACCCCTATGCATAGGTTCATGAGCGGAACCCGCAAGTTGATCACCAAAACATACATCAAGTGAATCACGTGATATCCCATTGTCACCACAGATACGCACGGCAAGACATACATCAAGTGTTCTCAAATCATTAAAGACTCAATCCGATAAAATTACTTCAAAGGGAAAACTCAATCCATTACAAGAGAGTAGAGGGGGAGAAGAAACATAAGATCCAACTATATAGCAAAGCTCGTGATACATCAAGATCATGCCAAATCAAGAACACAAGAGAGAGAGAGAGATCAAACACATAGCTATTGGTACATACCCTCAGCCTCGAGGGTGAACTACTCCCTCCTCGTCATGGAGAGCGCCGGGATGATGAAGATGGCCACCGGTGAGGGTTCCTCTCCGCAGGTGCCGTAACAGTGGTCCCGATTGGTTTTTGGTGGCTACAGAGGCTTGCGGCGGCAGAACTCCCGATCTCTTCTGTTCCCCGAAGTTTTTAGGGTATATGGAGATATATAGGCGGAAGAAGTACGTCAGGGGAGCCATGAGGGGCCCACGAGGGTGGAGGGCGCGCCCCCTACCTCGTGCCTTCCTCGTTGGTTCTTTGACCTAGACTCCAAGTCTCCCCGGTTGCTTTCCTTCCAAAAATAACTTCTCTAGAAGGTTTCATTCCGTTTCGACTCCGTTTGATATTCCTTTTCTTTGAAACACTGAAACAAAGGAAAAAACAGGAACTAGCACTGGGCTCTGGGTCAATAGGTTAGTCCCAGAAATAATATAAAAGTGCATAATAAAGCCCATAAACATCCAAAACAGATAATATAATATCATGGAACAATAAAAAATTATAGATACGTTGGAGACGTATCAATTCCTCCAGGGTTACGGTTTCAATAACATTGGTTTCGACATTTATAGGATTAGCTGAGATATAATGTTTAATTCTTTGATCGTTCACCACCTTCGGATTTGTGCCTTCGAAGTTGTTGATTTTTATGGCATCGGAAAGATAGACCTCCTCGATAACGTAAGGGCCTTCCCATTTGGAGAGAAGTTTTCCTGCAAAAAATCTTAAACGAGAGTTGTATAGAAATACATAATCACCTACATTAAACTCTGTCGGTGTAAAAAAATAGGGGCACGCTTTTGTACCCCTTTACCTGTGCACGGGCAGTCGGAGCCGCGCCCACGACCACACCAAGCAGAACAGGAGAGGTGATCCAAGTTAAGGCTGAAGCTCAAGACAATCTGAGAATCGCCAACGCCAAGACCACGAAGAGCAGAGGGACGAAGCAGGTTCCCCCGACAAGACCCTTGCCGGGCGGCCTCAGCGGCCCTGGCAAGACCCTTGCCGACAGTTTCGCTTCAAGACCAACAGAGCGAGCCACCCTTGAGCCCACGGCCCCCAGCGCCATCATCAACGTGGGGCCAGGGATCGGGAAGGCACCTCTGTGGTGGCATGCAGATCTTTGAGAAGACATATTGAAGATCAGATGAGGATTAGAATACGACGATTCTCGGCAAGATCCCTACCGACGAAGACCACTGCACTTCGGCAAGGTCCTTGCTGTGGGACGACAAGACGCCATCGCAGAAGACCCTTGCCGGGCCACCCGGCAAGGCCCTCGCCAAGGACGCCAGCGGGGCCACTGCCAAACCCGCGCCGGACAAGCTTGCACCATCGTTCACATGCAGCTGCCAGCCCAACCAGCTGGGCGGGCACCTGCGTGGCAACATGCAGCTCCGAGGCCAACTGATCGAGCGCCTGCGTGGCGGCATGCAGATCTTCGTGAAGGCTCCGCCACCGCTCCACCTCAGCTGCTTGGCTGCCTACATGGCACCACGCACCTCACTGGCCAGGGTGGTGTCAAGGCGAGGAGGAGCGGCGGCGCACGGGACGAGTCTTGCCCCCGTCCCCAATAAAGCAAGAGGACACCTAAGCTACACATTAAATGTGTCTTGTCCTGTAATACGAGCGATAAGCTCAGAGCACTGTACGCCTTTCCACCTCCTGTGTGTCACTGTGGCTGCCCCTTTCAACTATAAAAGGAGGCCCATGGCATACTGGAGGAGGATTCGCCTCTTCGAACCACGACCGACCACAGCTAGTTCGAGAGCTCAAGAACTCTCAGAAATACACCCACCAAAGCAGGACTAGGGATTTAAGCATCCTCGCGGCCCGAACCTGGGTAAACGATCCTTGTGCTGTCTACTAGCCCTGCTCTCCTCGCAACCCTGTGCCCCGGCAACTGTAGTAGGGATTCTTGTGATCCCATAGGTGTCGTTCCACACCGACATCTTTGGCGCGCCACGCAGGGGGCGCAATTGTGAGAATCTGGTCTGGTAGTTAGCCTAACCGTTTTTCGTCGCCATGGCCCCTAAGAAGAAGATGGCCACGACGGTCGGCTCGTTGGGAGCCGAACGGCCTGTGCCGATGCGGACGAGCAGCGGACCGGTCGCAGACAGGACTCGGGCCGCGGCCCGCGAGCACCAAAGATCGCCAGCAATCGGAGCTCGGCGAAGCGGCGCCATTACGCTGCAGACGATCGGCTACACGTCGCCGGATCCAAAGACGAAGCTGGGCCCCCTGCAGGCGGCGCGGGGCCCTCCAGGGATGTTGTTGTGCCGACTCCCGGCGGCGCCGCGACCTCCAGGACGCCTACAACGGTGACCACCGCGCGTTCTTCCCATGGTGTGCGCGCCGAGCAGCATCACCACGTTGGTGACCCTAGGCACCGCCATGGAAAGAGCATGTACGTCATCGGCAAGATGAAGGGGTTCAGCATGCTCGCAGAAGCGTTGGTGAAAATGGCACGCAGCCACTGGGTCGTGACGGAGCTCCTTCTAACATAGTTAGGAGTCGAAACGCGCTGCGATCCACACAACTGTCGCCGCCGCCCACACCAGCGGAAGCTTTGGCGCACACGCAACTGTGACACGTCTCCAACGTATCTATAATTTTTGATTGCTCCATGCCATATTATCTACTATTTTGGGCAATATTGGGCTTTTTTTTCACTTTTATATTATTTTTGGGACTAACTATTAACCGGAGGCCCAACCCAGAGTTGCTGTTTTTTTGCCTATTTCAGTGTTTTGAAGAAAAGGAATATCAAACGGAGTCGAAACGGAACGAAATCAACTAGAGAAATTATTTTTGTAAGGAAACCCACCTGATAAACTTGGACCCCACGTCAGAAGATACGGGAGGTGCTCACGAGGGTGGGGGGGCGCGCCCACCCCCCTAGGGCGCCACCGCCTCATGGGGCCCCCGTAGCTCCACCGACGCACTTCGCACCCATATATACCTATGTATCGTAAAACTTCCAGAACAGAAGATAGATCGGGAGTTCCCCGCCGCAAGCCTCTCAGAGCCACCAAAACCTCTCGGAGCCCGCTCGCACTCCGCCGGAGGGGGAACCCATCACCGTGGCCATCTTCATCATCCCGCACTCTCCATGACGAGGAGGGAGTAGTTCACCCTCGGGGCTGAGGGTATGTACCAAAGAGCTATGTGTTTGATCTCTCTCTCTCTCTCTCTCGTGTTCTTGATTTGGCACGATCTTGATGTATCGCGAGCTTTGCTATTATAGTTGGATCTTATGTTTCTTCTCCCCTACTCTCTTGTAATGGATTGAGTTTTCCCTTGAAGTAATCTTATCGGATTGAGTCTTTAAAGATTTGAGAACACTTGATGTATGCCTTGCCGCATGCGATCTGTGGTGACAATGGGATATCACGTGATTCACTTGATGTATGTTTTGGTGATCAACTTATGGTTCCGCCCATGAACCTATGCATAGGGGTTGGCACACGTTTCGTCGTGATTCTCCCAGAGAAACTTTGGGGCACCTGCTGAGGTTCTATGTGTTGGTTTGAATAGATGAATTGAGATTGTGTGATGCATATCGTATAATCATGCCCACGGATACTTGAGGTGACATTGGAGTATCTAGGTGACATTAGGGTTTTGGTTGAATTGTGTCTTAAGGTGTTATTCTAGTACGAACTCTAGGGCTGTTTGTGACACTTATAGGAATAGCCCAACGGATTGATTGGAAAGAATAACTTTGAGGTGGTTTCATACCCTACCATAATCTCTTCGCTTGTTCTCCGCTATTAGTGACTTTGGAGTGACTCTTTGTTGCATGTTGAGGGATAGTTATATGATCCAACTATGTTATTATTGTTGAGAGAACTTGCACTAGTGAAAGTATGAACCCTAGGCCTTGTTTCCTAGCATTGCAATACCGTTTACGCTCACTTTTATCATTAGTTACCTTGCTGTTTTTATATTTTCAGATTACAAAAACCTTTATCTACCATCCCTAATGCACTTGTATCACCATCTATTCGCCGAACTAGTGCACCTATACAATTTGCCATTGTATTGGGTGTGTTGGGGACACAAGAGACTCTTTGTTATTTGGTTGTAGGGTTGCTTGAGAGAGACCATCTTCATCCTGCGCCTCCCACAGATTGATAAACCTTAGGTCATCCACTTGAGGGAAATTTTCTACTGTTCTACAAACCTGTGCACTTGCAGCCCAACAACGCCTACAAGAAGAAGGTTGTGTAGTAGACATCAAGCTCTTTTCTCGGCGCCGCTGTCGGGAGGCTAGGTAAGTGAAGGTATTTCTTTAGATCATGCAATCAAATCATTTTGTTTCTTGTTTTAGCACTAGTCTAGTTTATAAAAGAAAACTACAAAAAAATGGAATTGAGTTTGTCTCACATGCTTCATCTTTTTAATATCTTTCGTGAGTATGATGGAAAGGAAAATTGTGCCAAAGTGTTAGAAGAAGAATGCATTAAAATGTTTGGCACTAAATCTTTGAATGATGAGCATGATTGCAATGTTGTTAGTATGAATTCCTTGAATATCCATGATGCTAATGATATGCAAAGCCACAAGCTTGGGGAAGCTATGTTTGATGAATATGATATTTTTTGTCCCCCAAGCTTTGATGAGCAAATTTACTATGATGAAAGCATGCTTCCTATCTATGATGATTATTTTGATGACACGTATGCTTTAAATAATAATGATAACCATTAAACTTGTCATCTTGATCTTAATTTTCAATCACATGATAGTTATTTTATTGAGTTTGCTCTCACTACTATTCATGAGAAGAAATTTGCTTATGTGGAGTGTTGTAAAATTTCTATGCAAGTAGATCATGAAAATAATGCTTTAGGTGCTGGTTATATTGTTGAATTCATTCATGATGCTACTGAAAATTATTATGAGGGAGGAACATATGCTTGTAGGAATTGCAATAATATCAAGTTCCTCTCTATGTGCTTAAAGTTTTGAAGTTATGCTTGTTTTGCCTTCCTATGCTAGTTGATTATTGTTTTCATAAGTTTTTTGCTCACAAAATCCCTATGCATAGGAAGTGGGTTAGACTTAAATGTGCTAGTCATATTCTTCATGATGCTCTCTTTATGTTTCAATTCCTATCTTTTATGTGAGCATCATTGAAATCATCATGCCTAGCTAGGGGCTTTTTGGTTCTGTTTAGGAATAAATAATCTATCTATCCTCTGGTTAGATGTGGTTTTATGTTTGAATTAGTGTTTGTGCCAAGTAGAACCTTTGGGAAGACTTGGGTAAAGTCTTTATGATCATGTCAGAAAATGTAAACTTTAGCGCTCACGAGATTAGCTTCAACTTTTTATTGGTATTTAGTTGATTATTTTTGAAGATGATTACTAGACAAACTCCTCAGGTCCACCAATTTATTTTAGAATTTTTTGAGTTCCAGAAGTTTGCGTTAGTTACAGATTACTGCATCGCTCTGCTTTTTGGACAGATTCTGTTTTTCGTGTGTTGTTTGCTTATTTTGATGACTCTATGGCTAGTAAAATAGTTTATAAACCATATAGAAGTTGGAATACAGTAGGTTTAACACTAATATAAATAAAGAATTAGTTCATTACAGTACCTTGAAGTGGTGTTTTGTTTTCTTTCACTAACGGAGCTCACGAGTTTTCTGTTAAGTTTTGTGTTGTGAAGTTTTCAAGTTTTGGGTAAAGATTCGATGGACTATGGAATAAGGAGTGGCAAGAGCTCAAGCTTGGGGATGACCCAGGCACGCCAAGGTAATATTCAAGGATAACCAAGCTTCTAAGCTTGGGGATGCCCCAGAAGGCATCCCCTCCTTCGTCTTCGTTCATCAGTAACTTTACTTGGAGCTATATTTTTATTCACCACATGATATGTGTTTTGCTTGGAGCGTCCTTTTCTTTTGTTAGTTTTTGATTGCTGTTATTTAAAATAGTGTTTTGCATCTCTAGTTTCAATAAAAGAAGTCAAGGATAGCCTATGCCATGCTCATTTTGCTAGTATACATATTGCTGTTTGAAAACACAAAGTTTACCGATGTTGCAAAAATTCCCTAGAAAAGTCAGAGAGTGGTATAATGTTGAATCTTTTTGCATACTTAGCTCTGATAAATTTAATACAGTGGAAATTTCAGTTCATAATTTTTGGAGATAGGTAAGTATGATGATTCTTGCATTCTTTACAGACTGTACTGTTTTGGCAGATTGCTGTTATATTTGTATTGTTTGCATATGTTTGCTTGTTTAATGATTCTATTTAAGGATAGGAGTATTAAATATGGAGAGGAATTTAGTATGCAATGTTGAATAATAATTTAAGTGATTTGTTACAGTAGAAAATGATAAGGTTTTGCATTGGTTTATACTAACCTATCTCACGAGTTCTTGTTGAGTTTGGTGTGTATGAAGCTTTTGAGAAATAGAGAAACCATGATACGAGAGGAATTAAGGAGACACAAAATTTAAAGCTTGGGGATGCCCAAGGCACCCCAAGATAATATTTCAAGAAGTCTCGAGCATCTAAGCTTGGGGATGCCCCGGTAGGCATCCCACCTTTCTTCTTCAACAACTATCAGTTAGTATCGGTTGAACCTAAGTTTTTGCTTCTTCACATGAGTTGTGCTATCCTTGCAATGTCATTTTATTTTGTTTTGCTAGCTGTTTGAATAAAGTATCAAGATCTGAAATTATTATATGGGAGAGTCTTCACATAGTTACATAATTATTCGACTACTCATTGATCTTCACTTATATCTTTCGGAGTAGTTTGTCATTTGCTCTAGTGCTTCACTTATATCTTTTAGAGCACGATGGTGGTTTTATTTTGAAGAAATATATGAACTCTCATGCTTCACTTAGATTATTTTGAGAGTCTTTTATAGCATGGTAATTTGCTTAAATGATCCTAATATGCTAAGCATACAAGATTTGTAAGAATTCTTATGAGTGTGTTGAATACTATGAGAAGTTTGATACTTGATAATTGTTTTGAGATATGAAGATGGTGATATTAGAGTCATGCTAGTTGGGTAGTTATGAATTTGAGAAATACTTGTGTTAAAATTTGTGATTCCCGTAGCATGCACGTATGGTGAACCGTTATGTGATGAAGTCGGAGCATGATTTATTTATTGATTGTCTTCCTTATGAGTGGCGGTCGGGGACGAGCGATGGTCTTTTCCTACCAATCTATCCCCTAAGAGCATGCGCGTAATACTTTGCTTTGATAACTTCTAGATTTTTGCAATAAGTATATGAGTTCTTTATGACTAATGTTGAGTCCATGGATTATACGCACTTTCTCCCATCCTTCCACCATTGCTAGCCTCTCTAATACCACGCACTTTTCGCCGGTATCATACACCCACCATATATCTTCCTCAAAACAGCCACCATACCTACCTATCATGGCATTTTCATAGCCATTCCGAGATATATTGCCATGCAACTTTCCACCATTCCATTTATTATGACACGATCCATCATTGTCATATTGCTAGCATGATCATGTAGTTGACATTGTATTTGTGGCAAAGCCACCGTTCATAATTCTTTCATACATGTCACGCTTGTTTCATTGCACATCCCGGTACACCGCCGGAGGCATTCATATAGAGTCATATTTTGTTCTAAGTATCGAGTTGTAATTCATGAGTTGTAAGTAAATAAAAGTGTGATGATCATCATTATTAGAGCATTGTCCCTGTGAGGAAAGGATGATGGAGACTATGATTCCCCCATAAGTCGGGATGAGACTCCGGACGAAAAAAAAGAGGCCATAAAAAAGGGAGAAATTGCCCAAACAAAAAAAATAAAAAAAATGAGAGAAAAAGAAAGAAGGGACAATGTTACTATCCTTTTACCACACTTGTGCTTCAAAGTAGCACCATGATCTTCATGATAGAGAGTCTCTCATTTTGTCACTTTCATATACTAGTGGGAATTTTTCATTATAGAACTTCGCTTGTATATTCCAATGATGGGCTTCCTCAAAATGCCCTAGGTCTTCGTGGAGCAAGTTTAGTTGGATGCACACCCACTTAGTTTCTTTTGTTGAGCTTTCATATGCTTATAGCTCTAGTGCATCCGTTGCATGGCAATCCCTACTCACTCACAATGATATCTATTGATGGGCATCTCCATAGCCCGTTGATACACCTAGTTGATGTGAGACTATCATCCCCTATTTTTGTCTTCTCCACAACCACCATTCTATTCCACATATAGTGCTCTATCCATGGCTCATGCTCATGTATTGCGTGAAGATTGTAAAAGTTTGAGAACATCAAAAGTATGAAACAATTGCTTGGCTTGTCATCGGGGTTGTGCATGATTTAAATATTTTGTGTGGGGAAGATGGAGCATAGCCAGACTATATGATTTTGTAGGGATAACTTTCTTTGGCCATGTTATTTTGAGAAGACATAATTGCTTAGTTAGTATGCTTGAAGTATTATTATTTTTATGTCAATATGAACTTTTGTCTTGAATCTTACGGATCTGAATATTCATACCACAATTAAGGAGAATTACATTGAAATTATGCCAAGTAGCACTCCGCATCAAAAATTCTTTTTATCATTTACCTACTCGAGGACGAGCAGGAATTAAGCTTAGATGCTTGATACGCGCAACGTATCTATAATTTTTGATTGCTCCATGCTATATTATCTACTGTTTTGGGCAATATTGGGCTTTATTTTCCACTTTTATATTATTTTTGGGACTAACCTATTAACCGGAGGCCCAGCCCAGAATTGATGTTTTTTTCCTATTTCAGTGTTTTGAAGAAAATGAATATCAAACGGAGTCGAAACGGAACGAAGTCAACTGGAGAAGTTATTTTTGGAAGGAAACCCACCTGATGGACTTGGACCCCACGTCAGAAAATACGGGAGGTGCTCACGAGGGTGGGGGGCGCGCCCACCCCCCTAGGGCGTGCCCCCGCCTCGTGGGGGCCCCGTAGCTCCACCGACGCACTTCGCACCCATATATACCCACGTATCGTAAAACTTCCGTAACAGAAGATAGATCGGGAGTTCCGCCGCCGCAAGCCTCCTCAGAGGCCACCAAAACCTCTCGGGAGCCTGCTCGCACTCCTACCGGAGGGGGAACCCATCACCGGTGGCCATCTTCATCATCCCGGCACTCTCCATGATGAGGAGGGAGTAGTTCACCCTCGTGGCTGAGGTTATGTACCAGTAGCTATGTGTTTCATCTCTCTCTCTCTCTCTCTCTCTCTCTCTCTTGTTCTTGATATGGCACGATCTTGATGTATCACGAGATTTGCTATTATAGTTGGATATTATGTTTCTTCTCCCCCTCTACTCTCTTGTAATGGATTGAGTTTTCCCCTTGAAATAATCTTATCTGACTGAGTCTTTAAAGATTTGAGAACACTTGATGTATGCCTTGCCGCATGATCTGTGGTGACAATGGGATATCACGTGATTCACTTGATGTATGTTTTGGTGATCAACTTATGGGTTCCGCCCATGAACCTATGCATAGGGGTTAGCACACATTTTCGCCGTGATTCTCCGTAGAAACTTTGGGGCACTCGTTGAGGTTCTATGTGTTGGTTTGAATAGATGAATTGAGATTGTGTGATGCATATCGTATAATCATGCCCACGGATACTTGAGGTGACATTGGAGTATCTAGGTGACATTAGGGTTTTGGTTGAATTGTGTCTTAAGGTGTTATTCTAGTACGAACTCTAGGGCTGTTTGTGACACTTATAGGAATAGGCCAACGGATTGATTGGAAAGAATAACTTTGAGGTGGTTTCAGACCTACCATAATCTCTTCGCTTGTTCTCCGCTATTAGTGACTTTGGAGTGACTCTTTGTTGCATGTTGAGGGATAGTTATATGATCAAACTATGTTATTATTGTTGAGAAAACTTGCACTAGTGAAAGTATGAACCCTAGGCCTTGTTTCCTAGCATTGCAATACCGTTTACGCTCACTTTTATCATTAGTTACCTTGCTGTTTTTATATTTTCAGATTACAAAAACCTTTATATACCATCCCTATTGCACTTGTATCACCATCTCTTCGCCGAACTAGTGCACCTATACAATTTGCCATTGTATTTGGTGTGTTGGGGACACAAGAGACTCTTTGTTATTTGGTTGCAGGGTTGCTTGAGAGAGAACATCTTCATCCTACGCCGCCCACGGATTGATAAACCTTAGGTCATCCACTTGAGGGAAATTTGCTACTGTTCCACAAACCCGTGCTCTTGCAGGCCCAACAATGTCTACAAGAAGAAGGTTGTGTAGTAGACATCAAACTGCTCCTCGATTTCCCTCCTACTGCTGAGAAGCTCGACGAGTGGAGGGCCACCATCCGGAGCCTCGTCGCCGTCGCCAACAAAGACGATCCGCGACCAGCGGGGCCCTCAGGTCGGCGCCTCACCGAGCCACCACATGCTGGCGCTGGGAGGACCGAGGAAGCTGTGACCATGGTGCACTCTCCTCCTCCTCGCCAGCCGCCGCGGGCGTCGGCCCGTCGTGACGACGCTTGTGATAACATCTCCATAGCGTCGTCCGACCCACGGACCCTCTGCGACCAGCGCCAGGTCCTTCGGGAACGAGCTCACGAAGACGCTCGAACCACCATTGAGCGTCGGCGCGAAACTCGCCGCCAGTCGGACAAGCGGGCAGGACCTGCTATGGACCACCCGGCACCGGGGGGCTCCGGCGGCCTACCTTACGAGGTGGGTTGCCCGGCCTTTACCCGTGAGCTGTGGCAGTTCCAGTGGCCGTCCCACCGCACGTTCAAGCCCGACGTCGGCGAGAAGTACACTGGCAAAACCCATCCGTCTCGAGTTCTCAAGCATCTACACCATCGCGATGCACGCCGCTGGGGCTCATGACGACAAGGTGCTTTTCAACTATTTCCGGGCGCCAAGCCCAATGTGATGTCTTGCTGATGCACTTGCCGTGGATTCCATTTCTTCTGGTCGGATCTGTGCCATGAGTTTGTTGGCGCCTTCACAGAGGCCACCAAGCTCATGGCCGTGCCGCTGATCTCGCACATCAGTCCCCAGAAGGAAGGGGAGACCCTGCGCAAGTACATCCAGAGATTCAGCCGGGTGGAGTACAACATCCCCGACATTCATCCCGCCGCTGTGATTAGCGCGTTCCACCAGAACGTGCGCAATCGGAAGATGCGCGAAGAGCTGGCGATGACCAAAGTTAAGGATGTGGCCGAGCTCTACGTCTTGGCCAATAGGTGCGACCGGGCTGAAGAGGGAAGGAAGTACCCCGGCGAAGACGCCGGCCCGGAAACCGACTCTACCGATGAAGACGCTGCTACCCCCGACGAGGAAGGGCCGGCGTCGCAACAAGAAACGCAAAGGCAAGACCGTGCTTGCCATTGAGGGATCTGAGGACACCGTTGTCGGTAAGAAGGTCAAAGCAGACGCCCCCGGCAAGGAGATTGCTAAGTGCGCCGCATGCCGAGCCTTGGCGGCTACCGACAAGCCAGGAAGCTCCGGCAAGCAATACTGCAAGATCCACCACACCAAGGGCCACGACCTCCAGAACTACTGGCAAGTTGAGCTGCTTGCTGAGATGCAAAAGGCTGAGTACGAGAGATGGGACAAGGAGAAGGACCAGACGGAAAAGTGAGGGGTTCCAAGAAGAAGCTTGGCGGCCAAGGAGGCCGCCCCGGCAAGGACAACCAGCAAGAGAGGCCCGCCCGTGGCCACGACAAGAAACAAGAAGACGATGATCATGACAAGGACGACGAGTCTGGTGAGCAAGGGTTCCAGAAGGCTATGGAGGCCATGCGCGTCGATGGTGGCACCTCGCTGCATACCTCTCATCGCCAGCTCAAGCAGTGGGCGCGTGAGATTACGGCAGCAGAGCCGTCGTTCGATGCTCAGAAGCCGCTGAAGTGGTCCAGCACGCCCCTCATCTTTGACGCCAAGGACCACCCTGACCACACTACGGCGGTCGGGTGTTTGCCATTGTTGGTCTCACCAACGATACGCAACCTCAGAGTGAACAAGATGTTGGTTGACGGCGGGGCCGGCCTGAACCTGATCTCGCCTGCCGTGATCAAAAAGTTGCAAATCCCTGATGGAGTCCTCGAGGAAACGGGCACGTTTCAAGGGGTCAATCCGGGAAGGAGCCAGCCGAAGGGAAAGGTCACACTGTCCGTGACGTTTGGAGGAGAGTTGAACTACAGGATGGAGAGGATCGTCTTCGACGTAGCCGAGATCCCCGCCCTACAACAGGATCCTCGGCCGCCCGACACTAGCCAAGTTCATGGCGGCGTCACACTACGCCTACAACATGCTAAAGATGCCCGGGTCGTTGACCATCATCTTCGTCCCCTCCGACAAGAAGGACGCACTGATCTGCGCCGACCAGCTCTACCAGGAAGCAGTTGCAGCGGCTGCCGCCATGGCACCCGCTCCTGCCGCTGAAGCCCGGGGGGGGGGGGAGAAGAAGCCCGGCAAGACCTCTCGCACCCACTCCGGCAAGCGCACCTCCTCGGAGTGTTGTGCTACCGTCGAGGACGTGCCAGAGAGCTCTACCGAAAAGAGCAAGAGACCCAGGGCCGAGCCGCCGCAGACCAAGAAGATGCCCGTCAAGGAGGATGGCACGGGAGGGGCCTTCACCATAAGCTCCACCCTCGATAGCAAATAGCAAAGCGCGCTCATCACCTTCCTGCGGGCGAATGTCGATGTGTTTGCATGGCAAGCATCCGACATCCCCGGTGTTCCCAGGGAGGTGATTGAGCACCACCTAGCTGTCTGCCCCCATGCGTGGCCCGTCAAGCAGAAGGTCAGAAACCCGGCTCTGGAGAGGCAGGAGTTCATCACAGAGGAGATCAGGAAGTTGGAAGCGGCGGGTTTGGTAAGAGGAGTGCTCCACCCGACATGGTTGGCCAATCCGGTAGTCGTGCGCAAGGCGAATGGGAAGTGGAGACTGTGTATTGATTACGAAGATATCAATAAGGCTTGCCCTAAGGACCCCTTCCCGTTGCCATGCATCGACCAGATTGTTGACTCCACGGCCGGGTGCGATCTGCTATCATTCCTCGACGCCTACTTGCTACCTCTTGAGCTTGTGTTGGATTCCCCCGAAGAGGAGAGGATAATGCAGCAGAGTAGCGTAAGTATTTCCCTCAGTTTTTGAGAACCAAGGTATCAATCCAGTAGGAGGCCATGCACAAGTCCCTCGTACCTACACAAAACAAATAGCTCAACGCAACCAACGCGATTAGGGGTTGTCAATCCCTTCACGGTCACTTACGAGAGTGAGATCTGATAGAGATGATAGATAATATTTTTGGTATTTTTTGGTATAAAGATGCAAGGTAAAATAAAAGGCAAAAGTAAAAATCAAAGCAATAATAAAGTGATGGAAGATTAATATGATAGAGAATAGACCCGGGGCCATAGATTTCACTAGTGGCTTCTCTCAAGAGCATAAGTATTTTACGGTGGGTGAACGAATTACTGTTGAGCAATTGATGTAATTGAGCATAGTTATGAGAGTATCTAGGTATGATCATGTATATAGGCATCATGTCCGAGACAAGTAGACCGACTCCTGCCTGCATCTACTACTATTACTCCACTCATAGACCACTATCCAGCATGCATCTAGAGTATTAAGTTAATGAAAACAGAGTGACGCTTAAGAAAGATGACATGATGTACAGGGGTAAATTCATGCAATATGATAAAAACCACATCTTGTTATCCTCGATGGAAACAATACAATGCGTGCCTTGCTGCCCCTACTGTCACTGGGAAAGGACACCGCAAGATTGAACCCAAAGCTAAGCACTTCTCCCATTGCAAGAACTACCAATCTAGTTGGCCAAACCAAACGGATAATTCGAAGAGACTTGCAAACATAACCAATCATACATAAAAGAATTCAGAGAAGATTCAAATATTGCTCATAGATAATCTTGATCATAAACCCAGAATTCATCGATCTCAACAAACACACCACAAAAAGAAGATTACATCGTATAGATCTCCACGGGAGAGGGGGAGAACATTGTATTGAGATCCAAAAAGAGAGAAGAAGCCATCTAGCTACTAACTATGGACCCGAAGGTCTGAGGTAAACTACTCACACTTCATCGGAGAGGCTATGATGATGTAGAAGCCCTCCTTGGTGGATTCCCCTTCCGACGGAGCTCCAGAATAGGCCCCAAGATGGGATCTCGTGGATACAGAAAGTTGCGGCGGTTGAATTAGGTTTTTGGCTCCGTATCCGATCATTCGGGGGTACATAGGTATATATAGGAGGAAGAAGTACGTCGGTGGAGCAACAGGGGGCCCACGAGGGTGGAGGGCGCACTGGGAGGGCGCGCCCCCCTACCTCGTGCCTTCCCTGTTGGTTGCTTGATGTAGGGTCCAAGTCTCCTGGATCATGTTCGGTGAGAGAATCACGTTCCTGAAAGTTTCATTTCGTTTGGACTCCGTTTTGATATTCCGTTTATTTGAAACACTGAAATAGGCAAAAAAAACAGCAATTCTGGGCTGGGCCTCCGGTTAATAGGTTAGTCCCAAAAATAATATAAAAGTGGAAAATAAAGCCCAATATGGTCCAAAACAGTAGATAATATAGCATGGAGCAATCAAAAATTATAGATATGTTGGAGCATCCCCAAGCTTAATTCCTGCTCGTCCTCGAGTAGGTAAATGATAAAAAGATAATTTTTGATGCGGAGTGCTACTTGGCATAATTTCAATGTAATTCTTCTTAATTGTGGTATGAATATTCAGATTCGAAAGATTCAAGACAAAAGTTTAATATTGACATAAAAATAATAATACTTCAAGCATACTAACAAAGCAATCATGTCTTCTTAAAACAACATGGCCAAAGAAAGTTATCCCTACAAAATCATATACTCTGGCTATGCTCTATCTTCACCACACAAAGTATTTAAATCATGCACAACCCCGATGACAAGCCAAGCAATTGTTTCATACTTTTGACATTCTCAAAACTTTTTCAATCTTCACGCAATACATGAGCGTGAGCCATGTATATAGCACTATATGTGCAATAGAATGGTGGTTGTGGAGAAGACAAAAAGAGGGGAAGATAGTCTCACATCAACTAGGCGTATCAACGGGCTATGGAGATGCCCATCAATAGATATCAATGTGAGTCAGTAGGGATTGTGTAGCCACTGGACCTCAAATACCTCGATCTCGTGCTCGGTCATCCTCGGATCAAGAATGCCGACACCACACAAGATCAAGGATTTATAACAGAGTAGCAATCACACACTTATTACAATCGAATGTCTCAAGAGAGAACTTAATAAAATAAATATGGCTTAAGGCCATCTAATAACGATAATAGCGGAAGGCTTGGAAGAATAAGCGAGTCCATCAACTCCAACGGCATCACTAAGTATAGAACCACGACCTATGCACCTTACTGTCAAATGCGAAAAGTCTGCAACATGAAACGTTGCAGCCCGAAAACGGGGCAGCACATGGAATATGCTGGCAATGTAACACATAGAGAATAATGGAATAATAAGCCTATACTACATGCATATTTGGCTAGTGGAAAAACTCTATGGTTACAGTTTTGCATAAAGCCAATTTTTCCCTACTGCAAAGGAATAAATTTATTTAACTATCATGGTGGTTGTGAAACATTGAGAATGGTTGACAGCATCCTCAATCCCAATTAAAAAGTACTCATTAAAAACCCAACAACATTAATTAGAAGTAACATGATGAGATTCACATGATATCCAAGTACTAGATACTCAAGATGTCCATAACCGGGGACACGGCTAACCATTATTAGTTTATACACTCTGCAGAGATTTGCGCACTTTTCCCCACAAGACTCGATCGCCTCCGTTTGATTTCTTGCACTACATGGTGTTTGAGAAACGGATGACCGAGACATAGTCTTTCGTAAGCACTAGCACCTTACTTGTGGGTAGACCGTACACCTACTTTCCCTACATCCGCTAGTCTACCCGTAAGAGTTCGCACAACTTAATCAACTATGCCAGAGCCCATAATGGCTTGTGGCTGCACACGGAAGTTTCTAGTTTGAATAATCTCATGATCCCTTTGAGCCTGGGTGGCGGTCCGAAGAAATACAGGCAAGTCCTGATAGAAACCAGGTGCCTCAATCCACCCAGATGTGTGTTTAAGTTGCCACCTTAAATAAACCATTAAATAACAATCTCACATCTGTCATGGATACACTCACCCAATCCATGTCTACTAGCATAGCATGGCATAATAAGCAAACGTAGAAGTAACTCCCAAGGGTTTGATAATAAAATAGGTAATATGTACTACCTCATCTACTTCCCATCCCACAATTTAATTAGATCCTAATCATGCAATGTTTGAGGATAGATCTAATGCGTAAAAACTGGGTATGAGAAGAGGTATGATCAAAGTGTTACTTGCCTTGCTGATGATCCGTGAAACCTAGAGACTCGAAGTAACACGCGGCACACTCCGGGTATTCTATCGCAGACAAACAAACAAGCATACAATAAGTACTCATCTAATGCACAGGTAAAACTCAAATAGATCTAACCAGATAGTTCAACTTAAGAACTCCAGTTTGCAAAAAGAATCAAATCAAACGAAACAACGAAAGTCAAACGGCGGAAGAAAACAACTTCGTTTTACTAATATGGATCTAAGTCAAATTTTAAAGAAGCAAAAACTTGTTTAAGTAGGTTATTTGGAAAGAGGGTTTCGAGGCGAAACTCCAGGTGCTTGAATCGCCTGATTCCGATAAACGAGTGAAAAGTTATACTAAAACGAAAATCGGATCTGGAATCGCGATCAGAAAAATCGCGGATTAAATCCGAGAAAAAGAAAAACGACGAACGGGTTAACGAATGGACGCTCGTTAATTAAACTAATCTGACGAACGCGTTCGTTTAAACGAACTAATGAACGAACGTTCGCTATTTAACCGGGGTGCTAACTTTCCCTTAACTCCAAAACGCTTAACTCCTCGAAGTGGCGATACTCGAAGATAAACTCTGTCTCCGACTTCATATTCTGTCTCCTTGCGTTTTGAATCCGCATAACTTTTCTATCTCGACTGGGCTACCTTGAGTCTATCGCGAATCAACTTTACTTTCTGTTCAGACTCCTTAATCAAATCCGGTCCAAACAACTGGCGGTCTCCAACTTCATCCCACAACAATGGGGTCCTGCACCTCCTTCCGTACAAGGCTTCGAAAGGTGCCATCTTCGATCGGTTTGGTAACTGTTGTTATAAGAAAACTCCGTGACACGGCAAGTTATCATCCCAACTTGATCCATAATCCAAAGCACAAGCTCTAAGCATATCCTCCAAAATCTGGTTGACTCTCTCGGTTTGTCCATCTGTCTGGGGATGGAAAGCTATGCTAAACTCCAGCCTGGTTCCCAAAGTTTCGTGCAACTGCTTCCAGAACTTTGAGGTGAATTGGGTTCCTCTATCTGATACGATACTCCTCGGAACTCCATGCAAGCATACAATCCTGGTCATGTATATCTTTGCCAATTTGGCACTGCTGTAGGTAGTCTTTACTGGAATGAAATGAGCTACCTTCGTCAAACGATCAACTATAACCCAAATCGAGCCATAGCCTGAACAAGTCCTGGGCAATCCCGTGATGAAATCCATACCTAGTTTATCCCACTTCCATTCGGGTATAGACAATGGCTGTAACCATCCTGCTGGCTTCTGATGTTCTGCCTTCACCCTCTGACATACATCACAAACTGCTACGTATCGCAATATCCTTCTTCATTCCGGTCCACCAGAAAGTATTCTTCAAATCCAAATACATCTTGGTATTTCCTGGGTGAATCGAATATGGTGAATCATGTGCCTCTTGTAAAACCAACTTCCTGATCTCCGGGTCATTGGGCACATAAACACGGTCTTCAAACCATAGGGTATCATGCTCATCCTCACGAAATCCCTTAGCTTTTCCTTCGCTCATCCTCTCCTTTATAGAGACAATCTCTTTGTCAGTCTTCTGAGCTTCCCTGATCTTGTCCATCAAAGTTGACTGAATCTCCAATGCTGCTACATAGCCTCTCGGAACTATTTCCAAACATAGCTCTCGAAGATCCTCGGCTAACTCCTTTGGTATTTCTCCCGTCGTTAATGTGTTGACGTGACTCTTGCGGCTCAAGGCGTCTGCTACAACGTTAGCCTTTCCGGGGTGATAGTGCAATCTCATATCGTAATCTTTGATGAGCTCCAACCATCTCCTCTGCCTGAGATTTAGCTCCTTCTGCGTGAAGATGTACTTCAAACTCTTGTGATCCGTATACACCTCACAATAATTTCCAATGAGGAAATGTCTCCATGTTTTCAACGCATGCACTACGGCTGCTAACTCCAAATCATGCGTAGCATAATTTAGCTCATGAGGCTTAAGCTGTCGTGAAGCATACGAAACAATTCTCCCCTCCTGCATAAGCACTGCTCCAAGTCCTCGACGTGAAGCGTCGCAATATACCTCATAATCCTTGGTCTGATCTGGCAGAATTAACACTGGAGAGGTAACCAAACGTTTCTTCAACTCTTGGAAACTAGCTTCACACTCCTCGGTCCATATGAACTTGGTATCCTTCTTCAACAATTCTGTCATAGGCTTCGCAATCCTTGAGAAATTCTCAATGAATCTCCGGTAGTATCCCATGAGTCCAAGGAAACTCGGATCTCTCCAACTATTGTTGGCGCTTCCCGCTTTGTTACAAAGGACAACCTTAGTGGGGTCCATCGCTATACCTTCTCCGGATATAACATGTCCAAGAGACCCAACTTCCTTCAACCAAAACTCACACTTGCTGAACTTGGCATACAACTGGTGTTCTCTGAGCTTTTCGAGTACCAAACACAAATGCTCCTTATGTTCCTCTTCATACTTCGAGTAAACCAAAATATCATCAATGAACACCACGATGAATTTATTGAAAAACTCCATAAACACTTTGTTCATCATGTTCATAAAATAGGCAGGTGCGTTAGTCAGACCAAATGACATAACGGTGTACTCATACAACCGTCTTAGGTATATCTTGCTCTTGAATCTTCAACTGATGGTACCCTGATCGCAAATCGATCTTGGAAGACACCTTAGCTCCTTCAATTTGGTCAAACAAGTCATTGATCATCGGCAACGGGTATTTGTTCTTAATGGTCACTTCATTCAATCCACAATAATCAACTACCATTCTTAGTGATTCATCCTTCATCTCCACTAGAAGTACTGGTGATCCCCAAGGCGAAGAACTTGGGCGAATAAAACCTTTATCCAGTAACTCCTTAATCTGCTTCTTAATTTCCTCCAAATCTTGGGCTGGCATCCTATATGGTCTCTTAGATATCGGCCCGGTGCCTGGCAATAGTTCAATCAGAAACTCAATGTCTCTATCCGGTGGCATGCTCGGCAACTCTTCCGGAAACACGCCCGGGTAATCCCTTACCGCTGGTACTTCCTCCTGCACAACTCCTGATAAGGAATTTACATGTGATCTCCTCGGCTCATGCCGTGATACATACTTGATTCTCCTTCCTTCTGGTGTCGTAAGCAAAATTGTCTTCTTTGGCGCAATTGATGTTTCCTCCATACATCGACAGCCAATCCATACCAAGAATTACATCCAATCCTTGGGATTCCAATATAATTAAATCCGTTGGGAAAACATGCCTCCCTATACTTAATGGCACTTGAAAACATCCTTGACTGGCCATATACTCCGTTCCCGGTGAGCTTACTAGCATGGGTGTCTTAAGAGTTCTAGTAGGCAGGCTAAACTTATCCGCAAATCCCCTTGATAAGAATGAATGCGATGCACCAGTATCAAAAAGAACAACTGCAGTAAATGACTTAACCAAAAACTTACCTATTATCGTGATCCGGCTGAGCTTCAACCTCCTCCATGGTGACGTGGTTCACTTGTCCTTTGTTGAAAGGATTCGCTTCTTTCCGAGCTTCCATTGCCATTTCCATTACCGCCTTCGGACAATCGCTTGCATAATGCCCAGCCTTATGGCATTTAAAGCAAGTGATGTGGCTCAGTCTACCTTGGATGGTGTTGACGGGTTGGTGCAGTTTTGTCCATTGCTTCCTCCATTCCCGCTCCCATTCTTGGTGCCATTATGGTTGTGCGAGCTACCTCCTCCATGGGTATGCTGAAATTGTCCTCCGGCTTCGGGTAAAGCGAAGTTTCTGCCGAGCTCCAGAGTTATTCTTCCCGGTCCATACTTCCTCTTGCGATTGTCAATCTGGCCGCCGCTTCCCTTCAATCATGAGAGCACGATCTACTAACTCCGGTAGTTATTGAAGGTGGCTACCATCAACTGCATGCTCAGCTCATCATTCAGTCCTTCTAGAAACTTCTCCCGCTTAGTCGCGTCAGAGTAACGTCATCCGGGGCATAACATGCTAGCTTCATCAAATCATCTACATATCGCCAACCGTCTGTCCTCCTTGGCGTAAGTTGCAAAACTCACGCTTCTTCATGGCCATGGCTCCTGCTGAAACATGGGCAAGACGGAAAGCTTGTTGAAATCGATCCCATGTGACCGTGTGTCTGTGGTAGGTAGTCAGAAAATTCTCCCACCATGCCGCCAAGGGTCCTTCAAGCTGATGTGCGGCAAACTTCACCCTTTCTCCATCTGTACAACCTGCAGTGGTCAACTCCCTCCCTATCTTAGGGAGCCAATCATCTGCAACAATCGGCTTGGTGCTACTGGAAAACAACGGCGGATTCAGCCTTAAGAAACGGGTCAAATGGTCAACAGGTGGTGGTGGTGGTGGGTTGTTGTTGTTGTTGTTGTTGTTGTTGTTGTTGTTGCCTTGGTTCTGTACCAATGTTTGAATCAAGGCATTCTGCTGCTGAATCAACTGAGTGATCTCTGGCAGAAAAACGAATCCGGGGTCGCGTCTCGGAGGCATCTGAGGGGTTTAAAGAAAAGACGAGAATTTAGAATAGAATGAGGTCTAGAGAGAAACACTACCCATATGCACATGAGAAAAATCACACAATATCACTCCAATCAATTCAAACAAGGGCATACAACGGTCTATCTATCGTTACAAAGTCTTTGGAACTAAAACTAATATAAAATGGGGGAATCTACTCATCGTTATGGTGGTCAACTAGAAAGATTGCTCGATGAAGACTCCATGATATCTGCTCCAGCTTCATCTTCGTAATCATCATCACTAGGATCGGAATCGGTGTCGCCGATGATGATGTAGTTCTCTCGGACAGTGCTATCTTCATCTTCTCCTCCGGTGCTGAATTTCCCATGAGTTCTTCAATCTTCTCCTTAAGATCACCGCTTTGTCCCAATCGAGCTACAATCTCCTCCATGTAGTCCTTGCGAGTGGCCTTCGCTTCTTCTTCTAGTTCGATAATCTTGGCTTTTGCTGTCTTCAACTCCATCATGTCTGCACAAGACATCCGGTTCTCTGGCGTCGAATGTGCTGATTTAACTCCTGGATGAAAGCTGCAATGGATCGGTCCTTCTTAGTGCCAACTATCTCCCATTGTTCATCTCGGCGTCCGCAAATCTGGTAGATAGTATCCTTGAGGTCGTCTTTATAAACTTCTCCAATGCGTTCCATGGTTATGTGAGCTGCCATGCTCTTTCCCAGGCTCCAAGTTGGTGCATTGAAAACACACTCTATGGGCTCCGTGATTGGCGCAAACGTCCTTCCGGGAACTTGAGCTTGAATCTTCCAGCGCTCCTCTTCAGGTAAAGTGGAATTGTAGGTCCCGGTGAAGCTTGGTAATCCAATGTTAAGGTACTTAGTGACTTCCTTCGGTGTCGCCCAAAGGGTGTATCCTCATCCTACCGAGTGAACTTGATCCTCGCCTGCGTGATCCTAAAGAGTAGTGTGACGCCTCGATTTAATCGTACACTAATCATGCACGCAAAATGTGTACGATCAAGATCGTGGACTCACGGAAGATATCACAACACAGCTCTAATACATAAATAAGTCATACAAGCATCATAATACAAGCCAGGGGCCTCGAGGGCTCGAATACAAGTGCTCGATCATAGACGAAGTCAGCGGAAGCAACAATATCTCGAGTACGGACATAAGTTAAACAAGTTTGCCTTAAGAAGGTTAGCACAAATCGGGATACAGATCGAAAGATGCGCAGCCTCCCGCTCGGGATCCTCCTAACTACTCCCGGTCGCCGCCGGGCTGCACGTAGTAGTAGGCGCCTCCAGTGTAGTAGTCGCCATCGACGGTGGCGTCGCTCCTGGCTCCATTGTGCAGTCGCAGCAACCGGGTAGGGATAGGGGGAAAAGGGGGAACAAGGCAACCGTGAGTACTCATCCAAAGTACTCTCAAGCAAGGAGCTACACTACATATGCATGGATATATGTGTAAAGGGCCATATCAGTGGGCTGAACTGCAGAATGCCAGAATAAGAGGGGGATAGCTAATCCTGTCGAAGACTACGCTTCTGGTCACCTTCGTCTTGCAACAGGTAGAAGAGGGTAGGTTGAAGTCCTCCAAGTAACATCACATAGCAATAATCCTACCCGGCGATCCCCTCCTCGTATCCCCGAGAGAGAGCGACCACCGGTTGTATCTGGCACTTGGAAGGGTGTGTTTTATTAAGTATCCGGTTCTAGTTGTCATAAGGTCAAGGTACAACTCCAAGTCGTCTTGTTACCGAAGATCACGGCTATTGAATAGATTAACTTCTTGCAGGGTGCACCACATAACCCAACACGCTTGATCCCATTTGGCCGGACACACTTTTCTCGGTCATGCCCACCGCTGGAAGATCAACACGCCGCAGCCCCACCTAGGCTCAACAAAGAGGTCAAGACGCCGGTCTAAACCTAAGCGCCGCAGGGTCCGGGCCCATCGCCTCGAGCACACCTGCATGTTGCGTGGGCCGAAAAGCAGACCTAGCCTAGTGGCGTTCGGTCCCAATCCGGCGCGTGCCGCTCGCCGACGTCACGAAGTGCCGGGCTGATACCACGACAGCCGGATACCCATAACTACTCCCACGTAGATGGTTAGTGCGTATAGACCAAATGGCCGACTCGGATCAAATACCAAGATCTCGTTAAGCGTGTTAAGTATCCGCGAACGCCAACCAGGCCAGCCCACCTCTCACCCAGTAGTCTCAACCTGCCTGTCGCCTCCGCCACAAAGATCCACTCATGGGTGCTCCACCACGACCCGACTTTAGTCTTCACATGTATCATGTATAAAGTATATAGTATATACCCGTGATCACCTCCCGAGTGATCACGGCCCGATAGTATAGCACAGCAGACGGACAAGAATGTAGGGCCACAGATGGAAATACTAGCATCCTATACTAGGCAAGTAGGAATGCAGGTAAGGTATCAACAGTAGTAACAAGGACAGGCTATGCAGTAGTATAGGAGTAACTGAAAGCAGTAACATGCTACACTACTCTAATGCAAGCAGTATAGAGAAGAGTAGGCGATATCTGGTGATCAAAGGGGGGGCTTGCCTGGTTGCTTTGGCAAGAGAGAGGGGTCGTCAACTCCGTAGTCGTACTGGGCAGCAGCAGCGTCGATCTCGGTGTCTAGCGGAAGAAGAAGGGGAAGAACAATGAATATTTAAGCAAACAGATGCATGACGATGCATGACAAAGCAAAGCGTGATGCTAGGCGTGCCCTAACGCGGTAGTAGGTGATACCGGCGAAAGGGGGAAACATCCGGGAAAGTATCCCCGGTGTTTCGCGTTTTCGGACAGGTGAACCGGAGGGGGAAAGTTGCGAGTTTGATAGGTTAGGGGGGTGTGGTGGACGAGCGGGTTGCGTATCCGGAATCGTCTCGTCGTTCTGAGCAACTTTCATATTGAAAATATTTTAATCCGAGCTACGGGTTAAAAGATATGATTTTATAAAGATTTTATTAATTTCTGGAATTTAATTAATTATTTAATTAATTCAAAAAACAGATTAATGACATCAGCATGATGTCATCTTGACATCAGCAGCCAACAGAGTTGACTCGGTCAATTTGACCATGGGTCGATGGGACCCACATCATACAATCGCTTAGATTTAATAAGGGTTTAGGCTAATTTAATTACTATTTAATTAACCTAACTAGTTAAGTAAATTAATTAAACCGGATTAATTAACTTAATTAATTCATTAGATAATTAATTAATATTTAATTTTATTAAATCATTTTGTTTTTAATTTTTAATTCTTCTTTTTTTACGTTACGTGGTGTGGGGCCCGTTTGGCGCGGGTACAGAGGCCTTAGCGGGCGGGCACTGGTGCGGGCGCTGCGGGCGCTGTCGGATGACAGGGGCGCCACCTGTGGGCGAGGCCACGGCGACGGCCGGAGGGGGCCGCAGCCACGGCGAGGTCGGCCGGGTCGAGAGGCGCCATGAGGCGACCGAGCGGTGATCGGCCAGAGCGGGCCGAGCGGCAATGGGTGAGGCCACGCGCTGGCACTCACGAAGGCGAAGTCGCCGGCAGAGAGCAGCAACGGGGGCCGTCGAGGCCGTAGGCGAACGCGTGGTCGCGCGTGAAGGGGCGCGGCCGTGCGCGTGCAGAGGCACGCCGGTCGGGGCGAGGGCGCGGTGAGCAGAGTGAGGAGGAGAGGGAGGGTGCGCGCTCACTGTGGCGGTAGGGATTTGGCAGCGGGGCGCGAGGTGGAGGTCGGGGACGTTGCGACGGAGAGGGGCAGTCCGGTGGGGGAGCGCCGGCGACGGGCGGCGGGGACGAGCGGCGTGGCGACGTGGTTCCGGCGAGGGGGACTCCAAGCGGTTGTGGCGTCGGGACCGAGTTGGCACCGGCGATCCGGCGACGGCGCGAGCAAAGGGGTCGGGACGACGAGCGGCTTCGGGTCGGGCAGCGCCGCGTGGAAGGAGAGGGGGCGCGGGGTCGAGGTGGTGGCGAGGGGCGACGGTGTGGTGCGCCTGATCCCGATTGGATCGGAGGAGAGGGAGAGTGGGGGGTGGAGGTGCGAGTGGGGTGGCGGCTAGGGTTGCGGGGGTAAGGAGAGGAGTGGGGCTGGGGTGGGCGGCCGGGTTCAGTGGTGGCCCAGCTTGGGCTCGAGGTCACTGGGCGAAGCAGGGGGCGTCTCTCCTATTTTTTTGTCTTTTGTTTTTTTGTTTTATCTCTTTTCTTTTATTTATTTTCTTTCAATATTTTTATTCAACTCGGGGCATTTAAGTATTTTATAAATTTGTGTTTTCTTTACTATAATTACCCTGGCACTTAACTGCACACTCCGAACATTTTAGTTTAATATTTTGAAACTTTTGCCGTTTGACAAAAATTTGAATCTGAATTTCGAACGGTTTGAACTAACGGGCGTTTAGCAACAGTAATCGGGATGAAGTGGCATGATTAGCGAGGGATTACTGTATCAAGATTATCCGGGCGTCACAATTCTCCTCCACTACAAGAAATCTCGTCCCGAGATTTAAGAGGTAGTGAAAGGGGGGAAGGTTTGGTAACGAATCTAGCAGGTCTTCTCATTCTGGCTTGCTCTTCTCGAAGAGATTGATCCCTTTCGTTGCTGTCTTCATTTCTCTGCTTCAAATCACCATGATCAACTCGTCATCCTTTCTCCGGGATCTCCATCGTCCTACGAACGCGACCAAGGGGAAAAACTCCGGAAGAACGCATCTCCACAAAGCTGGCATCTGACGGTGAACTCAATAGGAAATACACAAGGTACCCCACGAGTTGTATTTCAGTGAATTCTCTGAGTGCAATATACGATGGTACCAAAGTTTCAAACTGGTAGGCGATCATTCGATATACGAAACAAGGTGCGATAGGGGTCGAGCAATGAGATTAAGTATTGCGTGCATTACGAGAATAGATCACTAGGAAGGTGGCCCGTGAATTACATACGAGGCCACACGCGAGGAATAACTTGGGAAACCGGGGGGATGTGCAGGAGAGTCAGGTTTTGATCCCGTGGATCTGTGGGTTATGGGCCCACCATGTGGGTTAAAAAGTAGGAAGGGTGCTGACTTCTTGCACAGTCATGATAGCAAGGCATGTCAGAGGATAGCCTGTCAGTTAAGTTGGCAACAACATTGGTACCAAGGGCGAGGGAGAAAGAGAACCATTTTCTTGCTCGTTGAACGAGGCGGACCAATAGGCAAAGTTCTCGTCCATCAGCGGTTACCGGAATGTCATCAACAATAGTAACACGGTCTTACTAACAACGTGGTACCACAAGGTTCTTACCTAAGCAGGGAATTATCCTTTGCTTAGTTAAGTCGGATTACCGTAAAGGTTAAACAAAACAATAGAAAGGAAAATACGATTATCGTAATAATCGTAACAATGGAAAGGAAAATGTGTTTAAACACATGTTTCAAGGGTATATCCTTCCCAAGGACAAGTAGAGCAAGATATCCACGACGGGATAGAAAGTAGGTAAGGGGAGAGGAATTTCAAGACATTACCCATACATCGGTGTTTGGATAATCGAGCAGGAAACATTTAGCATTGGGCTTCAAATGTTTTTGTTGAAAATCGGAGTACCATGGGCATGCTTCGAGATAGCACTGACATGGTTTGCAAGCAAAGGTCAGACTTTGTATTCACAAAGGATCCATCAGGAACATCTTATAGAATAACTCTTACAATTTCCTTATGGAAGAATGGCTAACCTTACTGAAAGGAGGGGGTATTATAACAATGGGTTCCCCAGCCAGGTGTGCTAGGCATGACATCATCTTACCATGTCATGTAAAGACCAATGTTATATCTCTTGGAAATATGTCCCAATCATCATATCTGACCGAGATTCAGATCCGATTGGTGCCAGGATGCCTCGGACCTAGGATGCCTGAGAAGAAAGGTGCAACACAAATTGTCGAGATGACATTGTAAGATTCTCGGGAATTGTAATATGGAAGCGAGTTCCAAAACAAGAGTTCGTCATTAAACCAATGAGAGGAAGAGGAGGTGGCTGATGGACTCAGCGAAAATTCATCTAGATTTGCAAACAGGTGGATTTCCACAATTATGGAGATAACATTTGTCAGATGAAATGATATAAGGGGATATGCTCGAGGAAAACATACCCAATTTAAACATTGGTTGAAAGGTGCACCGAAATATGGGTTGGGTTGCACGACCAATGTCAGAATGGTGATTTAATAATCAATAGTCTAAGAATGAACAGCCGACCATTAACTTCAAAGCAATAGGGTTGCTAGAAGTGCAGGATCCAAACAGCACCGTTCACTTGTTGGTACCCCGGTTGGAATCCACACGAGGACCATGAAAGAATGGTGATGGTGAGAAGTATCACTATACCAAGAATTCTTAAGAGGTGGTGAAATTCTACCGACATTCTTGACATAAAAGGCGGTAATTCTCCAAGGTAAAGAAGAACAATGCTGGGTAGTAAGGAACTCAAGGTATAACACAAAACATGAACAAGTTTGTGTTGAACGGAAGGCAATAAAGTGGTCAAAGATGACACAAATCATCGGGGCAAGGATGGTATTTCTCATCATGAACTCAATTGATATCCTGGAAGAGCTCATAAGGTTGATGATGATCACGACACATTTGTCGATAGATTTCATGAAGATGTAATCAATCAGCGACGACATCAAGTCAAAGGAATGATGAAGCGGAAGGTTATTGGAACCATGGGTACGACATAAACTCAAAATAAAGCTTGTTGTTCAAGGCGAAATGATATGACGAGGAAAATCGATGTAAGCTTAGCTCATCGTCGAAAGTGGTGCTCCGGGAATAACGACCAGGTAGCACAGTTAAAAAGTTGCACGATAAGGATATAGCCGATCAGGCTAGGAATGGCTTGATCGGGTACAAACTCGTACTTAAAGAAGATTACTAAGAGTAGTTGAACCGTGAAAAGCGGACTCAGTTCGATTATCGGTGTCTTTGAGTGTTTAATAACTCAGAGCCCATGAAAAATTGTAATCGGTGAGAATGTAGTACTTGATGAAGAACTCATAAGAAGTTATGTTGTTCCAAGATAATATCAAGTTACCGGGGGTAATACTACCTACGAGATCAAAGTAGAGGTTGGACTAGGGTATTGCTCTACAGAAGACAAGTGCTTAAACTTGCACGAGAAATGGTATTTAAAGGAGAACAAGGTCGGAACCACGATTGCAAAAGGCCACATCCCAGATATAAGATGAACTTATACCAAGGGAATAATTAATTTAAGAGAAGCTTTAATGATAAGATCTACATCGTGTCCATGGGCATGAACTCAAAGTTCAAGGTCGACTCCCACTTCTCCAATGCATAACCTTTCATTCACCGCTCTGTTAAAATTAAGTGAAGATGAAGAACTACAGTGAATTACGGAGGAGTATGACCCGTGAAATCTTCGGGTTCACACAGATTAAGGAAGGCATAGGTTCAACCCATCAGGGCATCTTAGAAAAATATACCACAAACTTTAGGGGTAAATAACTCAAGCTCGGAAGTAGAGCATGTTTGACCAAAGGAGAGGATACAAATCACCAAAAGCATTATGTGTCAGGGAGGATTCATAAGGCGGTAAAATATGAAGGACACTGTCGAATCATAATCCAACAAAGGAATTGACGGTCCATAGCAGAGCCAATGTGAGTATCGGCACACAATCAGATAAAGAAACAATGCAAAGGCATCTGATTATAGAACATCTAAATAATTCGATGCTTAGATAACAAAGGAATTATGATTTCCAAAATGAGGATCAGAAGCAGACGCTCTGATTAAGAATGGATAAGTTGAACAGACTTAGGGATATAATCGACGGCAATTTGATTGGTCGAGAACCAGCTCATGTTTAAAATGACATCTGAGCCGGAAGGAAGAACTCTATGATCTGATTGAGGTTTGCGAGCATTCGCAAAATAATGAATCAAGGGGAACTAAATGATAGTGACAAAGGATGTCAATGGAGATTGGTAGAAATATGGAATTAACCATAGTACCGGAAGGCAAGGAATTCAGGAGCAATAGGATCCTAAGGAATTTTCAGAAAACCGAATAGTATCCTGAAGAATTTTGTGAAACACAAAAACAACTAGGAATGAAGAAATCCTCGATAAGTGTGAGAATTTATGCGTCAGTGTAATCGTGCAGAAAAGAGCTGCAAGGCAGTAAGCACGAAGTATTCTCGGAACAATAGAGAAAACTTCGGGGTATCTTGTAATAACAAGATCAATGGGGGATGATCGTAAGAATGGCAAGTGTAAGTAGTTATCCATAAGGATTTATCGGTGGTCGGGAATAGCAAAAGTGATGGGCACAAAGTCTCGAGAGAATATCAAAGAGTATCTCCGAAATCTTCTGGTGCAGTCGGTGATCATCTGGACTGAAGGGCCTCTCCGGGAGAAAGTATTTTCGAGAACCTAAATTTAGATTTTAGTAAAAAAAATCGTTTAACCCGAATAGAAGAGAGTTCAGAATCCCAGAGTAAACGTCGAGGAGTAAAAGATCCTAGTACCACCCAATGGCGACGTGGGCCCATGGGCCGCACAGCCATGTTAGTAAAAGTTTTTGCAATGCCTAGACTCGACTTCGGCCAAGGAGTGTGGAAGGGGGATTCCTACAGGCAAATGGCTCGATACCAATCTCAGACGCCCCATTTTAATCGTACACTAATCATGCACGCAAATGTGTACGATCAAGATCGAGGACTCACGGAAGATATCACAACACAACTCTAATACATAAATAAGTCATACAAGCATCATAATACAAGCCGGGGCCTCGAGGGCTCGAATACAAGTGCTCGATCATAGACGAGTCAGCCGGAAGCAACAATATCTCGAGTACGGACATAAGTTAAACAAGTTTGCCTTAAGAAGGCTAGCACAAACCGGGATACAGATCGAAAGAGGCGCAGGCCTCCTGCCTGGACTCCTCCTAACTACTCTCGGTCGCCGCCGCCGGGCTGCACGTAGTAGTAGGCGCCTCAAAGGTAGTAGTTGTCATCGACGGTGGCGTCGCTCCTGGGCTCCATCGTCTCGTCGCAGCAACCGGTAGAGATAGGGGAAAAAAGTGGGAACAAGGCAACCGTGAGTACTCATCCAAAGTACTCGCAAGCAAGGAGCTACACTACATATGCATGGATATATGTGTAAAGGGCCATATCAGTGGGCTGAACTGCAGAATGCCAGAATAAGAGGGGGATAGCTAATCCTGTCGAAGACTATGCTTCTGGTCACCTTCGTCTTGCAACAGGTAGAAGAGGGTAGGTTGAAGTCCTCCAAGTAACATCACATAGCAATAATCCTACTCGGTGATCCCCTCCTCGTATCCCCGAGAGAGAGCGACCACCGGTTGTATCTGGCACTTGGAAGGGTGTGTTTTATTAAGTATCCAGTTCTAGTTGTAATAAGGTTAAGGTACAACTCCAAATCGTCCTGTTACCGAAGATCACGGCTATTCGAATAGATTAACTCACTGCAGGGTGCACCACATAACCCAACACGCTTGATCCCATTTGGCCGGACACACTTTTACGGGTCATGCCCGGCCGCTGAAGATCAACACGCCGCAGCCCCACCTAGGCTCAACAGAGAGGTCAAGACGCCGGGTCTAAACCTAAGCGCCAGGGTCCGGGCCCATCGCCTCGAGCACACCAAGACGTTGCATGGGCGGCCGGAAGCAGACCTAGCCTAGTGGCGTTCAGTCCAATCCGTGGCAGCGCCGCTCGATCGGCCGACGTCACGAAGTGCCGGTGATACCACGACGCGGGATACCCATAACTACTCCCACGTAGATGGTTAGTGCGTATAGACCAAATGGCGGACTCAAATCAAATACCAAGATCTCGTTAAACGTGTTAAGTATCATGAACGCCGACCAGGGCCAGGCCCACCTCTCACCCAGGTAGTCTCAACCTGCCCTGTCACTCCGCCACAAAGATCCACTCGCGGGTACTCCACCAGCCGACCCGACTTTAGTCTCCACATGTATCATGTATAAAGTATATAGTATATACCCGTGATCACCTCCCGAGTGATCACGGCCCGATACTATAGCACAGCAGACGGACAAGAATGTAGGGCCACCGATGGAAATACTAGCATCCTATACTAGGCAAATAGGAATGCATGTAAGGTATCAACAGTAGTAACAAGGACAGGCTATGCAGCATTATAGGAGTAACTGAAAGCAGTAACATGCTACACTACTCTAATGCAAGCAGTATAGAGAAGAGTAGGCGATATCTGGTGATCAAAGGGGGGGCTTGCCTGGTTGCTTTGGCAAGAGAGAGGGGTCGTCAACTCCGTAGTCGTCTTGGCAGCATGACGATCGGTCTCGATGTCTAGCGGAAGAAGAGGGGAAGAACAATGAATATTTAAGCAAACAGATGCATGACGATGCATGACAAAGCAAAGCGTGATGCTAGGCGTGCCCTAACGCGGTAGTAGGTGATACCGGCGAAAGGGGGAAACATCCGGGAAAGTATCCCCGGTGTTTCGCATTTTCGAACAGTGAACCGGAGGGGAAAGATGTAGTTTGATAGGTTAGGGGGGTGTGGTGGGCCGAAGCGGGTTGTGTATCCGGAATCGTCTCGTCGTTACGAGCAACTTTCATGTTGAAAATATTTTAATCCGAAGTTACGGATTAAAAGATATGATTTTCTAAATATTTTATTAATTTACGGAATTTAATTAATTATTTAATTAATTGAAAAACAGATTAATGACATCAGCATGATGTCATGCTAACATCAGCAGTCAACAGAGTTGACTCGGTCAACTGACCGATGGGTCGATGGGGACCCACATCATCTAATCGCTTAGATTTAATAAGGGTTTAGGCTAATTTAATTACTATTTAATTAACCTAACTAGTTAAGTAAATTAATTAAACCGGATTAATTAACTTAATTAATTCATTAGATAATTAATTAATATTTAATTTTATTAAATCATTTTTATTTTTAATTTTTAATTCTTTTTTTTTACGTTCTGTGGTGTGGGGCCCGTTTGGCAGTGGCACAGAGGCATTAGCGGGCGGCTGGGTGCGCGCGGCGGGCGCTTGGATGACAGGGGCACCAGCCGAGGCGAGTCCACGGCGACGGCTGAGGGGTCAGCCACGGCGAGGTCGACTGGTCGAGCCCGCCGGTGAGGCGACCGGCGGTGGACGGGCCGGCAATGGCCGGAGCGGCAGCGGGGTGAGGCCATGCGCTGGCCACGAAGGCGAAGTCGCCGACAGAGAGCAAAGAACGGGGCCGCCGAGGTCAGAGGCGAACAGCGTGGTCGCGTGCGTGAAGGGTGCGTGGCTGCGGCAAGGCAGAGGCACGCCGGGGCGAGGGCGCGGTGAGCAGAGTGAGGAGGAGAGGGAGGGTGCGGCTCACTGTGGCGGTAGGGATTTGGCAGCGGGGCGCGAGGTGGAGGTCGGGGACGTTGCGACGGAGAGGGGCAGTCCGGTGGGGGAGCGCCGGCGACGGGCGGCGAGACGGCGTGGCGACGTGGTTCCGGCGAGGGGGACTCCAAGCGGTTGTGGCGTCGGGACCGAGTTGGCACCGGCGATCCGGCGACGGCACGAGCGAAGGGGTCGGGACGACGAGCGGCTTCTGGTTGGGCAGCGCCGCGTGGAAGGAGAGGGGGCCGGGGTCGAGGTGGTGGCGAGGGGCGACGGTCTGGTGCGCCCTGATCCCGATTGGATCGGAGGGAGAGGTAGAGTGGGGGGTGGAGGTGCGAGTGGGGTGGCGGCTAGGGTTGCGGGGGATAAGGAGAGGTGTGGCGCGGGGTGGGCGGCGGCCTGGTGGTGGCCTGATTGGGCTCGAGGTCACTGGCCGAAGCCCGGGGGGCTTCTCTCCTATTTTTTTTGTCTTTTGGTTTTTCTGTTTTATCTCTTTTCTTTTATTTATTTTCTTTCAATATTTTTATTCAACTCAGGGCATTTAAGTATTTTATAAATTTGTGTTTTCTTTACTATAATTACCCTGGCAATTAACTGCACACTCCGAACATTTTAGTTTAATATTTTGAAACTTTTGCCGTTTGACAATAACTTGAATCTGAATTTCGAACGGTTTGAACTAACGACGTTTAGCAACAGTAATCGGGATGATGTGGCATGATTAGTGAGGGATTACTGTAGCAAGATTATCCGGGCGTCACAAGTAGAAAAGATGAGGAGTTAGAAATGAGAAGAGAGAGTAGTGATCTAGGGCTTTAGCTTAATGGTCGTAATCCTACGGTCGGTGTGCTCGATACCATCTTTGTAGCGACCGGACCTCAAACGATCGATCTCTGTGCTCAGTGTCATCCCTGGATCAGTAATGCTGACACCACACAGTTCTCGAAGGATTTATAACATAGTAGCAATCACACACTTATTACAATCGAATGTCTCAAGAGAGAACTTAATAAAATAAATATGGCTTAAGGCCATCTAATAACGATAACAACGGAAGGCTTGGAAGAATAAGCGAGTCCATCAACTCCAACGACATCATTGAGTATAGAACCACGACCTATGCACCTTACTCGTCGTAAATGCGAAAAGTCTGAAAGATGAAACGCAGCAAAACGGGTCAAAGACATGGAATATGCTGGCAATGTAACACATAGAGAATAATGGAATAATAAGCCTATACTACATGCATATTTGGCTGGTGGAAAAACTCTATGGTTACAGTGTTGCATAAAGCCAATTTTTCCCTACTGCAAAGGAATAAATTTATTTAACTATCATGGTGGTTGTGAAACATTGAGAATGGTTGACAGCATCCTCAATCCCAATTAAAAAGTACTCATTAAAAACCCAACAACATTAATTAGAAGTAACATGATGAGATTCACATGATATCCAAGTACTAGATACTCAAGATGTCCATAACCGGGGACACGGCTAACCGTGATTAGTTTATACACTCTGCGGAGGTTTGCGCACTTTCCCCCACAAGACTCGATCGCCTCCGTTTGATTTCTCGCACTACATGGTGTTTGAGAAATGGATGACCGAGACATAGTCTTTCAGAAGCACTAGCACCTTACTTGTGGGTAGACCGGTACACCTACTTTCCCCTACATCTGCTAGTCTACCCGTAAGAGTTCGCACAACTTAATCAACTATGCCAGAGCCCATAATGGCTGCACACGGAAGTTTCTAGTTTGAATAATCTCATGATCCCTTTGAGCCTGGGTGGCGGTCCGAAGAAATACAGGCAAGTCCTGATAGAAACCAGGTGCCTCAATTCACCCAGATGTGTGTTTAAGTTGCCACCTTAAATAAACCATTAAATAACAATCTCACATCTGTCATGGATACACTCACCCAATCCACGTCTACTAGCATAGCATGGCATAATAAGCAAACGTAGAAGTAACTCCCAAGGGTTTGATAATAAAACAGGTAATAGGTACTACCTCATCTACTTCCCATCCCACAATTTCATTAGATCCTAATCATGCAATGTTTGAGGATAGATCTAATGCATAAAAACTGGGTATGAGAAGAGGTATGATCAAAGTGTTACTTGCCTTGCTGATGATCCGTGAAACCTAGAGACTCGAAGTAACAGGCGGCACACTCCGGGTATTCTATCACAGACAAACAAACAAGCATACAATAAGTACTCATCTAATGCACAGGTAAAACTCAAATAGATCTAACCAGATAGTTCAACTTAAGAATTCCGGTTTGCAAAAAGAATCAAATCAAACGAAACAACGAAAGTCAAACGGCGGAAGAAAACAACTTCATTTTACTAATCTGGATCTAAGTCAAATTTTACAGAAGCAAAAACTTGTTTAAGAAGGTTGTTTGGAAAGAGGGTTTCGAGACGAAACTCCAGGCGCTTGAATCGCCTGATTCCGATAAACGAGTGAAAAGTTATACTAAAACGAAAATCGGATCTGGAATCGCGATCAGAAAAATCACGGATTAAATCCGAGAAAAAGAAAAACGACAAACGGGTTTACGAACGGACGTTCGTTAACTAAACTAATCTGACGAACGCGTTCGTTTAAACAAACTAACGAACGAACGTTCGCTATTTAACCTAAACCGAAAAAACCAAAACTAATAAAAAATGAAATATAAAAAAACCGAAAAAACCCGAAGAAAAACCGCTCGGTTTTTATAAAAAAAAGGCGCGGAAAACAATGCAGCGGCGAACCTCGGGCGGCGGGTCACGGCGGCTCCGGCGGCGGCTCCGGCGAAGTCGGCGGCGGCGGCGGTGGCGGATCGGGGCTAGGGTTAGGGTTTCGGCGGCGGGGTGGCGGCAGGTGGGCGCGGGCGGCTCGGGCTGGGTTGAGGCGCCGGGGTCGGGCGCTATTTAAAGGCGCCCCGAAGGAGTCCCGCCGGCACGGCCCAAAGGCGGTTCGTTTTTTTTTAAGTAATTACGCGCAGAAATAAAATAAAAATAAATACTAAACGGACTCCATAAATCCCGAAATAAAATGTCCCCGTCTTCTAAAATCAAGCCGGATTTAATGAACATTTATTTGGGGCCTAAATGCAATTTTGAAAAACGCGCATTTTTCCTAAATTCAAATAAAAAGGCGAAAAACTCCAAAATAAAATCTTATTTGATTTTATTATTAAATCTTCATTATTTCTTAATTTTGGGAAAGTCATTTTATTCCCTCTCTCATATTTTGGTAGTAGAAATAATTGAAGATAAAATAAATAAAATCAAATGATCCTATTTTAAAAATTTGAGAAAACTCAAATATGAAAATAACGAAAATCCCCAACTCTCTCCGTGTGTCCTTGAGTTGTGTAGAATTTCTAGGATCGAGCAAAATGCAACGAAAAAAATATGATATGCAATGATGCTCTATGTATAACATTCCAAATTGAAAATTTGGGAAGTTACAAACCTACCCCCTTAAGATGAATCTCGCCCTCGAGATTCGTGTTGGCTAGAAAATAGGTGAGGGTGGTCCTTCAGCAAATCTTCCTCTCGCTCCCAGGTGGCTTCATCCTCAGTGTGGTGGCTCCACTGAACTTTGCAAAACTTAATGACCTTGCTGCGGGTGACTCGGCTGGCGTACTCCAAAATCTTAACTGGTTTCTCCTCATAGGTCAAATCATCATTCAACTGAATCGCCTCTAGTGGCACAGTATCTCTCAGTGGTATATCAGCCATCTCTGCGTGACATTTCTTCAACTGAGAAACATGAAACACATCATGAACTCCTGACAATCCTTCGGGTAGTTCCAACTTGTACGCAACTTCTCCCTTGCGTTCCAAAACACGATAAGGTCCTACAAATCGGGGCGCTAACTTTCCCTTAACTCCAAAACGCTTAACTCCTCGAAGTGGCGATACTCGAAGATAAACTCTGTCTCCGACTTCATATTACATCTCCTTGCGTTTTGAATCCGCATAACTTTTACATCTCATTGGGCTACCTTGAGTCTATCGCGCATCAACTTTACTTTCCGTTCAGACTCCTTAATCAAATCCGGTCCAAACAACTGGCGGTCTCCAACTTCATCCCATAACAACGGGGTCCTGCACCTCCTTCCGTACAAGGCTTCGAAAGGTGCCATCTTCAGACTGGGTTGGTAACTGTTGTTATAAGAAAACTCCGCATATGGCAAGTTATCATCCCAACTTGATCCATAATCCAAAGCACAAGCTCTAAGCATATCCTCCAAAATCTGGTTGACTCTCTTGGTTTGTCCATCTGTCTGGGGATGGAAAACTATGCTAAACTCCACCTTTGGTTCCCAAAGTTTCGCGGCAAGCTGCTTCCGAACTTTGAGGTGAATTGGGTTCCTCTATATGATACGATACTCCTCGGAACTCCATGCAAGCATACAATCCTGGTCATGTATATCTTTGCCAATTTGGCACTGCTGTAGGTAGTCTTTACTGGAATGAAATGAGCTACCTTCGTCAAACGATCGACTACAACCCACATCGAGTCATAGCTTTGAACGAGTCTGGGCAATCCCGTGATGAAATCCATACCTAGTTTATCCCACTTCCATTCGGGTATAGGCAATGGTTGTAACAATCCTGCTTCCCGATGTTACGCCTTCACCCTCGACATACATCACAAACTGCTACGTACTCTGCAATATCCTTCTTCATTCCGGTCCACCGAAAGTATTCTTCAAATCCAAATACATCTTGGTATTTCACAGGTGAATCGAATATGGTGAATCATGTGCCTCTTGTAAAACCAACTTCCTGATCTCTGGGTCATTGGGCACATAAACACGGTCTTCAAACCATAGGGTATCGTGCTCATCCTCACGAAATCCCTTAGCTTTTCCTTCGCTCATCCTATCCTTTATAGAGACAATCTCTTTGTCAGTCTTCTGAGCTTCCCTGATCTTGTCCATCAAAGTTGACTGAATCTCCAATGCTGCTACATAGCCTCTCGGAACTATTTCCAAACATAGCTCTCGAAGATCCTCGGCTAACTCCTTTGGTATTTCTCCCGTTGTTAATGTGCTGAGGTGACTCTTGCGGCTCAACGCGTCTGCTACAACATTAGCCTTTCCGGGGTGATAGTACAATCTCATATCGTAATCTTTGATGAGCTCCAACCATCTCCTCTGCCTGAGATTTAGCTTCTTCTGTGTGAAGATGTACTTCAAACTCTTGTGATCCGTATACACCTCACAATGATTTCCAATGAGGAAATGTCTCCATGTTTTCAACGCATGCACTACGGCTTCTAACTCCAAATCATGCGTAGCATAATTTAGCTCATGAGGCTTAAGCTGTCGTGAAGCATCTGAAACAACTCTCCCCTCCTGCATAAGCACTTTGCTCCAAGTCCTCGGCGTGAAGCGTCACAATATACCTCATAATCCTTGGTACGATCTGGCGAGAATTAACCTTTGGTGAGGTAACCAAACGTTTCTTCAACTCTTGGAAACTAGCTTCACACTCCTCGGTCCATATGAACTTGGTATCCTTCTTCAACAATTTTGTCATAGGCTTCGCAATCCTTGAGAAATTCTCAATGAATCTCCGGTAGTATCCATCGAGTCCAAGCAAACTCCGCATTTCTCCAACTGTTGGTGGCGCTTCCCGCTTTATTGTGGTGACAACCTTAGTGGGGTCTACTGCTATACCTTCCCCGGATATAACATGTCCAAGAAACCCAACTTCCTTCAACCAAAACTCACACTTGCTGAACTTGGCATACAACTGGTGTTCTCTAAGCTTTTCGAGTACCAAACGCGAATGCTCCTTCTGTTCCTCTTCATTCTACGAGTGAACCAAAATATCATCAATGCTCCTTATGTTCCTCTTCATTCTACGAGTGAACCAAAATATCATCAATGAACACCACGACGAATTTATCCAAAAACTCCATAAACACTTTGTTCATCATGTTCATAAAATAGGCAGGTGCGTTAGTCAGACCAAATGACATAACGGTGTACTCATACAGCCCGTACCTGGTGGTAAAAGCCGTCTTAGGTATATCCTGCTCTTGAATCTTCAACTGATGGTACCCTGATCGCAAATCGATCTTGGAAAACACCTTAGCTCCTTGCAATTTGGTCAAACAAGTCATTGATCATTGGCAACGGGTATTTGTTCTTAATGGTCACTTCATTCAATCCACGATAATCAACTACCATTCTTAGTGATCCATCCTTCTTCTCCACTAGAAGTACTGGTGATCCCCGAGGCGAAGAACTTGGGCGAATAAAACCTTTATCTAGTAACGCCTTAATCTGCTTCTTAATTTCCTCCAAATCTTGGGCTGGCATCCTATATGGTCTCTTAGATATCGGCCCGGTGCACAGCGATAGTTCAATCGAAACTCAATGCCTCTATCCGGTGGCATGCTGGCAACTCTTAGGAAACACGTCCGGGTAATCCCTTACCACCGGTACTTCCTCCCGCACAACTCTGATAAAGGAATTTACATGTGCTCTCCTCGGCTCATGCCGTGATACATACTTGATTCTCCTTCCTTACGGTGTGTCGTAAGAAAAATTGTCATCTTTGGCGCAATCGATGTTTCCTCCATACATCGACAACCAATCCATACCAAGAATTACATCCAAACCTTGGGATTCCGATATAATTAAATCCGTTGGGAAAACATGCCTCCCTATACTTAATGGCACTTGAAAACATCCTTGACTGGCCATATACTCCGTTCCCGGTGAGCTTACTAGCATGGGTGTCTTAAGAGTTCTAGTAGGCAGGCTAAACTTATCCGCAAATCCCCTTGATATGAATGAATGCGATGCACCAGTATCAAAAAGAACAACTGCAGTAAATGACTTAACCAAAAACTTACCTATTATCGCATCTGGTGAAGCTTCAACCTCCTCCACGGTGGCGTGGTTCACTTGTCCTTTGTTGAAAGGATTCGGCTTCTTTCATGAGCTTCCATTGCCATTTCCATTACGTATACGGACAATCGTTTGCATAATGCCCAGTCTTGCGGCATTTAAAGCAAGTGATGTGGCTCAGTCTACCTTGGATGGTGTTGACGGGTTGGTGCGGTTTTGTCCATTGCTTCCTCCATTCCCGTTCCCATTCTTGGTGCCATTATGGTTGTGCGAGCTACCTCCTCCATGCGTATGCTGAAATTGTCCTGGCTTTGGGGTAAAGCGAAGTTCACCGAGCTCGAGTTATTCTTCCCTGTCCATACTTCCTCTTGCGATTGTCAATCTGCTGCTTCCCTTCAATCATGAGAGCACGATCTACTAACTCTGGTAGTTATTGAAGGTGGCTACCATCAATCGCATGCTCAGCTCATCATTCGGTCCTTCTAGAAACTTCTCACGCTTCATTGCGTCTATAGCAACGTCATCCGGGCATAACGTGCTAGCTTCTGAAATCATCTACATCTTGTGGCTGTCGAGTCCTCCTTGGCGTAAGTTGCAAAACTCATGCTTCTTCATGGCCATGGCTCCTCTTTGAAACATGGGCGACGGAAAGCTTCTTTGGCCCGATCCCATGTGACCGTGTGTCTGGGGTAAGTAGTATAAAATTCTCCCACCATGCTGCTGCGGGTCCTTCAAGCTGATGTGCGGCAAACTTCACCCTTTCTCTGCATACAACCTACGGTGGTCAACTCCTCCCTATCTTCTGGAGCCAATCATACGCAACAATCGGCTCGGTGCTACCGGAAAACACCTGTGATTCAGCCTTAAGAAACGGGTCAAATGGTCAATAGGTGGTGGTGGCGGTGGGTTGTTGTTGTTGTTGTTGTTGCCTTGGTTCTGTACCAATGTTTGAATCAAGGCATTCTGTTGCTGAATCAACTGAGTGATCTCTGGCAGAAAAACGAATCCGGGGTCGCGTCTCGGAGGCATCTGAGGGGTTTAAAGAAAAGACGAGAATTTAGAATAGAATGAGGTCTAGAGAGAAACACTACCCATATGCACATGAGACAAATCACACAATATCACTCCAATCAATTCAAACAAGGGCATACAACGGTCTATCTATCGTTACAGAGTGCTGGAACTAAAACTAATATAAAATGGGGGGAATCTACTACTGTTATGGTGGTCAACTAGAAAGATTGCTCCGATGAAGACTCCATGATATCTTCTCCAGCTTCATCTTCGTAATCATCATCACTAGGATCGGAATCGGTGTCGTCGATGATGATATAGTTCTCTGGACAGGTGCTATCTTCATGTTCTCCTCCGGTCTTGAATTTCCCATGAGTTCTTCAATCTTCTCCTTAAGATCACCGTTTTGTCCCACTAGAGCTACAATCTCCTCCATGTAGTCCTTGCGAGTGGCCTTGATTATTCTTCTAGTTCGATAATCTTGGCTTTTCTTTGTCTTCAACTCCATCATGTCTGCAAGACATCCGGTTCTCCCAGGCGTCCGAATGTCTTGATTTAACTCTGGATGAAAATTGCAATGGATCGGTCCTTCTTAGTGCCAACTATCTCCCATTGTTCATCTCGGCGAACCTCGGTAGGCGGGTCATGACTCTGGCGGCGTGGCGTCAGCAGCGTGTGGCGGTGGCGGATCGTGGCTAGGGTTAGGGTTTCCCAGGCGGGTGGGCGGCCTGTGAGGTGGTGAAGTCTTGAAGCGGCTCGGGGCCGAGGCGCGGGTCAGCGCTATTTAAAGGTGCCCCCGTGAGTCCGCCGGGCACGACCCAAAGGCGGTTCGTTTTTTAAAATAATTACGCGTAGAAAAAAATTAAAAAGAAATACTAAACGGACTCCATAAATCCCGAAATAAATTTTCCCCGGCTTCTAAAATCAAGCCGGATTTAGTGAACATTTATTTGTGGCCTAAATAAAATTTTGAAAAACGCGCATTTTTCCTAAATTCAAATAAAAAGGCGAAAAACTCCAAAATAAAATCTTATTTGATTTTATTATTAAATCTTCATTATTTCTTTATTTTGGGAAAGTCATTTTATTCCCTCTCTCATATTTTGGTAGTAGAAATAATTGAAGATAAAATAATTAAAATCAAATGATCCTATTTTCAAAATTTGAGAAAACTCAAATATGAAAATAACGAAAATTCCCAACTCTCTCCGTGGGTCCTTGAGTTGTGTAGAATTTCTAGGATCGTGCAAAATGCAACAAAAAAATATGATATGCAATGATGCTCTATGTATAACATTCCAAATTGAAAATTTGGGATGTTACAGATTGCCATGCAACAGATGCACTAGAGCTATAAGTATGAAAGCTCAACAAAAGAAACTAAGTGGGTGTGCATCCAACTCGCTTGCTCACGAAGACCTAGGGCAATTTGAGGAAGCCCATCATTGGAATATACAAGCCAAGTTCTATAATGAAAAATTCCCACTAGTATATGAAGGTGAAAAAATGAGAAACTCTCTATTATGAAGATCACAGTGCTATTTTGAAGCACAAGTGTGGTAAAAGGATAGTAACATTGTCCCTTCTCCCTTTTTCTCTCATTTTTTTATTTGGGCATGTTCTCCCTTTTTTTATGGCCTCTTTTTTTTCGTCCGGAGTCTCATCCCGACTTGTGGGGGAATCATAGTCTCCATCATCCTTTCCTCACTTGGGACAATGCTCTAAAAATGATGATCATCACACTTTTATTTACTTACAACTCAACAATTACAACTCGATACTTAGAACAAAATATGACTCTATGTGTATGTCTCCGGCGGTGTACCGGGATATGCAATGATTCATGAGTGACATGTATGAAAGAATTATGAATAGTGGCTTTGCCACAAATACGATGTCAACTACATGATCATGCTAAGCAATATGACAATGATGGAGCGTGTCATAATAAACGGAACGGTGGAAAGTTGCATGGCAATATATCTCAGAATTGCTATGGAAATGCCATAATAGGTAGGTATGGTGGCTGTTTTGAGGAAGGTATATGGTGGGTGTATGATACCGGCGAAAAGTGCGCGGTATTAGAAAGGCTAGCAATGGTGGAAGGGTGAGTATAATCCATGGACTCAACATTAGTCAAAAAGAACTCATATACTTAATGCAAAAATCTATAAGTTATCAAAGCAAAGTATTACGCGCATGCTCCTAGGGGGATAGATTGGTAGGAAAAGACCATCGCTCATCCCCGACCGCCACTCATAAGGAAGACAATCAATAAATAAATCATGGTCCGACTTCATCACATAACGGTTCACCATATGTGCATGCTACAGGAATCACAGACTTTAACACAAGTATTTCTCAAATTCACAACTACTCAACTAGCATGACTCTAATATTAGTACCTCCATATCTCAAAACAATTATCAAGCATCAAACTTTTCTTAGTATTCAACACACTCAAAAGAAAGTTTTACAAATCTTGAATACCAAGCATATTATTATTAAGCAAATTACCATGCTATTTAAGACTCTCAAAATAATCTAAGTGAAGTATGAGAGATCAATGGTTTCTATAAAACAAATCCACCACCGTGCTCTAAAAGATATAAGTGAACCACTAGAGCAAAATTATATAGCTCAAAAGATATAAGTGAAGCACATAGAGTATTCTATCAAATTCCAATTCATGTATGGCTCTCTCAAAAGGTGTGTACAGCAAGGATGATTATGGTAAACTAAAAAGCAAAGACTTAAATCATACAAGACGATCCAAGCAAAACACATATCATGTGGTGAATAAAAATATAGCTCCAAGTAAATTTACCGATGGAAGTGGACGATAGAGGGGATGACTTCCGGGGGCATCCCCAAGCTTTGACTTTTTGGTGTCCTTGGATTATCTTTGGGGTGCCATGGGCATCCCCAAGCTTAGGCTCTTGCCGCTCCTTGTTCCATAACCCATCAAAAAAATTCACCGAAAACTTGAAAACTTCACAACACAAAACTCAACAGAAATCTCGTGAGCTCCGTTAGCGAAAGAAAACAAAATACCACTTCAAGGTAATGTAATGAACTCATTATTTATTTATATTGGTGTTAAACATACTGTATTCCAACTTCTCTATGGATTATAAACTATTTTACTAGCCATGGATTCATCAAAATAAGCAAACAACACACGAAAAACAGAATCTGTCAAAAACAGAACATTCTGTAGTAATCTGTAACTAACGCAAACTTATGGAACTCCAAAACTTCAGCCAAAATTGGAAGACCTAGGCAATTTGTTTATTGATCAGCAGCAATTGGAATCACTATTTTATCACGTTTTGGTGATTTTTAACAATTGTTTTCATGAACCGAAAGTTTCTGAAAATTACAGCAAGATCAAATAACTATCATCCAAGAAGATCCTATAGGTTTAACTTGGCACAAACACTAATTAAAACATAAAACCACATCTAAACAGAAGGTATATGGATTATTTATTCCTAAACAGAAACAAAAAGAAAAAATTAAAAATAAAATTGGTTTGCCTCCCAACAAGCGCTATGGTTTAACGCCCCTAGCTAGGCATAATAATTTTAATGATGCTCGCATGAGAGACAAGAATTGAAGCACAAAGAGAGTATCAAATAGCATATGACAAACACATCTAAGTCTAACATACTTCCTATGCATAGGCATCTTATAGGAAAACAAATTAGCAAGATAAGCAAGATCTAGCATATGCAAGGAAGAAGAAAGAAACAATAACGATCTCAACATAACGAGAGAAAATCTAGTAACATGAAATTTTCTACAACCATATTTTCCTCTCTCATAATAATTACATGTAGTATCATAAGAAAATTCAACAATATAGCTATCACAAAACATATTCTTAACACGATCCACATGTATGCAAAGTTGACACTCTTCCAAAATAGTGGGATTAACAATAACTAAATTCATGACCTCTCCAAACCCACCTTTATCAAAAACTTCATAAGATTGAACATTCTCCAAATATGTGGGATCTAAAGTTGAAACTCTTCCAAACCCACTTTCAATATTATTGCAAACATTATTATAAATCTCATAATCATCATGGGGCTTAACTAAATTTTCAAGATCATAAGAAGAATCACCCCAATCATGATCATTGCAACAAGTAGAGGACATAGCAAAACTAGCATCCCCAAGCTTAGGATTTTGCATATTATTAGCACAATTGACACCAAGAGAATTTATAGTAAAATCATTGCAATCATGCTTTTTATCGAAGGAACTATCAAGCGTGGGTGCAATAGCAACAATCTCATTTTTAACATAAGGAACTATAGCAAATTCGTCTTCATAGATATTGGCATCATGGCCACAAGAATAGCAAGCATCATGTTCATCAAGGGATATTTCAACCAAATCATCGGAATCATCATTATCTATAGATTCATGCATATCATTATTTTCTTCCAAAGCAACGATCATTCTTTCAATAAATTCTTGGACATAGACATTATGAGCAAAGTTTTCATTGCAATATTTAAGTATGACTTAATTTTCAGATTTGTTGAGAGTAAAATCATACTTTTCAATCAAAGAAGCAACTTCATGAGCACCCTTAAAAATTATAAATTCTTCAATTTGTTCGATATCATAGTAGCTATAAACACCCTTTGCATAAGAAGATAAGATTTCATTATCATTGAACTCATAGGTAGGGAAGGTGTTTTTCTAGGGTTCTTAGAGCAACAAGTAAAATCACAAATTTCACAAAGATTCCAAGCATAGCATAGCAAACTATTTATATGATACCATAAGAGCTTCCCTTTTTCGGACAAACGATGACGCACAAAATGAGCATGCTCATCTAAAGATTTCCGTCAACTAGGCTAGTTGGGGTTTCAAAGACGGCGATACGGATCGAAGATGATCCAAGAGAACACTTTAAGTGGATCCATATCAATAGATTTTCAGCAAGCGAAGATGCAAGCATATAGAAGGCACAAGGAAACACAAACAAAGATACATACGGGAAGAAGGCGAACAAAAAGAGAGGGCGAGTAAAGCGGCAAGGGTGAAGTGGGGAGAGGAAAGCGAGAGGCAAATGACAAATAATGTAATGCGGAGATAAGGGTTTGTGATGGGTACTTGGTATGTTGACTTTTGCGTAGACTCCCGACAGCGGCGCGGAAATTCTTCTTGCTACCTCTTGAGCTTGCGTTGGATTTCCCGAAGAGGAGAGGATAATGCAGCATAGTAGCGTAAGTATTTCCCTCAGTTTTTGAGAACCAAGGTATCAATCCAGTAGGAGGCCACGCGCAAGTCCCTCGTACCTACACAAAACAAATAGCTCAACGCAACAAATGCGATTAGGGGTTGTCAATCCCTTCATGGTCACTTACGAGAGTGAGATCTGATAGAAATGATAGATAATATTTTTGGTATTTTTGGTATAAAGATGCAAGGTAAAATAAAAGGCAAAGTAAAAAAGCAAAGCAATAATAAAGTGATGGAAGATTAATATGATAGAGAATAGACCTGGGGGCCATAGATTTCACTAGTGGCTTCTCTCAAGAGCATAAGTATTCTACGATTGGGTGAGCGAATTCTTTGTTGAGCAATTGATGAATTGAGCATAGTTATGAGAGTATCTAGGTATGATCATGTATATAGGCATCACGTCCGAGACAAGTAGACCGACTCACCTTTTGCATCTACTACTATTACTCCACTCATCGAGCACTATCCAGCATGCATCTAGAGTATTAAGTTAATGAAAATAGAGTAACGCCTTAAGCAAGATGACATGATGTAGAGGGATAAATTCATGCAATATGATAAAAAACCCATCTTGTTATCCTCGATGGCAACAATACAATACGTGCCTTGCTGCCCCATCACATCGGGAAAGGACACCGCAAGATTGAACCCAAAGCTAAGCACTTCTCCCATTGCAAGAACTACCAATCTAGTTGGCCAAACCAAGCGGATAATTCAAGAGACTTGGAAAGATAACCAATCATACATAAAAGAATTCAGAGAAGATTCAAATATTGCTCATAGATAATCTTGATCATAAACCCGAAATTCATCGATCTCAACAAACACACCACAAAAGAAGATTACATCAAATAGATCTCCACGAGAGAGGAGAGAACATTGTATTGATATCCAAAAGAGAGAAGAAGCCATCTAGCTACTAACTATGGACCCTAAGGTCTGATGTAAAATACTCACACTTCATGGAGAGGCTATGATGATGTAGAAGCCCTCCGTGGTGGATTCCCCTTCCGGTGAACTCGAACAGGCCCCAAGATGGGATCTCGTGGATACAGAAAGTTGCGGCGGTGGAATTAGGTTTTTGGCTCCATATCTGATCATTCGGGGGTACGTAGGTATATATAGGAGGAAGAAGTACGTCGGTCGAGCAATAGGGGGCCCATGAGGGTGGACGGCGGCGCTGGGCGGGGGGGGAGGCGCCCCCTACCTCGTGCCTTCCTGTTGGTTGCTTGACGAGGGTCCAAGTCTCTGGATCATGTTCGGTGAGAAAATCACGTTCGAAGGTTTCATTCCGTTTGGACTCCGTTTGATATTCCGTTTCTTGAAACACCGAAATAGGCAAAAAACAACAATTACAGGCTGGGCCTCCGGTTAATAGGTTAGTCCCAAAAATAATATAAAAGTGGAAAATAAAGCCCAATATAGTCCAAAACTATAGATAATATAGCATGGAGCAATCAAAAATTATAGATACGTTGGAGGGAGGTCGACGAGGAGGCAGCAATGGCGGCAGAACCAGCAGATGGCAAGCCAAAGATTCCCCCGGCAGGGCCTGGTGCCGTCAAGGCGCGGCCCCCGGCGAAGTCTGGTGCCACCAAGGCAAAGGCTCAGCAATGAAAGTGAGGTGGTGCCGAAGAAGAAGATGATGCAGCACCCGGTTTACTTTGTCAGCTCCCTCTTGCAGGGGACTAGGTTGAGGTATTCCAGCATGCAAAAATTGCTCTTCGGCCTCCTTATGGCCTCGAGGAAGCTGCGTCACTACTTCCAAGCCCACGAGATCACTGTCGTCACCCGCCTCCCGTTGCAACGGATACTGCACAACCCAGACACAACCGGAAGGATTGTGGAGTGGGCCTTGGAGTTATCAAGCCGGTTTAAAGTTTGAAAGTACCTCGACAATTCATAGCAGAGTCTTGGCGGAGTTCATCGCAGAATGGACCTCGGCGCTGACGAAGAAATCAGGGACCACTCTCCCGGCGAGGAAGCGAACCTTGTTGGATCATGTACTTTGATGGTTCTTTCTTGCTGCAAGGCGCCGGTTCCGGTGTGCTGCTCGTCGCTCCCACCGGAGAACACCTCATGTACGTGATCCAGATGCACTTCCCCAGGGAGATGTCCACCAACAACACCGCTGAGTACGAGGATTGCTTGCCGGTCTCAGGATCGCGGCAGACCTCGGGGTTAAGAAGCTCATTGTCAGGGGTGACTCGCAGCTCGTTGTCAGGCAGGTCAACAAGGATTATCAGAGCCCATTGATGGAAGCTTACGTAGATGAGGTGAGGAAGCTGGAGGAACGCTTTGACGGTATCCAGGCGGAGCACGTCCCCCGAGCGGAGAACGACATCACCGATTACCTGTCAAAGCGTGCCACATTCAAGCTACCTGTGGAACCAGGTACCTTTTTGCTCCGGTTAACTCAACCATCCGTCGAACCATCAACGGGGCAGAACAAGCGGAGGAAATCAGGTCCCAGCAAGTACTTTCCTACCGAGGCCCCACAGGGCTGCCGGCAAAAGTCTTTGCCATGAACGCCGAGCTCGCCAAAACAATCGCTCGGCAGGCGTCAAGCCAGCCGTCAGAGACAACCGCTCCCATGGCGGAAGAGATGCCTTTGGTCCTTGCCGTGAGCCCTGTGCTCGGCAAGGGCGCATACCATCCAATTCCTCCAAGCAGGGAGCTTCCTAAGGAGCAGGAAGAAGCGGAGAAAGTAGCCCGTCGGTCCATACACCAGTTCGTCGATGACGTCTGCATCGGAGAAGGCCGAATGGTGTGAAACTCAAGTGCATCCCCCGGGAGGAAGGACTGGAGCTGTTGGCGGAGATACATGGAGGCATATGTGGCTCCCACATAGGGTCGAGGGCCCTTGCCGGGAAGGCGTTCCGACAAGGTTTCTTCTGGCCCACTGCCCTCCAGGATGCGACGGCACTAGTAACCAAGTGTGAAGCGTGCCAGTTCCATTCAAAGAAGGTCATCAACCAGCCCAAGCCCTTCAAACAATCCCTCTCTCCTGTCCATTCTCGGTCTGGGGGCTCGATATTCTGGGCCCTTTCCCCCGCGTTGTCGGGGGCTTTGAGTACTTGTACGTTGCCGACAAGTTCACAAAGTGGCCGGAGGTGGAAGCAGTGATGAGGGTGACTGCTCAGTCAGCCGTCAAGTTCTTCAAAGGACTGGTCTGCCATTTTGGTGTGCCAAACAGCGTCATCACCGACAATGGCACGTAGTTCATGAGCCACACCTTCATGCAGTATATCCAAGACCTCAGCAGCAAGGTCTGTTTTGCTTCCGTGGCACATCCACGGAGCAACGGCCAAGCGGAGAGGGCAAATGCTGAAGTATTGCGAGGCTTGAGAACGAAGACCTTTGACAAGCTGCACAAGAGTGGTAGGCGCTGGATTGATGAGTTGCCGGCGGTTCTTTGGTCGATTAGGACAACGCCAAATCGAGCCACCGACCAGACACCTTTTGCCCTGGTATACGGGGCAGAAGCAGTTCTCCCCACAGAACTCATATACGGGTCACCTCGAGTGCTCGCTTATGATGAGCTTGAGCAAGAGCCATTGCGCCAATATGACGCGACGCTCCTTGAGGTAGATCGTCTTCGGGCGACTGTGAGAGAGGCACGCTACCAGCAAGCCTTGCGCCGCTACCATAGCCGCAACGTTCATGCCCGAAGCTTTGTGGAAGGCAACCTTGTTCTTCGGCGCGTTCAGTCGGCCAAGAATTCCAACAAGTTGACGCCAAAGTGGGAAGGCCCTTATCAGGTAATGCGAGTCACTAGGCCTGGCACAATCCGCCTGGAGACCGAGGATGCCATCCCAGTGAGCAACTCCTGGAACATCGAGGTTTTACCCATAAGGCGCGGCTTGCTGGGCCTCCCGGCAAGCGACCTTTTGTACAAGCTTTGCCGTCAAGGCATGTGACCCTTTGTACAAAGCGGTAAAGACCACGAGCATAAATAAATGAAGCTGGCGCCCTAAGTCATAGCATGCATGCTAGGTCGAGTCTCTTCCTCGGTTAGGGTTGATAGTGCTCAGGAGCGACTAACCCCTAGCTTAGAGGTCGAGTGCGCGTCTATTTGTTCCTCTTCTGTCCTCTTTTGGTTCGCATGGCACATGAGCACTTCTGCCGAGCTACTTGGAAGAAAGGAAACGGACCAGCGTCCCAACCCCGGCAAACCAGAGTTGTCGGGGGCTACAAGCACGAGGATCCAACCGCGGCAAGATAATACTGTCGGGGGCTACAGATCTAGATAAGTCTTTTTATCCCCTTTCATACATTTCGAAACAGGACTGGGGCATGTGAAGCCTCGTTTCTATCTCTAGGCTTCCGTGCTCCCCTTTACCCCATACCTAAGGATTATTTCCTGGGTCCGGATTTGGTTGTAGCCGCGGCGGCAAGGGGGTGGGACGAGGAGCCTGAAGCCCACTTCATCCCTGCCTCCGCCAAGAGCGCGAGAACGGTCGAATGGAGTGGGGGGAACGGCAAGGCCAGTTGCCGAGCGAAAAACGTTTATCCTAAACAATAACGAGGATTCTCTCCTTGTCCCGGGATTTACCCACGAACGAAAAGCCCGGCAAGCATCCCTTTTTCATTAAAAACATCCCATACAGGTACAGTTCGTACGAAATGGAAAACATGGACAAAGGGGATTACAAGCTTTAAATTTAACAAGGCCCGTAGGCTTACAGATTAAAAAAGAGATAAGGTGCCCGTGATCCCTTTATTGTCCCTCTCCTCAGGAGGCAGTTCAAGGGGGCGAGAGGGCAAAAGGGGCGCCCAGACGAGCTACGAGCAGCAGAAAGCACCAAGAGAACACCTCGGTGGCCGCCCACGGGCGGGCCGGTGATGACGGTGCCAGGAAGGAGCTGGAAGACGAGGCAGCAGGACCGGCAATACGCGATGAAGGCATCAGTGCCCGTGTACTCCGAGTTGACGGCCTTGCCGCCCACCCTCTTCCTCTTCCGGAACATCCTGACGCCAGCCGCCCAAGGAGACGGCCCCGAGAAGCTCAAGGAGCTGGCCCCGCCCCCAGCAAAACCCTGCCGAAGGAGCGGCTAGGTGCAGATGTTGCTGCTGCCGCACCCGCCCAGGCGCGGGGCGTCCGATGCCTAGTCGGACTCGTCCCCGCTGTTCTCCTCATCACTTTCGCTCGAGGAAGAGCTTCCATCGTCAGAATCTCCATCAGAGGAGCTCTCCACGCAACATTTCAGGCGAGTTCCAAACTCTCCGAAGACCTTGATGGAGAGCAGGCCGTCCTCCATTAATTTGAAATAGAGGACGAGCCCCGCCGTCAGGCTGTGGATGTGGACGAACGTCTTCCATCCACGGCAGAGGTACATAACCCGAGGAGCCGGGAAGTCGACGTCAACCCGCGTGCCCCCGTTCCCACAGCCCCTCATGTGCAATCTAAGGGTCTGGGGCGGGTCCCGCTCCATCACCCGAGCAAACGGGGCGGGGAGACTAAGACGATGATGCAGAGGCCGGCGAAGCCTGATGAAGAACTCGCAAGGCTAGTCTTCAACGTGGCCCTCCATCGGGAAGGGCATCATTGGCAGGGGCAAGGCCGGCGTGCCGCTCCGTCCTCCTCTTCCTCGAGCGCTACGGCCTCTGCCTCGGCCTCGCCCCCTCCCCCTTCCCCTCGCGGCCGGTTCCACCACCGCGGGCTCAGGAGGAGGAGGGACACGCTGTCGAGAGGTGACCCTCGCCGCCATCATCGGGGGACCAGCATTCCCCTTCTCCATGGCGGGTGAGAGGAAGAAGCAGAAGCAGGAGGAGGTAGAAGATGGAAAAATGCGGGATGCCATCCCCCCTTCCCCCTCTTTATAAAAGGACGGGGTTGGGGCTCGGCCGCCCCGCTCGGCCAATCCAGACACCAGAGGCGCAGGGAATCAGGACCGACCTGCTGCCCCAACCAGCGACGGCCCGGTTTCCCGCCTCCACCGTTTGCCACCCCAGGCGCATGAAAGATGTGTGGCAAACATGCAGAACTGAGGGGACGGGTGAAGCGACCTCTCCCCACCCCGTGATCGTGGGGAGTGGACGCCTTGAAGACCGCACCCCGCCCCCGCTCAGTAAATGAGCCGTGCCTCCACGCCTCCCTCTTTTTACGGGGAGGGCGCGAGCCGCCTCTTTACTATGATTTGACGCATGCGTGTGGAAACCGCCCCACGCATGCCGCCCACGTCACGCACGCCCCTCCACGCCGCGTCGCGCGTGCGGGTCGTGGGAAGCGGAGCGCGCGAAGAGTCTTACCACGGTAAAAACCGCCCCACCTGCCCGCGCACCGTTTTGGGCCTGGCCCAACAACGTGTCGCGCTTATGTGTGGCCCAGGCCCGGGGGCTCTTGTCGGTGTACAAAAATAGGGGCACACTTTTGTACCCCTTTACTCTGCAGGCGGTCGGAGCCGCGCCTACCCACCACACACCAAGCAGCAGGAGGTGAGCCAAGGTAAGGCTGAAGCTCAAGACAATCTGAGCAACGCCAAGGCCAAGACCACAAAGAGCAGAGGGACAAAGCAGGTTCCCCCGGCAAGACCCTTGCCGAGCGGCCTCAGCGCCCCCGGCAAGACCCTTGCCGGGACAGCTCGCCCCGCACCAACAGAGCGAGCCACCCTTGAGCCCACGGCCCCCAGCGCCATCATCAACGTGGGGCCAGGGCTCGGGATGACACCTCTGTGGTGGCATGCAGATCTTTGAGAAGACATATTCAAGATCAGATGAGGATTAGAAGACGACGATTCTCGGCAAGATCCCTGCCGAGGAAGACCACCAGACCCCCGGCAAGGTCCTTTCCGGGGACGACAACACACCACGGCAAGACCCTTGCCGGGCTACCCGGCAAGGCCCTCGCCAAGGACGCCAGCGAGGCCACTGCCAAACCCGTGCCGGACAAGCTTCCACCACCGTTCACATGCAGCTGCCAGCCCAACCAGCTGGGCGGGCACCTGCTTGGCAACATGCAGCTCCCAGGCCAACTCATCGAGCGCCTGCATGGCGGCATGCAGATCTTCGTGAAGGCTCCGCCACCACTCCACCTTAGCTGCCTGGCTGCCTACATGGCACCATGCACCTCACTGTCCAGGGCGCGTGTCAAAGTGAGGAGGAGCGGCGACGGACGGGACGGGTCTCGCCCCCGTCCCCAATAAAGCAAGGGGACACCTAAGCTACGCATTAAATGCGTCTTGTCACATGTCTGAGGGATAAGCTCGAGCATCAGACGCCTTTCCACCTCCTGTGTGTCGCTGTGGCTACCCCTTTCAACTATAAAAGGAGGCCCATGGCATACTGGAGGAGGATTCGGCTCTTTCGAACCATGCACTGACCACAGCTAGTTCGAGAGCTCAAGAACTCTCAGAAATACACCCACCAAAGCAGGACTAGGGTTTTACGCATCCTCGCGGCCCGAACCTGGGTAAACGATCCTTGTGCTGTCTACTAGCCCTGCTCTCCTTGCAACCCTGTGCCCCGACAACCGTAGTAGGGATTCTTGTGATCCCATAGGTGTCGTTCCACACCGACAAACTCACGCTTTTGTATCCTTTTGTCATGCCATCTTTTAACTTTTTCTTTAAATAATTTGGCATTTTCATAGGCTTGGGTTCTCGATTCATCAAGTGAGCTAATGTCAAATAACCTCTTCTCACCGGCAAGTTTGAAATCATAATTGAGATCTTTAATAGCCCAATAAGCCTTATGTTCTAGTTCGAGAGGTAAATGACATGCTTTTCCATAAACCATTTTATCTGGAGACATACCCATAGGATTTTTATATGCAGTTCTATAGGCCCATAATGCATCATCAAGTTTCTTGGACCAATTCTTTCTAGATCTATTAACAATCTTTTGCAAAATTAATTTGAGCTCTCTATTGCTCAATTCTACTTGACCACTAGACTGTGGGTGATAGGGAGATGCAATTCTATGATTAACATCATACTAGCAAGCATTTTAAGAAAATCACCATGAATAAAATGTGAACCACCATCAGTCATTAAATATCTAGGGACTCCAAACCTCGGAAAAATAACTTCTTTAAGCATTTTAATAGAAGTGTTATGATCAGCACTACTAGTTGGAATAGCTTCTACCCACTTAGTAACGTAATCAACAACAACTAAAAAATGTGTGTATCCATTAGAGGCAGGAAATGGTCCCATATAATCAAAGCCCCAAACATCAAATGGTTCAATAACAAGTGAATAATTCATAGGCATTTCTTGACGTCTACTAATATTACCAATTCTTTGACATTCATCACAAGATAAAACAAACTTACAGGCATCCTTGAAGAGAGTAGGCCAATAAAAACCGGATTGTAGTACCTTGTGTGCAGTTCTATCTCCAGCGTGGTGTCCTCCATAAGCTTCGGAGTGACACTTGCGTAGGATCTGTTCTTGTTCATGCTCAGGTACACAACGTCTAATAACACCATCTACTCCTTCTTTATAAAGATGTGGGTCACCCCAGAAGTAATGTCTTAAATCATAGAAAAACTTTTTCTTTTGTTGGTATGTGAAACTAGGTGGTATGAATTTAGCAACGATGTAATTAGCATAATCAGCATACCATGGAGTAGTACGAGAAGCATTTATGACATTTAATTGGTCATCAGGAAAGCTATCATCAATAGGTAGTGGGTCATCAAGAACATTCTCTAACCTAGACAAGTTGTCTGCAACGGGATTCAAAGCTCCCTTTCTATCAATAATATGCAAATCAAATTCTTGTAACAAGAGAACCCATCTAATAAGTATAGGTTTAGCATCTTTCTTTTCCATAAGATATTTAATAGCAGCATGATCAGTGTGAATAGTTACTTTAGAATCAACAATATAAGTTCTAAACTTATCACAAGCAAATACAACTGCTAAGAATTCTTTTTCAGTAGTAGCATAATTTCTCTGAGCATTGACTAGAGTTTTACTAGCATATTGAATAACATTTATTTTCTTATCAACTCTTTGCCCTAGAACAGCTCCTACAGCATAATCACTGGCATCACACATAATTTCAAAGGGTAAATTCCAATCAGGTGGCTGAATAATAGGTGCAGAGATCAATGCTTTCTTAAGTATTTCAAATGCTTCTACACAATGGTATATCCTTTTGCAATAAATTAGTCAGAGGCCAAGAAATTTTGGAGAAGTCCTTAATGAACCTCCTATAAAAACCGGCATGACCAAGGAAACTTCTTATACCTTTGATGTCCTTGGGACATGGCATCTTTTCAATAGCATCAACCTTGGCTTTATCAACTTCAATGCCTCTTTTTCAGAAATTTTATGCCCCAAAACAATGCCTTCATTAACCATAAAGTGGCACTTCTCCAATTCAAGACAAGGTTAGTTTATTCACATCTCTGCAAAACTTGATCAAGGTTGCTCAAGCAATCATCAAAAGAGGATCCATAAATGGAGAAATCATCCATGAAAACCTCACCTATCTTTCACAAAAGTCAGAGAATATAGCCATCATGCATCTTTGAAAGGTCAGGTGCATTACATAAACCAAAAGGCATACGTCTATAAGCAAAAGTACCGAAAGGGCAAGTAAAAGTGGTCTTTGACTGGTCATCAGCTGACACAGGTATTTGAGAGAAACCAGAGTAACCATCTAGAAAGCAAAAATGTGTATGTTTAGATAATCTTTCTAGCATTTGACTGATAAAAGGTAAGGGGTACTGATCCTTTTTAGTAGCTTTATTTAATTTGCGGAAATCAATTACCATCCTATAACCTGTAATAATTCTTTCCGGAATCAATTCATCTTTATCATTAGGAACGACGGTAATGCCTCCCTTCTTAGGGACACAATGGACAGGACTTACCCACTGACTATCAGCAACGGGATAAATAATACCTGCCTCAAGAAGCTTTAGTATTTCCTTTCTTACCACTTCTTTCATCTTAGGATTCAGCCGGCGTTGGTGATCACAAACTGGTTTGGCATCTTTCTCCAAATTTATTTTATGTTGACATAGAGTGGGACTAATTCCCTTAAGATCATCAAGAGTATATCCAATAGCGGTGGTGCTTCTTCAGAGTTTTCAATAATCTCTCTTCTTCATGCTCTGAAAGGTTAGCACTAATAATAACAGGATATATCTTCTTCTCATCAAGATAAGCATATTTAAGTGTATCAGGTAACGGTTTGAGCTCAAACACTGGATCACCCTTGGGTGGAGGAGGATCCCCTAGGATTTCAACAGGCAAATTGTGTTTCAGGATGGGTTCCTTTTTAAAGAATACTTCATCTATTTCCCTTCTTTCATTCATAAACATATCATTTTCATGGTCTAGCAAATATTGTTCTAAAGGATCACTAGGAGGTACGACAATAGAAGCAAGACCAATAATTTCATCCTTACCAGGCAATTCCTCTTCACGGTGTTGTCTATGAAATTTAGAGAAATTAAACTCATGAGACATATCACCCAAGCCAATAGTAACAACATCCTTTTTGCAGCCTATCTTAGCATTAACAATGTTCAAGAAGGGTCTACCAAATATAATGGGGCAAACCATATATTGTGGGGAACCAAGAACAAGAAAATCAGCATGATATTTAGTTTTCCCACACAATACTTCAACATCTCTAACAATTCCAATGGGTAATATGGTATCTCTATTGGCAAGCTTAATGGTAACATCAATATCTTCTATCTCAGCAGGTGCAATATCATGCATAATTTCTTTGTATAAGTCATGAGGTATAGTACTAGCACTAGCACCATATCACACAAGCCATGATAACAATGATATCCTATTTTAACAGAAATAATAGGCATGCCTACCACCGGTCTATGTTTATCTTTAACACAAGGTTTAGCAATTCTAGCAGTTTCATCACAGAAATAAATAACATGCCCATCAATATTATCATCCAAGAGATCTTCAACAATAGAAATATTAGGTTCAACTTTAACTTGCTCAGGAGGTGTATAGGTTCTAATATTGCTTTTACGAACCACAGTTGAAGCTTTAGCATGATCTTTTATCCTAACAGGAAAAGGTGGTTTCTCTACATAAGCAGTAGGAACAATAGGATCATTATAAGTGATAGTCTTTTCTTCAACTTTAATAGGTGTAGCTACTTTTTACTTCTATGGGAGGATGATATTTAAACCACTTCTCCTTAGGGAGATCAACATGAGTAGCAAAGATTCACAGAAAGAAGCTACTATCTCAGAGTCAAGTCCATATTTAGTGCTAAATTTACGGAAAACATCGGTAACCATAAAAGATTTAACACAATCAAACTTAGGTGTCATACCTGACTCCTTACCTTCGTCGAGGTCCTAATCTTCAGAGTTGCGTTTAATTCTTTCCAATAAATCCATTTGAATTCAATAGTCTTCATCGTAAAAGAGCTAGCACAAGAAGTATCGAGCATGGTGCGATTGTTATCAGAAAGCCGAGCATAAATTTTTTGAATAATTATTTCTCTTGGGAGCTCATGATTGGGGCATGAATATAACATTGATTTAAGCCTCCCCCAAGCTTGAGCGATGCTTTCTCCTTTGCGAGGCCAAAAATTATATATATAATTGCGATCACGACGAACAAGATGCATAGGATAAAACTTCTGGTGAAATTCCAATTTCAATCGTTTGTAGTTCCATGATCCCATATCATCACATAGCCTATACCATGTCAATGCATATCCCTTAAAAGATAAATGGAAGACCTTCTTCTTAATAACATCATCGGGTATACCTGCAAGCTTAAATAATCCACAAACTTCATCCACATATATTAGGTGCTCATCAGGTTGCATTGTTCCAACTCCTACAAAAGGATTAGCTAGCAGTTTTTCCAACATACCTGTAGGAATTTCAAAGTAGACAATTTCATATTCAGTAGGTTTAGTAGGTTGAGGAGAAACTCTTTGCTCTACTGGTCGGGTGAAGATACCCCGAACAAGCCCCTCATAGGATTACTTTCCATAGTAACAAGTGACAGTAAATTTCAGCACACTATATAAATTTTTTCCTTACCAAATTCCACCTACCAAAGGCGCTTCACTCCCCGGCAACGGCGCCAGAAAAGAGTCTTGATGACCCACAAGTATAGGGGATCTATCGTAGTCCTTTCGATAAGTAAGAGTGTCAAACCCAACGAGGAGCAGAAGGAAATGATAAGCGGTTTTCAGCAAGGTATTCTCTCCAAGCACTGAAATTATAGGTAACATATAGTTTTGTGATAAGATAATTGGTAACAAACAACAAGTAACAAAAGTAAATTAAGTGCAGCAAGGTGGCCCAATCCTTTTTGTAGCAAAGGACAAGCCTGGAAAAACTCTTATATAAAGGAAAGCGCTCCCGAGGACACATGGGAATTATCGTCAAGCTAGTTTTCATCACATTCATATGATTCGCGTGCAGTACTTTGATAATTTGATATGTGGGTGAACCAGTGCTTGGGTGCTGCCCTTACTTGGACAAGCATCCCACTTATGATTAACCCCTATTGCAAGCATCCGCAACTACAAAAGAAGTATTAAGGTAAACCTAACCATAGCATGAAACATATGGATCCAAATCAGCCCTTACGAAGCAACGCATAAACTAGGGTTTAAGCACATCACTCTAGCAACCCATCATCTACTTATTACTTCCCCCTCTAGGCCCAAACTATGGTGAAGTGTCATGTAGTCAACGTTCACATAACACCACTAGAGGAGAGACAACATACATCTCATCAAAATATCGAACGAATACCAAATTCACATGACTACTAATAGCAAGACTTCTCCCATGTCCTCGGGAACAAATGTAACTACTCACAAAGCATATTCATGTTCATAATCAGAGGAGTATTAATATGCATAAAGGATCTGAACATATGATCTTCCACCAAATAAACCAACTAGCATCAACTACAAGGAGTAATCAACACTACTAGCAACCTATAGGTACCAATCCTGGACTTAGAGACAATAATTGGATACAAGAGATGAACTAGGGTTTGAGAGGAGATGGTGCTGGTGAAGATGTTGATGGAGATTGCCCTCTCCCGATGAGAGGAGCGTTGGTGATGACGATGGCGATGATTTGCCCCTCCCGGAGGGAAGTGTCCCCAACAGAACAGCTCTGCCGGAGCCCTAGAATGGTTCCGCCAAGGTTTCGCCTCGTGGCAGCGGAGTCTCGTTCTGAAAGCTTGCTTATGATTTTTCTTTGGACGAAATACTTCATATAGCAGAAGATGGGCACCGGAGGGCCAACAGGGGGCCCACGAGGCAGGGGGGCGCGCCCAGGGGGTAGGGCGCGCCCCCACCCTCGTCTCCAGGGTGTGGGCCCCCTCTGGCATTTCTTCCGCTCAGTATTTTTTATTATTTCAAAAAATGACTTCGTGGAGTTTCAGGACTTTTGGAGTTGTGGAGAATAGGTCTCTAATATTTTCTCCTTTTCCAGCCGAATTCCATTCTGCGGCATTCTCCCTCCTTATGTAAACCTTGTAAAATAAGAGAGAATAGGCATAAGTATTGTGCCATAATGTGTAATAACATCCCATAATGCAATAAATATCGATATAAAAGCATGGTGCAAAATGGACGTATCAGATAACAAGGCACGGATTCCTTGTTCGGCAGAACAAACTTAACATGTAAAAAAACAATTCATACAAGACACAAGAGAGTCATGTCCCCTTTTACTATATTGCTATAATGTCATTGAAAAAACTACAAGAAAAATGTAAAAAAATCGGGAGAACAAGATTACCCTGTACAGTACCAAATCGATTCGCACTTCCCTCAAGAACAACAAAAAACAAATCAATTCCCACCAAAAGAAAGAGCCATGTCCTTTTTTGTATGATTACAAATGCCAGGATCTCGAATTTCAATTTTTGAATCCATGTTATGTTGAATTTGAATATATCGTTAGGTGACCTTGCGATTTATAATGGATGTAGTACTACATTTTGATCTCCCATCATATATGAACATTTTAATCCACCCTATGAACATATATATTGTCGTCTACCATATGGACTAAATTTGAATCAATTTTCCTTATTTGAATACGATTGTTGTCAAGTTATACAATCATTTAAATATTATCTTGATAACAAAAAGCATGCATATACGGTAATCATATTTCACTATGAACTACATGTAACATACGATCTCCAATTCAAATATTTGTATCCATTTTATGTTGAATTCAAATCAGAGTACATTGGTCTAGGTGGCGAGATGTTCGGGATAATCTAAACCATGTTTTCATCTGTATATTTTTTGGCTGAATTGGGACAAGTTTTGGTATAAGATTCTTGCAAAACCGGAGATTCTCTCAACAAGCTTGTGGTTTCGAGAGGGAACGTGTCACCTTTGTGTGCGAAACGATATACGTTGCCTTCCCCTTGATTTTCTTTACAGAGGCAACATAGAACTATATGAGTGCCCTGTTAAATTTTGGAATTATTCCGGGTTCGTTTGGCCTTTTTTATACATTAATTGAGTTTCTGACATTTAATGTGCAGAATCCAAATTTGAAATGCAAGCACATGCTCCGGTGCACCAAAGTTGGTTGAGAAATCACATGTGTGTCCTTGGGTGAATTTCTAGGTCCCATGCAAGAAATGGGAATGAAATTCAAACATCTGGGCATCGTGACTCGGCTGAGAACATCGAGAAACTTGGTTTTTAAATTCACGTAAATCCAAACCTCGCCTGGAAATCATAAAACTTGGCATGGTGTCATGTCATGGAATTAACATGTTGTGGTAAAAAATTGGGCCAATTTGGAACAAGTTTTGGTATAAGCTTCTTGCAAACCGGAGCTTCTCTCAAGAAGGTTCATGGTTCTGAGAGGAACGTGTCACCTTTGAGTGTGAAACGATATACGCTACCCCCCTTGAGTTTCTTTACAAAGGCAACATAGAACAACATGAGCACCCTGTTAAATTTTGGAATTATTCCGGGTTCATTTGGCCTTTTTTATACATTAATTGAGTTTCTGGTCACTTAATGTGCATAATTCAAATTTGAACTACAAGCACATGCTCCTATGCACCAAAGTTGGTTGAAAAATCACATGTGTGTCCTCGGGTGAATTTCTAGGTCCCATGCAAGAAATGGGCATGAAATTCAAACATCTGGGCATTGGCTCGGCCGAGAACATTGAGAAACTTGGTTTTAAAATTCTTGTAAATCCAAAATACGCCTGAGAATCATGAAACTTGGCATGGTGTCATGTCATGGTACTACCATGCTGTGTTAAAAATATTGGCCGAATAGGAACAAATTTTGGTCTAAGCTTCTTGCAAACTGGAGCTTCTCTCAAGAAGGCTTGTGCTTCCAAGAGGGAACGTGTCACCTTTGAGTGTGAAACAATATACGCTGCCCCCTTGAGTTTCCTTGCAGAGGCAACATAGAACTACATGAGTGCCCTGTTAAATTTTGGAATTATTTTGGGTTTGTTTGGCCTTTTTTATACATTAATTGAGTTTCTGGTCATTTAATGTGCACAATTCAAACTTGAGCTACAAGCACATGCTCCCGTGCACCGAAGTTGGTTGAAAAATCACATGTGTGTCCTCGGGTGAATTTCTAGGTCCCATGCAAGAAACGGGAATGAAATTCAAACATCTGGGCATCATGGCTCGGCTGAGAACATTGAGAAACTTGGTTTTAAAATTCTTGTAAATACAAAACACGCCTGAAAATCATGAAACTTGGCATGGTGTCATGTCATGGTACTACCATGCTGTGGTAAAAAAAATTGGCCGAATAGGAACAAGTTTTGGTACAAGCTTCTTGCAAACCGGAGCTTCTCTCAAGAAGGCTTGTGGTTCTGAGAGGGAACGTGTCACCTTTGAGTGCGAAACAATATACGCTGCCCCCCTTGAGTTTCCTTAAGGAGGCAACATAGAACTACATGAGTACCCTGTTAAATTTTGGAATTATTCCGAGTTCGTTTGGCCTTTTTTATACATTAATTGAGTTTCTGGTCATTTAATGTGCATAATTCAAACTTGAACTACAAGCACATGCTCCCGTGCACCAAAGTTGGTTGAAAAATCACATGTGTGTCCTCGGGTGAATTTCTAGGTCCCATGCAAGAAATGGGAATGAAATTCAAACATCTGGGCATCGTGGCTCGGCCGAGAACATTGAGAAACTTGGTTTTAAAATTCTTGTAAATCCAAAAAAAGCCTGAAAATCATGAAACTTGGCATGGTGTCATGTCATGGTACTACCATGCCGTGGTAAAAAAATTGGCAGAATAGGAACAAGTTTTGGTATAAGTTTCTTGCAAACCGGAGCTTCTCTCAAGAAGGCTCGTGGTTCTGAGAGGGAACGTGTCACCTTTGTGTGTATAATTCAAACTTGAAATACAAGCACATGCTCCAGTGCACCAAAGTTGGTTGAAAAATCACATGTGTGTCCTCGGGTAAATTTCTAGGTCCCATGCAAAAAATGGGAATGAAATTCAAACATCTGGGCATCATGGCTCGGCTGGAAACATTGAGAAACTTGTTTTTTTATTCCTATAAATCCAAAACACGCATGAAAATCATGAAACTTGGCTTGGTGTCATGACATGGCACCAACATGCTGTGGTAATTTTGTTGTCCGATTTGCGAAGGCGCACACATTAACAATCAACAAAGTCATTTTGGAACAAAGTGCTGTCACGTTACAATTGGAAACACAAGTATTATTGAAACCGTGGGCGTTCTATTTACCATTTACGTGCCGCCACGCGTCTTATTAGAGGCGCCGTGCAGGGTAGCTATTTGAGTATGGGAGGTGTGCGATCAGACCCCTGTGCGTGCTTATCAGGAGGAGAGCCCTTTGACCTCCATCTGCCATCCACCTCTCTCCCAAGGTCTCCATTAATGGTGCTTGGGCCTCTGTTTAATGGTGTGGCTATGTCTCACTCGTCTGAGATTTAAGAGAAAAAAAAGAAAATCTAAAAAGAAAATTTTGTACGGATCTTGATGTAAGATCCGACGGACCTATATAGCATCTACTGTGACTTACAACAAGACTGATGAATACATAAGGACGGCGACAGTGGATAATAATTGTCTTACATAATTAGGAAGATAATTAAAAAGCCACATGCGGCTAAGCCCGAAATACACAAGGGCAAAAGAAGAAGGAAGACAATGATCTGGCTCGCTGATCTCTACTTTCTTGATGTGTAGCTGCAGGCCGCAGGAACTAGTCTCAGCGGCGACCGGTGATGAGCTCTGTCGTGTCCTCAAGACGCTGCTTGAGAGCCTCCACGGATTCCTCCACTAGCCTTTGGCGCTCGATGAGGAGCATGTCATTCTCGTCCATAATTTCTTGACAATGACGCTGGTCCTCTTCAACAAGGCACTGGTCTCCTCCTGCTGCTCTGCACTTCGGACGATCTTCGCCCTCAGCAGGTCGCGCTCGGCCCGGAGCCTCTCATTGCCCTCCCTTAGTTGTCGGATGACGCCGGTAGCATGTTCAAATGAGGCTTTCATGTCGTCCTGCAACCTCGTCCAGCCGGAGATCTGATCCATCTGGCTATGGACTATCGCACGCATGCGCCTGTAAGAGTCGTTGCCTGCCCACGAGACATTTTCCCAAGCCGCCACGGCGTGGAGGGACATCTCTGCTGCATTCACGGTGCGGCGGGACATCGCTGTTGCTTCCGCGGCGCGGCGGGACCAGTCAGCTGCATCGACGGCACGGTGGGACCTCCGTGCTGTTTCGGCGGCACGGCAGGACCTCTATGCTGCTACTTCCACGCGGCGGGACATGTCGGCTGCTTTTGCGGCGAGGCGGGACATCTCTTGTGCTTCTGCTTCCATGCTCGCCTCTCCCTGGTGGTAATCTCTCGACCCAGAACTCACGCTGGCCATGGCAGACGCAAGGGAAGGATGCTGAATGGCTTGTTTGTTTTTGTGGATGAGAAGTTGAGGAGGAATGTGCAGTCATCTTGGCATAGTAGTATTTATAACCGAGTACTAATACACTCCTAAGTGGGAAACCGTTTAGGTTGTGATTGGTGTGAACATGTTTGCAATTAAATATAGGGTAGTAGTAGTAATTTGGAATGTGATGAGACGCAAGCTCAAAATTTATTGACGATTCTAGTTTCAAAGTGCGGCACTATTCCCGGATGGCGTAACATGGGCACGTGTTCTCGGCCGTGGTGTAGCATATGCCATGGTAGTTCTTTTTCTAGTGCTGTGTACATGCAATAACTGGCATCGTCAGATACATATCTTACGGTTATTGGGGCGTTCGACAGGAATAGCCTCGTGGTGAGCTATAGACTAGTCTTTTTTTCAGACGCATTGCACCTATCTCTCGGGACTTCTCGCGCGCACCATCTCTAGCTCCCTAGGTCGATGCCACCCACATACACTTGTACTCTGAGTTTAGTACGTTATACATGAAGAGAAGAGGTGCACGCACGCACTCGTCCTCACATACGCATCTGTAGCTATGAATTGTAGTGTTCTCAACCATCCGATTGGCTCTATCATAGGTTTCACGTTGCTCCTTGGCCTTGAGATTGAGAAGTTTAAAAAGCGGAGGCTAAGCTGGAAGTGCGAGGTTTTGGTTAATGTGCGGGCCGCACATGGCACCAACACGACACGAGCTTCGTCTGCCTGGTGCGCATGCAATCGGGTGAGTTGTCCAAGTATAGACACAACCAGGCCCTCCTTGGTATCTGCGCCTCGACTTAGGCTGGTCATAGTGGATAGTAACATAGACTAGTACTAACATGCATATGTTACTACCTTCATAGTGGGTAATGTCAGTATGTGATAACATAGATGTCTTCATTTATTACTTTGTAGACTCATTTTACATTGGAAAGCGCTATGTGATGGTAACATATTTATGTTATTCTATTTGCCTCTGTCCTCATTAATTACTTGCCACCTCATCATTTTTGCTTATGTGGCATCTATGTTACTACCTAGTATGTTACTCCCACTATGACCAGCCTTATGCGCAGAGAAATTAGGATCGGAGGGAGTACTACTAGTAGTAGTACTACTTTGATGTGTCACGTCAACTCGCACAAGTATGCAACACTTCCTGAACAAACAAGCATATAAGCTGTTATATTTCTTATAAGCTGTTATACTTCTTACCCAAGGGATCTTTATATCCAACAGACACAAAATATCCGTTCGACTGTTGGAAACTACTTTCACTGCTGATCTAATGTCGAAGTAATTGCTGCATCACCACCAAAACCCACCATCTCTTAGGCTAAAGTAGACCAAGCTAACCCTTATATTAGCATATTACTAAGATAAACAGAAGGCACTGTAGAATCATTTAGGACTTGAGCTTGTCAATCTGAATGTGGAGGGACACCAGCTTAGCCTCGGCCAGCAGCTTGGGTGGAACTGTGAAGAAGGCCAGCTCCTGCACGGCGACGTCGCCGCGATCCTTGCTGCTTGTCACCTCCATTTCCACCTTGACGGCATCGGTCCTGCCTTTGGGCTCCCTTGGCGGGCCATTCACCCGCCACATAGTGTGGCAGTGGGGACGACCCCGCTCTGATGCAGACGACCGACACGATGATAGGCGCACCGATGTCGAGCATGTCGCCGACAAAGAAAAACGCGCGACCGTTCTCCTCCATGAACAGCAAGAGTCGTGGCTCCAACAGTGGCACTTGCAGCTGGAGCACCTTGCCGTACTGGAGCCTGTGCACGGGAATGGGATGCACGGTGCTGATGTGGTGGGAGAACGCCGGCGGCGGGCCTTCGTAGCCGCAGACGAGCACGGGGCATTTGCAGGGCGCGAGCGGACACACGCTCTGGTGATCGGCGAGCTTGTGGTAAGTGACGTAGAGCCCACAACCTTCGTGCGGGCACTCCACCGTCATCGAGGAGAGGACGCGTCCACCGTTGTGTTCTGCACATCGAAGCCACCGCCGCGCTTCGCCAATTACGCACTGCCGCTGGTTCGGGCGCTCGGCAGCGGCGATGCATGCGGGCAGGTGCCCTCCCTTGCACTGCACAAATCAATCGAACAGCACATCAATCAAGAAACCTGCACTTTGCTCGATCAACCGAACGGACGAGGTGTATTCGAACCTCATACACTGGAGGCTTCAAGGGGCGGAGGCACAAGGGGCAGTGGAGCAAGGTGAGGTCCATCGAGACCATAGAGAGCTCCATCGTCGGGTCCGGTTCCGTTTGCATGATCTCGCCCTCCTCGTGCACAACCATCTCTCTCTTTAGGGTCGGGGCATTACAAAGCTTTACCGTCACATATTCATACTACTTCAATGTGCATTAAATCAACACATGCAAGTATCAAAAGGAGAGTCACGACATGCATGCATGCGTTGTAATTAATGCATTGGTAAACACAAATTATTGAAATATATCGAGTGTCGTGCTTTGATGTGTCGCGCCAACTCATACAAGACCGAGAAGTTACTACAACGCCCTCTCCCTCGCGGACTGAGCTTCGGTGCCTTAACTGCACCTGCCTTTGGCTGCTTGACAGGTGGGCCACCCACCTGTCATAGACGCAAAGGCAAGAGCAGTAAGTCAATGAAGCTGCGTCCCTCCCTCGCCCATGAGCGTGGTGGCTGACAGGACTAGGAGAAGCTTTCGCTACACGCTCTCCCTCCCGCATGCGGTGGACATGCAACAGTTCAATCGGTGTCAGAGGGCCAGAAGCATACTGTAGTACTCCTCCACTGCAGTAGTACTCCATCATTGTTCGACTTCCTGAACAGGCGAGGAGCCAAGCACAGCCCAGACGCTCGTGTGGCAGTTTCATGTGTAGAGTAGTCTAGGATAGCGCATCGTGCCTGTAAGCTTAAAATCGTTGGGGTCGGCTCCATGCTATGAGGCCGTCTCGAAGCTTTTTTGTGATTAAAATAATCTTCTGGCCCTACCTGTCATCCTGGTGATTGTAGTTTGCACGCTCATCTGGTCAAGACAGGAATATATATTTTAATTTGTCTGGGGTAAATGTTAGAGGTTGCAACAAATATATTGTACACTGCGGGTCTTTTAGCCAAATTTAGAGGCAACCATGTGGGGCCAGTGCTATGATATGTCACGTCAACTCGTACAACGAGGAGAAGCTAGATTTTACTACTACATGTCTTCTCCCTCGCCCATGCACGCGGTGGCTCATAGGCGAGGACATGCTTTTGCTTATACTACTACAACAAGCTATCCCTCCCACTCGCGGTGGACGGACATGCAGTAGTGGATTCGATACTGTAGAAGCAGTAGTAGTAACATCATTGTTCGTCTTCTTGAAGAGGCAAAGAGCCAAGCGCAACCCAAACATGGCAGTTGCGAACCTTGGAGCACGCATATAGCCAGGCTCTTGCATGAGACAAAATTGCTATGTGAGCCCACTATTGTAGTACTTACTCGTATAGCCCTATAAACCAGAAAGGAGTATTTGCCTTTCTAGAGATTTCAACAAGTGACTATACTACACCGAGACGGAGTACATATGGAGCAAAATGAGTGAATCTACAGTGTAAATAAATATGCAGTTCTCTCGTTTTCCTCTCCGCCTTGGTCGCGGTGCACAATATTGAGTATACTAGTACTGATTAGTCTCTTTTTGACACACATTTAGGTTTTTTTAACACAGTACAGACGCAAGCGCTCATATACACGCGCATACACTCACCCCTATGAACGCACAGACACACACACACCCTACCCCTATGAGCACCTCCGAAAGACTGAGCCGGCATATACTATCATCTTGAAGTTTATGAAGTCACCATAGGCACCTCGTCGTCGACGGGAACGTCTCCTGGCACGCGATAGACGCGAGCAGCAGTCGCCTCCATATATAGGTGCTTGAATGACAAGGAGGGAGAGGGTAGCGGTTCCCGGGACGTTGAACGGTCAAAGATGCATCCTCAATTACATGCAGAGAGAATTAATTGGAGAAGCAGAATAGAGCCAGCACGATGTGAATGCAACAGAGTTTGGACTCTTAGACTACCCATAGTGGGAGTAATATACTCCCTCCGTCCGATGAAGAGTGTACATCTAGAAATTTTAGGACAAATTATGGACTTGAGTAAAAAAATGCATTGGAAAGGTGCAAGCCACCATCTCTCTCCTCTTTAATTACCCAACCCCCAATGAGCTAAGTGCATGTAGAAATTAAGAAGACCATATGTAGATTGCTATTGGTCTTGATTACCGTGTGATGAGAGAGAAGTATTTTTCCTACTTTAAAGTGCATTGGGAAGATAGAAGTACACTCTTTTGTGGACAAATTTTGAAGCTAGATGTACACTCTTCACCGAACGGAGGGAGTAGGTAGTAACATCACACATATCTAGGTTAAATAGATGATGTGGCATGCAATAAATGAAGAAAGAGATGAAAGTGGTAACATAGCTAGTTACTACTAGTATGAGTAACCTCACACATATCAAGGCAAGATGTGTCTATAGCCTAATAAATGAAGTGTTGCATGTTACCACACATATGTTACTCCCCACTATAAAGGTAGTAACATAGACTAGTAACATGGGCATGTTACTAGTCTATGTTACTACCCGTTGTGGCTAGTCTCATATAAAGGCACCCCACCACTCCAATCCATCTACTCCTAGTCTCTGCGCAACACTGCTCACTCCAATCCAAGACCAAGTGACCAGAAGCCACAAGCACCTATGGAGGCGATGGACGCGAGCGGCAGTCGGCTGTGCCAAATCATCCAAGGCGCCGGCCTGCGGCCCCGCATCGTGCAACATTTCCAGACGGTGATGGCAACCACCGGTGTCGTAGCCCTCACCGACGCCGGCTTCACCTCACGCATGGACGACATGATGGTCAAATCCATCTGCAAGTTCACCACCGTCAAGAAGTGCGCGGACGACCTTGCCGTACTGCTCCAGCCCGCGCACCCAGGCTCCTCATTGCTTGCCACCCTCATCGGCCTCCATGGTGACGAACTCTTTCAAGCCCTGGTGGCCCTGCAGGTGCTGGAGGTCGCAACGAAGAATGTGCACCTCGAGGCCGCGTCACCGCGCAGCGCCTCTCCATGCAAGAAACTGTCGACTTGCACATTCATGTCTACGAGGAAATCGTCTACATAGGCCACTACAAGGCCAACGAGGATAGAAAGACGTTGGCCTTCGTCCGGCGGCTGGAATCTTTGGACGCCATTGTTCAGAAGCACGTCGACCTGGTCACGAAATCCGCTGCTACTTAGCCGCCGTTTGGTGAGCCGGCACCCTGAGTTGAGGAGGTGGACGTCGTCCATGGATGCATCTCTTCTTCTTGCCTCCATATGATGGATACATTGGTGTTTCCCCCAAGAGGAGAGGATGATGTAGCACAGCAACGGTAGGTATTTCCCTTAGTAATGAAACCAAGGTATCGAACCAGCAGGAGAACGAAGCAACAAAACGTAAACAGCCTCTGCACACAAATAACAGCCACTCGCAACCCGACGTGTTAAACGGGTTGTCAATCCCTTTCAGGTAACGGCGCCAGAAGGCAAGTTGACGGGAGAAAATTATAATAGATTGAAATAATAGATCGCAAATAAAATAAAGTGCAGCAAGATATTTTTGTATTTTTAGTTTAATAGATCTGAATAAAAATGCAAAGGAAAAGTAGATCGCAAGGCAAATATATCATAAAGAAGACCCGGGTATCGGTGTCAAAACCGGCGGATCTCGGGTAGGGGGTCCCGATCTATGCGTCAAGGCTGACGGTAACAGGAAGCAAGGGACGCAGATGTTTACCCAGGTTCGGGCCCTCTTGATGGAGGTAAAACCCTACTTCCTGCTTGATTAATATTGATGATATGGGTAGTACAAGAGTAGATCTACCACGAGATCGTAGAGGCTAAACCCTAAGAGCTAGCCTATGATGGTATGCATGTAATTGTGATCGGCCTTCTAAGGACCAACCTCTCCAGTTTATATAGGCACCGGAGAGGGCTAGGGTTTACATGGAGTCAGTTACAAGGAAGGAAATATAATATCCGGATCGCCAAGCTTGCCTTCCATGCCAAGGAAAGTCCCATCCGAACACGGGCTGAAGTCTTGAGTCTTATATCTTCACGCTTCAATAGTCCGGACGTTGTACACAGTCCAGCTATCCGGATACCCCCTAATCCAAGACTCCCTCAGTAGCCCCTGAACCAGGCTTCAATGACAATGAATCTGGCTGCAGTATTGTCTTCGGCATTGCAGGGCGGGTTCCTTCTCCGAATACTCCAAAGTGCTTGTTACGGCGCATAGTGTCCGGCCTCCCATCAATGTTGTGCTCCTCGGCTTCGGTGCCTCAGTAATGACCATCTCCACGTGTCGAGCGAATGCGAGGAGTCGAGGCATTTTTGCATTTTCCACCCTCGATCCTCCGGGCAAACCGCCTGTTTGTAGGGACGGGGATTCTCAGATCCAAACCTCACTCTCCCTCCCAGAGCCAGCATCCAACAGAGTGCTCCGCGAAAAGCCATTCCAACATGGCCGACCGTCGCAGCTCTTCTGCTTGCCCTTCTCGTTCCAAGTCGGGGGATTGGGGAGAGTGTTCAGTTCCTCATAGCCGTTTGACAAAGTTACAAACCCAAGGGTTTCTCCCACCGGCGTTCATGGTCTCCGTCCGAGCTGGAATAGCCACTTATGACGGAGGAGACCAAGCGGAGGGATCTCTAACCCATCTCCGGAGGAGCGTATATGTCCGATCCCTCATCTGCCGAGGCGTTGGGTTCCCTATCCACCCCGTTTCTTCACGGGCTCCCGGAGTTCTACGGCCTCGCCATTACGATATTACCCCTGGCTCTATTCTGCACATAGCGGGGTATGTTTCCCTGTGCGAGCTGTTTCTAGGCTGCGAACCACACTTTGGATTATGGCGGAAGCTGTTCTGCCTCCTCCCCCGCACCCAGGGGGAGTCCATATGTCAAGTGGACAGGCCGGAGTATGGCGTATTGCGGAGACCGGATACTTTTCCGGAACTCCTAAGAAGGCACCAGAAAACTGGCCTTCAGAGTGGTTTTATATAAACGACGTCCCCCTTCCGGATCCAGTCCGGACAGGTCTCCGCGAGTTCAGCAACGCCCCGCCGAGGGAACGCCTAAGCTGGCGCCCCCGGGGTCCTCAAGAAGAGGACATGAGGGAAATATTCCTCCTGATGGACATGATGAAGTTACTGGCCAAATCCGGACTGACGATAGTTGAGGTTATGGCGATATGCATAAGACGGGGAGTGCAACCGCTCTAATATCGGGGGAAGCCCATGTGGCATTTCAACGGGGAAGACGACGCCTCCCGCTACGGCCGTAAAGGTCTGGACTCCACTGCCGCTCTGGCAAGGATATTGTCCGATCTGTACAAAGGGGAAGAGGAGGAATTCCTTCGCATAAAAACGCGGGAAGGATTCTCCATGTACAACCCCCCAGCATGGGTAAGTTTCCATTCTTTCCCCCCGCTTTGCTCTAGCGTTCTTCTGCTAAGATTACTTGCATCAATGCTTCTGGGCAAGAATTAAGGAGGGCCGTAGAAGGAATCTTCAGGCCCTCCCATAACTAGAGGACCCGGAAGGGCCCTAGATCCGGGACTTAAAGTGGATCCGGATATCCTTTGTGGAGCTTGTCAACGGGTATTTTATCGGTAGCCGATGGCGCCCTAGTGGCCATTATGGCCGACTACCTGACTGCTCCCCTCTTCATGTGTAAGCCGAACTAGAAAGCCCTATCCTTCGAAGAGGACTCCCCCAGGTGTTATAATTTACCCTTGAGGCGTCGTTCTATTTGCAGAAACGATGGCCGGAGCGAGGGGCCGAGCCCCTAGGGACTCGTCAACCACGGGCGTCCAGATCGGGCAGGCTCAAGAGGAAGGCGGTGAGGGTTGACACACCGCTACAGATGTAAAACAATAACCTGTCCGGTAATTATAGAATTTAAAATATGACAGCGCCCTTCGTGTCTGGCAGGAAGAAGAATAACCAGACTATATCCGAAGACCCTACCAATCACGCCTCCACAAGCCGGATTGCAGAACCAGCTTCAGGGGCGGAGGCGGACACGGGGCCAGCGCCGCATTGCTCTCCAACAGATAGTGCGGACCTGCTCTCAGCCACGAATTCCGAAGTAGAGAGCGCCATGAATCACAGGTGCCGACGGGCCGTACTTCGGAACAACATCTTTTCCAAAGAGGCGTTTAATGCCTTCAATTCGGCGGACGCATACGTCCAAGCTGCTCGGGGCGGGCTTGCCCAAGTGACAAACCAAGATACCGAAGACATACTGTTGTGGAATTTTGATAAGTATGTATAGCAGTAGCCCCTGAGACTTGAAACGGTTGAAAGAACAGTTTTAAGGATCAATTTATGTACAGGTCCTTGTAGAGAAGAACGAGCAATTGTTTCGGGAGCTGGAGGACTGCAAGGACGAATCGAGGGCCATGATTGCCAAGTTAGAGGAACCCCAAAGGCCCTCATCTGGTAACAATTATCACAATTGTGCGAAGATGCACTAGTTAGTAAATGGATAATATGACAAGTCTAACAGAAAATTCTGCAGACAATCCCGGGGTGAATCCGGAGGGCGAAGGAGAGGACGCGTCACATCTCAAAAAGCAGCTATAGGATGGCGAGCGCATTCTTATGCGAGTTAGGCGGGAGAAGAACGATCTTCAAGATGCCAAAGTCCAGCTGGACGTGGAGTTAAAAGATCTCCGCGCTCAGCTGGCGGACTCCATGAAGGAGAACAAGAGGCTTCGACGCGGCATTTACAGTAAGTGCCTAGACAAACTGTTGTACAGTTCAGCGAGGAAGTATATTGAAAGAATTTTGCTTGCAGGAATGTTAACGGGTCGCATACGAGGAGGAGATGCCTCATCTGCAAATGATTTATTGCAAGACCTTTTCGCGAATGCACGAGCGAAGCTCGGCAAGTGATGCGGTGTTGCTCGGGCTTTGTGGCCATCAAACCCTCTTGCCGAATGGCATGGGGAACTGCGGACCTGCTTCAAGGAGCCCGTGGCGCTTAGTCTATGGAAGATATCAGCATTCCGGCAAGGAGCAAGAGAAGCCTGGGCAATGGTGAAGACATGCTACACCAAGCTGGACCCGAACCATATGGCCGAAGTGGGACCGGCGGGGCCCGATGGGCAAGGAATTCCCGTTAGTCTGGTGTATGACCAGGCAGCGTTAGCCGCTAAGTATTCTCAACAGGATTGTAAGCTAGATAGCCTGTTGGACGGTATAGAAGAGGAATGTAATCAGTCCAAATAACTGTGTAATTTAATGGGCATGATTAGCCCCTATACGGATTAAAATCATTTGTCATGGCGGACCTTTTCGCTTCAGCCCCCGGATCCTATAGTCCGGGGTGTGTCCGAATACCCGCTCAGCTATACAAAACCGGTGTATGCATGGAAACAAGGCGTAGGGGTCGTAAGTGCTTGAGCAGACAAGTACCCAACTAGTTATGTTATATTACATGGATAGTAAGAAACATCTTCCAGAGAGAATAGTTCCGTTAGGGGTTCCTTTCCCTGGGTACGCATGCGACGATGCACATGTCCGGACTGCGAACGATGGCGCAGGATACAAGACTTCTGGGGATTTATGTTATGATAAACTAATACATCTTTTGTTCACCGACCGAATATTCTCTGAAGGAAGCTAGCTTTCAGCTTCACCCGGTCCCGAGGTACACATCCGGCTGAACCGGGCAAGAATAATCGCAGAGGTGCTCCCCTTATGCCCTAGCCGAATTAACGGGAATGTAGGGCATAAACACAAGAGCCAGGCAACCCAGCTTGGCAACATCTTAAGTCATATCGGTGCATATAATGGTGAAGAAAAGGCACATATGGAAAAAGAATGCATATGCGACGGGCAGAAAGCCATATGAGTAATCATTTTTAGCTTCCGTATAGGAAGCCCCGAATATTATTGCTTACGCACTTAGTGCGGCCGGAGTGATCCGGAAATCCGCACTGTATTGAATACTTTGTGTGAAGAGAGAAAAAGGTTGAGAAAGGAAAAGGGGATGGGGCATAATTAAAAGGGAGGGGTTAGGAGACGAACACTGTGTTCGGCGCTAGGCGTAGAATCTCCATGGTCTTGCCGCGTTCCATGGGTTCGTCTCGAGTCTGTTATTGGATGCATTACATAAGTGGTATGCTCCTCCGGTGAGAACTTTGTCAATGACGAAGGGACCCTCCCACTTGGGTTTGAGTTTGTCCTTCTTCTTCTCCGGTAGTCGTAGAACAAGCTCGCCAATATTGTAAGTTTTGGCTCGCACTTCTCTGCTTTGGTATCGTCGAGCCTGCTGCTGATAGAATGCGGAACGGTCTTTTGCGACATCGCGCTCCTCCTCCAAGGCATCCAAATTATCCTGCCGATCTAACTCGGCTTCCTTCTCTTCGTACATGCGTACGCGTGGCGAATCATGTATTATGTGGCAAGGTAATACTGCTTCTGCGACGTACACCATAAAAAATGGTGTGTATCTGGTGGTGCGATTTGGCGTGGTCCGCAGCCCCCAGAGTACGGAGTTGAGCTCCTCCACCCAGTGCGTATCTGACTCTGTCAAGGATCGCACTAGCCTGGGTTTGATGCTGCTCATAATGAGATAATTTGCCCGCTCTACCTGGCCGTTAGTTTGTGGATGGTAGACGGAAGCATAATCGAGCTTGATGCCCATTTTTGCGCACCAAGTTTTCACTTCGTCGGCTGTAAAATTTTAGCCATTATCAGTGATGATGCTGTGGGGGACACCGTATCGGTGTACGACCCTAGATATGAAGTCTATTACTGGTCCGGATTCAGCCGTTTTGACTGGTTTAGCTTCTATCCATTTGGAGAATTTGTCCACCATCACCAATAAGTATTTCTTCTTATGGCTTCCCCCTTTAAGAGGTCCGACCATATCCAGCCCCGGACCGCAAAGGGCCAAGTTATGGGGATTGTTTGGAGTGCGGTAGGGGGCATGTGACTCTGATTGGCAAAGAGCTGGCAACCGACGCAGTGTTGGACAAGGTCTTGTCCGTCCGCTCGGGCCGTCGGCCAATAGAAGCCTGTACGGAAGGCCTTGCTGACTAATGCCCGAGCCGCAGCGTGGTGCCCGCCCAGGCCGGCGTGGATTTCAGCCAAGAGCTGCCGCCCTTTCCTCTTTGGAGATGCATCTTTGTAGTACTCCGGTAGCGCTTTTCTTGTAGAGTTCCCCTGCGTAGACCTTGTAAGCTTTAGAACGCCGAACGATGCAGCGCGCTTCATTTTGGTCTTCTGGGAGCTCCTGCCCATTTAGGTAGGCCAAGAAGGGCTCGGTCCACGGGGCAATTACAGCCATGACTTCATGGGCCGAGGACGTTATTTCGGGGGTAAACCTCCGACTATGTCTGATGGTTCGGAATCTGGGGATGTATTCGGATCCGTGCTAGTATTGCCGGATTCCCCTTCCCATACTACGGATGGCTTGAACAGCCGTTCCAAGAATATATTAGGTGGGATAGGGTCGCGTTTAGCACCGATGCGAGCGAGTACATCCGCCGCTTGATTGTTTTCTCGAGCCACATGGTGGAATTCCAGCCCCTCGAACCGAGCTGACATTTTGAGGATGGCATTACGGTAAGCCGCTATTTTCGGGTCCTTGGCATCAAAATCTCCGTTTATCTGTGATATTGCGAGGTTTGAGTCCCCGCGCACCTCTAGGCATTGGATGCCCATAGAGACTGCCATCCAAAGACCGTGCAACAGAGCCTCGTATTCTGCTGCATTGTTGGAGTCTGTGTATAATATTTGGAGGACGTACTGGACCGTGTCGGGCGGGAGATGTCGGACTACCTCGCTCTCAATCCGGCCAGCATTTTAGAGCCGTCGAAGTGCATGATCCAGTTTGAGTATGCGTCGTACTCTTTAGGGAGTTCGGCTTCTGTCCATTCGGTGACGAAGTCAGCCAACACTTTCGACTTGATGGCCCGCTGTGGTTTGTATGTTATGTCGAACAGCAGGAGCTCGATAGCCCACTTGGCAATCCGGCCCGTAGCATCGCGGTTATTTATTATGTCATTGAGTGGTACTTCGGAGGCCACTGTAATCGAACACTCTTGAAAGTACTGTCGTAGCTTCCGGGATGCCATGAACACCGCGTATGCTATTTTTTGATAGTGTGGGTATCGCGATTTGCATGGGTTTAGGACCATGGACACGTAGTAGACTGGCCTCTGGAGCGGGTATTTGTATCCGTCGGCCTCTCGTTCAACGACGAGCACTGCGCTTACGACTTGATGCGTTGCAGCTATGTACAACAGCATAGGTTCGTCGATATTCGCGTATTTAATACCGGATTACTGGCCAATAGGGTCTTTATTTCATCCTGTTCGCCGCGGCTGCATCTGTCCATACTGAAGTGTTCGATGCGCCTAAGAAGGCGATAAAGCGGTAGTGCCTTTTCTCCTAACTCGAGATAAAGCGGCTGAGAGCAGCCACGCATCCCGCTAGTTTTTGGATGTGCTTGAGGTCTGTTGGTATAGCCAACTGTGACAGAGCTCGGATCTTTACCGGATTCGCTTCAATTCCTTTGTTGGAAACGATGAAGCCGAGAAGCTTCCCCGAGGGAACGCCAAAAGCGCATTTTTCCGTATTTAGCTTGATGTCGTATGTCCGGAGATTGTCAAATGTAAACCTCAAGTCGTCTATCAGGGTTTCGACGCATCTTGTTTTTATGACCACGTCGTCCACGTATGCCTCCACTGTTTTGCCGATTTGCTTTTCCAGGCATGTTTGAATCATGCGTTGGTAGGTTGCACCGGGCGTTCTTGAGCCCGAAAGGCATAGTGTTGAAGCAGAAAGGGCCATATGGCGTTATGAAAGCTGCTGCAGCTTGGTCAGATTCTGCCATCTTTATTTGATGGTATCCAGAGTATGCGTCGAGCAAACACAGCGAGTCATGTCCAGCTATGGCATCGATGATTTGATCGATGCGAGGGAGGGGAAAGGGATCCTTGGGGCAAGCCTTGTTGAGGTCTTTGAAATCGACGCATAGTCGCCATGATTTATCCTTCTTTGGCACCATCACCAAATTTGCCAGCCAATCCGGATGTTTAATACCTCTGATAAATCTGGCCTCGAGTAGCTTGGCTAACTCTTCCCCCATTGCCTGTCGTTTGGGCTCTGAGAACCGCCTTAGGGTCTGCTTGACTGGTTTATATCCTTTTAGGAAATTAAGGCTGTGTTCGGCCAGTCTGCGTGGGATGCCTGGCATGTCCGATGGGTGCCAGGCAAAAATGTCCCAATTCACGCGTAGGAAATCTCGAAGTGCAGCGTCAATCGCGGGGCTCAGCTGTGTCCCGATGGAAGCTGTCTTTGTGGGGTCCGTTGGGTGGACCTGGAATTTGACTATCTCGTCTGCAGGTTTGAATGAGGTGGACTTGGGTTGTTTCTCGAGTATTACGTCGTCCCTGTCCACGGTGGCCCGTAGTGCTATTAATTCTTCGGCTGCTAGGGCTTCGGATAACGCCTCCAAGGCTAGAGCTGCGGTTTTATTTTCGGCGCGAAGCGCAACGTCCGAATCACTGGCTAGAGTGATTATTCCATTGGGTCTGGGCATTTTAAGCTTCATGTACCCATAATGGGGTACAGCTTGAAAGCTTGTGAACGCGTCCCGCCCTAGAAGGGTGTGGTATCCGTTGTTAAAAGGAGCCACCTGGAATGTGATTTCCTCGGACCTATAATTCTCCGGGGTACCGAATACCACATCGAGTGTGATTTTTCCCGCACACCGCGCTTCCCGGGTAGGGATAATTCCCCAGAAGGTCGTGCCGCTTCGTTCAATGCGGCTTTTATCAATCTCCATCTTGCTGAGCGTTTCTTCATAAATCAGATTTAATCCACTTCCGCCGTCCATGAGTACTTTGGTGAGGTGAAAGCCATCTACGATCGGACTAAGGACCAGAGCGGCTGGTGCCCGGATAGCCCGGGATCGAGGTTCATCACTGGCATTAAAAGTTATAGCAGTGTCGTTCCAAGGGTTTATTTTTGCCACACGGTAAATTTCAGCGGAACTTCGGTGAGCTCGCTTGCGCCTATTATTTGAGGTGAAAGTCTCGAATACTGTTAGTACCGTATTGTGTTCGCTGGCGGGATGTTGTTCCGCTTTATGGCCCACAAGAAGATCCTCGCCACTTTTTGCCACCTGCCGGAGTATCCAACATGCCTTAAGGCTATGAGTAGGTGTTGTATCCAGAGTACTATGGAGCTTACATGGGCCGTCGAGCCATTCTTCCAATACGGATCTCCGCCCTGGCATGGGCTTTGGTTTCTTGGGGGTTGGGTCGGATGACTTAGGAGAGTTTATCCGTTTAGTTCGGACAAAGGTTTTGGCGAGAGCAGTACTATCCCAAAATTCTGTTTGGGTCTTCCAAGCGCTCTCCATCGCACAGTACTTCCGTACTATGGTTGCCAAGTCCGCGAGGCGTACTATGTTGCGGAGGCTTATAGCATTGAGGAGTCCTTCATTCGTGCAGTTTTTGCAGAAAAGTGAGACCGTGTCCTCTTCGCGGCAGTCCCTGACCTTGTTAAGCCCAAGGAGGAATCTGGCCTAGTAGTGATGTATGGTTTCCTGGGGCTCTTGCCTGATGCGGGAGAGACAGTTTAGGTTCAGTTTAGGGTCAGGATTTTGATCCGATCTATCGCCCAAGGGCGCGGGCGGTCCCAAGCTAAACAGCTCAGGATCCGGGGTGCCCAATTTCTTTGGCCCGATGCCCGACTCTAAGCCCGAGACCTGGGTCAGGTTTTCCTTTGAGCAGGTCTTTGGCTCAAGGAGTTCGGTGATCCTAACACAACTTGTCCTCAAAGTTGAGGGGCAATCCGCGTGTGGTTCCTCCACTATCGCTATCTCATGGGTGTCCGGTCGTAGTCTGTAGCGACTCCCAGAGCGGTGATGCGATCCAACAGTTCGTTAAGGGAGGAGAGCTCCATTGGATCCATCTGTTCGGCAAGTTCCGAACTGACGCGAAGGTTATGATTGATGACCCGAGAAGTCATCGTCGGCGCCACCGCTGATGGGGCGGCCATGATAAAGCCGCCGAGCCGGAGCGTCTGTCCTACAGCTAGAGCCCCCTCCGAAGTAATGTCGTCCTTGACAATAAGACGAGCCATCGAACCTGATGGCAACGACACAGAGGAACTCTCAATGAAAGCACCAATGTTGGTGTCATAACCGGTGGATCTCGGGTAGGGGGTCCCGATATGTGCGTCAAGGCTGATGGTAACAGGAAGCAAGGGACACAGATGTTTACCCAGATTCGGGCCCTCTCGATGGAGGTAAAACCCTACTTCCTGCTTGATTAATATTGATGATATGGGTAGTACAAGAGTAGATCTACCACGAGATCGTAGAGGCTAAACCCTAAGAGCTAGCCTATGATGGTATGAATGTAATTGTGATCGTCCTTCTAAGGACCAACCTCTCCGGTTTATATAGGCACCGGAGAGGGCTAGGGTTTACATGGAGTCGGTTACAAGGAAGGAAATATAATATCCGGATCGCCAAGCTTGCCTTCCACGCCAAGGAAAGTCCCATCCGGACACGGGCCGAAGTCTTGAGTCTTGTATCTTCATCCTTAAATAGTCCGGACATTGTACACAGTCCGGCTGTCCGGATACCCCCTAATCCAGGACTCCCTCACCAGGGGCTGTAGGTTTCACTAGTGGCCTCTCTCGAGGAAAATAGCAAACGGTGGGTAAACAAATTACTGTTGGGCAATTGATAGAACTTCAAATAATCATGACGATATCTAGGCAATGATCATTACATAGGCATCACGTCCAAGATTAGTAGACCGACTCCTGCCTGCATCTACTACTATTACTCCGCACATCGACCGCTATCCAGCATGCATCTAGTGTATTAAGTTCATGGGAAAATGGAGTAATGCAATAAGAACGATGGCATGATGTAGACAAGATCTGTTTATCTATATGGCAGTAGATGAAGATCTCGTCTTTTTATCCTTGGTAGCAACGATACATATGTGCCAGTTCCCTTTATGTCACTGGGATCAAGCACCGTAAGATCAAACCCACTACCGGGCACCTCTTCCCATTGCAAGATAAATAGATGAAGTTGGCCAAACAAAACCCAAATATCAGAGAAGAAATACAAGGCTATAAGAGATCATGCATATAAGAGATCAAAGAAACTCAAATAACTTTCATGGATATAAAAAGATATAACTGATCATAAACTCGAACTTCATCAGATCCCAACAAACACACCGCGAAAGAGTTACATCATATGGATCTCCAAGAGACCATTGTATTGAGAATTCAGCGAGAGAGAGAAAGCCATCTAGCTACTAACTACGGACCCGAAGGTCTACAAACAACTACTCATGCATCATCGGAGAGGCACCAATGGAAGTGGTGAACCCCTCCGTGATGGTGTCTAGATTGGATCTGGTGGTTTTGGACTCTACGGCGGTTGGATGAATATTTCATCCACTCCTCTAGGGTTTGTGGATTTTTGGGTTATTTATAGAGCAAAGAGGCGGTCCCGAGGGCACCCGAGGTGAGCACAACCCACCAGGGTGCGCCTGGGCCTCCTTGCGCGCCCTGGTGGGCTGTGCCCCCCTCGGGGCACCCCCCAGGTGCAACCAAAGCCCATTGCCTTCCTTCTGGCCCATAAAAAATCATCATGGAGTCTCGTGGCATTTGGACTCCTTTTGATATTGATTTCCTGCGATGTAAAAACATGGGGAAAAACAACAACTGGAACTTGGCACTATGTCAATAGGTTAGTCCCAAAAAATAATATAAAATGACTATAAGATGATTATAAAACATCCAAGATTGATAATAAAACATCATGGAACAATAAAAAATTCTAGATAGGTTGGAGACGTATCAGCGTCCCCAAGCTTAACTCCTACTCGTCCTCGAGTAGGTAAGTGATAAAAACAGAATTTTTGATGTGGAGTGTTGTTCATCAAGTCATATCATATTATTTTCTTTATAGCATGTACATTTGGAATTTTATGTGATTCAAAGCAATAGTCTAGTTTTGACATAATAATTTAGATACTCAAGCATATCGACAAGCAACCATGTCTTTCAAAATATCAATGCTAAAACAAGTTATCCCTAGCCCATCATGCTCAAACATTGATCCATTCATGAAACACACTCGAATATTAGCTACAACCAATACTTAAGTACGATCATATTGCCTCCTTGTTGGTGCTTTTGTAAGAGAAGATGGAGACTCAAATTCAAAAATAAAAATTTCATAAAGTAAAAGAAAGGCCCTTCACAGAGGGAAGTAGGGATTTGTAGAGGTGCCAGAGCTCAAAGCGAAATTTTTTAGATAAAAACATTTTGGGAGGTGTATCCATCCCACCAACGAAAACGACATAGAGCTACGAACACTTTCCATGCTAGATATGCCATAAGCGGTTCCCAAACAGAAAATAAATTTTATTCCTTTTTCCACAGTTCTTTCACTTTCCATGGCTAGCCGTATCCACGGGTGCCTTCCATACCAACACTTTCCAAGGAATTTATTATTTGACAACATAAAGTAAATTCATTTTTGCATTTAGGGACTGGGAATCCCTAAAACCTTTGCCTTACTCTCGTGCAATGTCAAGTGAATAAACACTCATCGTCAGAATAACACATCCAACATGGAAAATATTAGCCACCCGTTACCGTTCCGCGAGCGAAACAAATACACAAAAGAGAAGTTTATTTTGAAAATTAGAGATGGCACATACAAATTTGCTTAGAACGGCAAAAGAATACCGCATATAGGTAGATATAGTGGACCCATGTGGCAAAACTGGTTTAAAGGACTTTGGATGCACAAGTAGAGATCATACTTGGTGCGAAGTGAAGGCTAGCAAAAAGATTGAGAAGCGACCAACCAAGAAACGAATAATTTCGTGAAGCAAGCATTAAGCATAAGTAACACCGAATAATGCACCACAAGTAAGATATAATTTTCATTGCATGATTATTGACTACGTGCATGAATAGGGAATCACAAACCTTAACACCAATATTCTTACTAGAGCACAATTACTCATCAAAATAACTCACATATCACATCATCATATCTCAAAACTATTACTAAGAATCAAGTTTATTTTTGCCAATGATCTTCATGAAATTTTATTTTCTTTAGCCTTCTTGGATATCTATCACTTTGGGACTAATTTTCATGTGTTGCTTTTCATAAGATCAAATAAATATAAGTGAAGATCATGAGCATAACAAATTTTCTTTCTCTCAGAAAAATTTAAGTGAAGCAAGAGAGAATTTCTTTAAAATTTCACTAACTCTCAAATAAATCTAAGTGAAGCAAGAGAGCATTTCTTCAAAAATACTAAGCACACCATGCTCAAAAAGATAAAAGTGAAGCACTAGAGCAAGTCCTAACTCATAAAAGATTTAAGTGAAGCACAAAGAGCAATTCTAGCAAGTCATGATATAATTTTGGATCTCTAAAATAAGTGTGTCTAGCAAGGATTGATGACTTAAAACACAAAATAAAACAAGAAAAGACACATATCATACAAGACGCTCCAAGCAAAACACATATCATGTGACGAATAAAAATATAGCCTTGAGTAAAATACCGATAGTTGTTGGAAGAAAGTGGGGATGCCACTCGGGGGCATCCCCAAGTTTAGTTGGTTGCTCATTCTTGGATAATAGCTTGGGATGCTGGGGCATCTCCAAGCTTAGGCTCTTACATCCTTCCTTCATCCATCATAAGATAACCCAAAACTTGAAAATTTCAATCACACAAAACTCAACAAAACTTTCATGAGATCCGTTAGTATAAGAAAGAAAACCACTACTATAAGTGTTGTATTAAACCAATTCATATTTTGTTTTTGTATTATATCTACTATATTTCAACTTTTCTATGGCAAAAACTCATCACAGAAAACCATAGAGCCATCAAAATAAGCACACAACACAAAGAAAACAGAATCTATCAAAACAAAACAGTTTGTGGTAATTTGACTTTGGACAATACTTCTGTAACTCAAAAATTTCTACCAAAATAGGATGACCTGGGTAATTTGTATATTCATCTTCTGCAAAAAGAATCATGGCAAAAGCTCTTTTCTGTGATTTAGGAAAATTAATTTCGTGAGCACAAAGTTTATGTCCTTTTCAGCAAGATCAAACAACTATCTCCCAAGAAGATCCTATAGGCATTACTTGGCACAAACACAAATTAAAACATAAAAAGCACAATAATACCAGTAGCATAATTGTGTAAACACTCAAGAACAGCAAGTAAAAAGCAAAAATAAATTTTATTCATTGGGTTGCCTCCCAACAAGTGCTATAGTTTTACGCCCTTAGCTAGGCTTAAGGCAAGAATCTAAGTTTTGTTATCTTTGGTTCGAGATCCATAAGATGCCCTCATGATTGATTCATAAGGTGGCCTGAGTTTTATTCTAGGAAATTGTTCCGTACCTTTCCACAAAGGAAATTGGAACTTAATATTGCCTTCTTTCATATCAATCACGACACCAATAGTGCGTAAAAACAGTCTACCAAGAATAATAGGACAAGACAGATTGCAATCAATATCAAGAAACTAAAATCTATGGGCACATAATTCCTATTTGCAAGAATAAGAACATCATTAATTCTTCCCATAGGCTTTTTAATAGTAGAATCCACCAAGTGCAAATTCAAGGAACATTCTTCAAGATTGGTAAGACCAAACACATCACATAAAGATTTCGGAATTGTAGAAACACTAGCACCCAAGTTACACAAAGCAAAACATTCATAATTTTTAATCTTGACTTTGATAGTAGGTTCCCGCTCATCATGCAATTTTCTAGGAATTGAAACTTCTAATTCCAACTTTTCTTCCAAAGCTTTCATCATAGCATCAACAATATGTTTAGTAAAAGCTTTATTTTGTTCATAAGCATGGGGTGAATTTATCATGGATTGCAACAAAGAAATACAATCAATCAAAGAGAAACTATCATAATTAAAGTCTTTAATCCAAAATAGTGGGTGCATCACTAGCTAAAGTTTTGACCTCTCCAAACCCACTTTCATCACTTTTCTCAACAAGATTTTCACCCTCCAAAATATTGGGACGCCTTCTATCTAAAGTTGACTCTTCTCCAGTCGCCTTTTCATCATTCTTAATTTTACTAAACAAGGAATCAATAGAAGAAACACCAATCATTTTAAGATCTTCATCATTTTTGGAAGAATAATCTCTAGAAAAAGCTTTCTCTAAAAATTCTCACTTAGCTCTAAGCATAGCAGTTATTTTCTTACTTTCATCCATAGAAACATAAAGAGATTTAATTGATTCATCAACTTTAGGCACACAAATTTTCATCTTGATATTTTCACATCATGAGCAATTCTATCAACACTTCTAGACAAATCATCAATCTTTTTCAACTTTTCTTGTATGGAAGTGTTGAAAACTTTTTGCGTGTTGATAAATTCTTTAATATTATTCTCAAGATCAGAGGTATTCCTATTATTATTGTAAGATTGATTTCCATAGGAATTACCATAATTATTAGAGGAATTACTAGGAAAAGGCCTAAGATTAAAATTACCTCTATAAGCATTGTTGTTGAAATTATTGCGAGAGATAAAATTCACATCAATGGCATCACTATTTTGCTCAATCAAAGTAGACAAAGGAATATCATTAAAATCAACAGGAGCACTTTTACTAGCTACCAATTTCATAAGAGCATCAACTTTATCACTCAAAGAAGAGATTTCTTCAACCGAATTAACTTTTTTACTAGTAGGAGCTCTTTCGGTATGCCATTGTGAATAATTTTCCATGATATTATCAAGAAATTTGGTGGCTTCACCCAAAGTAATTTCCATAAAAGTTCCACCCGCATAAAATTTGGTATGATCATCCAAAGATTTAACCCATGAGTTGGGCAATTCCTTAGCATCATTTTCATCCTTTCCAAAGATTGTGCAACATGTTCATGTTCAAGTTGCTTGAAATTCATGATCTGGGTTCTAAGGGAAATAATTTTTTCAGGCGGAAAATACTTGGTGATAAAAGCATATTTGCACTTGTTCCAAGAATCAATACTATTGCGAGGCAAAGAAGAGAACCAAATTTTTGCAGAATCACGCAAAGAAAACGGAAATAATTTCATCTTTACCACATCATTGTCCACATCTTTTTTATTTTGCATATTGCATAATTCCACAAAGGTATTAAGATGGGACGCGGCATCCTCATTAGGAGTACCAGAAAATTGGTCTTTCATAACAAGATTTAGCAAAGCAGTATTAATATCACAAGTCTCTGCACTAGTGGCGGGAGGAACAAGCGGATTGCCAATAAAATCATTGTTGTTGGTATTTGAGAAATCACATAACTTGGTGTTCTCTTGAGTCATGATGACCACACAACAAGATCGCACTCAAAAACAGATCCGGCAAGAAAACGGCAAACGGAAAAAGAGAGGCGAATAAAGCAACAAATTTTTGTGAAGTGGGGGAGAGGAAAATGAGAGGCAAATGACAAATAATGTAAATTGTGAGGAGATGAGATTTGTGCTTAGGAACCTAGTTATGTTGAAGATCTTCCCCGGCAACGGCGCCAGAAATTCCCTTGATGATGTTTGCTAAGACTGCGTCGGTGTTTCCCCCAAGAGGAGAGGATGATGTAGCATAGCAGTGGTAGGTATTTACCTCAGTAATGAAACCAAGGTATCAAACCAGTAGGAGAACCTAGCAACAAAACGTAAACAGCCCCTGCACACAAATAACAGCCACTCGCAACCCGGCGTGTTAAAGGGTTGTCAATCCCTTTCGGGTAACGGCACCAGAAGGCAAGTTGACTGGGGAAAATTATAATAGATTGAAATAATAGATCACAAATAAAATAAAGTGCAGCAAGATATTTTTGCATTTTTAGTTTAATAGTTCTGAATAAAAACACAAAGGAAAAGTAGATCGCAAGGCAAATATATGAGAAACAAGACCCAGGGGGCGTAGGTTTCACTAGTGGCTTCTCTCGAGGAAAATAGAAAACGGTGGGTAAACAAATTACTGTTGGGAAATTGATAGAACTTCAAATAATCATGACGATATCCAGGCAATGATCATTACATAGGCATCACATCCAAGATTAGTAGAGGACTCCTGCCTGCATCTACTACTATTACTCCACACATCGACTGCTATCGAGCATGCATCTAGTGTATTAAGTTAATGGAAAAATGGAGTAATGCAATAAGAACGATGACATGATGTAGACAAGATCCGTTTGTCTATATGGAGGTAGATATAGATCTCGACTTTTTATCCTGTCACTGGGATCAAGCACCGTAAGATCGAACCCACTACCGGGCACCTCTTTCCATTGCAAGATAAATAGATCAAGTTGGCCAAACAAAACCCAAATATCGGATAAGAAATACGAGGCTATAAGAGATCATGCATATATGAGATCAAAGAAACTCACATAACTTTCATGGATATAAAAAGATATAACTGATCATAAACTCGAAGTTAAATCGGATCCCAACAAACACACCGCATAAAAGAGTTACATCATATGGATCTCCAAGAGACCATTCTATTGAGAATTCAGCGAGAGAGAGAAACCATCTAGCTACTAACTACGGACCTGAAGGTCTATAAAGAACTACTCACGCATCATCGGAGAGGCACCAATGGAAGTGGTGAACCCCTCCGTGATGGTGTCTAGATTGGATCTGGTGGTTCTGGACTCTTTGGCGGCTGGATGAATATTTCGTCGACTCCTCTATGGTTTGTGGATTGTTGGGGTATTTATAGAGCAAAGGGGCGGTCTGGGGGCACCCGAGGTGCAACCCTTGGGGCACCCCCAGGTGCAACCAGGGCCCATTGCCTTCCTTCTGGCCCATAAAAAATCATCATGGAGTTTCGTGGTATTTGGTCTCCGTTTGATATTGATTTCCTGCGATGTAAAAAACATGGAAAAAACAGCAGCTAGCACTTGGCACTATGTCAATAGGTTAGTCCCAAAAAATGATATAAAATTACTATAAAATGATTATAAAACATCCAAGATTGATAATAAAACAACATGGAACAATAAAAAATTATAGATACGTTGGAGACGTATCACCTCCTGTAACCAGCACTGCATCGCCTCGTGGCCTTAATGTTTTATTAGTTTAGTACTCCCTCTATTCCCAAATATAAGTCATTCTAGAGATTACAGCAAGTGACTACATACGGAGAAAAATGAGTGAATCTACACTCTAAAATATATCTACATACATCCGTATGTTGTATTCCATTTGAAATATCTAAAAAGGCTTATATTTAGGAATGGAGGGAGTATATGGCATTTTTATTCTAGTCGTAACATTTTCACTGTGAGGTGGGGCCGCAGTTGAGCAAACCGACCATCGGCCAATCCCCACCCCGCCCACCGGGCGTCAGCTGAGTTTAGAATTAGAAGAGAGAAACGAGGGACAAGAGCTAGCTGTATCACGGACGCTGTTGTCAGATAGAACTCGTGTTGATAGAATATGAGTACTGAGCACTCGTACCTCTTTTTTTAGGGAAAAAGTAGTCGTATGTCTAGTACCACTAGTTTGGTGCGTGTGACCTATACCTGTCATCACTTTAGGTCTCCTTTTCGAACTGCAGCTACGCTTCACCGTACATTTTTTTTCACGCATTTATCCTCCTATAAGTACTCCTAGGCTATTTCCACGTGCTCCCTTTCACCGACATGTTGGACACAGAGCATCTGGGTCGTAGTGCATGCACGACTCGGAGCATATGCCGGGGTACTTTACATTTCAGACCTCACGAATTACATGCAAACCCCCCGCAGAAGAATAAATAAATAAATGAATTACTACATGAAACCGGATTATTTTCATAGAAACAGGAGCACGTTCATTAAATTTTGGACATAACACGATTATATAAAACGACCGGACCTAAACCTGTCTAAGAGCCTCTTTGATTCGCAGGATACTAAAAACACAGGAATGGGGAAAGTATGATGGCGATGAACTGAGACGAGGAGAACTCTAACTCAGTTAGAGGTTAGAGTTAGATTCTAGCCCTGAACTAACTCTAAACCAAAGAGGTGTATGGATGGCAGGGTTAGATTGACAATAAATGTTCTTTCTCAATCATTTGGCTACTTTGGGCCCTATTTCCTGCCGGATTTGGTGTGACCGGCTCTTGTGTGGCCTCCTCCCGCTCACAATTGACATAAACGAACCATCTTTACAAATCAAGCATGCAAAACATGATAAGTTTTACTTTGTCCATACAAATGAGATATCCCACTTAAACATACAAGTCGTCAATCAAGCTTCACAAAAAAATACACTCCATGAAACAAAGCATGAGCTAACTCATCACAGAAGTCATTCACGATAGGGAGGGAGCCCGGAGCCCCTCACGCACCCAGGGAGGAGCTCGTCATCGTCACTCTGGAGGAAGACTCTGTAGAGCTGAAACCCCGGGACCCCTCCGACGCTGGCGCTTGCGAGTTTAGGTCGACACCGGCATGGGTAGCACGACCACTTGCCGACGACTGTGAACCAAGTCTTTGGGCCTCTAGAAATAATGCAAGCCTGAAACTGAAATATCTAGAAAGGTGAACTGAATATTTGGGCCTCCAGAAATAATGCAAGCCTGAAACTGAAATACCTAGAAAGGTGAACAGAATCTTTGGGCCTCTAGAAATAATGCAAGCCTGAAACTGAAATACCTAGAAAGGTGAACTGATTCTTTGGGCCTCTAGAAAGAATGCAAGCCTGAAACTGAAATACCTAGAAAGGTGAACTTAATCTTTGGGCCTCTAGAAAGATGTATTACCTCCTCAAGCAGCATCAAGCAATTCCACACGTGCACCACAAATCTATACCAAGTTTAATCAGGATCTACTTTCCCAAATCAGAATTAGCGCTAGAGCGAGCAAGATCAATGATATGGTTGTGATATAGAGAAGGAACGAACAAACTCACCCCTCTCGCGACCTCCCTGGTAGATGTGCCACCGCCGCACGCGACAGAGGGAGAAAAATGATCGGTGAAGGGGGCGGGGGGGGGGGGGCGAGCTTCGAAGGCCGGAGGGAGAGGGCGGCCGGAGGTGGGCGGCAGAGGCCAAAGGGAGAGGGTGGCTGGAGGAGAGAGAGGGCGAGCAGCGGAGCAGCGCTTGGGTGGGCGGCCCCATGGGGAATAGAGAGGAGTCGTGTGAGGGGGGGCAGAGGAGCGATCTGGTGCGGGCAGGGGATATTTTTTTAGTTCTCTTTTAGTGGGCCCGAGGAGAACTAACCCAATTAGAACCTCTCCACCGGGCTAGTTTTTTTAGCTGGGTTAGCTCAAACTAACCCCAACTGTTTGGATAATTTGAAGCTATTTCGACCCAAACTAGCTCTAACTCCAGGATCCAAACAAAGAGGAGTAGTATTGTACATGCTATAGTCTAGACCGTAGCACATTTTTTTATGGCCATATCACCACATTGTTTTCTACTGCTGGTTCACTGGGTTGTCGTGGTTCACACTGCTGGTTCACTGGGCTGCCGTGCTTCGCACTCCTCCGACGTGAGTAGTATTACTACTAGTATATACCGCATGATTCTTTGCTCCTTCTTACTGGAGTACTACGTACTTCGCCGACATGTGGGAGAGCCAGCATCCGGGTCGACGTGTCATGCACCAGATTAGAGTGCGGAACGGAAGGGGGCATCACGCCGGTCGTACCGCCAGTAATTCTTGACTATAGTGAGTAGTCACATCACAAGTCTTTCCAGCAGTAACGCGCCGCCAAATCGCACAGCCCAACCTTTCCAGTAGTAAGTAAGTTGAATCCGCTACTCCCTCACCCTCCTCGCCTCTCTGTCAAACCGCCTAGGTGGAAACTGCCGCACGTACTACTCGGGAAAAGCCGTGCCCTCAACTTTTAACTACGCGAAAATAGTTCGAGATTATTCGTTCTATATAAATACTAGTACTGTATGTTTATTCACTCATGGGGTTTGTTGGGGATATTACTACTGGGCGTAAACCGGCCTATCTGGTCCGGGTTAACTTCAGCAGTAGTTCAACGGTGTAAAAGCCCAAGCATGAAGGTAAGGGCCTAAGGCCTGTAGTCGGTTTAGAACCTGTAGCCGTAAACCGGCCTGGTATGTAAAACTTGTATTGTAAGTTAGGAATAGAGAGAGACCAACCCGGATACGAGTATGAACCGGAGATTGGGACTCTGTGAACCGACGGGCGTCACCCGTGTATATAAGGGGACGACCCGGGGCGGTTCAAGGACGAACAACAACTCGAGGCCTAGGCGAAGCTTATTTTCTCCCTAGTCATCGAAACCACATCAATCCCATCACAAATAGACGTAGGCTTTTACCTTCATCGAAGGGGGTCGAACTAGTATAAACTCTTGTGTCTTTCCGTCCGCTTTAACCCCTTCAAGTTAACCCGTAGCGATGGCTCCACGACTAAGTCCTTTCACGAGGACATCTGCCGTGACAAAACCACGACAGTTGGCGCCCACCATGGGGCTATTGCACGATGGTTTGATGATCTTGGAGGGCAAGTTCGAAGGACTCGAAGGCTATGCTGTGGGCCGGATGACCAAGAGTCGTCGCGGCAAGCTCTACATCGACGATGCAGGATGGGGCCCCGACGCCGGCTCGATTGAGTATGGGTACCGGGTCCCCTTTGGTGGCATACACGTCTTCATTGGTAAGATCAGTGAACCGGGCCCTGAGTTGGACACCTGCACCGATCTCGTCGAGACAGCTCAGTGTGCGTGATCTGCCCAGGTCAAACTGGCCGTGAAGCGTGCCTTTATGGGAGTCATCCACGGAGAAAGTTATAAGGACGGATCAGAATCTGGTAGCGAGACCGTCATCTACTCTGGCGACGAGTCGTCAACCGGAGAAACTGAATCTCTATATCAGTTACAAGATGGCCGGATGGGGCTGTTCTGATGGTGACCGTATTCCGGACCCCTCCGATCTGCCCAACCGGGTTGGAATATTCATGGCCGGTACACAAGCAGCGCTTCACTCTTCGACTGCTGCGGCAATGATCTCTGGCTCAACAGCGGGGATGGCTGCCGGGGCAGGAGGCCCTGTGCGCCCGCCGGCTCAAGTTTATCAGATCTGTTCGATGCGTTGGCTGCGCTCATGACAGAGGCTAACCCGGCAGATCAGGACGCCCATAACGCAGAGATTGCAAATGTGAAGGAGCAAATCACTCAGGCTAAAGCGGATCTAGAAGCTGCAGACGCCAGGATGACGGCAGAGCGGGCCGCTTTAGATGCGCAGGCTTATAGGCTCATGTTGAATCAGAACGCGTCACCTGAAGTCATGAAGAGGAAATACAGATCCCGTTTGCCTTCGATTTTGAAGCCGAGACCTCTTCAACAACCCCGAGCGGGAACCAGTAATCCGCCGGTGGTAAACCGGCGGAAGCACTGGACGGCGCGCCGGTCCAGCCCGCTTAATAGATCTACCTCGCCATAACGCCCGGTGTGCCTCGAGCCGTGCAAACACCTCCGGGTCACTACTCCAACCCGATGGATAACCTTGTTGCAGCTTCGCACGGTGGAGGCTATTCCAATTGAAGGTGACTCACCACAGGCGATAGAGACGCCGCCGGGTCAAGGAGCTCCTTAGTACAGCTTTGGTCCAACAGAAGCGTATTCAGACATACCGACCGGATCCACTCTACCCCCGCCAAGCCGGAGCTATAGCAGGCACATGGATGAACCGGCCGTATCAAGTAATGCAGGGCGTGGTGCGCCCCGTGGCAACAACCCGGCAGGTGGTGTCGATAACGCCCAGGAGGTGGTGGACCGGGCCCGAGCGCGCAGGGAGGCCGAGTTAGCAACACGTAAGCGAGGCGCGTCGACCACGCCGTTCACCCCACCACCTCGGTCGAGCTGTGGGTCGCTTCTGGCTTGGGGGTGCCCTATTTGATCCCCGCTTTACGCAACGTGCGTTTGCCCAAAGACTTCAAGGGTCCGCGCAAGGTGCCAAATTACACTGCTGATTTACCTCCAGAAGCATGGATAGAGAGCTATGAGATGGCCATGGAGATGCTAGATGTGGATGAGGCCGCGTGTGCAAAGTATTTTACCATGATGCTTGAAGGGATGGCCCGTACTTGGTTAAAGAGCTTGCCGCCCAATACTATCAGTTCATGGGCCCGATTCAACCGGTTTATCCAGAATTTCAAAGATACCTGTAAGCAGCCCATGTCCGTAGTGGACTTGGCGGCTTGTCTGTGGGGAAGGGGAGTCAACAACCCATTGGGTACGCCGCGTTTCGGAAATCTTGCACTCGTCAGACCGGATCAACGCTGACTCTGCGATCTTAACCCTGGAGGGGAACTGCCGGTTTCAGCCTCTGAAGTTAAAGTTGGGGTGCATGAAGCGATTTTGTAATGACATGGGAACTCTCATGGGCGCTTTAGTGAAGTATGCTGATTCTGATAGTACCAAGGATCCCGAGTCTGACGATGACAAGACAGGGAAGGGAAGGAAGAACAGCAACTCCAAGGGCCAGCAACATCACTCAGCAGGTAATGGTGGCGGAGGCAAGCATAAAGCGGATGGCAACATGGACTTCGTAGCTAATACCAACGCGCAGGACAAGGGCCAACGGCGCAAGGGTAAACAGCCGAATCAAAGTGGAGCGCCTAATCCCAATCCGGACCGCTTGAACTATCTATTGAATCAACCTTGTCCGAAGCATGGGACGAAGGAGACGCCAGCAAACCACCTCTGGAAGGATTGCTACATTATGCAGGAGTTCAAGAGTTCTAATGCTTTCTGGTATGATCACGGCTCTGGCGGCGGTTCAGGATCCGGGTCGGGTTACGGTGGAGGAAATTCTGGTTCAGGGTTTAATGGTACCTAAGCCATCGGCTCTACTCATGTACATATTATGACTGTATATATTATGAATAAGGTAATAAGCCGGAGCCTCAGCTAAAGCGGGGTATCTGTTCTGTTACATCATGCGTGGTTACATGGAGTTGTTCTGTCTTAAAGCGGCCTCCGGTTTACCCCTTGAGTTTGCTTTTCAAAAGCTTTATGATATCACTTGGGGGCTTGGTCGTGTCCGAACCAATGCAACACCTTTTGATAGGCGAAAGTCACGGATCACTTGGGGACATGGTCAAGTCTGAACCGATCACGCCTCTTGATCGGCCTAAGGCCATAGAGTCACTTGGGGGCTTGGTCGAACCCGAACCATTGCCACACCACTTGATCGGCATAATGCCACGGTTTCAGTTGGGGACCTGGCTGACTTGAACCATACCTACACCTTATTGGGAGCTTGGTCGTGTCCGACCATTGTAACACCATCTGATCGGCTCAGTAAAGCCTCTTTTTGCAAATGGTTTTATCATTGCCTTTTCTTCCATATTTTTTCATAACGGTTATTTGATTTTTGTTGTGTTTTTTAAACTGATAACATTTTTAAACCGGTTCAAACTGTCAATTGACGGAATTCGGTCCGTTCTTAATCCGAAGATAATTTCTCCGTTTTGACTTTTTTTGTTAACATCCCATTATGGAGTAACAGGGGGCTTGTCATGACCCGGCACGGTTTACATGGTAAACCGGCATTATAAACACATGAGCTGTTTTCTCCTTTGACGGTAATGGTTTATACAACCTCCGCTTCAAGATTGGCTAAGCCAACTTCATGCCCAGCGATGGCAGGTATTTTGTATCACAAATTATGATCATATACCTCAATATTTCATTGCATATATATATGAACGTCACAAGCCGGCTGGCGGCACAAACACCGTGGCAGTTTAAGATTTTGTGGCTGCAGGCAATATAGATTGAAGGTTTCGATCATTCAATCAAAAGTATCAGCACCTATGCACGAAGGCATATTAAAAAGCAAAAGTGTTGGCTATCCTATTACAAGGCAACATGGTGCCCAAATAAGATCATTGTTTTCTTGGCGGAATATAATAAAGCATCTATTTAAACCGGCTTCTGGTTCATGCTTGCTCGCTGCCCCGGTCTGACGGTTGTGGGTCGTCCTGCGCCGCTTCAGCTTCTTCATCCCTACCCAGCGGCTGGAAGTCAACAGTGGTCCAGTCGATTCCCATTAAAGCTTGAAAGACAGCCTCCTCATGGATCAGGGAAGATGGTTCAATATCAGGAGCGTAAGTATGCTTACGGATCGGAGGGATCAGGTTCTCCGCTTCGGGAATAGGTGCAGCTACTCGTTTGTTCTGATCGTTATATTGATCTTGATAATGCGACAAGTTTGCCTCTTCGGCCAATTGGCAAGCCAGAGGGCGCACTGCATGGTTTATCGCTCTCAGGTCATCTTCGTTGAACTCTGAACCGTCTTCCTTCAGACTAGGATAGCCCTGAGCTGCCTCAACAGGATCAAAATCTGGCACCCATGCTTTTTCCCGGATTAAGGCATTAATGGCACCGGTTCGAGCAGCAGATTTCTTTAGCTCTTCAACCCGGGCGGGAAGCATTGACAACCTCCTAAGAGTATCTTGAATTAAAGAGGGTGCCGGATTGTTATGTGATGCAGTGGAGATGATCTGCTGCGCTCCGATGTCTGTTGTTTGATTAAAGTGTAGGCAGCTTTCAATTTCATCCGAACATCTGACCCCAAGTGACCAATGTGTGTGCCTGTAGCATTGCAAAAAAAAAATCACAAATCGGACTTATCATAAGAAGGCCAAGTTATCATAGAAACCAAAGGAAGCTTACCAAAGATGACAGCAGTCATGGCATGCACTTGCCGCTTCACGTTGGTCAGCTCATCTACCACCGGTTTAAGGGCAACTTCAGCATTTTCAACCTTTTTGGTTAAAACAGCCTTCTCAGTGGCCCAATCCATGACTCCTTTTGAAGCCCTCCTTAAGCTGTTCCATGACGCCTAAAGCGCTGGTCAATTCTTCTTTTGCCTTTGAGGTTTCAAATTGTTGGGATTTCAAGTTTTCTTGAAGATCAGTGAGTTGGCTTTCTTTAGTCCTCATTTCAGCCTACATACTGCATAGTCATCTGATTTAACAAATGGTACAAGATTTGAAGTACCAACCACATAACAAGTTATACACTTGGCACTTGGGGGCTAATGCATATTTGATCTTCATCTGTCAATAAAATCACAAAGTCCCAAGCTCAATACAGGTATTCAACTTGGCACTTGGGGGCTAATGGCTATTTGCTCGAACATGTTCTGATGCTGCGATATAAATTAAAGTCCTGGTTTAACTATACTAAGTTGAACCGGCCCTTGGGGGCTACATCAGTGAATTCTAAAGCGTTGAGTTTTATGTTAAGTCCCGGTTTAACTATACTAAGTTGAACCGGCCCTTGGGGGCTACATCAGTGGATTCTGAAAGTATTGAGTTCTATATCAAGTCCAGGTTTGAAAGAAGATTACAAACAGGCCCTTGGGGGCTAGGAGAGTTAACAAAAATTGTAATATCCAAGCAGGAAAAAGAACATGGAGGTTACCTCGAATTTTTCTTTCATCATATTCACCAGGTCAGCTTCATAATCACGGCTGGTATTCAGTCGGTTCAAGTAGCCAGAATGAAGATCTTGGGGGTTCAGAGCAGCATAAGTTGCCAGATCAACATTCCACTTGCCCTTGCTCATAGTGGCAAATTCTACTTTGGCAGAATGTTTGGATAAGGCGACCGGATTACCTGGTTCGCTGTGGCCAAAGCCGATAATCACAACGTCATCGTCCTTGGTATCACCGGTTTGACCAGGGACAATCGGTTTGTCGCCAGTCGGATTGGACTGGTGGATTTTTAATCCGGGTTGGGCTTACGGGCTGGTCACAGGACGGAGGTGTCAGCGAGCTTTTTCTTCAAAGAACAAAACGTCATCTTGCAGTGGCGGATCATTGGGCATATCTTCACAAATAGCCGCTTCAAGATTTGGGGCGCTGTCCGGTTCAGGGGCAGTCTCTTCGTCGGCCGCTTTATCCAGGCGAGCCTTTTTGCTCGGCCTAGGCTTAGCCCTGAAAAGGCATAATAACAGTCAAATACAGCATATACTACGCAGTGATGCAATAGAAACAATATGATATGTATAACTTACCCAAGCACCGTTTTAAGTGGTGGCAATGAGTAGCTGATGACTCGCCAGATGAGGAATGGGAAGTGACCTGATAATCGGAGTCAGATGGATTAAGAGGTTGACAAAAACAGCCCTCTTTAGGACAAGCACTGACAAGCAAATTAGAGACCTCTGAACGACGTTTCCAAACCGGACTGTTCGGTAAACCGGCGGAGGTAACTACCTGGCTGCTGTGCCGAGTTGTGCGGCGAACTTCATGTTGTTGAGTCTTCATAAGAAATTTGGGATCCAAGCAAGCAAGGGGATGAGAAAATTTAATTTTCTGGTTTGCCCGACGGATTTTTAGTGAAGGCCAAGGATTTGAGTCGAGGAGAGAATAGTTACCTCTACAATATCGGCATTATCGGCTTGACAGATCATCCTGACAAATATCATCATTAATTAGGCGTATGAAAAGTAAGCCAAGTGAATCAAGTTCTACCTCAAGGTCCGGATTACCCACATCGTCATCCACAGCAGGATCAGAAGATGCAGTGGTTTTCCTTTTATGAGCAGACCTCTTGACAACTTTGGTCTTTGGCCGGATTGGTCTTTCCGGTTTGTCTGGCTTCTCTGGTTTCTCTTGTGGAAGTTTCTTGCTCTAGAATGGATCATCACCCTGATTAAGCAACAGTTGATGTTAAAAAGATCTGGAAATGGCAGTAATATATTCAGTAAAAAATACGATCGAGTCTTACGAGATGGTGGTTTGTTGGTATACGAAGGGAGCAGACCGGTTCGGGCACAGAGGTGTTCCGGTTCGTTCAACATTTTCTTCACAGCCTCGGTGACCTTATCATTGGTAAGCTGGATATTAACATGTCGGAGGGGGTCGTTGACGCTACCAGTGTACTCACACATTAAACCGGAGTCTTTGGGAGAGGGGCAGTATGCTCCATGATATCCAACAGCGTGCGAGATCAATTCCTGTTAAACCATTGGCCATGAAGTCTCTGAGCTTGGAGAGTTGAGGAGCGTATTTACTTCTCTCATTGGCGGTTAATCTTTGCGGAAAGGAATGTGTATTACTGAGTTGCTCCGGACGAAAGCCAGGCAAAGGATTTTCATTGGCAGGAGAGGTGTCTCTGCAATAGAACCATGATTGATTCCATTCCTTGGGGTGGCTGTGCAGTTTGACATGAGGATAAGTGACCTCCTTCCTTTTTTGAATCGCCACACCACCCAATTCTGTGTTGGGCCCATCAGTGAATTCTGTGCGGCGGTTTAGATGGAAGCAGTCTCTAAACAGCTCAACTGTGGGTTCTTCTTGAAAGTATGCCTCACAGAGCACTTGGAAGTGACATATATTGGTAACAGAATTGGGGCCAGTATCTTGCGGACGGAGTTGAAAATTGGCTAAGACATCTCGGTAAAATTTTGAACTGGGCGGGTTAAAGCTCCAGGCTAAGTGATCTGCGAAAACTACAACCTCTCCTTCTTGAGGTGTGGGTGGACATTCTTTGCCAGGAACCCTCCAATGGATAGTATCTTTACTGCTTAAAGCGCCAGTCAGGACCAGATTGTTTAATTGAGTTTCGGTGACACGGAAGGAGCCAGTTGCACTCATATACTTGTTTGGCCATGATAAAATCTACAAAAAATATAAATCCGGTTCAAGAAATGTGTTGGGATAAAGAGAGAACCGGTGTACAATGCTAAATCGGAGACAACTACATCTAAACCGGAGTTCTATGAGGTGACAGTGTCTGGTTAAGGAGTTCTGGCGGTTCAACAAGGGGACTAATGGTGTATACCGGTTTATTAATTCTTTCTATGTTAAGTTAAACCGCATGGTCTAAATATTGAAAGCAATTGAGGTTGCCAACGGCTAAGTGTGCAGAAACAGGTTTCACAAGATTTCTCTACAATGAAGGATCTGAAGCCAGATCAGAACAGAAGAAAAATATCCAAAAAAGAATAAAGCAGAGCAGTATTGATGCAATGAGAAGGAAATAATATGCGAGATCTATGGACGTGAGCACGAAACTACAGGCGGATGCTAAAAGCTACTACTAATCAGAGCAATGTGTCAAAGATCTATCCAAGAGTCTGGTATGAGCATGAACAGTTAATGGAGCACTGCAAGAACAAGAAACCCTAGAACGAATCTAGGTCGAGGGAAACTGAGGACCTAACAGAGTTGAGGAGATGCGGAAGATTGCTGCATTTTTCTGGTGCGTTCAGGTTGATGCAGCGGCCCAAGACGGTGCAGAGGTCGACGGCGGCGGCGGAGCTCCGAGGCTAGCGACGCGAGGAAGACGAAGAGAAAGGGGACGAAGGGGAGAAAAGGAATGACCCTTCGGTCCTATTTATAAGGCAAGAGACCTGTGTCAGGTGCGTGAATCAAGGAACCACCAATCTGGGAAGCAGAGCTGTCGCCTCGGTTATTGCTGAACTGTTAAACAAAGCAGGTATCATGAATGCTATCTTTATGGGGACGTCATGCCGGTTTACAGCAACCAGAGAAGGTGACATCACGGCGGTTCAACAATTACAAGAAGATGTTGAAGATGAAGGTTTTTTTTATCAAGAATTGACATGAACCTGTTCAAATCAATCTGGGGTCTAATGTTGGGGATATTACTACTGGGCGTAAACCAGCCTACCTGGGTCGGGTTAACTTCATCAGTAGTTCAACGGTGTAAAAGCCCAAGCATGAAGGTAAAGGCCCAAGGCCTGTAGTCGGTTTAGAACACATGGCCGTAAACCGCCTGGTATGTAAAACTTGTATTGTAAGTTAGGAATAGAGAGAGACCAACCCGGATACAGTATGAACCGGAGATTGGGACTTCAGTGAACCGACGGGCGTCACCCGTGTATATAAGGGGACGACCCGGGGCGGTTCAAGGACAGACAACAACAACTCGAGGCCTAGGCGAAGCTTATTTGCTCCCTAGTCATCGAAATCACATCAATCCCATCACAAATAGACGTAGGCTTTTACCTTCATCGAAGGGGGCCGAACTAGTATAAACTCTTGTGTCTTTCCGTCCGCTTTAACCCCTTCAAGTTAACCCGTAGCGATGGCTCCACGACTAAGTCCTTTCACGAGGACATCTGCCGTGACAAAACCACGACAGGGTTGTTTAATTAATGGAGGTCCAGGGAGCACAAGTGAACAATACTACTACTAGTAGTAAGTAGGAGTCATACAATTAGTCACTGTAAATAGAGAGTTTCTTTTCTTTAATGCCACGTACACAAATTGAAACGCTTGTTGTGGAGAGAAAAAGATAATCACTCCACTATATATGTATGCAGGGGCCTAAGCGCTTGCTTTACTAGTGTTGCTCTCTTCATTCTCTCATCCTCTCCAGATCTAACAAGACAGCGGTAGCGACATTTTCTCTCTACTCACCGCTGGTCACAGATCCGGCCGGATCCCTTCGGCCGGTGTGTGTACAGGACTAAAAGGTGCATCGTTCACGCGGTCATCGCCGGCGAGGGAGGAAACCCACAGCTGCCGGCGGGGCCTGATCCTATGCCTGTGTCGTTCTCTCCGACACAGCGCCGGCTCGGGAGGTCCTCCGACCCTTCTTCCTCCCTGCCGTATTGTGCGAAGATCGGACCTGCCGCCGCCAACATCCCCACGACCCTCAGGTACAAGTTCTTCGAAAGTGGCCTTGCTCTACTGCCGTAGCTCCCCACGTGTCTGCATGTGCATCTTTTTCTACTTCCATCAGCTCTTACAAATCCACCTAAATTTTTAGAATTATTAGAGGTAAAGCTACTTCATGCATTCGAATCTAGGACTTGGTTCAAACAACGAAGAAGTGGGGGGAAAGTCATAGCATGAATCTAGGACTTGATTCAAAGAGGAAATAACAGGGGGAAGTAGTAGAGACCGGATACCCAACCGGTCTCTTGGTTGAAAAGGGAAATAATGGGAAAACTCAGTACAAACTGGATAAGGAACAGATCTATTATTGGTTAAAAAAAGGATAGAAAGTGGCTGCTGGTGGACAAGTCAACAGAGTATGTCCAGGATTAGATTTGCTGCCCTCACATAGTAAAAGGTCTCCAGGATTAGATTTGCTGCCCTCACAGAGCATGAACAAACTCGGCATCACCACTTTATGCCTTCTTGTAGGTACATTGTGCTGAAGCGTCCACTGTCGCATGTCCTTATACCAACCTTTTGCTGTTGTTAATGTAAGGGCGCATGTAAAATGAAGCGATCACACTATTACCTTAAGGACATGTCTAACCAGTGTTATTGTTAATCTAATGCCTCCAGTGATATGATGCAATTAAACTATGTTACAAATGGTACTCCTGCTGTTTTCCCCAGTATGATAAGTAAGTTGCTTCTTTACGCTGCTGAGTGACCTGATGTCCCCACGGTCCCATGCCCTTGAACCAACTCTTTAGCTGCTGTAGATTTATTGTATCTGGTAAACAAGCAATGCCACCATTAAAGTAATCCCATATTTGACGAATGTCATAGTTGATCATAATGCTTCCGGTAACATGAAGCATTGTTGATGTTTTAAAATTTCTACTGTCCTTGTGTGATTGCCATGAACATAATTAAGATGCTTCTTTTCATTTCGTGTATGTTTTGTATGTTCTTATTTACCAGCAACAGTTTACTTTCTATCTTTTTGTGCAGATAGGGATATCCATTTCACCTTGTTGCTATTGTGACCTTTTGATGAACTGCACAAAACACTTTTTTTTGGAATGAGTGTCTTGTGCAGTTCAACTAAAATGTCACGGGGCAACATCTCTCAATGTTGCTGGAACTGCAGAAAATGGTGATTGGAATTTCCAAAATCTCCATCAAATTCTGCTGGTAATCTCGTGCAACATTTTATTAGCTTTTGCAAGATGGGCCGTCACTGTCACCACAATGGCACTTTATTTTAGTGGAACTGCACAAAAGGATAAGCAAATTATAGTTGCACCTTACATGAGCAGGGCAGCCAACCTTAATGTTGCTGAATTTTAGTGCAACTACTAAATAAGAACGTGCCAGCTCACGAGAGCAAGTACTTCTTGCTAGCTGAATGATGCAATCTTTGCCTCATTTCAGGTGAACTGCAGAAAAAGGCGCATGAATTGAATCATGGAACTCCAGGCTGGCCTCATCCGAGTGGATTTGCAGGTTCACCACATCAAGTCGTGGCGGCATAGGGCCCCTCACACCGGTCAGTATTGTCCTTTATCAACATGATTGTGCTTTGTCATATTGTGCTAATGTTCTATTTTTTAAATAAAGCTATTCCATCGCAATATTTTCTCGTTTTGGAAATAAAGTTTGCTTCAACTAGTGCCACTATTATAGTAATCATGCTCTTTCTTATCTGTGCAAACAGGAATACTCAATTACAAATGTTGTGATGGTCAAGAGTAGTCGCCAATTTCTTGGGTTGTATGACACGGCTAGCCAAGATGGATTTAATCTCGATATTCAGTTTATCAAAAGGCTCTAATGGGTTGGTTCTGAATCTTGCAAGCTGGGAATCAATGAGATGTGTAGGCATCTTTGTTGTACTTATTGTTTGAATCTTATTTGTTGGTTCTGAATCTTGCAAGCTGGGAATCAATGAGATGTGTAGGCATCTTTGATGTACTTATTATTTGAATCTTATTTGTTGGTTCTGAATCTTACAAGCTGGGAAACACGGCATGATGATGCAGAGGACAACAACCATAACAAACAGTTCAAACTTGGTAGTATTATCTATGTGAAAGTGCGACAAATGTGCTGATCGTGTGCGTCCTGAGAATAATAATTCTAATTGTTGTGCATGTTGATCCTGTGGCACTGATAGAACGAGCCAATGCATTGCTTGTTTTAAGAATAAATTTCTATTAAATCTAATTAAATTTAAGTAAAGTGACCACTAACACTTGTTATTACAGTACCAATGTAGACCCGCTCGTGAACTGATGTGTGTCCGGAATAGGTTTCTTAATGGAGGCGTTTGAATGCGCCGAGGGTGCATGTTCTGCCGGGTGTGCAGCGGGCAAGGGAGGGGTAGTAACTATTATCGCCTATACACACTCAGTTTACTATTGAATCTAGTTCCCCAAGAGCTGAAAAACCAACTGATGCCGCTGCCTATCCACTCGTTCACTTGAAGAGACTCCAATGGCGATCCGAGGGGTGAGCCTGCTGGATATGGACTTCAGCAAGGAGTTCACCTTTGAGTTTGCCATTAAGTCCCATGGCTGCACCAAGTTGAATGTGATGTACAGCAACGATCCGGACTCGGTGAAGCTCTGCCTCGCCGAGTTCAAGCAGTACCTACAGTACGAGAAAGCACAAGGTCGCAGGACTAGACTTTGTGCCCATCCATTCGTCTCCTGACAGGGACCAGCAGATCGTGGTCGCCCAGGTATGCGTGCAGGACGAGGTTCTCGTCTACAACTGCTGTAGGGCCATCAGAGGTTCTAGAGCATTCGCCCGTTTCATCGGCAGCACCGACTACACCTTCGCTAAGGTGGAGAGAAGGAAGAACGCGACGATTCGGCCATCTGGTGCATCAAGCTTGTCAACATCCAGAAGCAATACAAGATCATCGGCAACAAGCAGGAGAAGGCCTCCGTGGTTGACCTCGCCGAGACCATCATCGACCCCTGCTATGCCAACATGAAAGAAGACAATGATACCAAGGACCTGAACACGTGGGAGGTACCTCTGAATCTAGCCTACATAACCTACATAGACAAGGACGCATACGCATGCTACGACATGTACAGGCGGATCTTGGGCATGAGGGCGTGTCTTCTTCCCGTAACCGACGAGTACACGGACAACCACAGCGTCATGATCAAGCATGCCAGGAAGGCCTAGATGTTGTACTTTATCTGTTTATAAGCACCTTTATCATCCGACTGTTTCATGCATTAGCCTATGTGTCGTAATTATCTGTTTTGTCCAAAATATTTCTTCTAAGAACCCATTAACATGTTTGCTTTTTTTAGTGGCTATTTGCCTATGTATGTAACTAGTTCACTCGTCCGTTTCAAAAAAAAACTGGTTCACTTGGCTACCGTGCTTTGAATCTCCTTCCTCCAAAATATTCCCCTTCTCAGGTGGACCCAGCAGGTCTCGTACACACATATGGGACCAACCACCTATCCAATTGTATTTCTTTATTTGTTCAATCTTTCATCCTCTTCCTATACAGCCACTGGCCATCATAGCCTATGGCGTTGGCCAGGCCATCCCTCTATTCCCACACACTGTCCGGCGGCGGCAGCTCCGCCGGCCCACCCTGCACCCAAACAAGTCAACCCTCGTACTCCCCTCCGCCTGCGTCTTCCCCGCCTCCCGGCCTGCTCGGGTCCGAGGTCTCGACGTTGACCTCTGCCTTGGTGCTCTCACCACGGCACCGCCGTCTGTCGTTCCCAACATGGTCAGCAAAACAAGAGGAATTGAGAGACAACTATTCATCGAGAGGCTGACAGTCCCGGGCCCACCAGGTCCATGGCCCAGTTTTTGTTGTTTAACATGGGCAGCCGACAACATGTTTCAACATTTTTTGGATCCAACAGGTATCAAGCGGCCTCTGGTCCTCCCAACCTAGCTTGTCTATAACATTAGCAGCCCAAGTTATGTTTATTTTTTCAAGATGACACACAACTCAGTTCTATTTTTCTATAAGAATGCAAAACTGAACCTATGTCTTCTATAAGAATGCAAGACTGAACCTATATTTATATCTTATTTTATTGCACACATATATATATATATATATTAGAAACAACATAAGGTTCCGTTAAACCTGTCGTTCGTCCAACCATTTTATAGACCTTCCCACTTCCTTTATTTTTTGTTTTTCATTAATCCTATATCTGAATTTTCTCCCACTTTTGTTTTCGATGTAAACTGAGTTTTCTCCCAGTACTTTTCCCTGGAACCAACTCAACTATCCCACATCTAGCCTAAAAAATAATAATACCCCATGTCCTATTAACTCATCAAATTAAAATGATATTTTATTTTGTAAATTGAAAGTTCTAACAAAATAATAATAATTGTTTATATATAACTTGGCAAGTTAACTCCTAGTGATTGCATACATATGCTTGCAAAGATTTTACTAACCAATGCAGTAATAGACGTGCAATCATGTGTTTATGTTTTTATAACATTTCTCCGTCCAGCCCAACGTGATATTTTCACCCAGCCCAGCAAGTCCATGAATTTCGAGAAAAATGCAAATGGGCTTTAAATTTTACCATATATATGAACGGGCAGCATAGATGCTACATCATTGCTTCACCCAGCCCACCATATGGACTAAACAAACTAATGGACTGGCTGACATGTGGGCCAGTAGGTCGAAGCCTAAGCAAGGCGTTGGATTTACATCCAATGGTTGGCATTCTTCTTTAATCTCTCGTCTTCTGCCCCCAGCGCTGCCGGCACCGCCTGCTCCAGCCTCTGGCATCTAGCGGCGTTGTTTTGCACGCCTCGCAGCAAAACGCTACCCCGCCGATGGCTAGGCCATCCCTCCACTCTGCACCTCCTATTATTCTCTGCCGAGTGTAGGCCCACACCGCACCCGAACCAGTCAAGTTTCCCACTCATCTCCGTCTGTGACTCCACTGCCGTGTCTTCCCCATCTCCGGGTCGTTCCAGTCTGGGGCCTCGCCGTCATCCACCGCCTCGCTGCGCTCGGCGCGGTGTGGTCAATAAGCGAGACTCATCGGAAGAGGACTGGACGTGGAGAGCCTGACGGCTGGGACCCATGAAATCCATGGTCGCACGCAAGGAAAGTTCCTCCTTATTAAGTTGTTTCCTCCCCCTGACAGCTGGGACCCACCGGCTGTATCTTCGCTCGAAAGGAAGTGCCTCCTTGTTATGCAAAAAAAATCTTTTGCTCCCGATGACAGCTGGGACCCGGCAGATTTGGTGGCTGACTTGTGGGCCTACTAAGCAGACGTGTACGCAGGGCTTTGTCAACTTAATCAACAAATGATTCTAGCAGCTGGACTTTTGGATGTTAATCCAATAGCTGTGCTCCTTCTTCAACCTCTGTTCTTGCTCCTGTCTCCCATGGGTGGTAATGCTACCGCGCACCCGAACCAGTCAAGTTTCCCGCTGCCCTCCATTTGCGACTCCATTGGCCCGTCTTCCCCATCTCTGGGTCGTTCCAGTCTGGGGCCTCGCCGTCGTCCACCGTCCTTAGTGCGCTCAGCATGGTGTGGTCAACATGGTAAACAAACGAGAGTCATCGGAAGATGACTGTACATTAGAGGCTGACAGTGGGGACGCACCATGCCCATGGACGCATGCATGCAACTGCATCCTTTTTACCCTGAAAAATAATGTTTTCTCCCCCTGACTGTTCGGACCCACCAGCTACATCTTCACACGCAAGGAAGTGCGTCCTTATTACGGGCAAAAATATCCTCTCGATACCGGGACCCAAAGCTATATCTTCACACACAAGGAAGTGCGCCCTTATCCTCCCCGACATCTGGGACCCACCGGTCAAGGCGCACGTATCGCTGGTTCCGCCTCTTGTCAAAACGCAGTAATGCATACATACCGGTCGATCGGTCTCTCTGCAAGTATGAACCGTGGTAGAGTAGTAGCGGCACATGTCATAGTAGAGCCCCCCACGTAGCAGTTCAGACTGTCCCGTCTAAACCGTGTACACGTACATATAGCCACATGCCAAAGAATACGACCACGTACGTACATACGGGCGGGGTCTCAAACGACTACTCGCGCATACGTACGGCCAGGGCTCGTGTACATGGCTGGTTCGGAATGGAGAAACTGTGTCATCGTCGTTTTCATGGGGAGGCAACGGAATACGTCGTGTTCATCGGGAGGCAACGAAACGCATGCTGTTCATCGGGACCCAACCGGCTTGACGGAATAGCCGATGGAAACGAGGCCTGACATACCGCAGAACGGATGAAACGGCCTTGTGTTCGACCGGCCACGGCCGAAACGGGATCCTGTTCATCGGGAGGGGTCTGACGTACCGCAAAACAAAGGAAACAGACTTCTCTTGAACCTCCTACAGTCGAAAAGGGGTCTTGTTGATCGGGAGGGGTGTGGCGTACCGCCAAACGGAGGAAACGGACTTGTGTTGGAGTGCTACGGTCGAAACGGGGGTCCTGTTCATCGGGAGGTGTCGTGGATTTGTCACGACAGATGTCCTAGTGTGAGGACTTAGTCGTGATGCCAGCACATCTATGTGGTAGCTTGAGAGGGGTTGATTGGGATGAGAGACGCGAGGCGGATCAACACACAAGACAAGGATTTAGACAGCTTCGGGCCCCGGGAAACATCATCTGATAATAGCCTTACATGCATGCTGTTGCGGCTAGGTCTCATATGCTCATGAGGGAGTTGCCGCATAAACTGGCTCTCCTCTTTAGTTGTGTCTAGCCTTAGAGATTATTTCTTCTCTTGGGATGCCCTACCCCTCCTTATATAAGTTGAAGGGGCGGGTTACATGACTAGTCCTAGTAGGATTAGAATTACTCTATTACAAGTGGAGTCCTAGTCTTGCTTCCTTTGTAAGGGAGTATTCCTTACGCTTTCCTCTTAAACCGGCCCACCATAACATGAGCCGGCCTTCTGGGCCTTGGGCCTAGTCCTCTATCTGACCCGCTGTCGGGGCCATCAGTGAGTCGCCAGGCTCGTGAGTCGTTAGACCAGTGAGCCGCCAGACTCGTGAGTCGCCAATCCTCCGGCGGGTTACCAATGAAACCCCAAGTCCCAGCCGGGTCATATATCCGGCCGGGTCATACCGCGGGGTATATCCCCGACATTAGCCCCCAGTTTAATTTGGATTTATCCATGTTAAACTGATCCTGCAAAATAACTCAAGAACAAATTTGACAGGTTGTGCTCTGGATTAAAAACTGAGCCGGCACCCGATCATCCTTAAGTCCTTGTCATTTCCTCCCTTTAGAAAGTCCGGGTCAATAGACCAATTTCATAGTCAATTTGCTTGTAGCAGAAATATTGTAAAAAGAATCCATTTTAATCGGCTTTCAATGCTCTGACTTGAAAAAAGTATTGGTCTTGAAATATTCAACTAATACTCAGCCGGCTTGAAAATGTAGAAACTTGCCGAGTTATGATTACCAAAATCACTCGTTTGTCAATATTGATGGAACCGGGTCATAATTATTGCGAACATCAAGCTTGAAAGCGTTCCTCCCTTATATGCATATCACTTGTAGCTCCCAAGTCTTAAGAAGGGAGCATAGTAACAGCTTAAGACTTGCTTCAATATAAATGTTGCCGGCTGAAAAGATCCAAGTTGTTCATCTCAATCACTAGTCAAACTGAATATTCCAAATATGTAGCCCCCAAGTGTCGGGTTGTCATGGTTGCAGCAACCTGGGACTTGTAATTGCCTTATGCTCATAAAAACTTCAACCAATGTAGCCCCCAAGGGCCGGGTCATTATGCAATAATGAGCAGGGACTTTGTAGATATGATCATGTAGACTTGAGCAGCAACGTGTAGCCCCCAAGGTCCGGCTCAGCAAGACAATACTGAGGTGGGACTTTATATATACTTCATTGAAAATAACGTCATATGATGTAGCCTCCATCATAGGGCTTGAACCCACGACCACAAAGTTAAGAGCCTTGTGCTCTACCAACTGAACAATGGACCCTTCAATATAATGGATTAAGGCTTGTGTACTTTGAATTTTTGACAGGAGCAATTGGTAGCCCCCAAGGGCCGGCTCATTACGATGTGATGAGTCGGGTCTTCAATAAGGCGAGCAAAAAATGACTTTCCATTAGCCCCCAAGTGCCATGGTGCATGCTTGGAGCGACATGGGACTTCCATATTTGATATAATCATGATTTGAATAATGTAGCCCCCAAGTGCCGGGTCGTATGCCTGCAGCGACTCGGGACTATTCCTTCCATTGTAGAATAAATCATATCCATTGATAAAGAAATAATAGCCATTGCGCTGAAGCGACTTTAAAAACCTTAATCATAATACTGGTTATTGATAACCATAATAAAAATCCAGCCATGTTGGCTATTCAAGATTTGAATAATATAATCCGATATGAAAACCTCAATCATTCAATATCATCATGAAAATCTAGCCAATTTTGGCTATTAAAGATTTGAATACCTTATCGGTTGACAAGTAAATCCGGAGTTTAAATACCCGGCGGCTCTTGGCCGATAGCGACTTAATACGCATCCATTGTAATCCGGGGTTTTTGTAACCCGGCGGCTTATAGCCTTTAACAATCAAGAACTGATAACATCAATTGGAAACATCAATTTTGATGATGGCTTGAACTTAATCATTTATGTAAGCCATATCTCTGCATGTTCTGCACAAACTTTAAATAACATATGCCCTGGTGACTTATCATCAAAAGCTAGGGTGGGTAACAACCCAATATAGTCTTATGTAATACTGAAAAGACTAAGCAAGGCCATTCAAGCCTAAACATACTGGCGACTTAAAGTCAAAAGCCAGGGCGGGTTATCAAACCTCACATATTTATATAACCAGGAAAACATACCTGTAGAATTGACTTATACTGCCGGCTTACATCGCCATATGCAGTGAAGGTAACAATCTAATGATTTATAAGCGCATGATTTCAATGGCGCAATCCAATATGTGATGGCGACTTAACGTCAAAAACCAAGGCGGGTTATCAAACCTCGCATATTCATCCAACAATTCAGAACATACGTGAAGAATTGGCTCAATTTGCCGGTTTACAGCGCCACATCCAGTGAGTGTGACAACCCAAGTATTCATAAGCGCATAATCCCAATTGCACAATTCAAAGTATTCTGGCGACTTACAGTCCATAGCCAGGCGGTTTACCAAGCCCAAAATATTCATACCATTATTGAAAGACATACCTGTAGATTAATACCATTGTGATTTCGTAATAATTATAATCCGGGGCCAGTATCAACTGGAGTCATGAAATATCATCATTTTGATTGCTCAAGGCAAAATATCCTAGCGACTTAAAGCCTGCTTATCAGGGTGAGTTATCAAACCCAAAGATGCTCAATGAAGAGTCATATAATCAAGGCTACATGGCATGTGAAATCAGTTCATACTGCCGGCTAACAGCGCCATATGCAGTAAGGGTAAATATCCCAAAACTTAGAGCACAACACTTCCAAGTATATAAGATCATCATACACTGGCGACTTATAGTCCAAAGCCAGGCCGGGTTAATAAACACCGGGTAATTTCATATATGAACCATAAGGCAGCATAGCCCTCATCGGTTTTCAATAATGTATTAACATGTCACAAAAGACGAACCTCAAAAAATGTTCAAAAATAAATCAAAATATAAAAACAAGGCTTTTCATAGTCTCCCAAGCGTTCAAATCAAGTGCTTTCAAAGGGCCGCATAGCCGCTAAGTTAAACCTTCATGCAAACCTTATAAGCCGGGCCTCACATGACCAATCGTCATTTTAATTTTGACAAGTTCAGGGTTTGTATAAGATTGACTTGTCAAAAGTACGGTGGGTCATTCCAGTCAAACTAGGCGGAGTGGTAAACTTAAAAAGGCAGGATAACCCGGGTTTTTAGGTGAATACACCTGGCTTCCAAGCCTGGCTTCCAAGCCTATTACAAGGGTCGTAAAAACTCTTGTGTGTTGAACAAATAGCCCCCAAGTAATATTTCATTCCAGGCGTACAAGCCGGATGAATATGGTAATCACAGCTATGCTCAATGAGCAGGAGGCCCCCAAGTATTTAGTAATCAAGGCGTACAAGCCGGATCAAGAGGGTAGTCATAGCTATTCTTAGTGAGCAGGAAGCCCCCAAGTGACCATAATAAGATAAGCCCATAAGGCAGAATAGCCATGTTTGAACCGCGCATCATGGCAGCAAGTTCTCTTTGGCAACCTTTAATTTTTCCTGAGAACTCGAACTTGCGAGAGATGAATTCTTTTTGAACCAGAATTTTGAACCGGATATTGAGAGCTTCAAAGCTTTGTGAGAGACAATTTTCCTTTGAACCGGATTTTAAACCAGAATCTTCTTTTTGAGCCGGAAATTTTCTAACAGCCTTTAAATTTTCATCAACATAACAGCAGCCTCCGGGACCGGGTTATTTTTCCCTCCAATGACCTGGAGTTCTTGAATTTCACTGAAACTTGCCAATTCCACCAAGTCATGTCATTGTAGCCCCTGAGTCTTAATACTACTCAAGGAGTTGGCTTGAGACTCTCCATACTTGATCGTGGTATGAACCGGCATATAGTTGAACAACGGATTGCTGAAATATGTTAAATCTCGACAGGTTATAAATGACCCTGTCCATTGATCCATCCGATGTAGGCAAGGGCCATAGTTTGATGGTCTCCTTTGCAATTATGAATTCTGCATAAGAATTTGCACAAACGAGAGTAATTGTTCTCGACGAAACTACAAATGTATCAATAGAAATTTGATAGGATGGATTTCATCTGATATGTTTTATCAAGAATTATCAGTTGTAGGGTTGCAGCAACGATGACAGAGGTGGCAGCTTAAAACGCGGCACCGGGCGACTCAGAAGGGATCCTCCGGTCGTGTTTGACCCTTTTTTTGTCAGCACTTTGCCCATTTTGACTTTTCTTTTTCAACCTACCTCCTCCTACCCTTGCCTTTCACCAGCAGAGGAACGGGTGAGAGCAGGGACGAGGCTAAGCAGGCGGCTTGTCGAGGCCTAGGGGCACCGGAAAGATGGAGGAAGCGGCGTAGGGAATGGAGCGGGCGCGGCGGCTTGGAGTCAGGCACGGCGGCTTAGAGCGCCGCGAGCCCATCCAATAAGGCGGAAGTGCAGTTGGTTCATAGCATCGGTGAGGCAGCCAGCGTCCTAGGCCAGAGGCAACCCAGAGGTGGTCGGGTTGGCTCACAGCCGCACAGGCCAGAGGTGACCCGGAGACGGCCGGGTTGGCCCACAACGGCTCGAGGCCTTCTCCAGCGAGGGCGAAACATGGAAAATCGACACTGTGGCGGCTAAGCGCGTGGTGGCGAGCCGGCAGAGGTGGCATGTGACGCGAGGCCAGGCCCAAGGCTGCGGCGACTTGAGGCAGAGGAGCAAACCATTGGCGGCTCGGCAAGGTCGCAGCGACTATGGCATGCGGCTGCCGAGGCTGGTTTAAAGGCGGAGGCGACAGCGGCTCGGAGTAGTCGACTGCGACGCTGGTTCAGACGAAATAGGGCTGCGGCCTTCAAGGCGGCTTGGCGAGTACCGGCGGAGGCAAAGACGTCGGTGGAGATCACGGCGGAGACCACGACAGCGGCGACTCGCCGTGGCGGAGCAGCGACTCACTGGAGACCGCGGTGGCTAGCGGCTCAGGCGACGGGCGTGCGGGCGCAGACACCAGCCGCAGCAGCCGGCAGAGGCTGCTTCCAGGCCAGGGCGCGGCGCAGCGAAACTGGGGCTGAGGGCAGCTCGTCGGAGGTGACTTGGTGGTTGTCGGTGTCAAAACCGGCGGATCTCGGGTAGAGGGTCCCGAACTGTGCGTCTAGGCGGATGGTAACATGAGACAAGGGACACGATATTTTTACCCAGGTTCGGGCCCTCTCGATGGAGGTAATACCCTACTCCTGCTTGATTAATATTGATGATATGGGTAGTACAAGAGTAGATCTACCACGAGATCAAGGAGGCTAAACCCTAGAAGCTAGCCTATGGTATGATTGTTGTTCGCCCCACGGACTAAAACCCTCCGGTTTATATAGACACCGGATAGGGTTAGGGTTACACAGAGTCGGTTACAATGGTAGGAGATCTACATATCCAGTATCGCCAAGCTTGCCTTCCACGACAAGGAAAGTCCCATCCGGACACGGGACGAAGTCTTCAATCTTGTATCTTCATAGTCTTGGAGTCCGGCCGTGATGATAGTTCGGCTATCCGGACACCCCCTAGTCCAGGACTCCCTCAGTAGCCCCTGACCCAGGCTTCAATGACGACGAGTCCGGCGCGCATATTGTCTTCGACATTGCAAGGCGGGTTCTTCCTCCGAACACTTCAGAGAAGGTTTTGAACACCAGGATAGTGTCCGCTCGCAAAACAAGTTCCACATACCACCGTAGAGAGAGAATAATTTTTGCAAAGATCTGGCCGACGTATTCCGCGGGCGTGACATCACACCACGGCCAGGCCGTTATACGAATCGTTTTTACTGTTCCACCTTAAGCTGCGTTTAGCGAGGCGGTTTCCTTGGCACGCCTTATCAAAGCGTAGATCGTGCCCCTTATTCCGGGATTCTCATTAATACGGGCGTGGGTAACCCAACCGCGTTCGCTGGCACGCCTCCTCTATCGGCGAGTCCTAATCGACCACGGGAGGGCTCTCGGTATTCAACCTCTTTACAACGAGACCAAGGCCCTCTTCTTTTTCCACCTCCATCGAAGTTCGCCTCGCGCCGAGTTCTAACAGCCAAAGCTTCAGATTTAGGCGCTTCGGACCTTCGATGATGTCCGGCTCCGACCAGCTCGGCCGATGGATGTCTTCCTCCATCAAAGAAGAAGATGTGCTAAAGCTGCGAGACGCCAGGTACCTAACCGGCGAGATTTCGCATTGGCTGCCTGCTCCAGGGCAGGTCATTCCCACTCCCGAGCCCGGCGAGAGCGTGGTATTCGTGTCTCACTTCCTTCGGGGTTTACGCTTCCCAACGGATCCCTTTGTGCGGGGGCTCATGTTTTATTATGGGCTGGATTTCCATGACTTGAATCTGAGTCCATCCTCCATATCTCGTCATTCATTGTCGTATGTGAGGCCTTCCTCCATATTACCCATCACTTTGGATTGTGGCTCAAGACCTTCAAGGTGGAGCCAAAGATGATCAAGGGGCAACAAGCAGAGTGCGGAGGGGCGGTCATAAGCAAGTGTGCTGATGCTCCGTGGCCTGAGGGCTCTTTTCAAGAGGAGCTTGGTTTGTGGCAACGGGAGTGGTTTTATATCACTGCTCCTGTGGGCACCAAATGGGTGGCGCTTCCGCCTTCGCCAGTCCACCACAACGGCCGGGCGTCATGGGTCAACAAGGGGCTCGACTGTGGGCCGTCCAAGGACGTTCCTCATTCCAGGCCGTGTTGAGACCTCCAAGAAAGAGAGATCAATTTGGTCGCAGTGGCGCGAGTTATGTTGATTCGGCGCCTATACGCCTGCAAACGTCGCCCCCTCCATCTATGGGAATTTAATCCGGAGGGACCACGAGCTCTCCAACATTTTATGGGTACGACACCCGTGGAGATGTATAAACTGTTCTTCGGATCACAAGAGAAGTGTCCGGACCTGACTGAGGACGCAGGACTAAGCTGCAATCGCCCAGATACTCAAGTAAGTAGTCCTGTACCCGGACAGGCTGTCTGTTCATTTATCATAAACTTGCCCTTAAAGGAGCTGTTTCTTGAACAGGAGTGGATAGCAAAGGCAAAGTTGATAAGGTGTCCGGCTCCCCTCCCAAAGACCACGCCGGATCCCATGCTGACCAAGATGTTGAAGGCCGCGCCTTTTAAAGAAGGCGAAGGTGGGAGCAGGGAAGCAACTGCCTCCACGAAGGAGGCTTCTGAGGAAGGAGGGATCAAAAGTCCCACCCTCCAAGGAGATAAGAGGACCGCTTCGGAAGATCCGTAGGTCAAGGCTTGAAAGAGGGGAAATAAATCTTTGTCAAAGAGTCCGGCGCTGGGAAGTATCCCAGCCGCACTATTTTCCCAAGGGGATCATCCCTCCAGCGAACCGTAAGTAAAAAGAAGGGGTTTTGTAAATAAGGAACATCCCTGTATTTATTTCTGAAGATAACCGAAATTGTACCTTGTAGTTCGGATCTCAACCCTTCTCAGCAGAGCTCGTCTTCAGGGGATCTTCTTCCGGAGATGATGGAGAGCGAAACGCCTCCACCTGTCGCACCCTCATGCGAGGCGGACGACCCTGAGGTGTCGTCACGGAGGGTTTCCCCAAGTCCGGCGGGGCCGGAAGGTCCGGCGCCAACTGGCGTGCGGTCGGAGGAGCTGAAGGATCTGCTCGGGCGAGCGGCTATCTCAGAAGATCACCGTGCGCTAATGGGCACGGTGATTGAAAGGATTGCATCGGTGGAGAGCGGATTGCATGAAGCCGTCAGAAGCTTACTGACGGGGTTCAAGGTACGCAAAAATGATGTACCTTCTGACAGTTATGCATATAGAATGCGCCCTGTATAGATAGTAGCCCCTGAGACTCGGTATGTTGTCAAAATTGACAGCTGCGTCGAGGATCATAATCTCAGTTGTAACATATCGCCGCTCCTAAATAGGTGGCGGGCGTCCGTACAGCCGGATCGATGAATATGCCGAACTAAAGCGGCAACCTGACGAGGCGGATGCGGACATCGCGCTGGTCAATAAATGGTTTGACGAGTCACAAGGTATGCGACTTCTACGCGAACACCTGGTAAGGGAGCTTGATGCCCATGCCTTACTACTTGTATGCTTAATGCAGGTGGTGCTGCTGCTGTGGAGGAGCTGCGGGCGGAACTCGCCCGAGCGAAGGAGCAAGCCAGAAATAGTAATGTTACGCTTTAAGGGCGGCCAAGAGCTAAAAGCCGAACGGGCTGCTCACTGCCAAGAAGAGGAAATGGCCGATATGGCCAGAAAGTTGAAGAATACTACCGACCGCTGCGAGGTTCTTGAAAAAGAACGTCAAGCGGAGAAAGAGGGCCTGAAAAAGGCCACCCCGAATCCAAGGATGCCCGTTCCGCTTTGAGAGCTGCTAAGGAGGAGTTGAGTCAGGCCGGGGCTATTGCGGCTGGAAAACCGTTTCTGCTGCGGAGGAAATATACGGATCCGAAGTATGCTCAGTTGGACAAGTTGTGGAGTTCGGAGGATGCTTATCTGGACTTAGCGGCGAGCGCTACGGACGCGATTGAGCACTTCCGAGGCCAGAAGGGGCACAGAAGGGAAGAGCTATATTGGTCGCAATTCCATAGTCCGGAGCGTCCTCTACCGTTGAACGATCGGTTGGCCGAATGGGCTGAGCTGAATCGATTATCCGGACTTGCCATGAAGCATGTCATGACTCATTTGTGGCCAAAGCGGACCCCAAATCAAGAGTTATTTTGGCTTAGTGCAGCAGTTCCTTGGTGCGGTACCGCGTATCAACGCAATGAACGATCGGCGTGTATTGAGGGAGCGCGGCTGGCTCTTGCCCGTGTCAAGACATACTGGGCGGAGATGAAGGCCACCGACGTTGCGTCCCAAGATTCGGACAGAAGCCGAGTACCTGCCGAGCACTATTTTGAGGAAGTCCTGCAGGGCGCTCGTTTAATAGAGACGCAGTGCTCGAAGGATATTGTGTTTAAATGACATGTATGATTTGTGAAAACAATGGTTCAATATCATATAAGGGCTTTTTATACTTGTGCATTCAAGTAGTAAACTACTCCCTGTGCGGCTGTTGATGTATATGTATATATAACCTGAAAGATGGCAGTCCTTGGCTTCAGCCCCCACGCACATAGTGCGGGGGTGTTTGCAAAGAAGGCGCTTTTCACACTTAATCCAACGTCTTGGTCCTATTAAGGAGGTGGTAGCGTAGCAAACTAGGCAACCGGACTATAATGCTTTATCACTTTCACTTAGCCATAGGAGTTCGAGGGTGGGGCTACTATATAGCCCCTGGGGGCACCGCACTCTCCCGAATTCGGGGTGCGTATGTGCCTGACCGAAAACGGTCCTTCATTAATGCGGAGGAATTCTAAACATTCCGATGGGTCATCGAGTGGTTGACCAGTCTCTCGCTATATCATGACAGTCAGTTTTCGGCTTTCTCTACTGAGGTGCTCGCCCGGCGAACCGGGCACAATCGCAGAGAGTTCTCCCCGGTGCCGCGTTAGCCGATAGAACGGAACGTAAGGCAGCAAAACACAGGAGCCGGGCAAACCCAACATTTGACCAAAGACATGATTCCGAGCTGATGCATATAAGGCCTAACTCGAGACGTTGAACACTCCCTAAGGTATTCGGTCTTTATAAAAACGGGCAGAATAATGCCCTAAGCCCTCGGTGTCCGTGCACGCCGCATAAAAATTCTGGTGCGGCCGATGCCAAAACGCCAGCCTCCTCCTCGGTTATAGTAAGAAACCGGGGATGTATATCAACAAGAGACAATAAAAAGGTTTACGCAGGGTCTTAATCTGAAAAGAATCCTTGCAACGGGTCCCTACTTCACGTCTGCGCATGTGTCTCCGTTGTGCCGTATCCTGGACGGGTGTAGCACGTTGTTCATCTGTAAAAGAGAGGAACTTAGTTGAAAATAAAAAAGATTGTGCGAAAAATGTACTTTATATTAAATAAACAGAGTACGGTTTGCAAGGTGAATAAAATTGAGCTTTATTGTCTCTTGTTGTACATGTGTGCAGCCCCTTGTACGGGGTTATGCCGCTAGTAGGCGCCGGACTCGTCTAGCCGTGTCCGGGTTCGAATGACCTATTCAGTGCTTTGATTAGCGGAGCCGAATTGGCGTGGGGCTGTCAAGGCAGTCTCACGTTCTTCCATGCTCGAGTAACACTTAATACTCCCTTTTAATGAGATGATGCCGCGTGGACCGGCATTTTAAGTGTAAGAGATGCATAATGCGGTATTGTGTTAAAGCGGGCGAAAGCTTCGCCCCAAAGAGTGCTTGATAGCTACTTTCGAATGGGGCGATGTGGAAGGTTAATTTTTCACGGCGGAAGTTGTCGGATGAGCCGAACACAACTTCTAGCAGTAGGGAGCCCGTACAATGGGCATACAGGCCTGGCATTACCCCCTTGAAGGAGGTGTTGCTATGGCGAAGTTTGGTTGGGTCTATCTCCATTCTGCGGATTGTGTCCTGATATATCAGGTTTATGTCGCTGCCGCCATCATGAGGACTTGTGTAAATTGGAATCCGTCGATTATAGGATCCAATGTCAAGGCAGTCCATTCTGCGTTCCGGATACTTTCGGAATAGTCCTGATGGTCGAAGGTGATTGGTTTTGACAACCAGTGTTGGTACTCCGCTAGGGTAGTTTGTGCGGCGCGCATCTTAATGGGCGCCACTCTGTTTTTCCCTTTTATCACGTGAAGTGAGTTTACTGTTTTAACCTCTTGTGGGAAATTCTTTTGTTTTCCGGTGCTCTGCTTGTGGGGTTCATCATCGTCCTCGCTTGGTGTGTCGAGCCTTGTGTTCGGCATTGAGTCTGCGGATCGCTTGAAGACCCAACAATCTCTGTGGGTATGGTTTGCAGGCTTCTAGAGTATCGTGGATTTGGCATATCTTGTCCAAGATTTTGTTTAAGTTGGATAGCTCATCGCTATTGTCCTTAAGGGGCAGTTTTTTATTGTTTTGCCGTGAGCTTTTGAATCCGGCGTTGACTGTCGTGCTCTTTGGACCGTTCCTCTTAATCCGGCGCTGGTCCTTGCTGCGTCGTGGTTTTCCATTTCCATCCCTTACTTCGGATGTACTTGGGTCGCTGGTAATCGCATCTTGCCAGCCAACTATCCTCTCCCGTGCAAAAGCGGGTCATGAGGCTTGTCAATGCAGCCATGGTTCTCGGCTTCTCCTGGCCGAGGTGTCTGGCGAGCCATTCGTCTCGGACGTTGTGTTTGAAAGCTGCTAAGGCTTCGGCGTCCGGACAGTCGGCTATTTGGTTCTTTTTGGTGAGGAACCTGTTCCAGAATTTGCGAGCTGATTCTCCGGGTTGTTGAGTTATATGACTTAAATCGTCTGCATCCGGAGGACGGAGATAAGTCCCTTGAAAATTTGCCCGAAAAGCATCCTCGAGCTCTTCCCAACTTCCAATGGTATTTTCAAGGAGGCTTTTGAGCCAATGCCGGGCTGGCCCTTTGAGCTTGAGGGGTAAATATTTTATGGCGTGGAGATCATCTCCTCTAGCCATGTGTATGTGGAGGATGTAATCCTCAATCCAGACTCAGTGGTCTGTTGTTCCGTCAGATGCCTCTATGTTTACGGGTTTGAATCACTGGGAATTCGTGATCCAGGCACCTCATAGGTGAAACACGGGGGTGTGCGGCACCCCTATATTTGGGTGTGCCGTGATGTTCGGATATTTGGCGTGTTGCATTGCTTTGAAGAGCTTGCTTTCTCGGCCCATAGATGGACCTAACTGGGCCATCCTTTTGATGTGAATCCTTATGCGGATCGCATACCGGCTTGTGTGCGGTGCCATTTGCCGCTCTCTGTTTGCCATGGGGTCGTCCATCCGACCGGGTGGCTTTCTTGCTTTTTGATTGTGGGGGCTCTACGGCCTCCTCATCAAATTCGGGCAGTAGTTTTCTCTTTGGGTAGCTCTTTGTTCGGCGATCGTCGCCAGATTTGTCTCAAGGGTGTTGAATACTTTGCTCCATCTGATTCTCGAGTGCATCTTTCGCTGTTTTGAGCTTCCGCTTGCTTTTTCAGGCTACGCAGTGGCGACGAGCCTTTTGTGGAGGTTCTTCTGCTCCAACAATTTGTCCGGCGTGAGATCGTCCGGACTGTTATCTTCGCCGGGGACGGATTGTTTATCCGAGTTGTCCTGTTCGGACGGTTGCTCGATAGCATGTTCGTCGTCCACCGGTTCGCCCTGCTCTATGGCTGGGTCTTTGTCGAGGCGGGACTTTGTGCGGCATTTACGTTGCCGTTTTGACTGCTTTTCGAGGGATTTACCCTTCGTAGCGTCCCGTTGTTCCTCGTCGTCACTTCCTTTAGGTGTATCCACCATGTATACATCATGGGATGAGGTGGTTGTCCAGCATCCTATAGGTGCTGGTTCATGGTTGTCTCCTACATCGTCGTCCATACTGTCGTGGAATTGTCACGGCAGATGTCCTAGGGTGAGGACTTAGTCGTGAGGCCAATACATCTATGTGGTAGCTTGAGAGGGGTTGAGCGGAATCGAGAGACGCAACACAAGACAGGGATTTAGACAGCTTCGGGCCCCGGGAAACATCATCCGGTAAAAACCCTACATGCTGTTTGAGGCTAGGTCTCATTATCATCACGAGGGAGTCGCCGTAAACCGGCTCTCCTCTTTGTGTCTAGCCCTAAGATTGTTTCTTCTTGCTTGTAGCCTCTCCTCTTTGGGGAGCCCTGCCCCTCCTTATATATGTTGAAGGGGCGGGTTACATGTGGAGTCCTATTAGGATTAGGACTAGTCTATCTCTAATGCAAACCGAATACAAGTCCTGGTCTTAACTCCTTGTAAGGTAAATATTCCTCATGCTCTTTCCTCTTAAACCGCCCACAATAGATGAACCGGCCTTCAAGAAACGACAGATGGGCCACCGGGTCTTGTCGCTCCTCTGACCCTTCAGCCGGGTCACCAGTGAGTTACAACGTCCTGGCGGGTTGCTGGTAAATTGCCAAGTCTGGGCGGGTCACCAGATGAATATCTCCAAGTGCCAGCGGGACCTCAAATAAACCGCCAAGTCCGGCCGGGTTACTTTCGGCCGGTTTACACCGCGGGGTATATCCCCGACACATACCGTCGATGTCTTCGGAGTCGAAGTCGAGCACGTCGTGTAAGCTTTCGACAGTGGCTACAAAGTGGGTGGTGGGTGGGCGTTGAATTTCTTCGTCGTCCGCATCCCAACCTTCCTGACCATAGTCCGGCCAGGGCTCTCCTGATAAAGAGAGAGACTTTAGTGATTTCAAGATGTCGCCAAAGGGCGAGTCATGACAGATGTCCGCGGCAGTGAACTCCATGACCTGCGCCCAATCGGATTCGATCGGCAGGGGGCGCGGAGGGTTCGAGTCCGGAGAGGAGTCCGCACCTTGGAGTCACGGTCTTCGCAGCGACAGGGATGGAGTTCGGCTCAATCGCCGTTGAGATTGTAGCCCCCGAGGCGGTGTCCAACCACTCGTCCTCGATCGGGGGAGTCGGCTCCGAGCTAAGGGTCGGAGCGGACGCTGGTGCGGCCTCCAGGGCACTGTCCGGCGGCAGAGCTAGATCGTGCCCATCGAGACAGTGCGGCGTGCTTGGTTGTGGCTCGAATCCGTCGAAGATCAAGTCTCCGTGGACATCGGCCGTATAGTTCAAGCTTCCAAATCTGACCTGATGGCCAGGGGCGTAGCTTTCGATCTGCTCCAGATGGCCAAGTGAATTGGCCCGCAGTGCAAAGCCGCTGAATACGAAGATCTGTCCGGGGAGAAAAGTCTCACCCTGGACCGCGTCGTTGTTGATGATCGAAGGAGCCATCGGGCCTATAGGTGACGACTCAGATGAACTCTCAATGAAAGCACCAATGTCGGTGTCAAAACCGGCGGATCTCGGGTAGGGGGTCCCAATAAGGCGTCTAGGCGGATGGTAACAGGAGACAAGGGACACGATGTTTTTACCCAGGTTCGGGCCCTCTCGATGGAGGTAATACCCTACTCCTCGCTTGATTAATATTGATGATATGGGTAGTACAAGAGTAGATCTACCACGAGATCAAGGAGGCTAAACCCTAGAAGCTAGCCTATGGTATGATTGTTGTTCGTCCTACGGACTAAAACCCTCCGGTTTATATAGACACCGGATAGGGTTAGTGTAACGCCCCGGATTCGATGCGCTAGGTGTCCGTCAGTTATACGCCGTCTTTGCCATGTCATGTGCTTGCGTGTTGCACTTTGCCATGTCATCATATGCATTTCATACCATGTCATCATGTGCATCTCATTTTGCATACGTGTTCGTCTCATGCATCCGAGCATTTTCCCGTTGTCCGCTTTTCCAATCCGGCACTCCTATGTCTCCGGCGCCTCTTTTGCCTCTTTTAGGTATGCGGGTGTTAAACGTTCTCGGAATGGCCCGAGGTTTGTCAAGCGGCCTTGGTATACCACCGGTAGACCGCCTGTCAAGTTTCGTGCCATTTGGAGGTCGTTTGATACTCCAACGGTTAACCGGGTAACCGTAAAATCCCCCTTCTCTTTGCAGCCCAACACCCCTTCCAAACTGGCCCAAAACCCATCTAACTCCCCTCCATGCTCTTGGTCATTCGATCACGATCGCGTGGCCGAAAACCGCTCCTCATTTGGACTCTCCTAGCTCCCTCCACCTATAAAAACGTCTTCCCCTCTCCTTTTCGGATCATTTCCCCCCCGAAACCCTAGCTTTTCCCTCTCCGCCGCCGGACGCGTCCGCCCCCGGCCGAACACGTCCAGCCAGCCACGTCGCCCGACCAATGGGCGCGTGACATGTTGCCCCGCCGCCGTTTTCGTCCAATCCCGCGCCACCACCTCAGCGCCGCCGCCTCCGCGCCCAACCATGTGCAACCACGTCGCCTCCCTAGTGCCCCACTTCGCCGCGCCCGCTCAGCCCATCCGCTGCCCGCCTGCTGGCCGGAGCGGCCCGAGCCGCCGCCAGCTCGCAGGAGCTCGCGCATCCGAGCCCGCTCAAGCCGCCGGAGCCGCCGCCTCGCCGGCGACCTGCCCCGACGGCATCTCCCCGTCCCGCGCCACCTCCCAGGCCGGCCCTCGTGCTCTCCTCCCGTTCTGCTCTCCGTCTCATTACCTCTCTCTCCCTCACCTTCGATCTCTCTCTCTCTCTCTCTCTCTCTCTCTCTCTCTCTCTCTCTCTCTCTCTCTGGAACCTTGCAGGACAACCATGGCCGCCCCGATCTACGCGCTCGCGCCGCCGCCCCAAGCCGCCCCATCGCCGGCAATGGATTGCCCCGAACCCGATCTATCCATTCAGGGCCTTCCCAGCGCTCGCCGGAGTCCCACGGCCCCTCCCCGCCGCCGTTGACTTCCGCCGGAGTGGTTCTGTACGAGGGTAGCAGCCAACCCCGACCTGCCAGTTTTTTTTCGCGAGGTGAAAAATGACGAAGTCCCGAAATATTTTGACAATATCATGCCATGTTCATTGCATCATACCTCTATGCATACTGCTCCATTTTGTGCGTGTAATATGACAGAATGTTCGCTGCGAGATGCTCTACATTTCATTCCATTGCACCATGTTCATTTGGGTTCATCGTAAGTCCCTAATTTTCATTGTAAAAGTGCCATATGATGTTAATCTGCTGGAACTGTTATATCTTGATGATTTGTCATTTTTGTTGCATTTGATGTGTGCATCCTATGAACATGAGCTCTATATGTATTTTGTGCTACATCATGCCATCTTCACAGTGGTGCCATCCATATATTTTTGTGAGCCTTGTAGTGAGTGCATTGAGCTCGTGAAGTAGGGTACTTCTTGTTCTTTGTTTTGCATGTCTGAATCTGCTATATTATGATGCAATGTAAACCTGCTGCTACAAGTCATTCTATGCATAATATGGAGATGTTCACTAAGGATGTTTTGTTATACATGTCTTGCTCTATCCATCCATGCCCTTTGTTGCAATTATAGTCTGCTGTAACTTGTTGTAATCTTGCTCTCAACTTGCTAAATAATGTTCTTTGTCGACTGTTATCATTAAGTTCAATGTTGCCATGATTGTTGTTAGTGATCCAATCATGATATGAATTTGCTCTTTCCATGCTTAGCTTCATAAGTATGTATTCTTACTGTTGGTTGCCTTGCCATGTCATTTATTGCTCTGTGGTGAGTGGTTCAAGCTCACCAACATGCCTACTTATTGTTGTTCCTGCCATGTATGAATCTGTCATATAACTTGCCATGTTTACATGGGTGCCATCATTTCTTCTGGTCCTTTTTGGCTCATGGTCATTAAGGGACATTTGTTCTATGCAATTAGTAAATTCATGCCATGCCTTTGTTTGCCATGATAAGTTCTTGTAACATGTTGTTTGATAGCTCTAAACTTTGCAACCTGATGTTATTTCTGCTAATTCTATGCAATTAGTAAATTCATGCCATGCCTTTGTTTGCCATGATAAGTTCTTGTAACATGTTGTTTGATAGCTCTAAACTTTGCAACCTGATGTTATTTCTGCTAAAGTCTGAAACTGTTAGTATTTGCAATCTTGCCATGTCATTTTGAGCATGTTCTAGTGATTTATGGAGATAGCTCAGTGCTCATGTTTTGTCATGTTTTACCTTTACATCATGTCCATGCATTTTGTTCTCATGTTGGGGTGCTGTAGCATGTTGTTTTGATGCTTGCAATATGCCTAGTTGCTGTTTTGGACATATTGTTGTTATGTCTTGTATAGAGTGTGTTGAACTGTTTCTCCGTTTTGAGTGTGCTATATATGAAACTTGTTTGATTTTGCATGTAGTTTCATATTATCATGTTGCATCCATGTTTTAAGGTGTTTGCTTGATGTTTGTATGCATTTTGCATCAATTCCACGTTTAACTTGTTTTGCTTATATCTTTTAGGCCGTAACTCCGAATCTAATGAACTTTATATGTAACTTCACTAGAATTTCGTGTAGATCATTGTGGTGCATCTTAACTTGCTGTTTAACAACTAGAACATAAAGTATTCAGATCTGGACCAATTTCGAAATATGCATATGAGGACTTACCGGAATTGTTATATGTTGTTCCCGGCCTCATTTAAACTTGCTTTGATGTGTTGATCTTGTTTGCATCATCTCTTGCCATGAGTAGCTTCATGTAGTCTTGTCATGCATCATGCTTGTTTGTGCATCATGCTTGTTTGTGCATCATGCCTTGTTCATGTGTGGTGTGTTTACCATGTTGTGTGTTTCTTCTCGATAGTTCCCGTTTCGTTGCGATCGTGAGGATTCGTTCGTCTACGCTTGGTTCGGCTTCATCCGTTCATCTTCTTCATGGACTCGTTCTTCTTCCTAGCGGGATTTCAGGCAAGATGACCGCCACCCTGGATCTCACTACTATCTTTGCTATGCTAGTTGCTTCGTTCTTTCGCTATGCTGCGCTACCTATCACTTGTTGCTCAAGCCTCCCAAATTGCCATGAACCTCTAACCATTGTCACCCTTCCTAGCAACCGTTGTTTGGCTATGTTACCGCTTTGCTCAGCCCCTCTTATAGCGTTGCTAGTTGCAGGTGAAGTTGAAGATTGCTCCATGGTGGACAGGATTTTGGTTGGGATATCACAATATCTCTTATATTATTAATGCATCTATATACTTGGTAAAGGGTGGAAGGCTCCGCCTTATACCTGGTGTTTTGTTCCACTCTTGCCGCCCTAGTTTCCTTCATATCGGTATTATGTTCCTGGATTTTGCGTCCCTTACGCGGTCGGGTGATTTATGGGACCCCCTTGACAGTTCGATTTGAATAAGACTCCTCCAAAGAAGGCCCAACCTTGGTTTTACCATTTGCCTCACCACCACCTATTTTCCCTTGGGAGTAATTAACCCAAGGGTCATCTTTATTTAGCCCCGGGCCAATGCTTGTCTAAGTGTTGGTCCAAACCGTAGCCACTTGCGGTGCCGCCCCTAGGCAACTTGGGGTATCGTCGGTTGTCGTACGTAGTGTTCATCCGGTGTTGCCCTGAGAACGAGATATGTGCAGCTCCTATCGGGATTGTCGGCGCATCGGGCGGTCTTGCTGGTCTTGTTTTATTACTGTCGAAATGTCTTGTAGCCGGGATTCCGAGACTGATAGGGTCTTCCCGGGGAGAAGAAATATCCTTCGTTGATCGCGAGAGCTTATCATGGGCTAAGTTGGGACACCCCTGCAGGGTATAAACTTTCGAGAGCCGTGCCCGTGGTTATGTGGCAGATGGGAATTTTTTAATATCTGGTTGTAGTAAACTTGAAGTAAACTCTTCTAAAATACACCAACCGTGTGCGTAACCGTGAGTGTCTCTTATCGGGGTGGATCGAGAGGAGAACACGGTTTCTGAGTTATGTCTGACGTAAGTAGGAGTTCAGGATCACTTCTTGATCATTACTAGCTGACGACCGTTCCGCTTGCTCTCTTCTCGCTCTCTTTTGCGTATGTTAGCCACCATATATGCTTAGTCGCTGCTGCAACCTCACCATTTTACCCCTTCCTTTCCCATAAAGCTTTGCTAGTCTTGATACCCATGGTAATGGGATTGCTGAGTCCTCGTGGCTCACAGATTACTACACCATCAGTTGCAGGTACAGGTTATGCGATGATCATGACGTGAGAGCGATGTTTCTTGTTCTGGAGTTCTTCTTCTGCTTCTTCTTCGATCAGGGGATAGGTTCCAGGTCGGCAGCCTGGGCTAGCAGGGTGGATATTGTTTGAGTTTCTGTTCATGGTTCATCCGTAGTCGGATGTTGATCTTATATGTTGTATTGTTGTATTCATGTGACATTGTATGTCTTGGTTGTATCCCTATGTATTATGTAATGTTGATGTAATGATATCCACCTTGCAAAAGCGTTTCAATATGCGGTTCTATCATTGGTGGGACCTTCGAGTCTCTTAAGGATAGTATCGCATATTGGGCGTGACAAGTTGGTATCAGAGCCTCGACCGACCCTAGGAGCCCCCTTGATTGATTGTGTAGTTTGGCCGTTGTTGAGTCTAGAAGAAAACTATTTTCGGAGTCTAGTTATATCAGAGAGTAGGAATTCTTTTTACTCCTCAGCCCCTTCGTCGCTCTGGTGAGGAATCTTGACGTAGGTGTTTTGAATTACTCCTCTTCCCGTTCAAATTTTTCTTTAGGATCACGTGGTTAGTTTCGTGAGTTGTTCATCCTCTTTTGTCTGGTGCGTCTCTCGTCAATCGACTCAAACCTCTTTGGCTTTGGGAGATCAATCCTCAGTTCTTTTCAATCGATGTTGTTTTCCTGTCCGAAGTTGTCCTTGTTTTTTCCCGCCCGCCCACCTTTTTTCTTCTCGGAGCCGGAGTCCGTAATCGAGTATCCATCCTACTCGTGCGAAGTTTTTGCTCTCTCTCCTCAATGATTTCAACCGGTGTTTTATCTTCAAGATATTCGTCGTTTTTTCCCTTCCAAGTTACCCTTGTTTTCCCGCCCTCCCACCCTCTTCTTCCTGGAGTTTGAGTCTCTTTCGACCATCTATTTCATTCGTATGGAGCCTCTTCAGTCTTCCATCAATCATTTCGACCGGTGGTTTCTCGTCTAGTTCGTCATTCTTCATCTCTTTCTTTTCTGGTGCACTCAATTCAAGTTTTTCGGATTGATCATATTCTTTTTCCTTGGATCAAGTGTTTTCCCCTTGCTTGTTCGCCTCTCGCCATTTAATCCCTCCGGAGTGCTCAAGACGTCTCAGGAGATTCGACTGTGTTCCAACTAATTCGAGGTTGTCACCTCATTCAAATATTTCAATTGTTCCGGTGCATCATCTATCTGTTCAACAATCCTTTTCAACGGTGTTTTTCACTTCAGTGGGCCTAACCCACAGGTCTTTTTCCAGGATCTTACCTGACTCTTCTAATTCCCCCGGAGTTATTCTTAATTCTTTTCAAGTGTGACGTAAGGATGAATTTCCTCAGTCACATGCCTTTTCCAAGATCGATTTCAAATCATTTCATTGTTGGCTCAACCTCTTCGCTTATCATTCTCCCGGAGTATCTCCGTAATTTCGGTGGTGTTTCTCGTCGTTCCTCTCTTCTTCTCCTGTGCTCTCGATTCTTTGCTTCTTCTCTTGAGTTCTTGTTTCACCTCATCCCTTTTCTCTTCCGTCTCGGTCCTAAGATCTCGGGACGAGATCTCTTGTTAGTGGAGGAGTGTTGTAACGCCCCGGATTCGATGCGCCAGGTGTCCGTCAGTTATTCGCCGTCTTTGCCATGTCATGTGCTTGCGTGTTGCACTTTGCCATGTCATCATATGCATTTCATACCATGTCATCATGTGCATCTCATTTTGCATACGTGTTCGTCTCATGCATTCGAGCATTTTCCCCGTTGTCCGTTTTCCAATCCGGCACTCCTATGTCTCCCGGCGCCTCCTTTTGCCTCTTTTCGTGTGCGGGTGTTAAACGGTCTCGGAATGGCCCGAGGTTTGTCAAGCGGCCTTGGTATACCACCGGTAGACCGCCTGTCAAGTTTCGTGCCATTTGGAGGTCGTTTGATACTCCAACGGTTAACCGGGTAACCGTAAAAGCCCCCTTCTCTTTGCAGCCCAACACCCCTTCCAAACTGGCCCAAAACCCATCTAACTCCCCTCCATGCTCTTGGTCGTTCGATCACGATCGCGTGGCCGAAAACCGCTCCTCATTTGGACTCTCCTAGCTCCCTCCACCTATAAAAACGTCTTCCCCTCTCCATTTTCGGATCATTTCCCCCCCAAAACCCTAGCTTTTCCTTCTCCGCCGCCGGACGCGTCCGCCCCCGGCCGGACACGTCCAGCCAGCCACGTCGCCCGACCAATGGGCGCGTGACACGTCGCCCCGCCGCCGTTTTCGTCCAATCCCGCACCACCACCTCAACGCCGCCGCCTCCGCGCCCAACCATGTGCAACCACGTCGCCCCCCCAGTGCTCCACTTCGCCGCGGCCCGCCTGGCCCATCGGCGGCCCGCCCAAGGGCAAGCGGGCCCGAGCCGCCACCGCAGCTCGCAGGAGCTCGCGCGCGCCCAAGCCCCGCTCAAGCCGCCGGAGGCCGCCGCCTCGCTGGCGACCTTCCCCGCCGGCATCTCCCCGTCCCGCGCCACCTCCCAGGCCGGCCCTCGTGCTCTCCTCCCGTTCTGCTCTCCCTCTCTTTACCTCTCTCTCCCTCACCTTCGATCTCTCTCTCTGTCTCTGGAACCTTGCAGGACAACCATGGCCGCCCCGATCTACGCGCTCGCGCCGCCCCAAGCCGCCCCATCGCCGGGAATGGATTGCCCCGAACCCGATCTATCCATTCAGGGCCTTCCCGGCGCTCGCCGGAGTCCCACGCCCCCTCCCCGCCGCCGTTGACTTCCGCCGGAGTGGTTCTGTGCGAGGGTAGCAGCCAACCCCGACCTGCCGGTTTTTTTCGCGACGTGAAAAATGACCATCCCGAAATATTTTGACATTATCATGCCATGTTCATTGCATCATAACTCCATGCATACTGCTCCATTTTGTGCGTGTAATATGGCAGAATGTTCGTTGCAAGATGCTCTACATTTCATTCCATTACACCATGTTCATTTGAGTTTATCGTGAGTCCCTAATGTTTGTTGTAAAAGTGCTATATCATGTTAATCTGCTGGAACTGTTATATCTTGATGATTTGTCATTTTTGTTTCATTTGATGTGTGCATCCTATGAACATGAGCTCTACATGTATTTTGTGCTACATCATGCCATCTTCACAGTGGTGCCATCCATATATTTTTTTGAGCCTTGTAGTGAGTGCATTGAGCTCATGAAGTAGGGTACTTGCTGTTGCTGTTTTGCATGTCTGAATCTGCTATATTATGATGCTATGTAAACCTGCTGCTACAAGTCATTCTATGCATAATCTGGAGATGTTCACTAAGGATGTTTTGTTATACATGTCTTGCTCTATTCATCCATGCCCTTTGTTGCAATTATAGTCTGCTGTAACTTGTTGTAATCTTGCTCTCAACTTGCTAAATAATGTTGCTGTCAGCCTGTTATCATTAAGTTCAATGTTGCCATGATTGTTGTTAGTGATCCAATCATGATATGAATTTCCTCTTGCCATGCTTAGCTTCATAAGTATGTATTCCTACTGTTGGTTGCCTTGCCATGTCATTTGTTGCTCTGTGGTGAGTGGTTCAAGCTCACCAATATGCCTACTTATTGTTGTTCCTGCCATGTATGAATCTGTCATATAACTTGCCATGTTTACATGGGTGCCATCATTTATTCTGGTCCTTTTTGGCTCATGGTCATTAAGGGACATTTGTTCTATGCAATTAGTAAATTCATGCCATGCCTTTGTTTGCCATGATAAGTTCTTGTAACATGTTGTTTGATAGCTCTAAACTTTGCAACCTGATGTTATTTACGCTAAAAGTCTGAAGCTGTTAGTATTTGCAATCTTGCCATGTCATTTTGAGCATGTTCTAGTGATTTATGGAGATAGCTCAGTGCTCATGTTTTGTCATGTTTTACCTTTACATCATGTCCATGCATTTTGTTCTCATGTTGGGGTGCTGTAGCATGTTGTTTTGATGCTTGCAATATGCCTAGTTGCTGTTTTGGACAGATTGTTGTTATGTCTTGTATAGTGTTGAACTGTTTCTCCGTTTTGAGTGTGCTATATATGAAACTTGTTTGATTTTGCATGTAGTTTCATATTATCATGTTGCATCCATGTTTTAAGGTGTTTGCTTGATGTTTGTATGCATTTTGCATCAATTCCACGTTTAACTTGTTTTGCTTATATCTTCTAGGCCGTAGCTCCGAATCTAATGAACTTTATATGTAACTTCACTAGAATTTCGTGTAGATCATGGTGGTGCATCTTAACTTGCTGTTTAACAACTAGAACATAAAGTATTCAGTTCTGGACCAATTTTGAAATATGCATATGAGGACTTACTAGGAATTGTTATATGTTGTTCGGCCTCATTTAAACTTGCTTTGATGTGTTGATCTTGTTTGCATCATCTCTTGCCATGAGTAGCTTCATGTAGTCTTGTCATGCATCATGCTTGTTTGTGCATCATGCCTTGTTCATGTGTGGTGTGTTTACCATGTTGTGTGTTTCTTCTCGATAGTTCCTGCTTGCTATGCGATCGTGAGGATTCGTTCGTCTATGCTTGGTTCGGCTTCATCCGTTCGTCTTCTTCATGGACTCGTTCTTCTTCCTAGCGGGATTTCAGGCAAGATGACCGTCACCCTGGATCTCACTACTATCTTTGCTATGCTAGTTGCTTCGTTCTTTCGCTATGCTGCGCTACCTATCACTTGCTGCTCAAGCCTCCCAAATTGCCATGAACCTCTAACCATTGTCACCCTTCCTAGCAACCGTTGTTTGGCTATGTTACCGCTTTGCTCAGCCCCTCTTATAGCGTTGCTAGTTGCAGGAGAAGTTGAAGATTGCTCCATGGTGGACAGGATTTTGGTTGGGATATCACAATATCTCTTATATTATTAATGCATCTATATAATTGGTAAAGGGTGGAAGGCTCGGCCTTGTGCCTGGTGTTTTCTTCCACTCTTGCCGCCCTAGTTTCCGTCATATCGGTATTATGTTCCCGGATTTTGCGTCCCTAACGCGGTCGGGTGATTTATGGGACCCCCTTGACAGTTCGCTTTGAATAAGACTCCTCCAAAGAAGGCCCAACCTTGGTTTTACCATTTTCCTCACCACCACCTATTTTCCCTTGGGAGTAATTAACCCAAGGGTCATCTTTATTTAGCCCCCCCGGGCCAATGCTTGTCTAAGTGTTGGTCCAAACCAGAGCCACTTGTGGTGCCGCCCCTAGGCAACTTGGGGTATCGTCGGTTGCCGTACGTAGTGTTCATCCGGTGTTGCCCTGAGAACGAGATATGTGCAGCTCCTATCGGGATTGTCGGCGCATCGGGCGGTCTTGCTGGTCTTGTTTTATTCTTGTCGAAATGTCTTGTAGCCAGGATTACGAGACTGATCGGGTCTTCCCGGGAGAAGGAATATCCTTCGTTGATCGCGAGAGCTTATCATGGGCTAAGTTGGGACACCCTGCAGGTATAAACTTTCGAGAGCCGTGCCCGCGGTTATGTGGCAGATGGGAATTTTTAATATCCGGTTGTAGTAAACTTGAAGTAAACTCTTCTAAAATACACCAACCGCAGCGTAAATCGCGTGAGTGTCTCTTTTCGGGGTGGATCGAGAGGAGAACACGGTTTCTGAGTTATGTCTGACGTAAGTAGGAGTTCAGGGTCACTTCTTGATCATTACTAGCTGACGACCGTTCCGCTTGCTCTCTTCTCGCTCTCTTTTGCGTATGTTAGCCACCATATATGCTTAGTCGCTGCTGCAACCTCACCATTTTACCCCTTCCTTTCCCATAAAGCTTTGCTAGTCTTGATACCCATGGTAATGGGATTGCTGAGTCCTCGTGGCTCATGATTACTACACCATCAGTTGCAGGTACAGGTTATGCGATGATCATGACGTGAGAGCGATGTTTCTTGTTCTAGAGTTCTTCTTCTGCTTCTTCTTCGATCAGGGGATAGGTTCCAGGTCGGCAGCATGGGCTAGCAGGTTGGATATTGTTTGAGTTTCTGTTGATGGTTCATCCATAGTCGGATGTTGATCTTGTATGTTGTATTGTTGTATTCATGTGACATTGTATGTCTTGGTTGGATCCCTATGTATTATGTAATGTTGATGTAATGATATCCACCTTGCAAAAGCGTTTCAATATGCGGTTCTATCCTTGGTGGGACCTTCGAGTCTCTTAAGGATAGTATCGCATATTGGGCGTGACAATTAGGGTTACACAGAGTCGGTTACAATGGTAGGAGATCTACATATCCGTATTGCCAAGCTTGCCTTCCACGCCAAGGAAAGTCCCATCCGGACACGGGACGAAGTCTTCAATCTTGTATCTTCATAGTCTTGGAGTCCGGCCGCGATGATAGTTCGGCTATCCGGACACCCCCTAGTCCAGGACTCCCTCAGTTGTGGCTCGGCCGCTCATCAGGGCCGACACCGAACGACCGTTGTGATCATGGCGGAGGCTGCGATTTGACAAGGCTCCCAGAGGTAGAAACAAACAACAGTAGCCAACGCAGTATAAGACGGGCGCCTGGCTCGACCACTCAAGGCACAGACGCGGAGGATGTCTTGGAGGCAAGACGAGGCGGCAGCGGCGATTTTGACAGGGCTGCGGCCACGCGGCAAAGGTAGTAGTGAGACCCGCCGGTGGAGATGGGTGACGAGCTGGTGGAGGCGGCGCATCAAGCCGGCCACAGCGGCTCGGCGGCAACGGCAGTGGAGCAGAGACGGCTCACAGGCGTCACTCCTCTGCTCGGGCATGGCGGCTCAGAGCCGGGACCGGTTCAAAGTTTTCCCCAACCGCGAGGCGACTTCAGACACAGCGACTCGGATCAGAGCAGCGTGTCAAATGACTCAGAGCCAGGGTCAACCCCAAGCCCGACTCGAAGAACCATCAGTGGAGGCGGGGCGCGCGGCCGAGCCACGGCGCGGCGGCTCAAGGCAGGGTGGCGGTTTGAGGTGGCGGAGGACCGTGGCAGGTCGAGGCGGCGGTAGGCCAACAAAGGCGATTCAACGGCCGGGTCGTGGCCACTCGTGGTAGAGGCAGAGGCTGTCCGCAGTGGCTCGGATTTGGGAAGACCTAGAGGCGCAGGGCGGCTCTCTGTGGCGGCTCGATCAGGCCCCCTACGAGGCGGAGGCAAAGCAAGGCAACAAGGACGATAGCGACTCAGGTCGGATCCCAGGCGGGCTTGCGGTCGACGAGTCTGAGTCCGACTCAATCTGGAGTCCAATACATTGCTTTGCTGGATTCTTCTTTGGTATTCACGTGCTAAACCCCTGTAGTAATTTTTCCTTTCTTAATTCTTGAATTAACTTCCTGGTAGATTCCTTGTATGATACGGCTTCAGGGGACGGTCTAGGCGACTCCTGCACGCGGCGGCGGCGACTCGACGAATCAGACAAAAACAACCGTAATTTGATGATTTTGATCCGTATCAACGAAACCCCTCTGCCCTTAGCTTCTCGCGGCGGGCAACGAAAAGTGATCCGGCCATAACGGATCACCTGGTTACACGTGACGGTGCAAACAGACGCAATCTGGCTCTTCTTCATCTGAAAATCCTGGGAAAGCTCCCTCCAAGAACTCAACACCACCGTGCGCAAGCCCCACGGTGGGCGCCAACTGTCGTAGATTTGTCACGGCAGATGTCCTAGTGTGAGGACTTAGCCGTGAGGCCAACGCATCTATGTGGTAGCTTGAGAGGGGTTGATCGAGATGAGAGACGCGAGGCAGATCAACACACAAGATAAGGATTTAGATAGCTTCGGGCCCCGGGAAACATCATCAGGATGAAGCCCTACATGCTGTTGTGGCTAGGACTCATTATGCTCATGAGGGAGTCACTGCATAAATCGTCTCTCCTCTTTAGTTGTGTCTAGCCTTAGAGATTATTTCTTCTCTTGGGGTGCCCTACCCCTCCTTATATAAGTTGAAGGGGCGGGTTACATGACTAGTCCTAGTAGGATTAGATTACTCTATTACAAGTGGAGTCCAAGTCTTGCTTCCTTTGTAAGGGAATATTCCTTACGCTTTCCTCTTAAACCAGCCCACCATAACATGAGCCGGCCTTCTGGGCCTTGGGCCTAGTCCTTTATCTGACCTGCCGTCGAGGCCATCAGTGAGTCGCCAGGCTCGTGAGTCATCAGACCAGTGAGCCGCCAGACTCGTGAGTCGCCAATCCTCTGGAAGGTTACCAATGAAACTCCAAGTCCCAGCCGGGTCATATATCCGTCCGGGTCATACCGTGGGGTATATCCCCAACAGGAGGGGTGTGGCGTACCACAAAATGGGACTCCTCGGGATACTGTTCATCTCCACCATCGACCTCCTCCAGCTTACACGGGCTACTGTTCATCCACCGTCGACCTCCTCCAGCCTCCACCTGCGACTGTTTATCCACGGGCTCCTGTTCATCCAGCCTCCACCGCGCGCTCCTCCACCGGCTACTGTTCAACCAGCCCTCTCCACGGTGTCCTGTTCATCCACCCCTCCACGGGCTACTGTTCATCCAGCCCTCCACCGGCTACTGTTCAACCAGCCCTCCACGGGGTCGTCCTGTTCATCCAGCCCTCCACGGGGTCCTGTTCATCCACCCCCCAACTGGCTCGATCGATCTGGGTCATGTTCATCCAGCGGCAACGGCCTCTACTACCACGGGGTCCTGTTCATCCAACCCCCCCACCGGGAACTGTCCATCCAACCCCCCAACAAAGCTCACTTTTCATCAAGAGGCAGCAGGTTCGATCGGCTTCAGTTAGCAGCAGTAGCGAAGGAATCGCTCGATCGGGTTCAATTAACAGCCATCAATCGATCGCTCGGGTTCAGTAACGCGTAGCTAGCAGTGCAATCGCTCGGGTTCAGTTAGAGCCCAATGCCTTGCTCGGGTTCAGGTAGAGCACAACGCCTCGCACACACGCCACAGACATGTACAAGAAAGCGTGCATCGCCGCCCCGACCACCCACCGTAACCGGGAACTCCCCGATATTTTCCTCGCCCTCGCTTCTACCATGGTTTTTTTCGTCATGGACGGCCCAAAGAATGTCATGCAGCTGCGTCTCCGGCCCTCCCAGGACGAAATGCACATTTTCGGTCATAGAAGTAGGAGCCCACCACATCTATGATGATACCAGGTTTTGTCACAATTATCGTCATAGAAGCATCATAAGCATGACAGGAAAAAATCATTTGGCCCAAAATGTCACAGATGTGTCTTTATTTTTTAGTGCAACCTACTGCACCTACTGAAAATATTGAATATGAAATTCCTTTGGGTATGATAGAACAACTGCTAGCTAATCCTTATGCAGAAGATGGAACCGAACATCCTGATATGCACCTGATATATGTGGAAAAAAATTGTGGATTGTTTAAGCTTGCAGGTTTACCCGAAGATGAAGTTATGAAAAAGGTTTTCCATTTATCTTTGAAGGGAAAAGCACTAGCATGGTATAGGCTATGCGATGATATTGGATCATGGAATTGGAACCGACTGAAATTGGAGTTCCACCAAAAAAATTATCCTATGCATTTAGTTCATCGTGATCGAAATTATAAATATAATTTTTGGATTCGTGAAGGAGAAAGTATCGCTCTAGCTTGGGGGAGGCTTAAGTCAATGTTATATTCATGCCCCAATCATGAGCTCTCAAGAGAAATTATTATCTAGAACTTTTATGCTCTGCTTTCTCGTAATGATCAAACAATGCTTGATACTTCTTGTGCTGGTTCTTTTATGAAGAAGACTATTGAATTCCAGTGGGATCTTTTGGAAAGAATTAAATGCAACTCTGAAGATTGGGAACTCGACGAAGGTAAAGAGTCGGGTATTAAGCTTAAGTATGATTGTGTTAAATCTTTTATGGATACTGATGCTTTTCAAAAGTTTAGCACTAAATATGGACTTGACTCTTAGATAGTAGCCTCCTTTTCTGAATCATTTGCTACTCAAGTTGAACTCCCTAAAGAGAAGTGGTTTAAATATCACCCACCTATTAAAGAAGAAATTAAAAAACCGGTACCGGTTAAAGAAGAAACTATACTTTACAATGTTGATCCAGTTGTTCCTTCTGCTTATATTGAGAAACCACCTTTCCCTGTTAGGATAAAGGAACATGCTAAAGTTTCAACTGTGGTTAACAAAAGCTATATTAGAACACATAAACCTGATGAACAAATTAAAGTAGAACCTAGTATTGCTATGGTTAAAGATCTCTTAGAAGAAGATATGGATGGGCATGTTTTACTTCTGTGAAGAAGCTGCTAGAATTGCTAAACCTGATAAAAAGGATAAACATAGACCTGTTGTTGGCATGCCTATCATCTCAGTTAAAATAGGACATCACTATTATCATGGTTTATGTGACATAGGTGCTAGTGTGAGTGCTATTCCTTACACCTTATATCAAGAAATTATGAATGACATAACACCCGCAGAGATAGAAGACATAGATGTTACTATTAAACTTGCTAATAGAGACACTATATCACCAATTGGGATTGTTAGAGATGTTGAAGTCCTGTGTGGGGAAATAAAATACCCTACTGATTTTCTTGTTCTTGGTTCCCCACAAGATGACTTCTATCCCATTATCTTTGGTAGACCTTTCTTGAACACCGTTAATGCTCAAATAGATTGTAAGAAACAAACTGCCGGTGTTAGTTTTGGTGATGAGTCTCATGAGTTTAATTTTTCCAAGTTTAGTAGAAAGCTTCATGAAAAAGAATTGTCTAGTAAAGATGAATTAATTGGTCTTGCTTCTATTGTTGTGCCACCTACTGATCCTTTAGAACAATATTTGCTAGATCATGAGAATGATTTACATATGCATGAAAGAAATGAAATAGATAAGATTTTCTTTGAACGACGTCCTCTGCTTAAACACAATTTGCCTATTGAAACTCTAGGAGGTCCACCTCCACCTAAAGGTGATCCTGTGTTTGAATTGAAACAATTGCCAGACACTTTGAAATATGCTTATCTTGATGAAAAGAAGATATATCCTGTTATTATTAGTGCTAACCTTTCAGAACATGAAGAAGAAAGATAATTGAAAGTTCTAAGGAAGCATCGACCTGCTATTGGATATACTCTTGATGATTTAAAGGGCATTAGTCCCACTCTATGTCAGCACAAAATTGATATGGAACCTGATGCTAAACCTGTTGTTGATCACCAACGTCGGTTAAATCCGAAGATGAAAGAAGTGGTAAGAACGGAAATATTAAAACTTCTGGAAGCTGGTATAATCTATCCTATAGCTGATAGTAGATGGGTAAGTCTTGTTCATTGTGTCCCTAAGAAAGGAGGTATAACTGTTGTTCCTAGTGATAAGAATGAACTTATTCCAGAAAGAATTGTTACATGCTATAGAATGGTAATTGGTTTTAGAAAATTAAATAAAGCAACTAGAAAAGATCATTACCATTTGCCTTTTATTGATCAAATTGCTAGAAAGATTATCTAAGCACACACATTTTTGCTTTCTTGATGGATATTCTGGTTTTTCACAAATACCTGTTTCTCAACCTGATCAAGAAAAGACCAATTTTACTTGTCCCTTTGGAACCTATGCCTATAGACGTATGCCTTTCGGTTTATGTAATGCACCTGCTGTCTTTCAAAGATGTATGACTGCCATATTCTCTGACTTTCCTGAAAAGATTGTTGAGGTTTTCATGGACGATTTCTCTGTTTATGGGAAGTCTTTTGATGATTGTTTAAGAGATCTTGATCGATTTTTGCAGATATGTGAACAAACAAATCTTGTCTTGAATTGGAAGAAGTGCCACTTTATGGTTAATGAAGGCATTGTCTTGGGTCATAAATTTTTTGAAAGAGGTATTGAAGTGGACAAAGCTAAGGTTGATGCAATTGAGAAAATGCCATGTCCTAAAGATATAAAAGGTATACGTAGTTTCTTAGGTCATGCTGGTTTCTATAGGAGATTTATCAAAGACTTTTCTAAAATTTGAAGGCCTCTCACTAGTCTTTTGCAAAAGGATATTCCTTTTGTCTTTGATGATGATTGTTTAGATGCCTTTGAAACACTCAAGAAAGCCTTAATTTCTGCACCTATTGTTCAACCACCTGATTGGAACTTGCCTTTTGAAATTATGTGTGATGCTAGTGATTATGCTGTTGGTGTTGTTCTAGGACAAAGAGTTGATAAGAAATTGAATGTTATTCATTATGCTAGTAAAACTCTAGACACTGCTCAACGAAACTATGCTACTACTGAAAAAGAATTCTTAGTAGTGGTGTTTGCTTGTGATAAATTTATACCTTATATTGTTGATTCCAAAGTAATTCTTCACACTGACCATGCTGCTATTAAATATCTTATGAAAAAGAAAGATGCTAAACCTAGACTTATTCGATGGGTTCTCTTGTTACAAGAATTTGATTTGCATATCATTGATAGAAAAGGAGCTGAGAACCTCGTAGCTGATAATTTGTCTAGGCTTGTGTCGGGGGAAATCGACACCTATGAAATCACTGGGATCCCTTCTACGGTTGGCGGGCGCGGGGTTGTGCCAAGAGTGGGTCTGACAGGAAGCACACAGATCGGTTACGCAGGTTCGGGCCACGAAGATGTGTAATACCCTAGTCCTGCTTTGGTGGATGTATTTGAGTGTTCTTGTGTTCTTGAGCTAGCTACAGGGTGTAACTTACCCAAAAGATCCGAATCCTCCTCCTAGTCGCCTCGGGCCTCCGACTGCCCCTGCACAAGTAAAGTGGTAAAAAGGAGAGCCCCTACTTTTGTACACCGACAGCTTGAAAATGTGCCTGATGACCCACTACCTATTGATGATAGTTTTCCTGATGAGCAGTTAGCTGCAATAAATGTTTCTCATAGTACTCCTTGGTATGCTGATTATGCTAATTACATTGTTGCTAAATATTTACCACCTAGCTTTACATACCAACAAAAAATTCTTCTATGATTTAAGACACTACTTTTGGGATGACCCACATCTTTATAAAGAAGGAGTAGATGGTATTATTAGACGTTGTGGACCTAAGCATGAACAGGGACAAATCCTACGGAAATGTCACTCTGAAGCTTATGGAGGGCATCATGCTGGAGATAGAACTGCTCACAAGGTATTGCAATCTGGATTTTATTGGCCTACTCTCTTCAAGGATGCCCGTAAGTTCGTCTTATCTTGTGATGAATGTCAAAGAATAGGTAATATCGGTAAGTGTCAATAAATGCCTATGAATTATTCACTTGTTGTTGAACCATTTGATGTTTGGGGATTTGATTACATGGGACCTTTACCTTCCTCTAATGGGTATACACATATTTTGGTTGCTGTTGATTGTGTTACTAAATGGGTAGAAGCTAGTCCAACCAGTAGTGGTGATCACAACACCTCTATTAAAATGCTTAAGGAAGTTATTTTCCCAAGGTTTGGAGTCCCTATATATTTAATGACTGATGGTGGTTCACACTTAATTCATGGTGCTTTCCGTAAAATGCTTGCCAAGTATGATTTTAACCATAGAATTACATCACCTCATCATCCTCAGTCTAGTGGGCAAGTTGAACTTAGCAATAGAGAAATAAAATTAATTTTGCAAAAGACTGTCAATAGGTCCATGAAGAATTGGTCTAAGAAATTAGATGATGCCCATTGGGCTTATAAAACAGCTTATAAGAATCCTATGGGTATGTCTCCTTATAAAATGGTTTATGGAAAAGCTTGTCATTTGCCTCTTGATTTAGAACATAAAGCATATTGGGCCATCAAAGAGCTCAACTATGACGTCAAGCTTGCTGGTGAAAAGAGGTTATTTGATATTAGCTCATTAGATGAATGGAGAACCCAAGATTATGAAAATGCAAAATTATTTAAAGAAAAAGTTAAAATATTGCATGACAAAAGAATCCAAAAGCGTGAGTTTAAAGTTGGAGAATATGTTCTTCTGTACAACTCTCGTTTTAGATTCTCTGCAGGAAAACTCCTCTCAAAATGGGAAGGCCCCTATGTTATCGAGGATGTTTATTGGTCTGGAGCCATCAAAATAAATAATTCCGAAGGTACTAACCCGAAGGTTGTCAATAGACAACGAATAAACATTATATCTCAGGTACGCCCATTAATGTTGAAAGCGATATTATCCAAACTTTGACACAAAAAGAACACATAAAAGAGTCCTTCCGGGACACCCCCAGAATCGTGAAAATAAGGAGGTATGTGATACGGTAAGTAAACAGACTCCAAAAAATCCGCAAAATATTTGTTATCAGTTTTGGAATATTTAAAAATTTAGGAAATAAAGAAACTTCCAGGAAGCATACCCTGGTGGGCACAAGACACCAGGGCGCGCCAGGCTTGCCTGTCGCGCTCAGGTGGGTTGTGGCCACCTGGGACACCTTCCGAACTCCGTTTTTCTTCCGTATGCTTGTCCTTCAAGATAAAAAAATCTATATATACTTCCCAAACCTGTTAACCACCGTATCACGGAGAAATCCTCTGTTCTCTTTTTTTTGCTGTTTTCTATCAGAGCCCATCTACCATGGCCTCCTCAAGCTCCTCCAAGGACAAGTTCTTCAAGAACGTCATCAACCCATATCTGCGGGAGGTGGTGCAGCACCCTCAGACCATCCAGATGCATGAGGGGGTGCTTCACCTCCGTGATGTGCCATGCCCCAAGGGGACGGGAACCGTGGAGACCAGACATGAAGCCATGGAGCAGGACGTCTTCCGGTGCAAGGGGATGGTGGAGCATGGACTCAACACCAACCACCTTATGATCACGGACCTCTCCCGTGATCTCAAGGTGGATGGCAAGCCGATGAGGCTTTGTTTGGTAGGAGTGGATTTGGGAGGTTTGGGGATGAGGGGATTTCAGGGGATTTGGTGATTCCCCCTCTTCCACCCAATCCCCTCAGATCCCCTTGAAACCTCAAATTCCCCTCCAGCCAAAATCCTCTCCATATAAAACATCGTTTGATAGGGAGGGATTTCCATATTGAGTTAAAATAGTGTAAAACAGTTTAAAAACAATCTTTACGGGTTAAATAGCATCATAGGATTCATATCTAGAAAAACATGCTATAAATTTGTGAATGACACCTAATAAGTGCAGAAATCCTACAAGCAAATATGCTTAGACATTAAACAATCAGATTAATTAATCATGTCAAACAGATATGGAATGTAAACTTAATTTTCTTCTAGAAAATTAATTGGGTGCTCTGCAAGCAAGTGATAAGCTGAAAAAAGTTACATGTATTATGTTTTACCAAAAAGACCTCACTATTACATCCAGACTTGATGGAACAATAGCATGCATCAAGAACAGACTTGAGCTTACAAACTGCAATGGCTCATATCCCCAGATAGGTCCAAAGAATCCATCATAATAAAGATAGTAAGTTTCAGACTATAGAAAAGCAAGAGTAACAAGACTATTTGCTTACTATTATTCAGTCCTAGAAAACTTACCTCTAGATACAAAGAAACAATTGTACAATTGATACGTCTCCAACGTATCTATAATTTTTTATTGCTCCATGCTATATTATCTATTGTTTTGGACTATATTGGGCTTTATTTTCCACTTTTATATTACTTTTGGGACTAACCTATTAACCGGAGGCCCAACTCAGAATTGCTGTTTTTTGCCTATTTCAGTGTTTCGAAGAAACGAATATCAAACGGAGTCCGAACGGAATGAAGGGGATTCCACCATGGAGGGCTTCTACATCAACATCATAGCCTCTCCGATGAAGTGTGAGTAGTTTACCTCAGACCTTCGGGTCCATAGTTAGTAGCTAGATGGCATCTTCTCTCTTGTTGGATCTCAATACAATGTTCTCCCCCTCTCTCGTGGAGATCTATTCGATGTAATCTTCTTTTTGCGGTGTGTTTGTTCAGACTGATGAATTGTGGGTTTATGATCAAGATTATCTATGAGCAATATTTGAATCTTCTCTGAATTCTTTTATGTATGATTGAGTTATCTTTGCAAGTCTCTTCGAATTATCTCTTTGGTTTGGCCAACTAGATTGGTAGTTCTTGCAATGGGAGAAGTGCTTAGCTTTGTGTTCAATCTTGCGGTGTCCTTTCCCAGTGACAGTAGGGGCAGCAAGGCACGTATTGTATTGTTTCCATCGAGGATAACAAGATGGGGTATTTATCATATTGCATGAATTTATTCCTCTACATCATGTCATCTTGCTTAAGGTGTTACTCTGTTTTCATTAACTTAATACTCTAGATGCATCTTTGGATAGCGGTCGATGAGTGGAGTAATAGTAGTAGATGCAGGCGAGTCGATCTACTTGCCTCGGACGTGATGCCTATATACATGATCATACCTAGATACTCTCATAACTATGCTCAATTCTGTCAATTGATCATGATGAATTGTTCACCCACCGTAAAATACCTATGCTATTGAGAGAAGCCACTAGTGAAATCTATGGCCCCGGGTCTATTTTCATCATATTAATCTTCCTACGCTTTATTATTGCTTTGCTCTTTACTTTGCCTTTTTATTTTACTTTGCATCTTTATACCAAAAATACCAAAAATATTATCTATCATCTCTATTAGATCTCACTCTCGTAAGTAACCGTGAAGGGATTGACAACCCCTATTTGCGTTGGTTGCGAGGAGCTATTTGTTTTGTGTAGGTACGAGGGACTTGCGCGTGGCCTCCCTCTTGGATTGATACCTTGGTTCTCAAAAACTGAGGAAAATACTTACACTACTCTGCTGCAACATCCTCTCCTCTTCGGGGAAAACCAACGCAAGCTCAAGACGTAGCAAGAAGGATTTCAGGCGCCATTGCCGGGGAGTCTACGAAAAAGTCAGCATACCAAATACCCATCACAATCCCTTATCTCTCGCATTACATTATTTGCCATTTGCCTCTCGTTTTCCTCTCCCCCACTTCACCCTTGCTGTTTTATTCGCCCTCTCTTTCCCAATCTCCTCCTCTCTTTTCCGCTTGCCTTTTTCCTGTTTGCTTTTGTGTTGGATTACTTGTTGCCATGGCGCAAGATAATACCAAATTGTGTGACTTTACCAATACCAACAATAATGATTTCCTTAGCACTCCGATTGCTCCTCTTGCCAATACTGAATCTTGTGAAATCAATCTTGCTTTGTTGAATCTCGTTATGAAAGATCAATTCGCTGGGCTTCCTAGTGAAGATGCCGCTACTCATTTAAATAGCTTCGTGGATTTGTGTGATATGCAAAAGAAGAAAGATGTTGACAATGATGTTGTTAAATTGAAGCTATTTCCTTTTTCGCTTAGAGATCGTGCTAAAGCTTGGTTTACGTCTTTGCCTAAAAATAGTATTGATTCTTGGAACAAGTGCAAAGATGCTTTTATCTCTAAGTATTTTCCTCACGCTAAGATCATCTCTCTTAGGAACGATATTATGAATTTTAAGCAACTTGATCATGAACATGTTGCACAAGCTTGGGAGAGAATGAAATTAGTGATACGTAATTGCCCTACTCATGGTTTAAACTTGTGGATGATTATACAAAAAATTTATGCCGGATTGAATTTTGCTTCTAGAAACCTTTTAGATTCGGCCGCGGGAGGTAATTTTATGGAAATCACTTTAGGAGATGCTACTAAACTCCTAGATAATATTATGGTTAATTATTCTCAATGGCACACTGAAAGATCTACCAATAAAAAAGTGCATGCGATAGAAGAAATCAATGTTTTGAGTGGAAAGATGGATGAACTTATGAAATTATTTGCTACTAAGAGTGTTTCTTGATCCTAATAATATGCCTTTGTCTACTTTGATTGAGAATAGTAATGAATCTATGGATGTGAATTTTGTTGGTAGGAATAATTTTGGTAACAATGCGTATAGAGGGAATTTTAATCCTAGGCCTTATCCTAGTAATCCTTCTAATAATTATGGAAATTCCTACAACAACTCTTATGGAAATTTTAATAAGATGCCCTCTGAATTTGAGAGTGGTGTTAAAGAGTTTATGAATTCACAAAAGAATTTTAATGCTTTGCTTGAAGAGAAATTACTTAAAGTTGATGAATTGGCCAGGAACATTGATAGAATTTCTCTTGATGTTGATTCTTTAAAGCTTAGATATATTCCTCCTAAGCATGATATCAATGAGTCTCTCAAAGCCATGAGAATTTCCATTGATGAGTGCGAGGAAAGAACTGCTAGCATGTGTGCTATGAAAGATGCCTTTATTAAAGCGTGTTCTTCCAATTTCCATGAAAATCAAGATGAAGATCTAAAAGTTATTGATGTATCTCCCATTAAATCTTTGTTTTGCAATATTAATCTTTATAATTATGAGATTGAATATGAGTCACCTTTACCTAGAAGGCGTTCTAAAAATTCGGAGCTTTTAGATTATGATGCTAAAATTGATAAAAGTGGGATTGAAGAAAGTAAAACCTTAGATGTTGCTAAACCCACTATTTTGGATTTCAAGGAATTTAATTATGAAAGTTGCTCTTTAATTGATTGTATTTCCTTGTTGCAATCCGTGCTAAATTCTCCGCATGCTTATAGTCAAAATAAATCGTTTACTAAAAATATCGTTGATGCCTTGATGCAATCCTATGAGGAAAAACTTGAGTTGGAAGTCTCTATCCCTAGAAAACTTTATGATGAGTGGGAACCAACTATTAAAATTAAGATTAAGGATCATGAATTTTATGCTTTATGTGATTTGGGTGCTAGTGTTTCCACTATTCCCAAAACTTTGTGTGATTTGCTAGATTTCCGTGATTTTGATGAATGCTCTCTAAACTTGCACCTTGCGGATTCCACTATTAAGAAACCTATGGTAAGAATTAATGATGTTCTTATTGTTGCAAATAGGAATTATGTGCCCATAGACTTTATCGTTCTTGATATAGATTGCAATTCTTCACGTCCTATTATTCTTGGTAGACCTTTCCTTAGAACGATTGGTGCAATTATTGAGTGAAGGAAGGGAATATTAGATTCCAATTCCCATTAAATAAAGGCATGGAACACTTCCCTAGGAAGAAGATAAAATTACCATATGAATCTATTATTAGAGCTACCTATGGATTGCCCACCAACGATGGCACTCACTAGATCTATCCTTGCTTTTATGCCTAGCTAGGGGCGTTAAACGATAGCGCTTGTTGGGAGGCAACCCAATTTTATTTTTAGTTTTTTTGTTTTTGTTTCTGTTTAGGAATAAATAATCCATCTACCTTATGTTTGGATGTGGTTTTATGTTTTAATTAGTGTTTGTGCCAAGTTAAACCAATAGGATCTTCTTGGATAATAGTTATTTGACCTTGCTGTGATTTCCAGAAACTTTCGGTTCACGAAAACAATTTTTAAAAATCACCAGAACGTGATAAAATAGTGATTCCAATTGCTTCTGATCAATAAACAAATTTCCTATGTCTTCCTATTTTGGCTGAATTTTTGGAGTTCCAGAAGTTTGCGTTAGTTACAGATTACTACAGACTGTTCTGTTTTTGACAGATTCTGTTTTTCGTGTGTTGTTTGCTTATTTTGATGAATCTATGGCTAGTAAAACAGTTTATGATCCATACAGAAGTTGGAATACAGTAGGTTTAACACCAATATAAATAAATAATGAGTTCATTACAGTACCTTGAAGTGGTCTTTGGTTTTCTTTCGCTAACGGAGCTTACGAGATTTATGTTGAGTTTTGTGTTGTGAAGTTTTCAAGTTTTGGGTGAATTTTTTTGATGGATTATGGAACAAGGAGTGGCAAGAGCCTAAGCTTGGGGATGCCCATGGCACCCCAAGATAATCCAAGGACACCAAAAATTGAAGCTTGGGGATGCCGGAAGGCATCCCCTCTTTAAATCCACTTCCATCGGTAACTTTACTTGGAGCTATATTTTTATTCACCACATGATATGTGTTTTGCTTGGAGCGTCTTGTATTATTTGCGTCTATGCTTGTTAGTTTACCACAATCATCCTTTCTGTACACACCTTTTGAGAGAGCCATACATGAATTGGAATTTGTTAGAATACTCTATGTGCTTCACTTATATCTTTTGAGCTTGATAGTTTTGCTCTAGTACTTCACTTATATCTTTTAGAGCACAGTGGTGGTTTGTTTTAAAGAAACTATTGATCTCTCATGCTTCACTTAGATTATTTTGAGAGTCTTAAATAGCATGGTAATTTTCTTAATAATAATATGCTTGGTATTCAAGATTTGTAAAACTTTCTTTTGAGTGCGTTGAATACTAAGAAAAGTTTGATGCTTGATAATTGTTTTGAGATATGGAGGTGATAATATCAAAGTCGTGGTAGTTGAGTAGTTGTGAATTTGAGAAATGCTTGTGTTGAAGTTTCCAAGTCCCGTAGCATGCACGTATGGTAAACATTATGTAACAAATTTCACTACAAAAACAAGACACATCCGTGACATTTTGGGCCGAACGAAATATTTTTCTGTATACATATGACACTTCTATGACGTTAATTGTGACAAAACCCGGTATCATCATAGATGTGGTGGGCTCCTACTTCTATGACAAAAAATCATGACAGAAAATGGGCTTTTCGTCCTAGGCGGGCGGAGGCAGCTGCATGACATTCTTTGGGCCGTCCATGACGGAAAAAACCATGGTAGAAGCGAGGGGGAGGAAAATTTCGGGGAGTTGCCGGTTACGGTGGGAGGTCGGGGGCCGAGCGATGCGCGTTTCTCTCGTACACGTACATGCGTGTGTGCGAGGCGTTGGCTCTAACTGAACCCGAGCAAGGCGTTGGGCTCTAACTGAACCCGAGCGATTGCACTGCAGGCTACGCGTTACTGAACCCGAGCTATCGATCGATGGCTGTTAACTGAACCCGATGGAGCGATTCTTTCGCTGCTACTAACTGAAGCCGATCGATTGGATGGACGATGGCGTTGCGGGGGGTTGGATGAGCGATGGCGGTGGCGTTGCCTGGATGAACAGGACCTGTGGTGTGGAGGGCTGGATGAGCGATGAGCGGTGGAGGGGTGCCCGTGGAGGGTGGTTGAGCGATGGCGGTGGAGTAGCGCGCGGTGGAGGCTGGATGAACAGGAGCCCGTGGAGGCTGGAGGAGGTCGGCGGCCCGTGGAGGCTGGAGGAGGTCGGCGTTGGAGATGAACGGTATCCCATGGAGTCCTGCTTTTGCGACGCTACACCCTCCCGATGAACAGGACCCCGTGCTGACCGTAGCGCTCCAACACAAGTCCGTTTCGTCCGTTTTGTGGTACGCCACACCCCTCCCGATCAACAGGACCCCCGTTTCGACCGTAGGAGTTCCGTTTCCTCCGTTTTGCGGTACGCCACACCCCTCCCGATATATAGGACCCCCGTTTCGACCGTAGGAGGTCCGTTTCCTCCGTTTTGCGGTACGCCAAACCCCTCCCGATGAACAGGATTCCGTTTCGAACGTGGCTGGTCGAACACAAGGCCGTTTCCTCCGTTGTGCGGTACGCCAGGCCTTGTTTCCATCGCCTGTTCCGTCCAAGCCCTCCCGATGAACACGACCACGCATTCCGTTCCGACCCAGCAGGTTTGGCTCCCCATGAACACGACGACGACGTTGTTTCTTCGTTCTGACCCAGCCATGTACACGAGCCCTCGCCGTACGTATGCGCGAGTAGGCGTTCGAGACCCCGCCCGTATGTACACATACGTGGCCGTATTTTCTTTCTTGCACCCTGGCGCCAGACGTGCGTGTACATGCTACGCGGCGGCGCCTCTACTACGACGCGCGGCGCCTCTACAACGACCGGTATATGCGTACACGTTCGCGACCAGAATGACAACGCCACGTATGCTTGACCAGGTGGGTCCCGGTATCGAGCACTTCCTTGCCTGCGAAGATGTAGCTGGTGGGTCCCAGCAGTCAGGGGGGAGAATCGTTTTTTTCGGACACACTTCCGTGCGTGTGAAGATGTAGCTGGTGGGTCCCAGCAGACAGGGGGTAACGTTTTTTTCGTGAAATACAAAGGGCCCGTCCGGTGGGTCCCATTGCCGGTGGAGGAATAATTATTTTGCGCGTAATAAGGAGGCACTTCCTTGCTGCGGCCATGGACCCAGCTGTCAACCTCTCCATGTACAGTCCACATCCGATGGAAGCCATTCCTTGACCACCTTGACCACGTCGCGCCGAGAGCACCAGGGCGGTGGACGACGGTGAGGCCTAGGAAGGGGACGACGCAGAGCCAGGGAAGACGCGCAGTGGATGCCCACGCGTAGAGGAGTATGAGGGTTCACTCGTTCGGCTGCGGTGTGAGGCTACCGTCGCCCTTGAGAATAACGAGGGTGTGGGTGCGAGAGGGATGACCTGGCCAGCGGGAGTAGTAGGGGTGATGAGGCCTCAGCGGCATCACTGGCCCGACCCGGCGGTGGCGGGAAGCGGCACGACCGGCGCTGCTTTGGGCGGCTGGAGCAAGAAGACCAGAGGTTGAAGAAGCACTACGGCCGTTGGATGGACATCCTACGGTCAATGGAGCTAGAATCGTTCATATATTGACTAAAGTTGACAAAGGCCTCCGTCCTAGTCAACTTAGTAGGCCCACAAGTCAGCCTCCCACCAAGGTTGGTCCCAGCTAGCAGGGGGGTATTCATTTTTTTGTGTGTAATAAGGAGGCACTTCCGGTGGGTCCGGTGACAATGGGGGAACGTTTTTTCACGAATACGATTGCTGACCTGTGGGTCCCAGCAGTCAGGGGGAAACATTTTTTTGCGAAATACTGGTGGCCCGTCCAGTGGGTCCCAGCTATCAGGTGGAGGAATAATTATTTTCCGCGTAATAAGGAGGCACTTCCTTGCGGCTGCCGTGGACCCAGCTGTCAGCCTCTCCACGTACAGTACTCTTCCGATGGAAGTCGGTCGTTGACCACATTGACCACGCTGCGCCGAGAGCACCATGGCGGTGGACGACAGCGAGGCCTAGGAAGGGGACGACGCGGAGCCGGGGAAGACGCGGCAGTGGAAGCCCGTGCGGAGAGGAGTACGAGGGTTCACCGGTTCGGCTGCGGTGTGAGGCTGCCGTCGCCGCAGAATAACAGGGGTGTGGGTGAGTAGAGGGATGCCCTGGCCAGCGGTGGGAGTAGTAGGGGGCGCTGAGGCCTGCGCGGCAGCACAGCCGGCCACGGGAGGCGGGAGCAGGCGGTCCCGTCGGCGCTGCTTTGGCGGCCGGAGCAAGAAGATCGAGATTGAAGAAACACGGCGGCCGTTGGATTGACATCCAACAGTTACGTCTACTAGAATCGTTTGTTGACGTAGTATATACTAACTAAAAAATCTTGCATACGCGTCAACTAAACAGGCCCACAAGTCAGACCACTCCCTCTTTTTTAATAATTTATATATAGCTCATGGCAACTTCTTATGCAATTTATTGCGATCGTTTTTAGTTGGCGAGGCCAATTTCGCATATTCTGTGGGTTCCAAACTATTTTTAATACCGAAATGTCGAGCCAGATTTAAAAGTACTTTGAAGATATATTTGAATTAGGTTAATGCCTGTGAAATAGGAATCTAAAAATGTGAAAAAATCATAAATTATAAAGTAATTGCCAATTTGTCATCTGTTTTATATTTACAACCCATTTCATATTACTTTCAAGATTTGCGGGCATCTTGAAAGAGTTGCAACCATCGAGCGTAGAAAAATAAGTAGGCGTGGATTGGGTATTCTTCAGAAAAAAATAAACTGGGCTCATTTTCACAAAGAAAAAATAGCTCGGCTGGTCACATGGTGAACATAAAATATAAGCCTGGGCTAGACGGGCCACAACCCAGTTCAAACCCTGCTCCGTCTCAACAATACCAAACAAAAAAAATACTGCATGAGTAGCTACGTCTCAGGTGTCAGCCGATCTTGTGTTGTTCTCTTGTCTATTGACTATATACGCTCACAATGTCGTGGGTCCCAGATGTTAGGAAAACACTAGGAGGAAGCATTTTATTTTTCCATACTGGCGGCGTGGTGGGACCCTACTGTCATCCTCTCCACGTACTTCTGCCGATTCGTGTTGTTTATTGACCATGTTGACAACGCGAGAGGGCGGCGCCGTGGCGAGCGCACCAAAGCGCGCGGAGGACGTCGGCGTTAAGGATTTAGGAGACGGTGGGGCGGCGTCAGCCGAGGCGCAGCCACCGTGGAGGCGGAAGCGGCGGCCGGCGCTGGTTTGGTTTTTGGCGGCCGGAGGAAGACAGGATGAAGAAACACGACAGTAAAAGCGGCAGGAGTACTTAACAACCTTAACTGAAACCAGCAGGGCACTTAACAACCAAAGCTGAAAGCGGTATGAGTACTTATCTGAGTTCAACCATACAAAGCACGCCTCGAGCGGTGCTACTTTGCCTCTGATTAACCAAGGGTGAGGCCGCCCAAGGCCAGTGCCACCAGCGCATCCGCAACTTTACGAAAGCGGCTTCATCTATAGCGTGGTCAATAAACAGGATATTCGCTTTAGAGCCATGGAAAAGCATGAACATAATCTTACGCCCTATTCTCCAAGATGGACGGGCCTTCATTATCCGAGACCACCCACGAATAAGTATCTTTTCACCTCCAAGGGGAATTGAGTAGGTCGACATAAACATCATGTTGTGACCAAGCGCAAGTCTGACCCGACCATGGTCAGGCATCTGTATAGGAACAATAGAACTCGGCAATTCCTGTTTCAAGAAGATCACAGCTGTAAAACTGTGTATAAGCAATAGTTTATGAACAACATATATAACATAAAACAGCTCGTACCATAAGTTTCTCGACACAGTTGGACCTGTTCAACGAGTGCAGCAGTGGCACACATATCCCACGTGGCCTTCCACCATTGAAACGGCCCACAAGGACCTCAAGATGATCAATAAAGTGTAGGAACTTGTGGATGTCGATCCAGTCTACTTCAGTGCCATTAGTAATTTGAGTTATTACAGAGTAACAAACGAAAGCATCGCTTAACTCTGAAAAAACCTACACGTGCCACCAATTATAAGAAAATATTAGTTAGAAGTAGCATCTTCGTGAGAGATTCGTTGCTACTTCTAAAGTTAAATTGTGATTAGTTAGACAGAATAAGTGGATTAAGAAGTAATCGAGGCAACAAGCAAGAACCAGATACAAAACTAACATGGATGAACAATTGGAACGACGTCGGGGTGGAAGATCGCAGTGAAGATGAGAGCAGGTTCTGCTATTTCCATCAACATTTGTGCGCCAACTTTCCGTCTGTAACACTTGAGAAAGTTTATCCAAGTTCGGGCATAAAAAAAGCAGCGATCTTCTTAGTTCATGAACCCAACTCGGAAGTAATATCCATGGCTTGTCTTCACTGTGACCATTAAACTAGTGTATTGAGTTATGGCAAGGCCGAGCATCTTGAGTACATGTGTTCTGGCAGAGAAAATAATACACTGCAGGAAAAATAATATGACAACATAGCATGTTCAAAAAACCCCACCCTCCCGGATAGAGAAGAGGATTCTAGGAACATACTGTGCGTGTTTCAAAATGCTGTGGTAGGATGAGAAGGAACAAGTGTGGCGTCTCGCCGAGGGCGCAGAAATCTGTAGGGTACTCGCACTTTGGGCACTGCAACTGAAACACACTAGATTCAAAATTAAGAAAAATGCATCAACAGCGGCGGCTGCCATCCTAGGATTACCTGCGACCAAGGGACTTGGATTTATCGGGGATGGATGAAGAATTCGTACCTGGTTCTCCATGAGAAAAGCCTATGCAATCGCCGAGCGGGGGTTTTCTCTGAACAAGCAGACGAGGGAGAAGGGGATCCAGGCCCAGTAAAATATTGCCGCTTCATCCGTCCAGCTTACTGCTAAAGCTGGAAAGGGGGGGTTGCGATTTGACGGCTCATTGGGCATTACTGCGGCGCTACGACCGGGGTGTGTCTACCGTGAAGTTGTGCACTCTAATTTGTGCATATGGCACGTGGACCCGTTGCGGTTGCCCCACATATCAGCGAAAGGAGTAGAAAGACAGGAGTAACTAGTTACACATAAATATATTTTTTGACAGAGAGATACTCCCTCTATAAAGAAATATACAAATCTTTTATATCACAGGCTCACCTTGCCGAGAAATATGCTCCCTCTGCAACGCACGGGCATTATGGGGGTTCAGCTTTTTTATGGGGGTTCAGCTGAGAATATAATACTCAGATTTTTTTTACTCAGATAGGCTCACGGTTCTGGACTTTGGGCATGAGCCGACCTCGCATGTTTGGGGGCCCATGTGTTCTACCTCAGGCGCTTTTCATATTGCAAGCGATCGCATCAAGCGCTGGATTTAGAATCTTTGTCGCAAGGCGAATACACAAAATTGAATAAAGCACGTCATTTGTTGGAATGAAATCGAGCAGCAGGTTCCTAACTAGCAATCAGAGTTGCAATTCTATCGACGATATACCATGTGATAAATAATACTGTCGTACTACTTATACACACAGGACACTTGTTTCACCATGCCAGATTATTACATCAAAATCTCTCGGAGGATAGATCAGTTCGGCAGTTGCGTGCTGCTACTAAAGAATTTCAAAGTTGAATTGGACCAGCTCTCCTTGCTGAGAAAGTTCGATTTTGACATCATCCCCTACCGCAAGATATGATTTAGATTTGAACCTTGACCATCCTTTAGCAACAATCATCATGCGACCATCCTTTGTACTTATGGTATATTGAGCAGGTTCATTCACACCAAGGATGCGCATGGTAAGAGAAACTTGGCCGCGGTCGCCCGGATAGTTGAACGACTCCCTCGTTGCTCTAGGAATTCTCTGTTTACAAACAAGAAGACATACCCAAACAGTTAGATCAACACAGTGAATCATGTGAAACAACATGGAAAGAAAAAAGAACGAAGCACTTGGGCGACCAATGCTTACCAAGAAGGTGGACATGTCGGTTTGTGTAAGGACTTTGGTATATGAAGTCTGACTGCAGCCCGATCATTTCTTTGGTGCAACTGCTGCGGGCGGACCAAATGCAAGTGCAAGTGTTGGTGCAGGTGCGAAGCCGCTCTTTGCTGCGGAGATGGTGCTCCTTGTAGAGCTGGTGCCGTGTCAATGCCTTATCCTCTGGTAGATCGACCGATGATCCGACGCTGTCGGTGCCCAATCCTCGGTGGATCGGTCGAGCTGTTGTCATTGCCGCTGCTAGAGCAACTATCGGTGCTCGATCTCGTGTGAGACAATGGCGATCGTGTCTCGGTCTACTATGATCAGCTTTCTAACTTGACTAGGATCCGTGACCGTGATCCAGTTTTTCTTCATTTCTTTTAAGCGAGAAGGACTAATTGTGGCGTTTTGTTAAACCAAACTGCAGTTCATCATAGGGATTCAGCTTGTACTCGGACAACGGTGATCCAATTTTTCCGATAATATAAGTGATGGGCGATGCCTTCGTTCTTGACACGACATAAGAAGTGAAACCTGCAAAAATAGCCATCGTAGAGCAAACCAAACGGTTTATTCGGTGATGAATGTCACATGGCAAAACCTGCATCGTAAAATTGCAGGAAAAGAAAGAAAACATGACATTAAATCAATAAGATTTAGACAGTAAATCAATAAGATTTACTTGATGTGACACGAGTGAATCCTTACCAGGAAATCACTATGTTGAAGTACTAAGCAGAAGATTGATCGTCCAACTACTGGCGTGGCATGCAGGGCCTGCCTACTCCCACAAGCGGGACAGTCCAAAGGTCGTGACAAAGCGTATGGACCGAATATCCATGGGACGGAAATCACGGTGGGTGCGATAAACCCTGCAATGCATACAGATATTGGAGTGTAACCATAATTGATAAACCGTCCTCACAAAAAATATGATCTGGATACTTCAAAATGTACAGGTGAATTGAGTGGACAGACATTAACATAGACCGTTCTCGGGGATGACCACACACCAAAAGCGGCAGTACTAATAAACAATACAGGTTCACAAACACAAATCAAATCTTGAACAATAGTACTTACTGAGACAAGCAAAGTTGCACTAACTAAACTCTGCAGACTATTTCTTGCCTCCGACCTACGGGATGAACCCGCATAACCGATTAGGCCATGGACTTCGTGTGAGATGTCTACATGCACCATCACCATCTTGTCAACCTTGGAGAACCTAACAGTGGTCTTTCCACTCATAAACATGATGACGAAGACAGGCCGCATCAGATTTGTTGGGAAGCTTTACAAGAACCACACCCTTCGTAATCAAAGGCACAGCCAGGAAATTGTTGTGGTCAAGTACAGCCTCGAGAACACGCCTGACAACAATGCTACAGGAAAACACTAGTTTAGGACACGTGGCGACAAGGACACAGTAGCTGGATAGTTCAACAGTAGAACTCATCATCAGGTCTTCTAGTTCACACGGTATGACTTTGAGAACTTCATCTCCACCGCGGACCTGGTTCTAATTCAAACAGAAACCATATTTCATTACTACCTCCGTTCATAAATATAAGATGATTTTCGATATTATACTCCATATATGACTACATATACGCATAGAAATGAGTGAACAAAGACACTAGAACATGTATTCAAAGGCATGAGAGCAGAGGGATTACATGCAATATCCATAACACAAGTTCTTGAGGCAAATATACCCTCTTAAAAGGTAGCATTGATGTTCATAAGTACTCCCTCCATCCCAAAATTCTTGTCTTAGATTTGCCTAGATACGGATGTATCAAGTCACATTTAGTATTAGATACATCCGTATCTAGACAAATCTAAGACAAGAAATTTGGGGAGAGAGGGAGTAGTTGAAAGTAATCTATAAGAAATCAGTGTCAACCTCTCGCATGTTTTGGTCAAAAGAGGAATTTAGAACCGTCATTTGGCACACAAAAATCACATGCAAGATCACCCAGAAAGTTGTACTACCAGTACTAGTAATGCGTGCTAGATGAAAAAACACAATCAAGATCGAGAAAAAGATCGTTAACAAGAGAAATTCCTGGACTTGCTTAATGAGGGATCCCGGAGAGGGGGGCTTGGACAGGGTGATGGCTTTGAGCTTGTCTGCGGTAGTCTCGGCGGGGTGCTTGCGCTTCTTCATACCATGAGCCTCGAAGGTTTTGGCCAGAGCCATAGACATCACGTCGGCCGGTGCTCCGGCGTCCATCCAAGAGAGGAAGCTGAGAGAGAAGAGTGAAAGGAGGAACGAGATGAGGGAGAAGCGAAGCGAGTGGGGGTTTTCTTCAAGAGAGGAAGCTGAGATAGAAGAGTGAAATGATGGTTGCTTCGTCCGTCCAACTTCTTCTTTGGAAAGGAGGGGTTTTGTGATTTAACGGCTCATTGGGCAATCTGCGGCGGTTCGATCGGGGTAGTCTACCGTCACTCTACTACGGAGTAATTTAGTGCATGGCTGGTGGACCCAGTCTTTGGCTGTCCCACACGTCGGCAAAAGTGAGTAATTTAGTGCATGGGGAGGAGGATCCGCACGGTAGAGCGTGTCCACTGTTTTTCATTCTGAATAAAAAATGATTACGGCAAGTGTTTCCACTCTTCTGACGGAGGAGTGCGAAACACGACAGCCACTTGAACATACGGTGCTCCTACTACTAGGCATGTGCAGTGGTTCATACGTCAGTACTACACAATCTTGTTGCTAGTGTAGTAAGATATGACGATAACAAATGATGTTGTGCGCATGTCAACTACTCCTATATGTAACATAGTATCGGTTTTTCGACTGTCTGGTCGAGAATGAACGGTGAGATCAATGTTAACAGAACTAGGTTCACAGCGCACGGAGAGTACGGTGCTACAGTACTCCACAAAACATGAACCATATGAATCACATCCTATAGTGTTAGACAGGGTGTATGAAGGGTGCACGGGATGGGAACAAAAGTTCCCTTCTCGACCCACTTTTGGGTGTTTGGCAGAGTGCATGAAGGGTGCATGAGTCCACACTAGTAGGTTGACAAAAATACACAAAGACGAAACAACTATATTGAGATGAGAATGCAACCAAACACACCCACACGCTTTGTGCTACAGTGACTGATATGCACTATCTGAGTTTGATCCAACGGTCATGTTGCGCCGAGACATGGACATGCCCATGCAGAGGGCGCCTAAACATCACCGAAGTCCCTCTGCTTCTCGAGGTGCACGACGTTGGTGATGCAGGGTGCAACCGCCCGCAGAGCCCGCTCCTAGTCGACGGGAGCCAGCTCGTCAAAGACGGCGTCCAATGGCACGAATGGATTCCGGTGACGGAGCCCTGAAAGGATTTGCCTGGAAACGGCGACGGCAGCGCGCAACCCCTCCTTGTCCAGCTCAGCCCCCACCATCGCGCGGAGACGGCTCAGCTCCTCGGAGATATGGTGAAGAAGGAGACCAGGTCAGGAAGCCGCAGCTCGTTGAAGTCGACCGGGTGGTCGGGGTTTAGCCTGACGGCCGGCATCGTCGTGCTGGCACAACGGTAGGCATCGCGCAGCCGCAACACATGCGTGGCAACTTCGTTCACCAAGTGGCTGAGGCGATCCTGGACCTCGTCACGATCGGCCGCTTCGCGCTCCGGTGCTCCCCGACGGCCTATTGTATCTCCGCTTTACTGCGACAACGCCGCCCGGCGCCTCGAGCATCTTTGTGGTGGACGCCTACCGCTTTTGAAGCTCCGTGAACTCCCGCGCATAACAGAGGAGCATGGCACTCCTCTCCTCCTTGAGCTCACGGAGCTCCACGTCCTTGGCCCTGAGCTCCGCATCCTTGGCATGGAGCTCCTGTGTCAGGCGCCTCACCTCGGACTCTGTGATCTGCTGCGCCGCCATGGCACCAGGTAGAAGCAATGGGGAGAGGAAGCAAAGGGGGCGAAACGGCTGAAAGGCAATGCAATCTACGGGAAGGCGGAGGGAGCCAGCCGAGGAGCGGGGAATCTTTTGGTTTTCACCATGGTAAAACACCAGTTGATGACTTCTCACATCACGGAGCAGTGGTTTTTTACAGGCGGAGTCATCGTGACTAATTGCTACCGCTTTGCTCCGTCAATCAAAAATTAAAAATCCTACCGCGCTGCTCCGTGAATCAAAAATTAAAAATCCTGCCGCACCCAAACACCGTGAGCAACGCCGCGGTGGATATTTAAATTTACACGCCGCAAGTAGATAAAAAAGGGGTGGAAAAACAAATGTGGCGGCGGCCTAGCTAATTGGTCGAACTAGACCAACTAGCTAGCCACCGTGCTTCACTGATGTACTCGGCGGGAAAGGTGGTCTTTCGTGATTTGACGACTCATTTACTTGCTTCAGCGCTACGACCGAGGAGGACCCAGAAAACGCGTGGTAGGGCGTCCCATGTCAGGAAGAATATATGCATGCACCACCCGGGAGGACCCCGAAACCGCGTGGTAGGGTGTGCCACGTCTCGGCACGGAGGAAAAATGTGCGTGTAAAAATATACTGTATCAGACGTAGTACCTATGGTTCGACCTCGGGACCCAGCCAGTAGGTCGAAAACACCCCACTAACCACACAGCTTCATCATGCAAACGTGGCACGGTTAGCTCCGTCTCGACCAACCACGTCTCTTGTTCTAGGCGATTCTTCTATTTTCCAAGCTTTTTTTAGTTGTAATAACACCACGGCAAGCTAGCGCCACTCTTTGTGTGTGACCGTGCAAAGGTTAGACGATGGAGAGAAGAGAGATTGAGATCGCAGACCTGGGACCCACCCGTAAGTGAGACAACGGTCATGCACGTGTTGACGACGCACTCCCTCTACTCTACTCAATGCAAGTACTGTATAAAATCAAGTTATGGGACAAAGCCAACAACCATTCGTTTTTTGGGCTATCGACTTACGCTTTGTAGTCCAGGTTGCCAGTTCGAATCTCGTCTTTCAGATTTGTTAGTTTTAGGTCCAAATTTGATTAATGAGAAGTGGGACCCCCGTGTGTTGTTCCGATATTTCAGTGTAGGATGTTTTTTTGAATAAACACTTTGCGCGGTTAGACAAGTAACGGCACGAGTTACACGTATTTTGCAAGTTTACGAACAAAAATGACAGCGGCATAGAATATCACATCCACCCAACAGCTTAGATACTATGGTGATACGAGTTTTTACACCGTTGGAAGTGAGATTCAATGGCTTGGGAGTAGTTTTTGTAATTATGCGCAATTTCCAAACTCTCCAAAGTCTTTTTATTGCAAATAAAACATTCAGGCCTCATGTGTGCCGCTGCATCTTCAATCCAACGGCTCCTCGGTGCTCATATTAGGTGCTCCCCATAGCTTAATTACCCGCTACGGTGACATGAGCATATAGGTCGTATGATCAGTGATCAGATGGCACATGCATAGTACTTGTACTTTCTGCGCATTTCCCAAACTCTATCAGCCGTATATTGCAAAAACAGTCAAACCTCCTATTGTGGGCCATTAGATCTCAGTGAACTCGTATCACCATAGAATCTACGGTGCGGGAGCACCTCATACTCTCCCGTGTGAGAAAACATAAGGTGCTATCGCATCTTGGATGCTACGGTGATACGAGCTTGGAGGTCGTTTGATCTGAGATCCAATGGCATCTGAGCAGTCTTTGTGCTTGTAAGCAGTGGCCGAACTCTTTTGGGGCTTTTACGCAAAAAACCATGCGAACCACCGAGGAGGTGTTGGGTCACAAATCCAACGCCTCCGAAGAGCTTGTATCACCAAAGCATCTAAGGTGTGGTAGCACATGATATTCTTACATACAGGAGAATATCATGTCCTCCTTCATCTTAGATGCTACGGTGATACGAGCTTCGAGGTCGTTGGATATGGGATCAAAGGGCATCTAAGTAGTTTTTGTACAAATTGTGTGCAATTCTCAAACTCATCAAGGTTTCCTGCAAAAAATTAAGACACATCATGTGAGCTGCTATATCTCGGATCTACAAGCTCCAAGCAACTTGTATCGGCATATAGCATCTAAGGTATGGGGCACATGATATTCTCCCGGGGAGGAGGGTGGGGGTGCACAACCACTCGGTGGTTGGGAGGGTGGGGACAAATATAATCTAAACAACCCTAAACAGAGCTCCACAATTTTATCTAAGGTCGAGGGGTTGACTCCCGACAATCATAGTTCCGCCTAAACACAACATTTGCATGTACAGTAGTACTAGACTTAATATTCATGTTTCAGTTTCATGTTCATTTTAAATATTGAACTGAGGACCATGGATGTCTTACATTTTACTCCCTTCGTTTCCTAAATATTAGTCTTTTAGAGGCTTCAAATGTACTGGCACATACGGATGTATATAGACATATTTTAGAGTCTAGATTCACTCATTTTGCTCCGTATGTAGTAACTTGTTGAACTCTCTAAAAGACTAATATTTAGGAATAGAAGGAGTATTTTTGAACTCGTGTCATACATGCATGGGTTGGAAAAATAGATGCACTATACTTATTGGATTGTTGTTGTGTTCGTGCGTGTGTGTCTGTGTGTGTGTGTGTGTGTGTTCTCATATGCTTGATACATACAAAGTTTTCTCACCTCCATATTGTTCATCTTGTAAATTTGAATTTGCATTGGAAAACTTACTAGGGATACCATGAAATGTGAAATCCACGTTGAGATCACTATATCACAAATTCACTCTAATTCAACAACTCGTCATAAATCAATTACCACATTGAGATTAGTATTTGCAAGGAAAATACGGGTATTGTAATACACATAGATTTCTTCGGCAATTTAAAAGGTTCCTTTCGTATTCTCAAATGGTAGGACCCAACGGCGTACCAGCCAGACCTTGGCTCGTGTTGATCCTAAAAAATCGGGCTCGTGTCCTTCGGTGGCGTGCGTGGTACGCACATTAGGCAACCCCAACTAGTCGAGCCTCGGCGTTTCAAGTCGAAATATCTGGCGGCCAGAATTCCAGCCCTAGGAAATTCCCCTCATGTCCCCGGTCCATAATGACTACCGATGAACAACGGAGGGATGCTTTAGTAACTAAACAACATACCTACCGTGTCGAGCACGGTTCAATTCCCTCGGTCGCCGCTCGTCAAGGTCACCCGTCAACTGCATTGCCTAGTACTACTACTACTACACCAGGATGAGCACAGAATTGAGCCCGTTTGTTCGTGCCTAGTACTTGAGTTAATATATTAGGCAATGCCTTTGATGCAGAGGGATTATCCTTTTACTCCCTCCTTTCCGGTTTATAGGGCTTATCTCAAAATTTTAGTTTTCCCATTTTATAAGTCTCAATTTGGTTGTTCCCCATCACATGTTCAGATTTCAAGGTGCAATAAATCATTACATGCAAGTATTAAGAGAAAATTGACCAATGCATGTACTTCATGCATGCATGCATTGCAAATAATGCATTAAATAAACACAATTTTTGAGGAAAACAAGCGCATTAATTGAGTGGTTTTGCAAACTACAACAATTGTTCCACCACTCACCATCTACCTTGATTGGTGAGATTTTGAATTGAGCCCTATAAACTGGAAAGGAGGTTTAACTAAGCAACATGTTTGACCAAATCCTTTCTTAAGAAATACAACAGGACAGATGTACGGCTTGAAAATTTATTGCATGATGCATGTTATGATATTGTTTCGAATCCTAGATCTTAAATATCAGAAAATCCAAAAGTGAGCATAAATTCTTGAAACTGAGCATGGTCACGTGATATGGCACAAATATTACTTCGTGTCTCTTCAACCTCAGCTTATCAGTGGTAGGAGGGAAGTCATCCAAACAAAGATACTATACTATTGGCCATTAGTGCTTAGTGTAAGTTTTTTCTTCAATTCGAGACAAGCTGCTTATGACAAGTTGCACAAATGAAGAGCCAAGGTATTTTGGAACAAAGACCTGTCACGTTAAGGCGAACGCTTTCACTATTGAAACCATGGGCGTTTACGTGCCGCCACGAGTCCCCGCTTCTCATCGGCAGTGCCGTCCCAAGAAGCGTGTGAGTCGACGGGGAGGTGTGCGAGTAGAGCTGCGCCCGGCTGTCGAGGAGGCGTGCGAAGCAGAACCGCTTGTGCAGACTCACCGGGAGGCGAGCCCTTTGACCAGGCTCCGCCGCCCACCGTGGTCCCAACTGCTCCCACTTTTAATGTCGTCGGCGCCGCAGTTTAAAATCAACCCCGCACTACCCGGTATCGCTACCATCCTCTCTCTTCCTCTCTGATTCTCCTGTCGTCTACCTCCAACTAGCATGACCTAAACATACACCATGCCGCATCACGATGGTCTTCCCTTAGTGTTCCAGTTTCATGAGGAAGACACCCAGCCGGAGTCTCAAGAACATAAGGCGCTTTGGGACGAGCTTGAACTGGCCTTGCGGGAAGATGCCGCGCTGTCTCCCCGCTCCTGCTCCGGCCCCTGCCGCCTAACTGCGCCAAATACCATCCCGTCGCATTGATGGGCTGGGAGCCGCACATTGTCGCTGAGCTTTTTGCCACGGGGTTCCACGAGGTCCCCGCCGACTTTCACGCCCGTGCACCTGCGGCGCATGCGCTTCGCGTCTGGCAGACGCCGCGCCGTGCGGTGCTTGCACCTGCGGCGCATCGCGCTGGCGTCTGCACGACGCGGCGCCCGTCGCGGTGCCCGTGCACACGAATGTCTCTGTCGCACCATTGACAGCGCCTGTCCCAGCTGGTGCGGTGCCCCCCCTCAGCGGCATGGATGGCCGCCGTCGACCGCTTCCTTGCACCAACGCCAGTCGCCTCCTCCCGCCAGTTGACTCGCTCCGAAGTCAAGAACATTTTGGCCTTTCTTGAAGCTAGGCCAACATCCAGGAGTACGCCAACAACGGCGCAAGACACCACCGTCACCGTCGTTCAGTGGCCCGACGACACACAGAGCACGGCAGAGGAGCCGCTTCCCACCGCGAGACGCCCCAGCCGCCGCCGCGTAATCTAAATTTGCCATGAAAAACGTTCGGATTTCCATGATTAAAATCCGAACGTTTATCATTTCCATTTATTTTATATCGATCGTCGTATAATTTAAAGTCGGAGTCAGACTGAACGAAATGTATGGTTTGATCGATTGAATGTTCTGCTAGAGCCGTATCAAATTAAATATAAAACGTCATCAAGCCACATGTATTCCTTGTCATCCAATGGCCTAGACTGCTTCAATGTCGAGCGCTCAACATGTTTAGCGTGCAGTTAATTTCATGCCAAAAATAGTGCTAATCACATGACAACACCCAAATAATATCCTAGTAGTTAATATCTGCATGCACTTAATATACTTCCAAATTAACATGCATTGCACGTACATCGACTAGTGCTGCTAGTACGTGAAACTGGTGCCGTGACTTGTGAACAGCGCCAGATATGGTCAACGGCAACATCGCCTCATGAAGTTCTTCCTGTTTGCCCGCAAGGCCTAAACGCAGAAGGGGAGGAGAGAGGAGAGCACACATGGAACCCACCAGTAAGTGAAGGCGAATAGTACTAAAAATAATATTACATGTTATCCATTAATTAGGTTGTGGTAATATAAAACATTATGTGAACAAAGGGGTGCAACAAACATTGCTATTCAACGTATGTTGCCTATTGACGTCTTGGCTTGAAGGCCGGTCACATGTTCGATCCTCGTCCTTTATTTTTTTAATTTGTATATGGGTCCAAATTTGTTTCATGACATGTGGGCCCCTTGGTGTGTAGTTTGTAGCACTTTAATTTGTGCGTCGAAATTTGTTCCATTCCAAGTGGACTATCGATGTGTAGTTTTGTAGCTTATTTATAATAATTAAAGAGAACAACATAGTTTTTTCAATAATACCATGGTGCGACGTTGAAGGTGAGAAAGGACGTGCGAGAGAGCGATGACCGAGCCAGAGGGAAATCAACTAGGGGAGTTGCATGGGTTGCAACGGCGTTTGGAGTAGTTGTGGGCCGAATGCTACAAAAATATAATCTAAACTGATCGGAATAAATGCCTACACAAATTAATCCAAGGTTGGAGTGCCCCTCGCAATGTAAATAGCCCCGGTTTTGCGAGGGATGGAGAGGTAGTAGCTTCAGCGCGTGGAAGATACGGTATGAGAAAGCGAGGTCAATCGAGAGACATATAGATAGAGAGACAAAGTGAGTGTGGTCCGACATTCATTGAACAAATATATATGCTCCGGAGAGATATTGTTCGATTGAGCTTTTGGTAAGGTGAGGGCTGTAAGATAGAGCTTGAGAGATGATCCAGTCATAGACGTGTAGATATATTTTGTGCGTGGGAGGAAGCAAGGTCAACCGATCACATAGGGTCGTCGTGCGATCGAAAGAGTGAGACGGGTTGGAGAGAGTGACCTAGATAGACGATGTGCGTGAGAGAGTATACAATGTGAATAGGTCGAATTGGGCTCAAACATGGTGATATATCGTTTTTGTCTGAGAAAGAGTGAGGTAAATCGAGACATACGGAGAGAGAGAGAGAGAGAGATAGAGAGAGAGAGAGAGAGAGAGAGAGAGAGAGAGAGAGAGAGAGATTGAGTGAGTGTGGCCCACCATGAGGTCGAAAGAGTGACGGCGGCTTGGATGGACTGACGTAGATAGACAATTTGCGTGAGAGAGTATAGAGTGTGTCGATCGAGGCCCGAACACGGAGATATATCATTTGTGTGTGAAAGAAAACGAGGTTAAACGAGACTCAGATAAAGAGATCTAGATTGAGCGAGTGTGGCCCGTCGTGCGGAAGAAAGAGTGAGACAGTCTCGATGGAGTGACCTAGATATACAACGTGCGTTCGTGCGCACGAGAGGTTGGGGTGCTAGATATGCAACGCATGTATTTAGCGCGAGAGGGTGAGAGGGAGAGGGGGGAGAGAGAGAGAGGTCGGCATGGGGTGCAATGGCGGGTGTGTGAGGTAAATACATTTGGTAACAGGAGTGGAAAAAGGGGTTGTGTAGTTGAGAGACTTAGAGATCGAAACATGGAGAGAAAGAATGAACGTGTGTTGGAAACCGATAGCTTGCTAAGGTGGTTAGGAGAGGAAGATTGACCGATACTGGAAGTATGTAGCGTTTGTGCGCGGGGGGGGCTAAAAACAACATTTGAATGAACATAGTATGAGACTTAATATCGATGTTTCAATTCGGTGTACATTGTAAGATTTGAACCGAGGACCAGGCATACGGGTAATTATTTCGAATTCATGCCATACTAAGTTTCGAAAAGTTGACATTGGCTCAATTTGTTGTGCTATTTTGTAGGTCATATGTTTGAATCCATCCAAAAATTTTCTCACTACCATGGTGTTCATCATATACATATGAATTTGTATTAAAAAGTAGCATGGATACAGTGAAATGCGAAATCCACGTTAGAATTGGAGATCGCTACGTGACACACACTCTAATTCAAATAACTAACTACGTGACACACACTCTAATTCAAATAACTAAGTATGTGACACACTCTAATCCACATTAGCGTGGGTACCGTTTCGATTATTTTCAGATAACTCCTCATTAATTAATTTATAGTACTCCCTCTATTCACTTTTATAAGACCTTGAAGACATTTCAGACAATGTGCAAAACAGTTCATTTTAAGTTATGCGAAGCGACTTACAAAAGTGAACGGATGGAGTATCTCGTTCGAATGACTAATTATTGCAAGGAAAACACGGGCATGGTAATACATACTGATTAGTTTTCAAATGAAAGAAGATTCGTTTGCATTCTCAAATGTAGGCGCACCAGGCAGACGAGGTCGTGGTCGGGGTGGAATCTTGCTTTGGTGCCTTAAAGGCAACCGCCCTTGGGTGGTGACATGTGGGCCAGCAACCTGTTGGGCCCACATGTCATGGACACAAAGGCAGGTGCCTTAAGGCATCGAAGCATAGTCCTGTCGGGGTGGTCGCGTATGTCGGACGGACGCGTAGCACCTAGCCACCCACCCCCCTCCCCCCAAAAAAAGGACGACGACAATATAAGTTCGTGCTTCCACGTCTCGGATTGAAATATCTGGCGGCCCCAGTTCCAGCTCTGCAAAATCTCTCTTCTCCACCGTTCCCTTCCGCGCCCAGATTGCTCAAATCCCTAATTCACCGCCATCCCTCGAATCGCCCCTCATCTCGTCTCTTTCCCCACCGTTCCCCACCTCTGTGCCGGACGACGACGAAGACGACGGTCGCGCTTCACCACTGCACCGGAGCTACCTCATCTACGCCCTCGTCCACCGCACCGGGTGGTCCACCGACAACGTCGGCCGCCGCAACCGACGTGCCTCACAGACACCGAGTTCCACCGCATCAGGTGCGCTCCACCGACGCCATCTCCCAGCTCACCGGGGCTACTTCACCGAGCACATCGTCGCACCTCCGCCCCCCGAGGCCGTTGGGCCTTTGCCAACGGTCTCGTCCACCGCATCGTAGCGCTCCGCTGCCACTCAAGATCTGCATCCGTGCGCGGCCAATAACGCCAGCGCATCACCCTCATGACTCTGAAGTGACCCGCACTCTAGCTAGGCGAGCATGCCCAAACGCCGCCCCGAACTAGGTATCCACACATCACTCCCTTGTGCACTGTTCCGACGATGTTTGGATATCCTTTCACTGCTCTCTTAGCTTGCACACCTATCAACTCTGACTTTAACTCTTATTTCTTCTGGAGATATCATCTGAAACAAGCAAATCCATTTTTTAGCGAAGCGTGACGGGACTACGGGATCTGGTACACATCTTGCACACCCGTATAACCTTGTAAATATCTGTCCTCCGGTACAACATCAAGGTCGATTCCTCTTATTTGATCAACCATTCGTCGTGTCAAAAATGCATAGGAGGATGCAAGGAGCACAAGGCCTGCACATCCAAGCAAGTGGTAACATGGACTTGTACATGGAACATCCCAAGCGCAAGCAGAGCTGTAGTGAGCCTGTACAACGAGCTAGTGTAAGTCCCTGCATTTCATTTAATTCGTACTGGCATTCGTGTATGATTTGTGTGCAGTGGCGGATCCACGAATTCAAGTTACCAGGGGTGAACATTTAACTGAAAAAATACGACGGCACTTGCACTCCGGAAATCAACATAACTTGAGAAATGTGAAGCTACATGCACTTTGAAAACCAGCTAATGATCCAAAGTAGTTCAGATTATAAACAGTAAATGATGCAAGCACCAAAAAACACAAAATGCAACAAGGTGTAGAAGGACTACAAACATGGTCTGTACCTGCTTGAATTATTCGTTCTCTGGCTGAAAATATCGAAGTGTAATTGCACGTATAACCGGTGCGCAAACTGCATATCAATATATCTATCCTGCACAAGTATGCCAATAGTTTCAAACAACAGATTAGAAAAGTATTTATGCTATGTTGTCATGATACGGGGACTTTCTGGTAGATGGCCTCGATGTTTCCTCAAGCTATGAAAATGCACTATAATTTGCTTGTCATCAATGCACCGCAAATCTCTGTCTCTCTCAACATAGTAGATCATCATTAGACACTAAATCCTTCAATGAGCTTGCAAAATGCTTGCATTAGATCCCTCATTAGACACTATATGTTCATCACCAGGAGCATGTAAAATGTTTGCATCAAATCCTTCATTAGCGATCTGTTCATTAGACACTTGAGCTCAAGAACAACCGGAGCTTGTATGTTTGCACGGAAACTTGATTAGATACATCGATTGATCAATTCGGTATTGATTGGGGGAGTTATAAAATAAGTAGAAATTGGTTTCATTTTCTCATAGATTCCCTACATACAAGCAGTTTTACAACACCGTCAGGTTTAACTATTGGCCAGAAATTGAAGAGTTGAATTAGATATAATCAGGGATGTGATGTACCTGCTCGTTGCGCATGCTACTCTTGCAAGCTGCGATTGTCCGTTTGCGCAAGCTCGATGCCATGCCCGTGCTGCCGCCGCTGCCTCCCACGCAGGGTTCAACCAGTGTTGGATCTTCATCTTCTTGTCCTTCAGTTCGCTTGATGCCCGGCGAACGCCCTCCAACGAGGGCGCGAGGAAATCTTGTGCCGGTCTGTCGGTGGCGGCTAGGTTAGGAGCGAACCAGACTGGAGGCTGGAGCGAATGAATTGGGATTTTTCCTGCTGTCGATCAAGATGGGAGGCGCTCGTTTGGGTCGCGAGCCTGCTATAGGGCCTGCCTTGCACTTATGTTATTGGCCCATCCAAATTGAAACATTTTTATTCATTTTTTACATTGCCTGCTCATGCGTTGGGACGAACAAAACTAGCATGGGCCAACCTGGACGACTCAAACTATGTGCACACTTTCCAGCCACCTGAGGCGGCCGCCCATACCAGCCCCTATCGTGGCATCGCCCCTTTTTGCGTGTATGATTGGATAGTGAAAAATATTCCAGGGGCGCTTTTGATTTACCCATAGAATGGTTGAATTGCTTGTTTCTATGAACTGAGTTCGCCAATAATGTGAAGGATGCCAGTCTTTTCATCCTATTGTAGATTGCTTAGATCTCGATATGCCAAAAGTAATCGCATGAAATATCTGATAAAAGCCGATTGTGATGTGTTTGGCTACAACTAGTCTGACTACACGTCCTCATATAACATGTCAAGGATGCACCATCTTACTAGATTAACCATTCGACTTACCCATGCAGTGTGGGAAGAAAGAAGTATTGGGACTGCGTATCCAAGCAATTGATGCCATGGACTCCTTTGTACAACCTTGTAAGCGAAAAAGAAGTTGCAGTGTGCTGTACAAAGAACTAAGCGTAAGTTCAGTTACACGCTTCTCGAATTTTAGTTTGCCACTTATTGCAAAAAAATTCAATTACGTTGCTTGGCTTAATTTAGTTTGCTACTGATTACATAATGGCACAGCCTGTTAATCATATTGTAGACTGCGCCTATCTATGTGTTTGATACTTACTGTTAAGAAATACCTGTTTTCCTTAATTAAATATCTACTTGTTTGTTTAACTGCTTTGCTACTGCAACAGCGGGTTACAATGTTGTTAATAATTAGTACTTTTCAGAATCCAATTGAAACTATTTAATTCCTTGTTTGTTTAACTAGTTTGCTGTTATAACTCCCAGTTGAGATGTTTTGCTAACTTCAACTTTTCTGAATCCAATCAGAACTTTAATGGCAAAACAGGTTAGCCCAAGATCAAAGAGCGAGGTCTCCATGGACGTTGCATCATCCCACATGATGGCACCGCCCAAATCGTGCATTATGAATTGCCAATCGATGCTCTAGAGGCTAAACTAGTGGTAGAAAGAGATTACATACGCACTTAGAGATGAAGTTGACATGTTGAGGAAGCAAACAGCACAATCACAAGCAGTACTCAAGACAACCATTAAATATTTGGTGGATTTCAAAACAAAGCAAGCTGAGACTGACCAGATTGTTAAGGTCCTGAAGGAAAAAAGGAAATTAAATTCCTACTTGGTAAATCATAGGTGAAATGTTCTTTCCATAGTTGAATAACCTTTGTGTTGTCATTCATGTAATCAATCAAACCATTTGTTTTAGAGCTCATGTAATAATTGTTTTTTTTGGTTTGTAATTTTATTTGAGCACAAGTCTGTATTAATTGATAAGACTCGGAGACATTTCATTTGGATTGCTGTGCCCGACCTACAAATATGCCAATCGGGCTGAATGTGCAGTCATCAATAGTAGTAGTATAGATGGACCATAAGTGGCACGCATCGGAAAGGGCCAAGATGCTGGCTAAAATAAGTACAGCGGCCTGGCTTATGTATGTTAGTTGATATTATTGATCCATATACTCTATAAGTGTTTATATGTCTGTTATTTCTGTACATTCTTGGTTGATTGACTCGGTATTTGAATCTTGATACATCGCTTGTGTACATATCTAAATGGGAGTACACATTATGCTGCGTGTGAAATTTGAGTTGGACATGAAGTGTTCCAAATATTTGAATTCACCTTAAACTGGATACTAGTTTCTAAATTTGAGTATCGGCATTTGTAACCCATATTCATATATGTGATGGAATACATCTTTGTCGTCCTTTTGAAGATATATAAAAACACATAGAATGATTTATAAAGATTCATATAGGAATACAAAATGGATTCAATTTAGTTGCTGTGGTAGCGTGGATGCTAATTGTCCCAAAATTGAAAGAAGTAGCAAAATGTCCACTCCCACGTCGGCTGCGAAGCCAAGTGTTTGGGAGATGGAAATTACTGTCTACCCATTACACGGACAATCCATCGGCCCAATTTCCCTTTGCTCTAAATAGGGGTAGGTTAGTAACTTCAATTAGGCGTGACACGACCGCCTCGAGCCCATTCCGACACGGTGGGCGTCAAACATGGTGACAAAACACATTTGATTCAAGCTCGTCCGAAAGACCTATGTTTCTCCCTCCATTACCCATTCATACACGGTGGGCGGCAAAACAAACTCGACTCGGCCGAAATCGATGTAGGCAAATATTTTCATTAGGGGCAGGTTTGTAACTTCACTCAGACATGACACAACCGCCCTACCTGTCAGCCCCGTTCATACACCGTGGGCGCCAAACACCCTCTCCTCGCCCAAAATCGCTCTGGGAAAATATTGGCGAGATGCGAGATTACCGCCCTATCCCCAACCGACGAGACGTCCAAATTTTAAACGGGGGCTAAGTTCGTAACTTTCGCATATTTCAGACAGGCGCGTCCCAAAAACATGGTTCCCCGTACCTCTCCCTCCATTTTCCCATTTATACACCGGCCGCGTTAGAACACCCCATCCCCACACCAGCCTTCGTTCGCCACCCCATCCATCGCCGCCGTCCTCCACCACATCCATCGTCACCGTCCTCCACCATGCCGGAGCGCCTACCAAGACCGCGTCGTCCACTGCTAAAGATGAACGTTTCTCATCCACGGCGACGGACCAATAGCCTTGCATCGTGTCCTCTCGCTTCATCGGCGCCATCGTCCTCTTTGCCGGGGCCGCTCACACGACCTTCTCTTCCACCGCAACGGGACTTATCCCCCGATGCACCCGTCTACCGTCGCAGATCTGCTTCAACGCCACCGACAGCCATCGCCCTTCGATGCCTACACGGCGCCGCAAGAGAGGTGGTACTTCATATCTCCTCAACTTTTTGATCTCAACCAGAAAATAGATCTTAACTTGGTTACTCTACTTTCTTTTCAGCTCTTAGAATTTAGTTCTTAGTTGGAAGCAAACAATGGATGCTAAATATCATTTCTCCGGTTTGCAACTTCAAATCTGCCATGGCACGACCATATACTGGTTTAATTGATCATGCTTAGGGTTTAATTGATCATGTTGGTTCCGTGGTGGTTTCTTTAATAGAAATGGGAGGAAACCCTCTTTTGCTAAAAAAAAATATGCTTCGAGTTTCCCCCTTTTATGATCACTATACGATCAGAATACGTGCTTCATGTCATAATAACACTGCTCCACGCATCAAGCTAAACAAGCTTAGATGTTCAAATACGAATATGATATTATTAAAACTGAGTTGTTTAATTGGTCAGCTAAATATTCTAAATTAGTTTCGAAAATGCATGTTCGCCGCTCGGGTGTGTATCTCTACAGGGTGCCCATGGTGGGCTAGCCCACCCTGGGATTTTGGGTCGTCCCAGGCCCTGATTCCCCTCTGTTCTGTTGCACGCTTCCGATCTCTACTACTTCAACCGCTTGCCTCGCCGGGCGACTTGTAAATCCCGGACGGCATGACTCTAGGAGGAGACGCCGGACTAACAGGAGGCCAGAGCCGCTTCGCCTAACAGCGTCACCGCTGCCCAGGCGCCGCCCGTGCCTACCTTCCCAGTCCGTTCAGGGCTCAGGCGTGTAGCACCAACCAAGCCAACCCGATTTATCCTGAGATATGTCCTCAACACTCAGCAGCCACTCCTCATCACCCATTTTCTAATTGATTCATTACTCATTAGGCAGGATTGTCATTAGGGTTTGTTGTGTGCTCAGTGCTACCTACACTTAATGGTTCAGATGTATTTCGGTAATCTTTAGTACCTCTAAAGTTCACGGGGTTTTCAAAATTCCGGCCCTCGGAGCGAAACTAGTCATTTTGGATTGTTGGTCGTAGTGACATTGACCCAGATTACTACGCAAGCCGGGTGTGTTGACAATTTTACTTGTCTTTCTTACTCATTCGATATAATATCCAATTATTCACGTCGATTAGTTGCAAACAATAAGTGCTAGACAAACTTCTTCATTCAGATTTTGGGCGGTCTCTTCTGCGATTACAATTACGCATACTTGTCCTAATAAGCTCACAAGTAAATGATTGATTCACTACATCTATGCTTGCCTTGTCATATTTGTTGTCAATATTCTTTTAGGTGGACCACCGTGTTTCTAAATACTGGAACCGTAGACCTGAGTGAACAGTATTTCTCTATGTGATCTCTTCCATCATGTGTGGGTAACGAACACTGCATTGTATAGAAAGAAAGTGTCATTTCCAGCTTTTGCATAGGTTTCGATCTTTTACATGGAATACAATCTGCCTACTTGCTTTGTGTCGCACTACCAACACTCCACCCTTGAAGCTAAACATTACGCCACTCATAATTGCTTAATTTATTTGTTCAAATATGAATTTCATATGATTCTAATGTTCCTACTTCAGTTTTGAAATGTGTGCACTGCGTTATAGAGACATAAGGGGTTTGTATTTACGTGTGTGATGCAGTCGGCATGGTTGGGGATGTGAACTTTGCATATGCAGGGGTTTATAGGGAGACACTCTCGAGTTGAATCCATAATGCATTTCATAGATAATCGGCGACTTTTTATGTTTTCATGAATCTCAGATTACGAACAGCATCATAATGATTATGAGCTTGCGCGCATGAAAAGAATAAAGCAGAACAATGCCATGGCTGTCAAACTTGGCATTAAGGGACTAGAATCAAGTCTGGATGCAATGCAATGCAAACGCTCTCCACCTACAGATTCATGCTCAGAATATCATCCTAACAGTGATTCTGAGCTAGAGGGAGGCCTAAGTCAATGTAGCTCCCTAGTGGAGGAGTCAGAGGAAGATGCCCTATCTTATTCACCCATCAAGGTACTTGCTCTAACTTCCCAAGGTTACATTGCTCGCACATATCTTGCAACTGATGCTTTGCATTGCTTCTACTTTGTTGAACTACCATTAGCTTAGTTTACACATCGTGTATGTGAATACGCCCTGCCTATCCATTTTCAGTACATAGTCCATATGTCATCATACCATATTTATCCATTCAAATGTTGTTCTTGTGTATCAGGTTTCAAAAGGAAGAGGGCGATTGCTGATTGTGGAGGAGCACAAGCAAAGTATTTGGAAAAGGTAGTGGCACCTGATAAATCAAATAGCCCATTAGGTGTAGTTGCAATATCACCTAACCCACAAAATACCCCAACTCTAGCAGACTCTAGCCCTACTACACTTTGGTCATTTCGATGCCCCAACTCAGCAGACCCCAAGCTGCAAAGCAGTATGATTATGCCGATTGACATAGCACCAATTGTCTGACATAAAACCCCCATTCCAAAGAAAGAGTACACCAAATTCAGTTGCCAAATCCCTTTTCGAACCGGAGAGAGCCCCAATTGCAGCAAATAGGACCCCTGTTCCATTTCTTCCCAGTTTAGAAGACGAAGCTAATGTTGTTGTCGGGAACTTTGTGCGCATCTTTCCTTCATGGAAAGATTATACCACGGGCACAGAACAATTTCCAGTCTTCCTCCGCAACTTACGCGTAAGTAATGTACTAATGTTATTCATGGTCATTATTGCATATGTTTCTGCTGACAGAAGACACAAGATTTCATTCTTTTAAATAGGCGAGGAGCAAACTGGATTGTGATGACGAGCAAGAGTTGGTTGCGCTTTTCAAGCACTCGTTGATGAAGTATCGTTCCTACCTGAGGCAAGCGCGCCCGATGGCAAGCCTCTGAACGAAATTTCTGTAAAGTCTCCGGTGCTACATTTATCCGACGGTGACTAGAATAATCTTGTTACACATTGGTCTCGGCTGCGGCGTAAGGTACTGTCTATGATATCACATCACAATTTGAACTACATTTCTGCATTTGCCTTAATGTCTCACTTGTCTGAAAACTGTTAGCGAGAAGAACATTAGTTCTCAAGGGACCACAGAATCTCGCAACTATCTGCACCTTTGCATTGCTCTTGTGAGTACCTCTTGCCCTGTATGACCATACTTACTTTCATAGCTCTTTGATTATGTAGCATCATTGCACATGTTAGCCTCGTAATCATCCATTTGGTGGACATTATAAGATCCGTATGGACTCTTACACAAATTTAGAATCAACCCAATGCTTTTGAAGAGGTTTAGCTCTGCATTCCTCTTGTAAGGACTGAACGTGGTCTATCACTGTACTTACATTAACAGCTACTCCCTCCGTCCCATAATATAATTACGTTTTGTATAGTACACCAGTGTTCAAAACACTCTTGTATTATGGGAAGAGGGACTGGTTCATTTTGTAGCATTCTGCATCTTATCTCCCTCGCCCATCATTTACTAAAAAAGATCAGATCTATATTTAATCTTACCAACAAGTAGAATACATGAGACAATGCCGGTCTTGAAGTGTAGCCCATTGCTCTTGTCAAGACATTTTGTCCTGTAATGCTTGTACTTCGAGGATTGGTAGTTGATTATGTAGCATCAATCTGCATCTTATCTTCATTATCCTCTATCCCTTCCAGTATTATCACATCTATAATTACTCTCTACAAAATGTAGAGTACAGGCAATGCTTATGAAGAAGATTTTGTGCTCAAATTCTTGAGTTATCCTTCCCTTGACATGGAGAAGGGCATTATAAAGCCGGTGTTAACTGTTAATGTAAGTCAGTCCTTCTAAAGCCTTTATCCTCAACTGCTGTTTAATTTGCTCAAACTCCCTATCGTTTACTGCTATTTAGTTTGCTGTTTCTACCAAAATGCATGTTCGTAAGAACCGTAAGTTCTAAGTTTTACTTGTAAAACCAAATTTCTTATTCATACCATGCACATTAATTAATACTCCCTATATGTATGCTTGGTTTTGTGGATCTATAATCCAGTGTTTTGTGAAGCAGCCCATGTTTGCACCTTGTCATCTCCTGTTTTATCTTACTGATGTGGCTGATGATATGAACAACATGCCATGCACATTATCCAAAATAGATATAATGATTTCCTTTGCCCTTCATCTATGCTTGTTAGGTTGACATGGTAATCCAAAGAGTGTGGTGAAGCTCCCGCATTATGAATAATGCCAAATTATGCTATTGATATTTTGAACTTACTCTTTATTTTCTAATTTGAAATTGGATAGAATTGATGAAAGTTATCATCTTTGTTTATACACGTGCAAAACCTGTCATCTCTCTCGCTTTGTTTCAGGTGATATGCACGATGGCATGCACAAGTCTCTTTGAAGGCTGTGAGACAAACCCAACATATATTGCAGCAAAGAAGGCAAAACATCTTGAAGATAGCGAGACAACCCCAAAGTCTTGTCTTGATGCACGGTGTTCAAGTTACTTGAGACTAACATCGAGACAAGCCTGACGTAATTAGATTATCTGAATCAGTTCGACTTCTTCAGGCCCAAGTTCTAGCAGAAGGCATTACGCAACTCAACTTCGACTTGAAGTCCTATCTCTAAGAAAGATTGCGCAGAACACCAATGAGAACCTCATCGCTAAACAGCTACACTGGAAGCTATGACCCGACATGCTAGGCGGTCTCACGGCCTTGCTTTCGGCTGACTTCTTAGCAGTTCCCCATAAAGCTAACCTTTCTTGAACTGTCTTGGAAGTGGTCTCGGTTCAGTATTATTTTGTTACGCTGCAATGGTGCCCAGTTTTTGTAATCTGCTTCTTCGTTGCGCTTTATGATCACTGGTGGCGAACTTCGATGCCCAGTGGATGTAATACTAAATCCTTTATTGTAGAGTGTAGGTTTATTCTTAGTTACTATGCCGTAATTTCTTTATTGTATAGAGTAGGTTTGTTCTTAATTCCTACTAGTTACTGCCATCATTCGCTATCTGAAAAAAAATCAGATGTAGTCGACCGGGCCGAAACATTCGATAACGGGCCAGGTTTTTAGCGGGCCACAATTGGGCTGGCCTGCGTCTTTCTTGGGCCCGAATGATTGGGGCCTTCACACATTGCGCCAGGCCCAAACTTACACCGGCCTATATTTTAGTTGGGCCTTTTGTCGACCCAGCGCTTAGTTTGGCCCAGGTAGGGTTGGGCCATTAACAGGCTGAATATTGTACTGGCCTGTTACGACCAAGATGAAACCACGGGCCTTTAGCAAGCCAAAATGCATGTTGGGCCTCAATTTTCACTAGTCGTCGACCGGCCTTCAGCAGGCTGAAATGTAGACCGGGCCATTATGGGCCCAGTTAGCTCACGGGCCGTTACCAGGCCGAAACATATCTCGGGCCTTAGTTGGCCCACTGATATCATGGGCCTTTAAGAGGCCGAAAGCTTAGTACAGGCATCAACGGGCCGAATTACGGGACATGCCTTTAACAGGCCCAAAGTCACGTTGGGCTTAATCATTGCCACCTTTAGCACGGGCGTTAGTGGGCCCGATGTCCCGTCGGACCATATATGGCCCATGGGCATACGGGCCATTCGGGCGAAAGTCACACCGGGCTAAAATGGGCCCATGTCTACATCAGGCCTCTAACAGGCCGAAAGTCACTGGGCTGTAGTTGGGCCCAAATATTCAGTGAACAATTAATGGGCCAGATCTGGCTTCGGGCCGTAAATGGGCCCAAATATTGGGCGAACAATTAACGGGCCAGATCTGGTTTCGGGTTGTAAATGGGCCGTTATTAAGCAGGCCGTTATTGGGCTGGCCCACTAGTACCTGATTAAGTTCTACGGGCCTTTGGTGGGCGGCTTTTTAACCTATATGGGCCTCTGTTGGGCCCAGCCACGTGTCGATGTACCATAGGCATGTCTCCTCCAATGGACGGCGACATCGGCCAACGACGGCCAATCAAAAATTTACACGTGGAAATTTCCCATTGGTCGGGGTTGTTAACGGGTTATCGGATCCAAAATCCGACCCGATAGCTTAACGGCGTTCCGTTACGGTGGATGCCACGTGTCGGTCACCCTTGACGAAAGCACTTCTGGGACGCGCGATTTATCGTCATGGAAGTGGACACTTCCGTGATGATAATTTTGGTAATGTCATGGAACACTTCTACAACAAAGACAGTATGACTATCTTGATTACATCATAAATTTGTCATGGATGTACATGCATGACAAAAAACACGACCTACTGTGACAAACACGTATCATCACGGAAGTGTATTTTTTTGTAGTGTTTGAAACATGAGGTGTTATTTGATTGTCCTCCTTATGAGTGGCGGTCGGGGACGAGCGATGGTCTTTTCCTACCAATCTATCCCCCTAGGAGCATGCGCGTAGTGCTTTGGTTTTTGATGGCTTGTATATTTTTGCAATAAGTATGTGAGTTCTTTATGACTAATGTTGAGTCCATGGATTATACGCACTCTTACCCTTCCATCATTGCTAGCCTCTTCGGTACCATGCATTGCCCATTCTCACATTGAGAGTTGGTGCAAACTTCGCCGGTGCATCCAAACCCCGTGATATGATACACTCTTTCACACATAAACCTCCTTATATCTTCCTCAAAACAGCCACCATAACTACCTATTATGGCATTTCCATAGCCATTCCGAGATATATTGCCATGCAACTTTCCACCATACCATTCTTCATGACACATTCGTCATTGTCATATTGCTTAGCATGATCATGTAGTTGACATAGTATTTGTGGCAAAGCCACCGTTCATAATTCTTTCATACATGTCACTCTTGATTCATTGCATATCCCGGTATACTGCTGGAGGCATTCATATAGAGTCATACTTTGTTCTAGTATCGAGTTGTAATCATTGAGTTGTAAATAAATAGAAGTGTGATGATCATCATTTTCTACAGCATTGTCCCAAAAAAAGAGAAAGGCCAAAGAAAAAAAAGGAAGGCCCAAAAAAAAGAAATAAAAGGGGCAATGTTACTATCTCTTTTTCCACACTTGTGCTTCAAAGTAGCACCATGTTCTTCATATAGCGAGTCTCATATATTGTGCTTCAAAGTAGCACCATGTTCTTCATATAGCGAGTCTCATATATTGTGCTTCAAAGTAGCACCATGTTTTTCATATAGAGAGTTTCATATGTTGTCACTTTCGTATACTAGTGGGAATTTTTCATTATAGAACTTGGCTTGTATATTCGAACGATGGGCTTCCTCAAATGCCCTAGGTCTTCGTGAGCAAGCAAGTTGGATGCACACCCACTTAGTTTGTTTTGTTGAGCTTTCATACATTTATAGCTCTAGTGCATCCGTTGCATGGCAATCCCTACTCCTTGCATTAACATCAATTTATGGGCATCTCCATAGCCCGTTGATTAGCCTCGTTGATGTGAGACCTTCTCCTTTTTGTCTTCTCCACATAACCCCATCATCATATTCTATTACACCCATAGTGCTATGTCCATGGCTCGCGCTCATATATTGCGTGAAAGTTTATAGGTTTGAGATTACTAAAGTATGAAACAATTGCTTGGCTTGTCATCGGGGTTGTGCATGATGAGAGCATTCTTGTGTGTGAAAATGGAGCATGACTAAACTATATGATTTTGTAGGGATGAACTTTCTTTGGCCATGCTATTTTCAGAGGACATAATTGCTTAGTTAGTATGCTTGAAGTATTATTATTTTTATGTCAATATGAACTTTTGTCTTGAATCTTTCGGATCTGAATATTCATACCACAATTAAGAAGAGTTACATTGAAATTATGCCAAGTAGCACTCCGCATCAAAATTCTCTTTTATCATTTACCTACTCGAGGGGCGAGCATGAATTAAGCTTGGGGATGCCTGATACGTCTCCAACGTATCTATAATTTTTGATTGCTCCATGCTATATCATCTATTGTTTTGGACTATATTGGGCTTTATTTTCCACTTTTATATTACTTTTGGGACTAACCTATTAGCCGGAGGCCCAGCCCAGAATTGCTGTTTTTTTGCCTATTTCAGTGTTTCGAAGAAACGAAATATCAAACGGAGTCCAAACGGATTGAAATCTTCGGGAACGTGATTTTCTCATCAGATAAGACCCAGGAGACTTGGACCCTCCGTCAAGAAAGCCATGAGGCGGTCACGAGGGTGAGGCCCCACCCTAGGGCGTGCCCCCTGCCTCGTGGGCCCCTTGGAGCTCCACCGACGTACTTCTTCCTCCTATATATACCTACGTACCCCCAACAGATCAGATATGGAGCCAAAAACCTAATCCCACCGCCGCAAATTTTTGTATCCACGAGATCCCATCTTGGGGCCTGTTCCAGAGCTCCGCCTGAAGGGGATTCCACCATGGAGGGCTTCTACATCAACATCATAGCCTCTCCGATGAAGTGTGAGTAGTTTACCCCAGACCTTCGGGTCCATAGTTAGTAGCTAGATGGCTTCTTCTCTCTTTTTGGATCTCAATACAATGTTCTCCCCCTCCCTCATGGAGACCTATCCGATGTAGTCTTCTTTTTGCGGTGTGTTTGTTCAGACCGATGAATTGTGGGTTTATGATCAAGATTATCTATGAGCAATATTTGAATCTTCTCTGAATTATTTTATGTGTGATTGAGTTATCTTTGCAAGTCTCTTCGAATTATCCGTTTGGTTTGGCCAACTAGATTGGTAGTTCTTGCAATGGGAGAAGTGCTTAGCTTTGGGTTCAATCTTGCGATGTCCTTTCCGATGTGATGAGGGGCAGCAAAGGCACGTATTGTATTGTTTCCATCGAGGATAACAAGATGGGGTATTTATCATATTGCATGAATTTATTCCTCTACATCATGTCATCTTGCTTAAGACGTTACTCTGTTTTCATTAACTTAATACTCTAGATGCAGACTACAAGAAATATGTCAACTAGAGACCTTCTGTCAGTGACCCTGGAAGAATTGGTCGTAGATCTATGACCATTTGAGACCAATTGGTCAAAAGCTGTTCGGGGGGCTCCAAACCCTAAACCATTGCGATCATTTTGGTCAGAAAGGTCGTAATTTCCTTACACGAAATGGTCATAAAGCAAACAGTGCTGGTCCGCTGCCTTATCTCTAGTTGTTAACGACCAATATAGATGGTCATAACCTTGTAGATTGTGGTGGGTTGTGATGACTAGGCGCCACCTCATTAGTTTTGCCTATGTGTCATGTCCATGTGGCAGTTTTTGCCCTAGGTTGTGAAGCAACCTATATTTCTGTCATTCCCAAAATTCCCAAATAATCTCATAAATTCTTTGGGTCATATCTTCGTCAAATATGTAAAAATCTTCCTTGCCTAGTTCAAAAATATTTAAAAAATATTCATTTTCCTATTACATTAGGAACAACAGTTTGTGAAGGAAGTACCACTTTGGCATGTCCAAATAGTATCCATTTTCTACAGTGCTTTCCTATGCCCAAATAACCATCCTCCACCAAATGCCAGCTCAATCCATTCATTATTTTGAGCCGAGCTTCAACATTCGTATTTATGTCCAGTGTGGTAGTTTGCAAAGCAAGTACCACCTAGGCTCCTCCTTTTGAGCTGAAAATTTGTGAAGACAGTCTTCTTAGTAACTGATCATCCTCGGCCAAAACTCACGCCCATTAGCCATGTACATTTCCCGTACCGCTAATCAAACATTTGGCTGCTAATTCATGTTTGAGCATCGATCGGTCTCCTCGTGAGAATCTTATGTTGTAATTTTCTTCCTAGCACCTACCTAGGGAGTGCCCAACCCACTAGACATGCCTAGGCTGCCCAGTACACATGGCAGCATACAGTCACGTGATGACCATGCGGCGAACATCTTGAGTTCTGGCAGCTCTAGAGTTGGGGGCCTCGGCCACCGTCCACACCTCGACGTATCACCACCAAACCATGTATTTATGATTAAATAGGTACTTATGTAACTATAAATGATTTTTGGAAAAAATAAATAGTAAACTATGAGGCAGTTGCAGTTCAAATTTGACCCGCTTCCAACTGAATCGGCGGGATTTGTCTTTTTCACCAGAGGTGGATCAAAACTTTTGACACCCAACCATTTTTTCAATTGTGAATTAAATATGGCCTAGTATTTTATAAAATTGATTAGGTCCAATTTTGCAACAAATATATGGTAGGTCCTTCACAAAAAAAACTCATTTCGGGCACTCGGAAAATGGAAAATGGTTTTTTCGTCCAAAGAAAATGAAAAATTCCTTAGGCAACATTGTTTGCCATTCCAATATGCACCCTTGTGCAGAATATGAGATCATTTGAACAAACTATGCCATGAATGTGGCCATAAGATTGATCATTTGGCTTGAAAGCCATGAATCTTCACACTTGATAGCTCATTTCTGAGAACACTTTTTCAAAATAATTACCGTATTACAAGTTTATTATTTTTCCTGGAAACTTGGCCACTTATAATGACACAATGCGAAGGTTTTCCAATTTTTTGATTTTTTTTTTGAATTTTTTATACCCGTTTCAAAATGCGGTCAAAACAGCGGGCTTGTCCGTTCCTAGCTAGTGGTTGAATCTTGGAAAAAAATTGATGTTTCTCTGATTAAATAGATACTTATGTACCTAGAAATGATTTTTGGAAAAAATAAATAGCAAACTATGAGTCAGCTGCAGTTCAAATTTGACCCGCTTCCACAGATAAGTGAGAATTTGTCTTTTTCACCAGAGGTGGATCAAAATTTTTGACACCCAACCATTTTGTCAATTGTGCGTTAAATATGGCCTAGTATTTTATAAAAATTATTTTGTACAATTTTGCAACAAATATATGGTAGGTCCTTCACAAAAAAACCTCATTTAAGCACTTTTCGAAAAATGGAAAATGAATTTTCCGTGCAAAGAAAATGAAAACTCCCTATGGCAACAATGTTTGGAATTCCAAGATGCACCCTTGTGCACAATATGAGATCATTTGAACAAACAATGCCATGAATGTGGCCATGAGATTGAGCGTTTGGGTTGAAATCCATGAATCTTCACACATGATAGCTCATTTCTAAGAACACTTTTCTAAAATAATTTCCGTATTACAAGTTTATTATTTTTCCTGGAAACTTGGTCACATATAATGACACAATGCGAAGGTTTTCCAATTTTTTGATTTTTTTGAATTTTTTATGCCCGTTTCAAAATGCGGTCAAAACGGCGGGCTTGACCGTTCCTAGCTAGTGGTTGAATCTTGGAAATTTTTTGATGTGTCTCTAATTAAATAGATACTTATGTACCTAGAAATGATTTTTGGAAAAAATAAATAGCAAACTATGAGGCAGCTGCAGTTCAAATTTGACCCGCTTCCAACTGAATCGGTAGGGAATTTGTCTTTTCACCAGAGGTGGATCAAAACTTTTGACACCCAACCATTTTGTCAATTGTGCATTAAATATGGCCTAGTATTTTATAAAAATTATTTGGTACAATTTTGCAACAAATATATGGTAGGTCCTTCACAATAAAACCTCATTTCGGGCACTCGAACAATGGAAAATGAATTTTCCGTGCAAAGAAAATGAAAAGTCCCTTTGGCAACATTGTTTGGAATTCCAAGATGCACCCTTGTGCACAATATGAGATCATTTGAACAAACTATGCCATGAATGTGGCCATGAGATTGAGCGTTTGGGTTGAAATCCATGAATCTTCACACATGATAGCTCATTTCTAAGAACACTTTTCTAAAATAGTTTCCATATTACAAGTTTATTATTTTTACTGGAAACTTGGTCACATATAATGACACAATGCGAAGGTTTTCCAATTTTTTGATTTTTTTGAATTTTTTATGCCCGTTTCAAAATGCGGTCAAGCGGCGGGCTTGACCATTCCTAGCTAGTGGTTGAATCTTGGAATTTTTTTGGTGTTTATCTGATTAAATAGGTACTTATGTACCTAGAAATGATTTTTGGAAAAAATAAATAGCAAACTATGAGGCAGCTGTAGTTAAATTTGACCCGCTTCCAGCTGAATCGGCAGAAATTTGTCTTTTTCACGAGAGGTGGATTAAAAGTTTTGACACCCAACCATTTGGTGATTTGTACATTAAATATGGTCTAGTATTTTAGAAAAATGATTTGATACAATTTTGCAACAAATATTTGGTATATTCTTCACAAAAAAACTCATTTTGAGCACTCGAAAAATGAAAAATGATTTTTCGTGCAAAGAAAATGAAAAGTTCCTTATTATTATTTTGTTATTTTTTTCTTCTAAAAACTAGATCACATTTGATGACATGATGAGAAGGTTTTTCATTTGTTTCATTTTTTCCAATTTATCAGGTCAAGTAAATAGCAAAGATGATCTAACATCTTGTTTTTAAATTTATCACGACCAATTCAATTGGTCATAATATTGTATTGCGTTCTGATTGGTCTGTGCACAAGGCACACGGATCATGCACAAAACACCATTGGATCCTCCCGGATCCAACGGTAGCCGTCGCTCCTCGCCTCCCCGCCGTTGGCTAAACCCTAGCTGGAATCTTCCATCCACCCCCCCCCCCCCCCGCCTCCTTTCTTTCTTTCTTTCTTTCTTCCTCTCCCCTCTCCCCCGATGCAGACTCCCCTCGTCCCCCTCAGATCCCCCTCCCCCGATCCCACCAGCCGGCGGCGACCTCCCCGCATCCATGGCCTCCCCGCGCCCACCCTCGCCACATCGCCACCCCGACCCCTCCCTTCCCCACTGCATCACCACCCCCAAGCCACCTCCCTTCCCTAACCCTACACCCGTACCTCAACCTGCGCCGCAACCCGTCGGATCCCCCTTATCCGCTGCCGCTCCCCCTCCTCTCCCCTCAACCGGCGGCCAGATCCACCCACCCACTCCCTCTCCCCACCCACTCACCCAACTCCCTCTCCATCGCCGCCATCTAGGCCGGCAACCATCTCCAGCGCGCAAGGCGTCGGTGACCAGGGAGGAGGCATGGAGATGAGCTTCGGGGGCGGAGGTGGAGGGGAGTGCTCGTCGTCGTCCGTGGTGTCGATATAGTTCAGCGGCGCCCCTCCCACTCCCCGCCTCCCACCCCCCTCGCCGCTGCCTCCTCCTTCCTCCAGCACTACGTCTCCAACCTCGCCTCTCGCTTTGCCGCCCCGCGCTCGCCACCCTGCACTCTGGTCTCGAGAGCTTGCCAAAATGGTCGCCCACAGGGTAAGCTCCTCCTCCCTCTCTCTCTCTCTCTCTCTTACCCGCCCCGCCGTCCTCCCCCAGTCCTCTAGATCCGCCACGCCGTCGATCTTACCCCCGTCGTGGCTGACCTCTCTGTGTTTGCGCGCAGTTCCACCAGTACCAGGTGGTGGGTCGCATGTGCCATCTCGGCGATGAGCAGCTCAAGATCTACCGCATGAAGCTCTGGGCCACCAACGAGGTCCGCGCCAAGTCCAAGTTCTGGTCAGTCTCCTCCCCCGACCTCGATCTTCCTCACGCGCTAGTTTCGTCGGCGCTTATGTGTTTGATTCTTTGGTTGTTTGCGCGCAGGTACTTCCTGAGGAAGCTCAAGAAGGTGAAGAAGGCCAACGGCCAGATGCTCGCCATCAACGAGGTATATCACTTCTCTCTAGTTGCCATGGTCCGTGGATGCAACTTTAACTGTGCTGGCTGGTACTAACTGTCGTGGTTGTGCAATAGATCATTTTTGGTACCGTGTTGGTCTTGTGTATGGCGAAGACACTTGATTTTAGTTGCTGCATAGGTAGATGTATGCAGTGTCGCAGTGTTCTAGCTTTAACCAAACGGTAGAATAATATTGTTTCTATGGATCGTGCCGAGGTTTTGGTGGTTTCTACTGAAGGTCCTTGGTTCCTTTCTAGGTCATGTATATTGGTCCTGACCTCACTTGTATGTTAGGTTTAGTTCGTGTGTTCTGTGATGTTGCTGAAATAGGGTATTTGGTAGATTTATACCAGATCATGTAAGTTGGTTCTTGCCTCATTCGGTGTGAATTTAAATTGAACGAGCCGCTCTCTTAAACAACACTGCGACACTAAGTTCAGTTTGCTCTTGTCTTGTTATGTAATAAGTGTTCTCGATTGGTATCAAATGCGGTACCTGTTCACCACGCTTACATTTTGTTACAAGTGTTTTGAATTAAGTCCATAAATGATTGTTGTCCAGTGCACACAGTAGCACTACAAAATGCAAGTATGCTGATTATTTTTTGAAAACTCTACATCTTATTTCTAGCATCTTATACATGTACAGTTAGAGTTAGAAAATGTGAATTAAGTGTAACCATCAGTTAGGACTTGTTGCTATCTTTTGGTTAGACAATGAGCTTTGTTTGTTCTTGTACTCTTTATATGTTCCTTTGGTTCTTTTTAAATTTGATGACAATGAACCAAAATAAGACAAGAGAGGGAGGGGCTCCTACCCCTGCACCCCGTTATTTGTACTTTCATTTCAGAGAGTATTCATTTGTAATGCTGGTACCTGAGGGCGTCGTATTTTTGCCAAGGTACCTAAGGGTGTCGTATTTTTGCCTATTAATGTGTGTGCGGGGATCATGCACCTTGTCCAGCTAAGACTTCAATTTCAGAGGCTGCTAATGCTATCCTCACATTCTTTGTGGACCTAAATTTGTTGTAATAGGCCTTGTGCTTTGGTGACTTGCGTGTCGGATGTTCCTTATTATATACAGATTACGATAAATTTCTAGTGTTGCAAACTGAAATCCTCTTGCTTTGTCTTGTGCATACAAAATCAAGGCGAATTTTAAGGCAGCATAGAGAAATCATTCACCTTTGGTGATTTCTGTAGTAAAAGTGTGGCAAATTAGCTTTGGAAGTCTGTTAGTAACCTCACTATCTTGTGCTTATGGTTATATGCTGTGCGGCATGCTTCCTGTGGCAACAATAGAAAATGCGTGACCATAAGCATGCATTGTCAACACAGACGGCAGTTGCTTGTTATGTACATACTCTTCTTTTTTCCACTTTTGGAGTGTCATTTCCTTTGATCTTCTGCTGATACCACTTAGTATGTACTCGCATCTTCTTGTTATGGATAACTCTGTTTTTTATTACTCTGCTTGCGTCCCCTCGCTCCAAGCGAGTCTTGTTTAGTGTTTCTTCGCTTATAACGATGAAAGTAATATGAGCTTCTGCATCTTGGTTAGTGTTAGTCATACTATTTATGTACATCTCATTTGCTGTCAATTCTTGCTTATAAGTTATTGGATCCCTCATTGGCTCTTTGTTTGATTTTACGTACACATTCTTATTCTTATATGTTCATTCTTTTTTTTTGCCGCAGATGAAGTGCGAATCCAAGTTCAAGTGTGAAGCATATCAACAAAGACTAGCATATTATGTGTTGTAAATGTAGGCAGTAGTAGGCTTATATGGGCTGTAGTATACTATAACATTTGTAATAGACCAATGCCGTGTTGTTTTGGACGAATTTCATTTGCTATTTGCATTGTTTGAAATAATGATTGTGTATGTGATTTGAATACCCGTCAAATGGAAACCTGACAAGGGGGTCCAAGTTATAATGGTTGTTTGACAGATTTTGAAATTTTTGATGTGTGGGATCAATTTTATGATAAGCATGACAAGTGGGACCAATCTGATTGGTGGGACTAGTGGCTAAAAAGGACGAAAATAAAAAATCAATAGACTGTAAAAGGCTGAATCTTGGAAAAAAAGACCGAATTAATGGCCCAAGCCCATGTAGCTACCGAAAATTAACAAGAAAAAAATACATTAAAAGGCCGAATTGTTGGGCTAGGCCCATGTAGAAAATCAAATTGGACTGGGCTGAATCTTATGCCACATCAGATTGCCACGCTTGATGCCTACGTGGCCTGGGGAGGTTGCTTGTGACCAAAACGCCACAGTAGACGTATTTTGGTCATAAACGTCTTCGACCATTCCAGAAGAAAGGTCGCTATAGTCGATTCTGACCGCCAGCTTTTGACCTTATGTTTTTGGTCACAAAAAGGTCGCAAATGAAAAACCATGACCTTTCAGTGACCAATAGTGGTGGTCACAAGTTGACATATTTCTTGTAGTGGCATGCTGGATAGCGGTCGATGAGTGGAGTAATAGTAGTAGATGCAGGCAGGAGTCGGTCTACATGTCTCGGACGTGATGCCTATATACATGATCATACCTAGATACTCTCATAATTATGCTCAATTACATCAATTGATCAACGATGAATTCGTTCACCCACCGTAAAATACCTATGCTATTGAGAGAAGCCACTAGTGAAATCTATGGCCCCCGGGTCTATTTTCATCATATTAATCTTCCTACACTTTATTATTGCTTTGCTCTTTACTTTGCCTTTTTATTTTACTTTGCATCTTTATACCAAAAATACCAAAAATATTATCTATCATCTCTATCAGATCTCACTCTCGTAAGTAACCGTGAAGGGATTGACAACCCCTATTCGCGTTGGTTGCGAGAGGAGCTATTTGTTTTGTGTAGGTACGATAGACTTGCACGTGGCCTCCTACTGGATTGATACCTTGGTTCTCAAAAACTGAGGGAAATACTTACGCTACTCTGCTGCATCATCCTCTCCTCTTCGGGGAAAACCAACGCAAGCTCAAGACGTAGCAACAATTACTACAAGTAAATAATAAAGTTAAGTACTTTCTCCGTTGCAAACCATGAGGCCTATATCTTAAGATTTAGTTTTGACAAAAAAAGAGAATTAAAATCTTGAGCATACAGAGGGAACATCAACAACAAACAAGTTAATCTAGTATGCGATTACAACCAGTTCATTCAGATAAGGACAGTGATACTATTGCTGTAGGTTTTGGGGGACTAGCTACCTTCTTGGGGCTCTGCAAATTATTTCATCTGCGCATGGTCACTGGATCCATTACAATTTGGCTAATAAAATTAGTACAAGTTCAGGTTTGAAGCTAAATTCTAGAGCCACAAATTGGTAGGCAATGAGCACCTAACTACTGTTTCAAGTTATCAAAAGCTGTTGTACGCAATCAAGTAAGCAAGAACCTGCACATGAAGTCATTGTTTAGTTGATACAGGGGTAGATGTTGCTAGAAAATCTGGAGTATGCTAAACAACTTGGACGCCTACAATGCAAGCAAGCTGGAACATAGTTGAGATAACAATCTGCATAGGATAGTGACTTTATGCCATTCTTAGAGATAAGTCGCAGGTGACATTCTCTGTTTGAACATCTTAAGCTAACAGCTTGCAGGCAGCAAATCTAGGGCCAAAAGTTGAAATCTACACCAGCCCTTGACCTCACCCCAACTCCAGCAATTCAATTTGTAGTAAGAGAAAGCATGGATTGTGTGTGGATCGATTTGGTGGGCTCACAGAAAAGAGATTGACGGTGGCGGCAAGTGGGAGACAGGCGAGTGTCCTTGGCAAGAAACCCTAGGAGGGGGGAGAAGGAGAACACCACTCTGGCGGAGGAGGACGCCGGCGTCGAGGTCCCGGTGGTGCCGTGTCGAGGAGGCGGCTCGGCGGCTTCATCTCCTTCCGTCGCTGTCCTGTCCCTTCTCGCCCCGTGATTCCATGAGGCCCCCCTCTATGCTTCAAAACCATGTGGTTTGAGGGGGATTTCAGTGGATCGGAGGGGTTTTCCCATAACAAACCCTGTCCGCCAAATGGACATGCGGGGAATTGTGGGGTTTCTGGCCCCATCGGGGATAATCCCCTAGAAGCCTCCCCAAACCCTGTGCGCCAAACAAGGCCTGAAGGACATCGTCTTCACCCTTAACGAGCAAATCAACTTCCTCCAAAGCTAGATCTATGACCTCCAAAACTAAGTCTTTGAATATGAGGCAAGGTTTAAAGGTATGAGTTTGGCTGCTAGTTGCAGGACCCGTGAGAATCACTCCTCCTCTTATGATGGTGGACCACTATCGTGGAAATCCGAGGACAAGATCTCTTCTTCATCACCACCATCACCTTCTTCACCACCAAAGGAGAATTAAATATCGGGTATGGGCACTGATACGTCTCCAACGTATCTATAATTTTTGATTGCTCCATGCTACTTTATCTACTGTTTTGGACTATATTGCGATTTATTTTCCACTTCTATATTACTTTTGGGACTAACCTATTAACCGGAGGCCCAGCCCAGAATTGTTGTTTTTTGTCTATTTCAGTGTTTCGAAGAAACAGAATATCAAACGGAGTCCAAATGGAATGAAACCTTCGAGCGTGATTTTCTCACCGAGCGTGATCCAGAAACTTGGACCCTATGCCAAGGTACAACGGTGGCGGTCATGAGGTGGGGGCACCCCCTAGGCGCGCCCGCCTCGTGGGCCCCTGTTGCTCCACCGACGTACTCCTTCCTCCTATATATACCTCGTGCCCCCTAACGATCGTAACAGGAGCCAAAACCTAATACCACCGCCAACTTCCTGTATCCACGAGATCCCATCTTGGGGCCTGTTAGGAGCTCACGAGGAGGGCCATCCACCACGGAGGGCTTCTACATCAACACCAAATCCTCACCGAAGAAGTGTGAGTAGATTACATCAGACCTTCGGGTCCATATCTAGTAGCTAGATGTCTTCTTCTCTCTTTTGGATCTCAATACAATGTTCTCCCCTCTCTCGTGGAGATCTATTCGATGTAATCTTCTTTTGCGGTGTGTTTGTTGAGACCGATGAATTGTGGGTTAATGATCCAGCTTATCTATGAATAATATTTGAATCTTCTCTGAATTCTATTATGTATGATTGAGTTATCTTTGCAAGTCTCTTCGAATTATCCATTTGGTTTGGATAACTAGATTGGTAGTTCTTGCAATGGGAGAAGTGCATGGCTTTGGGTTCAATCTTGCGGTGTCCTTACCCCGTGACAGAAAGGGTTGCAAGGCACGTATTGTATTGTTGCCATCGAGGATAACAAGATGGGGTATTTATCATATTGCATGAATTTATTCCTCTACATCATGTCATCTTGCTTAAGGCGTTACTCTGTTTTTAACTTAATACTCTAGATACATGCTGGATAGCGGTCGATGAGTGGAGTAATAGTAGTAGATGCATAATCGTTTCGATCTACTTGTCACGGACGTGACCTAGATATACCCATAACTATGCTCAACTCTGTCAATTGCTCAATAGTAATTTGTTCACCCACCGTAGAATACTTATGCTCTTGAGAGAAGCCACTAGTGAAACCTATGGCCCCCGGGTCTATTCTCATCATATCAATCTCCATCACTTTTATACTTGCTTTGTTTTTACTTTGCTTTTTACTTTTCACTTTGCATCTATATACCAAAAATACCAAAAATATTATATCTATCAGATCTCACTCTCGTAAGTGACCGTGAAGGGATTGACAACCCCTAATCGCGTTGGTTGCGAGTAGCTATCGTTTTGTGCAGGTATGAGGGATTTTTGCATGGCCTCCTACTAGATTGATACCTTGGTTCTCAAAAACTGAGGGAAATACTTACGCTACTTTGTTGTATCATCCTCTCCTCTTCGGGGAAAACCAACGCAAGCTCAAGACGTAGCAAGAAGGAGTTCTGGCGCCGTTGCCGGGGAGTCTACACAAAAGTCAACATACCAAGTACCCATCACAATCCCTATCTCTCGCATTACATTATTTGCCATTTGCCTCTCGTTTTCCTCTCCCCCACTTCACCTTTGCCATTTTATTCGCCCTCTCTTTTCGTTTGCCTTGATGTCTTACTTGGCTCGTTTGCTCGTTTGGTTGAAATAGTTGAGTATTTATTCCTAAACAAAGAAGCCAATATCTATGGTCCTCATCCACTTGCCAATCTTTTTAAGAGATCCAATTATGATGAACAAATTCCTAGTGATTTGGATGCACTAGATTATCTTTATCAGGTTTTGCCTGAAATCCGTGAAGTGACTCACGATAGATCTTTGAATAAAAAGCATGATTGCAATGATTTTATTATAAATTCTTTTGATGTCAATTGTGCTAATAAGATGCAAAACCCTAAGCTTGGGGATGCTAGTTTGGTATGTCTACTACTTGTTGCAATGATCATGATTGGGGTGATTCTTCTTATGATCTTGAAAATTTATTTAAGCCCCATGATGAATATGAGATTGATAATATTGTTTGCAATAATATTGAAAGTGGGTTTGGAAGAGTGTCAACTTTAGATCCCACATATTTGGATAACATTCAATCTTATGAAATTTTTGATAAAAATGGGCTTGGAGAAATCATGACTTTAGTTAATGATAATCCCACTATTTTGGAAGAGTGTCAACTTCGCATGCATGTGGATCGTGTTGAGAATATGTTATGTGATAGCTATATTGTTGAATTTTCTTATGATCCTACATGTAATTATTATGAGAGAGGAAAATATGGTTATAGAAATTTTCATGTTACCAAATTACCTCTCGTTATGTTGAGATTGCTATTGTTCCTTTCCGCTTCCTTGCATATGCTAGTTTTTGCTTGCTATGATAATTTGTTTGCCTATAAAATTCCTATGCATAGGAAGTATGTTAGACTTAAGTGTGTTTGTCACATGTTTTATGATGCTCTCTTTGTGCTTCAATTCTTGTCTCTCTTGTGAGCATCATTGAAATCTCAATGCCTAGCTAAAAAGGCTTTAAAGAAATGCGCTTGTTGGGAGACAACCCAATATTTTTACTTGCTGCTTAGAAATAAATAATCCATCTAGCCTCTGCTTAGATGTGGTTTTATCTTTTAATTAGTGTTTGTGCCAAGTTAAACCTATTGGATCTCCTTGGATGATAGTTATTTGATCTTGCTGTAATTTCCAGAAACTTTGCGCTCAGTGCCCGAATTGTTAAAAATAACCAAAATGTGATAAAATACTTATTCCAATTGCTGCTGATCAATAAAAAAATTTCCAGGTCGTCTAATTTTGGTAGAATTTTTTTAGTTCCAGAAGTTTGCGTTAGTTACAGATTACTACAGACTGTTCTGTTTTTGACAGATTCTGTTTTGCGTGTGTTGTTTGCTTATTTTGATGAATCTATGGCTAGTAAAATAGTTTATGATCCATAGAGAAGTTGGAATACAGTAGGTTTAACACCAATATAAATAAAGAATGAGTTTATTACATTACCTTCAAGTATTCTTTTGTTTTGTTTCTCTAACGGAGCTCACGAGATTTCTATTGAGTTTTGTGTTGTGAAGTTTTCAAGTTTTGGGTGAATTCTTTTAATGGATTATGGAACAAGGAGTGGCAAGAGCCTAAGCTTAGGGATGCCCATGGCACCCCCAATATAATCCAAGGACACCAATAAGTCAAAGCTTGGGGATGCCCGGAAGGCATCCCTCTTTAAATCCACTTCCATCGGCAATTTACTTGGAGCTATATTTGTATTCACCACATGATAAGTGTTTTGCTTGGAGCGTCTTGTATTATTTGAGTCTTTGCTTGTTAGTTTACCACAATCATCCTTTCTGTACACACCTTTTTATAGAGCCATACATGAATTGAAATTTGATAGAATACTCTATGTGCTTCACTTATATCTTTTGAGCTTGATAGTTTTGCTCATAGTGCTTCACTTATATCTTTTGAGCATGATAATTTTTGCTCTAGTGCTTCACTTAGATCTTTTAGAAACGGTGGTGGTTTTTTTAAAGAAACTTGATCTCTCATGCTTCACTTATATTATTTTGAGAGTCGTTAATAGCATGGTAATTTGTTTAATGTTAATACACTTGGTATTGAAGATATGTGAAACTTTCTTTTGAGTGTGTTGAATACTAAGATAAGTTTGATGCTTGATAATTGTTTTGAGATATGAAGATGGTGATATTAGAGTCATGCTAGTTTAGTAGTTGTGAATTTAAAGAATACTTGTGTTGAAGTTTGTGATTCCCGTAGCATGCACGTATGGTGAACCGTTATGTGATGAACTCGGAGCATGATTCATTTATTGATTGTATTCCTTATGAGTGGCGGTCGGGGACGAGCGATGGTCTTTTCCTACCAATCTATGCCCCTAGGAGCATGCGCGTAATACTTTGCTTTGATAACTTCTAGATTTTTGCAATAAGTATATGAGTTCTTTATGACTAATGTTGAGTCCATGGATTATACGCACTTTTTCCCATCCTTCCACCATTGCTAGCCTCTCTAATACCGCGCACTTTTAGCGGTATCATACACCCACCATATACCTTCCTCAAAACAGCCACCATACCTATCTATCATGGCATTTCCATAGCCACTCCGAGATATATTGCCATGCAACTTTCCACCGTTCCGTTTATTATGACACGCTCCATCATTGTCATATTGCTAGCATGATCATGTAGTTGACATCGTATTTGTGGAAAAGCCACCGTTCATAATTCTTTCATACATGTCACTCATGTTTCATTGCATATCGGTACACACCGGAGGCATTCATATAGAGTCATACTTTGTTCTAAGTATCGAGTTGTAATTGTTGAGTTGTAAGAAAAATAACAGTGTGATGATCATCATTCATTAGAGCATTGTCCCAAGTGAGGAAATGATGATGGAGACTATGATTCCCCCACAAGTCGGGATGAGACTCCGGACAAAAAAAAAGAGGCCATAAAAAAAAGAGAAAAGGCCCAAATAAAAAAAGAGAGAAAAAGAGAGAAGGGACAATGTTACTATCCTTTTACCACACTCGTGCTTCAAAGTAGCACCATGATCTTCATAATAGAGAGTCTCTCATTTTGTCACTTTCATATACTAGTGGGAATTTTTCATTATAGAACTTGGCTTGTATATTCCAATGATGGGCTTCCTCAAATGCCCTAGGTCTTCGTGAGCAAGTGAGTTGGATGCACACCCACTTAGTTTCTTTTGTTGAGCTTTCATATACTTATAGCTCTAGTGCATCCGTTGCATGGCAATCCCTACTCACTCACATTGATATCTATTGATGGGCATCTCCATAGCCCGTTGATACGCCTAGTTGATGTGAGACTATCTTCCCTCTTTTTGTCTTCTCCACAATAACCATTCTATTCCACATATAGTGCTATATCCATGGCTCACGCTCATGTATTGCGCGAAGATTGAAAAAGTTTTGAAAATGTTAAGGTATGAAACAATTGCTTGGCTTGTCATCGGGGTTATGCATGATTTAAATACTTTGTGTGGGGAAGATGGAGCATAGCCAGACTATATGATTTTGTAGGGATAACTTCCTTTGGCCATGTTATTTTGAGAAGACATAATTGCTTAGTTAGTATGCTTGAAGTATTATTATTTTTATGTCAATATGAACTTTTGTCTTGAATCTTTCGGATATGAATATTCGTACCATGATTAAGGAGATTTACATTGAAATTATGCCAAAGTATCACTCCGCATAAAAAATTCTCTTTTTATCATTTACCTACTCGAGGAATGAGCAGGAATTAAGCTTGGGGATGCACGATACGTCGTAGCGTATCTATAATTTTGATTGCTCCATGCTACTTTATCTACTGTTTTGGACTATATTGGGCTTTATTTTCCACTTTTATATTACTTTTGGGACTAACCTATTAACCGGAGGCCCAGCCCAGAATTGTTGTTTTTTGCCTATTTTAGTGTTTCGAAGAAACAGAATATCAAACGAAGTCCAAACGGAATGAAACCTTCGGAAACGTGATTTTCTCACCGAACGTGATCCAGGAGACTTGGGCCCTACACCAAGGAACAACGGAGGCGATCACGAGGGTGGGGGGCGCCCCCCCCTAGGGCGCGCCCCCTGTTGCTCCACTGACGTACTCCTTCCTCCTATATATACCTACGTACCCCCAAACGATCAGAACTGGAGCCAAAAACCTGATTCCACCGCCGCAACTTCCTGTATCCACGAGATCCCATCTTGGGGCCTGTTAGGAGCTCATGGGAGGGCATCCACCATGGAGGGCTTCTACATCAACACCATAGCCTCTCCGATGAAGTGTGAGTAGTTTACTTCAGACCTTCGGGTCCATAGCTAGTAGCTAGATGGCTTCTTCTCTCTTTTTGGATCTCAATACAATGTCCCCCCCCCCTCTCTCATGGAGATCTATTCGATGTAATCTTCTTTTTGCGGTGTGTTTGTTCAGACCGATGAATTGTGGGTTTATGATCCAGCTTATCTATGAATAATATTTGAATCTTCTCTGAATTCTTTTATGTATGATTGAGTTATCTTTGCAAGTCTCTTCGAATTATCCGTTTGGTTTGGCCAACTATATTTGTAGTTCTTGCAATGGGAGAAGTGCATGGCTTTGGGTTCAATCTTGCGGTGTCCTTACCCAAAGGATGTAAAGGGTTGCAAGGCACGTACTGTATTGTTGCCATCGAGGATAACAAGATGGGGTATTTATCATATTGCATGAATTTATTCATCTACATCATGTCATCTTGCTTAAGGCGTTACTCTCTTTTTAACGTAATACTCTAGATGCATGCTGGATAGCGGTCGATGAGTGGAGTAATAGTAGTAGATGCAGAATTGTTTTGATCTACTTGTCACGGACGTGATGCCTATATACATGATCATACCTAGATATACTCATAACTATGCTCAATTCTGTCAATTGCTCAACAGTAATTTGTTCACCCACCGTAGAATACTTACGCTCTTGAGAGAAGCCATTAGTGAAACCTATGGCCCCCGGGTCTATTCTCATCATATCAATCTCCATCACTTTTATACTTGCTTTATTTTTTACTTTGCTTTTTACTTTTCACTTTGCATCTATATACCAAAAATACCAAAAATATTGTATCTATCAGATCTCACTCTTGTAAGTGACCGTGAAGGGATTGACAACCCCTAATCGCGTTGGTTGCGAGTAGCTATCGTTTTGTGCAGGTACGAGGGACTTTTGCGTGGCCTCCTACTGGATTGATACCTTGGTTCTCAAAAACTGAGGGAAATACTTACGCTACTTTGCTGCATCATCCTCTCCTCTTCGGGGAAAACCAACGCAAGCTCAAGACGTAGCAGGCACTCCCCTTGGCTTCCACCAAGCTTGCGGGAGGTGCCCCGGTATCGTATCATCCCACTATCTGTCGATGTACAAAAGTAGGGGCTCTCTTTTATACCCCTTTACTTGTGCACGGACAGTCAGAGCTGCACCTACGGCCACACTTAGCAGGGCAGAGGAGGGAAGCAGAAATACAAGACCACCAGAGCAGCGCCAAGGCAGAGGCAAGAGTCTTGCCGGGGCAGCTCACCCAACGCCAGCATAGCAGTCACCCTTGAGCCTGAGAGTTCCGACACCATTAACAACGTTGGAACCAAAGGCTCGGGAAGCACCTGCATGGTGGCATGCAGATCTTTGTGAAGACAAAGAGTCTACAAAGCCCAGATGAGAACTAGAAGGCGAGACAACTACGAGGCTCCTTGCCGAGGATGCCCATGAGGCCCCGGCAAGGCTCCTTGCTGAAGACACCCACAAGGCCCCGGCAAGGTTGTTGCCGAGGGCGCTCACAAGGCCTCGGCAAGACTCTTGCCGGGAATATCCACAAGACCGCGGCAAGGCCTTTCCGCCCCAGCTCAGCGGCCGACCCACCAACTAAAGCAAGTACCCACGTGGCAGTACGTGGCTCCTAATCCAACTAGTCAAGCACATGCGTGGTGGCATGCAGATCTTCGTGAAGACCCTACCACCACGTCAGCTCAGCAGCCTACCAGCCTACATGGCGCTGCATGCCTCGTTGGCTTGGACGCATGTCGGAGCAAGGCAGAGCGGCGATGGACGGGACGGGCCTCGTTACCGTCCCCGGTAAAGCAAGTGGACACCTAAGTAGCGCATTTAATGCGTTTTGTCCTGTAATGACAGGCGATAAGCTTATACTCTGTACATACCTTTCCACCTCATATGTGCCACTGTGGTGACCCCTTTGACTATAAAAGGACGCCCGAGGCATACTAAGGAAGGATTCAAATCTTTCGGACTAGACACGCACCATAGCTAGTTCAAGAACTCAAGAACACTCAAATATACACCAAAGCAGGACTATGGTATTACGCATCTCCGCGGCCCGAACCAGGGTAAATCCCGCTGTGCTAGCTACTAGACCTGCTCTTTGCACAACCCCGCGCCTGCCAACCGTAGAAGGGATCCCCGTGATCCCATAGGTGTCGTTTCTACCGACAACTTTGGCGCGCCAGGAAGGGGGTGAAGTTGTGAGAATCCGGCCTAGGAGTTAGTATTGCAGTTCTTCATCACCATGGCTCCCAAGAAGAAGGCGATCACGGCGATTGGTTCATCTGGAGCCGAACGGCCCGTACCACTACGGGCGAGAGACAGGGCGGTCGCGGACGGAGGCCGAGGCGCGGCCCGTGAACAGCCACATCGCTCTGGCAACCAAAGCCTGGCGAGCGGCGTCGTTCGTATGCAAGACAATGAGCCGCGTGCCACCAAATCCAAAGACGGAGCCGTGCCCCCTGCAGGCGGTGCGGGGCCCTCCAAGGGCAGCGTCGTGCCACCTATAGGTGGCGCGGTGACTTCCAAGACGCCTACGCCGGCGCCCGCAACGTGCTCTTCTCAGGTTGTGCACGACGAGCAGCGCCACCACGCTAGTGACCGCGGGCGCCGCCGCGGGAAGAGTCCTACGCATCATTCACGGGATGTAGAAGACCAGCATGAACGTCGAGACGCTGGAAAAAATGGCGCGCAGCCGCAAGCCCGTGATAGATCTCCTTCTAACGTGGTTAGAAGTCGGAGTGCGTCACGATCCACGCAGCTTTCACCGCCACCCACGCTAGCGGAAGCTTTGGCGCGCGCGCAGTTGCTCCTCGAGTTCCCTCCTGCCGCGGAGAAGCTCGACGAGTGGAGAGACACCATCCGAAGCCTCGTCGGCATCACCAACAAAGATGAGCCGCGACCAGCTGGGCCCTTAAATTAGGCCGACGCTCTGTCGAGCCACCGCATGCCAGTGGTGAAAGGACTGGATGTGCTGCAGCCACGGTGCACTCTCCTCCTCCAGGCCAGTTACCGCGGGTGCCGGTCCGTCGGGGCGACGCTTGTGATAACATTTTCATAGCGTCGTCCGACCCATGGACCCACCCCAATCAGCGCCAAGTTCTTTGGGAGCGAGCCCATGAAGACGCCTGAACCACCATCGAGCGACGGCGCGACGCGCGCCATCAGTCAGATAGGCGGGCGGGGGCCACTATGGACCATCCAGCACCAGGGAGCTCTGGTGGCCTACCTTATGAGGTGGGTTGCCCAGCCTTTACCCGCGAGCTGTGGCAGTTCCAGTGGCCCATGATACGTCTCCAACGTATCTATAATTTTTTATTGTTCCATGCTATTATATTATCCATCTTGGATGTATATGGGCTTTATTTTATACTTTTATATCATTTTTGGGACTAACCTATTGACCCAGAGCCCAGTGCCAGTTCCTGTTTTTCCCTTGTTTCAGTGTTTCTGTCGGTGGGAACGACACCTATGGGACCACAAGGATTCCTACTATGGTTGCGGGGCGCGGGGTTGAGAGAAGAGAGGATCTGATAGCGAGTACGCGGTTCGTTTATCCAGGTTCAGGCCGCGAGGATGCGTAAACCCTAGTCCTACTTTGGTAGATGTATTCTGAGTTCTTGAGCTAGCTACGGGGTGTAACGAGCTCCAAAAAGCCGAATCCTTTTCCTGGTCGCCTCGGGACTCCTTTTTTAGGGAAAGGGGTCACCACAGTGGCAAGCAGGAGGTGGAAAGGGTACAGTGCCGCGAGGTTATCCCTCGTATTACAGGACAAGATGCATTTAATGCTTCGCTTAGGTGTCCTCTTGCTTTATTGGGGACGGGAGCGAGGCCCGTCCCATCCGTCACCGCTCCTCCTTGTTTCGACATGCATGCGCCGGTGGCCTTGCAGCGGTGCCACGTGGCGGCGAGCAGGCTGAGGTGGCGCGGTGGTGCAGCCTCCAGGAAGGTTTGCATGCTGCCACGCAGGTGTCTGCCCAGCTGGTTGGGTCGGCAGTTGCATGCGAACGGCGGTGGAAACTTGGTTGGTGCGGGCCTGGCAGCGGCCCTGCTAGTGCGCCTGGCGAGGGCCTTGCCGGGCGGCCCGGCAAGGGTCTTGCAGCGTGTGGGTGTCCCCGGCAAGGATCTTGCCGGGGTCTCGTCAGGTTTCTTCGGTGAGGATGATTGCCTTCCTATCCTCACTTGATCTTGATTATTCTTTGTCTTCACAAAGATCTGCATGCCACCACGGAGGTGCCTCCCGAGCCATGTCCCAATGCGTCTGTTTGAGCATTGGTGGGCTCAAGGGTGGCTCGCTCGGCTGGCATGGGCGAGCTGCCCCGGCAAGGGTTCTGCCGGGGCCATTGAGCCCCGGCAAGGGTTTTGCCGGGAAAACCTGCTTCGCCCATCCGACCCTTGTGGCCTTGGTCCTTGTTGTTGCTTCATTTTTCTTGGGTTTTGGTATTACCTTGGCTCACCTCCCTTGCTCTGCTTGGTGCGACCATGGGCGCGGCTCTGACTGCCCGTGCACAGGTGTAGGGGTACGAAAAGTGCACCCCTCTTTTGGTACACCGACAGGAGCCCGAACAGCCTTGACAGATTGTTGGGCTAGGCCCAGAGCGGTCTTGTGGCAAGCGAGGCGGTTTCTTGTGGTAAAACTTTTCATGTGATGCTCTCCATGTCCCGCGCGTGTGGCGCGGCGTGGAGGGGCGTGCGTGACGTGGGCGGCATGTGTGGGGTGATTTCTACATGCATGTGTCACGTCGTAGTGAAGAGGCGGCCCGCGCCTTCCCCGTAAAAAGAAGGAGGCGTGGAGGCGCGGCTCATCTACTGAACAGGGTTGGGGCGCGGTCTTCAAGGCGTCCACTCCCCATGACCACGGGGTGGGGAGAGGTCGCTTCGCCTGTCCCCTCGGTTCTGCACGTCCGCCACGCGTCCCCCATGCACTTGGGGTCGCAAGCGGCAGGGGCGGGAAACCGGGCCGTCGCTGGTTGGGGCAGCGGGTCGGTCCTGATTCCGTGCGCCTCTGGTGGCTGGATTGGTCGAACGGGGCGGCCGAGCCCCCGACTCCGCCAATTTATAAAGAGGGGAGGTGAGCAGCATTCCACATTCTTCCATCATCCATCTTCTTCTTCTTCTTTGCTTCTTTCTCCCTCTTGCTATGACGAGAGGAGGCGTGGGTTCTTCGACGGTGGCGGCGAGAGTCGCAGCTCGTAAGCGCGTCCGTCCAACTCCCGAGCCCGAGGCGGCGGAGCCGCCACGAGAGGGAGAGGGAGGGGCGCGGTCGAGGTCGCCGTGGTGGTCGGGGCAGAGGAGGTCGAGGCGGAGCGGTGGCTGTGCTTCCGCAAACGGTGTCTCCTGTGATGGAGGGCCACATCGGGGACCAGCCCCGTGAATTCTTCAGCAGGCTGCGCCGACCACCGCGCCGTCATCTTCGCCTCCCCACCCCCTTTGCTACGGAGATGGAGCTCGACCCGCCCCAGACCCTCAAATTGCAGACGAGGGGTTGCGGGATCAGCGGCACGCGGGTCTGCGTCGACTTCCCCACTCCCCATGTGATGTACCTCCGTCGGGGATGGAAAATGTTTGCTCGTATCCATAGCCTGACGGTGGGGCTCGTCATTTTCTTCAAGTTAATGGAGCGCGGCGTGCTCTCCATCAAGGTCTTTGGAGATCTTGGAACTCGCCTGAAGTGCTGCGTGGAGAGCTCCTCCGATGATGAAGATTCCTCCTCGAGCGAGAGTGGCGAGGAGGACAACGACAGCGATGACGAGGGTAGTAGGCGGCAGGATGACGGGTCCGACTAGGTGTCGATCCCGTCGTCCTGGGGCGATGCTGGCAGCACCAGCATCTGCACCGAGCCCCTCGAACTCCTCGGGGCGGTCTCCTTGGGCGGCTGGCGTAGAAGGCGCGGGGAAGGCGAAGAAGGCAGATGGTGGGCCGTCAACTCGGAGTACGCGGGCACCGACGCCTTTGTCGCGTATTGTCGGTCCTGCCGCCTCGTCTTCCAGCTCTTCCACCATTATCATCATCACCAGCCTCTCGTCGGGGTGGCCGCCGGGATGTTCTCCTGGTGCCTTCTGCTGCTCGTACTTCGCCTAGGCGCTCCTTTTGCCCTCCTGCTTTTCTTGTTCCATTTCCTGAGGAGAGGGACAAGAAAGGGATTACGGGCACCTTATCTCTTTTTAGTTTGTAAGCCTTCGGGCCTTAGTAGAATTTAAAGCTTGTAATCCCATTGCTCATGTTTTTCATTTCGTATGAAGTGTACGTGTACGGGATGTCTTTTAATGAAAAAGGGATGTTTGCCGAGATTTTCATTAATGGGTGGAACCCACGACAAGGAATGAATCCTCGTTATCCTTAAGATAAACGTTTTTTTGCCCGGCAACAGACCTTGCCGTCCCCCCACTTTGCTCGACCTTTCTCACGCCCTTGGCGGAGGCAGGGATAAGGTGGGCCTAGGCTCCTTGTTTTATTTCCTAGCTGCCACGACTACGACCAAATTCGGTCCCAGGAAACGAGTCCTAGGGTCCGGAATGAGGATAGCACGGTATCCTAAGGATAAAACAAGGTTTCACACCCCTCAGTCCATGACGAAACGCATGATAAGGGATAGAGAACTTATCTGAATCTGCAGCCCCCGGCAACTTTGGCTTGCTGTGGGTGGATCTTTGCCCTTGTAGCCCCCGACAGTATTGGCTTGTCGGGATCCGTATGTCGGTCCGTCCCCTTTCTTCCAAAGCAGCTCGGTAAGGATACTCATGTGTCCTGCGAACCAAAGAAGATAAAGAAGAACAGAGAGACGCACACTCGACCTCTAGGCTAGGGGTTAGCCGCCGCTAAGCACTATCGACCCTAACCAAGGACGAGACTCAACCTAGCATGCATGCTATAACTTAGGGCGCCCGATGCCCGTTTATTTATGCTCAGGGTCTGCGCCTGGCTTTGTAGAAAGGGTTACATGCCTTGCCGGCAAGGCTCGTACAAAAGGTAGCTTGCCGGGAGGCCCGGCAAGCCGCGCCTTATGGGTAAAACTTGCGGAGATGCTCGATGTTCCAGGAGTTGCTCACTGGAATGGCATCTTCGGTCTCCAGCCGGACTGCGCCGGGCCTGGTGACTCGTGTTACCCGATAAGGGCCTTCCCACTTCGGCGTCAACTTGTTGGAATTCTTGGCCGATTGAACGTGCCGAAGAACAAGGTCGCCTTCCTCAAAGCTCCGGGCATGAACCTTGCGGCTATGGTAGCGGTGCAAGGCTTGCTGGTAGCGTGCTGCTCTCACAGCCGCCCGGAGACGATCTTCCTCAAGGAGTGTCGCGTCATCTTGCCGCAATCGCTCTTGCTCAAGCTCATCATAAGCGAGCACTCGAGATGACCCGTATATGAGTTTCGTGGGGAGAAATGCTTCTGCCCTGTAAACCAGGGCAAAGGGTGTCTGGCCGGTGGCTCGATTTGGCGTCGTTCTGATCGACCAAAGAACCACCGGCAACTCGTCAAGCCAGCGCCTTCCACTCTTGCGCAGCCTGTCGAAAGTCTTCATTCCTAAGGCTCGCAGGACTTCAGCATTTGCTCTCTCCGCTTGGCCGTTGCTCCGTAGATGTGCCACGGAAGCAAAACAGACCTTGCTGTCGAGATCCTCAATGTATTGCATGAAGGCATGGCTTGTGAACTGTGTGCCGTTGTCGGTGATGATCCTGTTGGGCACCCCAAAATGGCACACTAGTCCCTTGAAGAACTTGATGGCTGACTGCACTGTCACCTTCCTCACTGCTTCCACTTCTGGCCACTTTGTGAACTTGTCGATTGCGACGTACAAGTACTCAAAGCCCCCGACAGCACGGGGGAAAGGGCCCAATATGTCGAGCCCCCAGACCAAGAAGGGCCAGGAGAGAGGGATGGTTTGAAGGGCTTGAGCTGGTTGATGGAGCTTCTTTGAATGGAACTGGCACACTTCACACTTGGTTACTAGTGCCGTCGCATCCTGGAGGGTGGTGGGCCAGAAGAAACCTTGCCGGAAAGCCTTGCCGGCAAGGGCTCTCCACCCTATGTGGGAGCCACATATGCCTCCATGTATCTCTGCCCACAGCTTAGTCCTTCCTCCCTGGAGATGCACTTCAATTTCACCCCATTCGGTCTTCTTCTGTATAGCTCGTTATTAACGAACTAGTACAGGGCAGACCGGCGGGCTACTCTTTCCGCCTCTTCCTGCTCCTCAGGAAGCTCTCCTTTCTGAAGGAATCGGACGGTGTGTTGTGCCCATGCCGGAGCCTGTGGCTCGACGATAAGGACCAAAGGCATTTCTTCTGCTACGAGGGCGGCCGCCTCCACGTCCATGATCTAAGGTCCTGCCGGAGTCGGTCGCCTCGCGGCAGGATCGGCATCCATGGTAACATCTTCGTTGGTGGCTCCGGGAAGCTCGGTGGGGAAGTACTTGCTGGGGCCTAGCTTCCTCCGCTTGTTTTGCCCGGTCGACGGCTCAACGGATGGCTGAGTTAACTGAAGCACAAAAGTACCTGGTTCCACAGGTAGCTTGAGGGCAGCGCGCTTTGACAGGTAATCGGCGATGTCGTTCTCCGCCCGAGGGACATGCTCTACTTGTATACTGTCAAAGCGTTCCTCCAGTTTCCTCACCTCATCTACGTAAGCTTCCATCAACGAGCTTTGATAATCTTTGTTGATCTGCCTGACGACGAGCTGTGAGTCGCCCCTGACGATGAGCTTTTTAACCCCGAGGTCCGCCGCGATCCTGAAACCGGCAAGCAAACCCTCATACTCGGCGGTGTTGTTGGTTGACATCTCCCGGGGGAAGTGCATCTGGACGACGTACTTGAGGTGCTCTCCGGTAGGTGCGACAAGCAGCACACCGGCGCCGGCGCCTTGCAGCGAGAAGGCACCATCAAAGTACATGATCCAGTTGCGACTCGTTTCCTTGCTGGGGAGAGTGGTCTCTCGTACCTCTTCATCGGGCGTCGAGGTCCATTTTGCAACAAACTACGCCAAGACTCTGCTCTGAATCGTCGAGGTACTTGATAACCCACAAGTATAGGGGATCACAACAGTTTTCGATAAGTAAGAGTGTCGAACCCAACGAGGAGCTAAAGGTAGAACAAATATTCCCTCAAGTTCTATCGACCACCGATACAACTCTAGGCACGCTTGACGTTCGCTTTACCTAGAACAAGTATGAAACTAGAAGTACTTTGTAGGTGTGGTAGGATAGGTTTGCAAGAAATAAAGAGCGAGTAAATAAAAGCTAGGGTCTGTTTAGATAAAGACACAACTAAATTAGTTCTAGTAGAGAGCTTTTTGTTACGAGAAAGTTATTTGTCCCTAGGCAATTGATAACTAGACCGGTAATAATTATTGCAATTTTATTTGAGGGAGAGGCATAAGCTAACATACTTTCTCTACTTGGAACATATGCACTTATGATTGGAACTCTAGCAAGCATCCGCAACTACTAAAGATCATTAAGGTAAAACCCAACCATAGCATTAAGGTATCAAGTCCCCTTTATCCCATACGTAAACAACCTACTTACTCGGGTTTGTGTTTCAGTCACTCACGCAACCCACTATAAGCAAATCATAAACATATTGCAAACCCTACAGCGGAGATCCCTCATGCTTTGTCGGATTTTGGGTTCCGGCAGACCCTCTAGGTTCGAACTCTGGGGTGCACGCGGAGATCTCACCCCCTACCTACCTGCGCCTCGTCGCCTCGCAATGATCTAAAACTACCAAGAGAACAACACAAGAGACACAAGGTTTATACTGGTTCGGGCCACCATTGTGGTGTAACACCCTACTCTAGTGTGTGGTGTGGTGGATTGCCTCTTGGGCTCATGATCAACAATACAAGGAAGAACAACCTCGCGAGGGTGAGGTGTTCTTGTGGCTAGGCTCTCGATCGGGTTGGATCAAGCTAAGATGAGGTGTCCGGATCGATCCCCCTTCCTATCTACTGTGGTGGCTAGCTCTACTTATAGGCAGGGGCCCTGGGCTTCTTCCCAAATATTGAGCGGGAAGGGCGCCAACAATTGGCCATTTTGAACGGGAAAATCTAATACACTTATCCTGACTAAAGTTGGTCCTCGCCTGTCAAAGGCTCTGGTGGTGATGCCGGCTTGGGCTCCACGATGACCTCCTTCCTGCCGTTGCGACGGTCCTGGTCTTGTTGCACCGAAATGGGTGCCTTTGCTTGATGCTCTCGCCTGCGCTTGCCTCCTTTGCACCAAAGAGGAAATGAGGACACTGCTTGGCGACTGGCGCGCCCTTGGCACCCTTGGTCGTCATGGCTTGCGTCATGGGCACCTCGTGAGGTACCCTGCCTTGATATCTCCCCTCCTCGCGAGCCAGCTGGCGAGGCCATACTGAGGAAGCTTCCTGTTGTCCGCCCCAATCTTGGCCCTTCGCGAGGGTCTTGAGCTTGTCTTGATGAAGATGGGACGTCTTGGGCCACCCCTTGAGCCACGCCGCAGGCCGCAGGCGAGCAAGTCTGTGTACCCCGTTCCCGAACACCGGCAGTAGCCCCCAGGCCCAAAGGCGCGCTGGACTTGGCTTAGCAGAGAAGCGAAGGGCAAGTCACGAAGCGCCCTTGAGCCCCTAACAGCCTGCGGCCTTGGGCGCCACGTGGCGGTTGATTGGACATGGGCGCCTTTAGCAACTGCGCGAATCGACAAAAGTGCGGCACCCGTCTAGGCTTTGCCTCCTTTGCCTTCTCCAGTCATTGCCCAGATCCCCTTTCTTGCGCCTTTCCTTCCTGCTTCCGAAATCCCCAGATCTACTTCGACCGCGTGCCCTAGCAAGACATGGCGCCTCGCGGACCCGGCCGGAGCTTGGTACTCACCGCCTTGGACTCCCCGAACACAGCCGGAGAAGAGCCTTGCCCGCGGCCACGGATGATGGCGGCGCAAGGCAACGACAGGGCAGCTGTGCTCAGGGCTGGCTCCGCCCTTCCGAGGACCAAGGAAGCACCTTCTATCCGCTCTTCATGAGCGCCCGTTCTTTACCGGTCTGGTGCCTCCCTTTTTGAGTTCTTCTTTTACATCCTCCGCCATTACAAGCTGCAAGCTCTGCACCTCCACCCCAACTCTGTTCTTCTTCTGGCGATCTTCGCCTACTATTGTGAGGCTCATGTCGGGGTGTAGCCCTCAGTGGCCTTGCTGTGCCACTACTTCTACTTCCGGTTCTCTCGCGGACCCATCTCCGCGTGCGCGAGCTTCGTCGCGTATGGCAGATCCAACGCCATCTCGAAGCCCGGGAAGAGGATTGAGGGCTTCAGGAGCAAGTGGGTCATGGTAGAACCTTTGGCGCATCCATCCTCGGCTGATTACGCCCACGGAGCAGCCCACGGCCACCGACGATTGGTCTCGCTGTGGAACTTCGTGGATCCCAGCGAAGCCGGTCTTGGAGAAGATGAACGCGGACTGTGGCGGGCAACATGGTGACGGGCCGAAGCTGACCGGGCGTCGCTCCCGAGGGAGTTCTGGAGAACCAGGTGGCCCGGCCGTCGATGCCGCTTCCGCTGTGGAGGCCCTCCCCGAGCCCCGCAGTCTTGGCCGACGAAGATCTGGCCGCGATCCTCCGATCTTTGGTCGGGGGAGACGTGGCGAGGCTGGAGGGCGCTCCTGTACCCCTGTTCCTTCGAGATGATTGGGAGCAGGCGGTGGACTCCATGCCCGTCTTCAATGGGGACTGTCGGATTTCGGGTTCCGGCAGACCCTCTAGGTTCGAACACTGGGGTGCGCACGGAGATTTCACCCTCTACCTTCCTGCACCTCGCCGCCTCGCTAAGATCTAAGCTATGAAAGGAAGAACACAAGAGACACAGGGTTTGTACTAGTTCGGGCCACCATTGTGGTGTAATACCCTACTCTAGTTTGTGGTGTGGTGGATTGCCTCTTGGGCTGATGATGATGAACAATACAAGGAAGAACAGCCTCGTGAGGGTCTATTCTTGGCTGGTGCGATGAACTGCTAGGGGGAGTTCAGTCGCTCCCTCTCTGCTGATCCCAGATGCTGGATCCTCTCTCTAGATTTCTCGATGCCTCTACCTTGCGGGTGGCTAGTCCTATTTATAGGCAAAGGCCCTGGGCCTCCTCCCAAATATTGAGCTGGAAGGGCGCCAACAATTGGCCATTTTGAAGGGGAACATCTAGTACACTTATCCTGACTAAAGTTGGTCCTCGACTGTCAAAGGCTCTGGTGGTGACGCCTTGACTTGGGCTCCACAATGACTTCCTTCCTGCCGTTAACAGATCTTGGTCTTTTGCAGAAATGGATGCCTTTGCTTGATTCTCTTACTGCGCTTGCTCCCTTTGCACCAAAGAGGAAAGGAGGACCTTCTTGGTGGCGCGCCCTGGCGCCCTTGGTCGTCATGGCTTGCGTCATGGGCACCTCGTGAGGTACCCCGCCTTGATCTCTCTGCCTCCTCGCGAGCCAACCTGACGAGGCCGTGCCTGAGGAAGCTCCCTATCATCCGCCCCGCGAGGCTTGGCCCCTCGCGAGGGTCTTGAGCTTGTGCTGATGAAGATGGGCCTTGATGGGCCACCCCTTGAGCCATGCCGCAGGCCGTAGGCAGGCAAGTCTGGGGACCCCGTTCCCAGAACGCCGATAGTAGCCCCCGGGCCCAAGGCACGCGCGGACTTGGCTGAGCAGAGAAGCGAAGGGGCAAGTGCGAAGCGCCGCGGGCCCTAACAGCCTGCGGCCTTGGGCGCCGCGTGGCGGTTGATTGGACGTGGGCGGCTTAGCAACTGCGTGAATCGTCAAAAGAGCAGCGTCTGTCTAGTCTTTGCTTCCTCCGGTCATTGCTCAGATCCCCTTTCTTGCGCCTTCCCTTCTTGCCTCTGAAATCTCCAGATCTACTTCGACTGCGTGCCCTAGCAAGACATGGCGCCTCGCCAGACCCCGGCCGGAGCTTGGTACTCAGCCGCCTTGGACACGCCGAATGTGTCAGAGGAGGGCCTCGCCCAGGTGCGCCGGATGGTGGCGGCGCAAGGCATCGACGGGGCGGAGGTGTTCAAGGCTGGCTCCGCCCTTTCCGAGGGCCAAGGAAGCACCTTCTATCCGCTCTTTGTGAGCGCCATTGCTGCCGGTCTTGAGCCTCCCTTCTTTGAGTTCTTCTTCTCTGTCCTCCGCCACTACAAACTGCAAGCTCTGCACCTCCACCCCAACTCTGTTCTTCTTCTGGCGATCTTCGCCTACTATTGTGAGGCTCACGTCGGGGTGCAGCCCTCAGTGGCCTTGCTGCGCCACTACTTCTCCCTCCGGACCTCTCGTGGTCCCGTCTCCGCGTGCGCGAGTTTTGTCGCGTATGGCAGCTCCAACGCCATCTCGAAGCCCGGGAAGAGGAGTGAGGGCTTCAGGAGCAAGTGGGTCATGGTAGATGCTGGCCGCATCCACCCTCGGCTGATTCTGCCCATGGAGCAGCCCACGCCCATCGACGCTTGGTCTCGTGCGGAACTCGTGGATCCCCGCGCGAAGCCGGTGCTGGAGAAGATGGACGCGGATCTGCGGCCGAGCAACATGGCGGCGGTGAAGCTGACTGGTGCGTCGCTCCTGAGGGAGTTCCTGGAGCATCAGGTGGCCCCGCTTCGACAGTACTCGCTTCCGCTGTGGAGGCCCCGCCCGAGCCCCGCAGTCTTGGCCGACGAAGATCTGGCCGCGGTCCTCAAATCTTTGGTCGGGGGAGACGTGGCGAGGCTGGAGGGTGCTCCCGTGCCCTTGTTCCTTCGAGACGATTGGGAGCAGGCGGTGGAAGCCATGCCCGCCTTTAATGGGGACGGGCCCATGCCCGCGGAGGTTCACGAGGACCCGGCGGCCCAGGCGACGGTGAACGTGTCCTCCGGCGACTCCAGCAAAGAGGAGGAAGAAGAGGAGCGGGAAGCGGGGCCTGACTCTGAGGCAACCGACGGGGAGTCGAGAGCGCCCCTCCCTCGGCGCAGGTCCCGCGCTCTCCGCCTCTTGCCGAGCGATGACGACGAGGATGGTGACGAGCGGGGCGGCGAGAGCTTGCCCCCGATCCCGAAAAAGGACAGGACTGGGCTGGTCCCCCGTGGGTCTGCCCCGGCTCTGAGGCGATCTGCAGACGCGCCTCCTCCTCCCGGGCCTCTTGAGGTTGATCCCTGCAGCCGGCTCTCGGGCTTCAAGTTTGGCCGGAGGTTGCTCGAGCCTGCGAGCGATGACAAGTAAGTGCTTGATTCTTGTTTTATTCCTTGCTTTGTCGCTGAGGCTTGATATCTGTATCCCTTGGCTAGGCTGGCGCCTGCGGCGAAGAAGCTGAAGGGAGCTCCTGAGGCTTCATCTGGGGCAGTGCCTCCGCCCGCGAAAGAAGGTGACGGCAAGACACGGGCCTCTCCTGCCCGGTCATCCTCGCGAGGCCTGGCGGAGCTAGCTGGGGCGAGCTCAGCCCCCATGGCCCAAGCGACTCCCGAGGTATCCTTGCCTGATGCCACTACCGCAGCTGTCGGGGCGCAAAAGGTCCTGCCTCAGGATGCTGTGGTTACGCTGTCGTCCTCTCCTCCTACTCCACCAACTGTTGTCTCTCCGACTCCTCCACTTGTCTGGATCGTCTTCTGCTGAACTGGACCGGCTGCGGCAAAAGATCTTACAGGCGCCGACCCTCGCTTAGTGGCAGGCGCTCGGGCTGGCCTCCGCTTTGGGTTAAGCTCGATGCTTCGATTCGAGCAGCGTTGGTTCAGGCCGCGACGGCTTGCAACGAGGAGAAGCAGGCCGTCCTTGGGGCGAAGGCTGCTCGCGACGCCGCCTTGTGGGAGGTAGCCAATGTCCGAGGTCGCTGCAAGGCGCTGGAGAGCGAGCTGCAGGGCCTGTGTGACCAGCTTGCAAAGGAGGCCCGCATTCGCCAAGAGAAGGTGGAAGACATGAAGGCTCGTGAGGCGGCCGTCAAGGACCGGGACGCCATGCTTAACCGGCACCGTGACCGCTTGGGTGCGTTGGAGCATGAGTTGGAGGTGAAGAGGGTCGAGTTGGACGGCAAGGCGCGGGTCCTCGCCGAGAACCGCGTGGCCTTCGCGGAGATGGAGGCGAAGGCTCGCACCTTGCTGAGGTCGCTTTACGACAGCAGCCTAGAAAGCCCGCTGGCCGGCGCCGAGGACGGCCCTGCCAAGCTGCTTCCCTTCCTGGTCCGTGCCCTTGAAGATGTCACCCTTGGCATTGGCCCCACGGCTGAGGCCGAGGCGCGTGTCCTGTCTTCCGCAGCGCTGGCGCGCGTCCTTACCCACGTCTACCTTCACGATCCCAACGTCGACCTCGACAGCCTGCTGGAGCCCGTGAGCGGCGAGCTTGCCGCATTGCCGCTGAGGCCGTGAAGGGTCGAGCGGAGGCTCTGTTGGCGGTTCGGGCCTTGACCAAGCGAAGCGGCGCTGCCAGTCCTAAGGCTTCACGAGGCGAACCCGCCCCGTGCAGCTCCGCCGTCAACAAGTGACTCCTTTGTGGCTCCTGTTCTTCTTTCAGCTCCTGCAACATGCATCATGCCTCGGGGAGGCGTTTAAACTTGCGTTTGGTGTTGTGACAACAGTTATGGACTGTAATATTTGCTTTTGAATTCCTTGAGATTTGCGCTTTTCCTTCCTACTTGCTTATGTTCTACGCTGGCAGAGCCCGGCCCCGCGCATACCTCAGCTGCCATTAGCCCCGACCGAAAACCGGGACGGGACCAAGGGATGAGGGGCTACGTGACAAGTTAGGCTCCTCAGTCGCGAGGCTCAGGAGTCCCCCGTGGCGCACGAACAGCACGTAGGGAGGTGAGAAGTATGGGTGAATTTACCATTCTACGTCTGCAGAGCCCGGCCCCGCACATACCTCAACCGCAGTTAGCCTTTCGGAACTAAGGAGTGAGGGGCTACGTGACCAGTTAGGCTCCTGAGTCGCGATGCTCAGGAGTCCCCCTTGACATTCAAACGGCCTTCGTACCTTGGCTCTACTCGGGGAGGGACGTGCGACGAACCAGGCCCGAGGGGCCTGGCTGGGTGGCGTGTGTCTGGGCGTGACCCAGGCGTAGCCCCCGTGCCCAGCCCCCTCGCACGGCACTCCCGAGGGGAGGCGTTGCGATGAGGCCAGACAACGAGCCTGGGCTCCCCGAGGTTGATGTGGCGGGGCCACCCTCGATTGTTTATCACCGGTAGCGGAGCATAAGCGCTTCCGTATGTGCGGGCATAGCCGCTCCTCGGTAGTGTCGTCGGCCGGTAGCGGAGCATGGTGCTTCCAGCAGTGCGTGGGAGGGCTCCCCTCGGGAGGAGCCCAGGCGTGTCTGACCCATACGACACGTGGCTGGCACGATAGGGCCTGACGAGGTGTATCTGGGCACCCGTGAGCCAGCATGGGACTCACGGGGCCCTACCTCAAGGCGGGTTGCGCCTGGCACTGGGCCTTATCTTGTGATGTGTTCCTGCAAATTTGGTTAGATGCCGATGCTCTACGTGCTCGGGTCCCGGCCCTCGAGCGGGTCTCAGCCGTCGCTGGTATGCCAGGTCGCGATGCCGTGGACAAGGCCAGAGGGTGAGGGCGGAGAGCGGTAGGAGCCCATGAGTCGCGATGCTCGGTACCCCCCCTTTAACGTGCAAGCGGCCGACATGGAGGAAGAAGGGGTGCCGTGGGCGGGCATCAAATAACAATCATGATGGGTCAAACGCCGCGACCGAATAAGCATAAGAGGGGTACATGCCGTTGGAGTCTGGCCCGAGTGGCCGGGATGATGCAGCCGAGGCGCCCGATAAGGTAAGCTAGGTACATGAAGTAAAAAGGATACACGCCGCAGGGACGGACCCACGCGGCCTGGGAATGATGCAGCCCTGGGGGGCGCTCCCAGCTGGAAATGAAACTTGAAGGATGTCACCTGATAACGTTGAAGATGAAGGGATGTTGAAGTAGTAGATGTCATGGGCTGCGGAAGCCGATCTTCACGAGGCCCAGGAGCCTCGGGATGCTCCGGAAGCCTTGGTGGCTCCTCGCGGACCATCTCCATCTCCGCCAGGACTGCGGAACGCCTGGCCTCTTGAGCCTCCAGGATGCTCCCCATGAGGCGCTGGCGCGTGGCGGCCGCGTTCGGCTGCTTGTAGGGCATCTGAACGTGGCTGTGGGGTGGACCTTCGCGGCGCCCAGCGTGAGGGCGAAAAGCGGCTTGAGGCGGTGTCGGTGTCAAAACCGGCAGATCTCGGGTAGGGGGTCCCGAACTGTGCGTCTAGGCGGATAGTAACAGGAGACAAGGGACACGATGCTTTACCCAGGTTGGGCCCTCTTGATGGAGGTAAAACCCTACGTCCTGCTAGATTAATATTGATGATGTGTGTTACAAGAGTGGATCTACCACGAGATCAAAGAGGCTAAACCCTAGAAGGTAGCTTATGGTATGATTGTTGTTCGTCCTACGGACTAAAACCCTCTGGTTTATATAGACACCGCATAGGGTTAGGGTTACAGTCGGTTACAATGGTAGGAGATCTACATATCCGTATAGCCAAGCTTGCCTTCCACGCCAAGGAAAGTCCCATCCGGACACGGGGCGAAGTCTTCAATCTTGTATCTTCATAGTCTTGGAGTCCGGCCGATGATGATAGTTAGGCTATCCGAACACCCGTAATCTGGAACTCCCTCGGTAGCCCTGAACCAGGCTTCAATGACGATGAGTCCGGCGCGCATGTTGTCTTCGGCATTGCAAGGCGGGTTCTTCTTCCGAATAATTCATAGAAGATTGTGAACACCAGGATAGTGTCCGGTTCTACAAAAATAAATTCCACATACCACCGTAGAGAGAATAATATTACACAAAATCAATCTGCTGACGTATTTTGTGGCGTGGCGTCGCACCACTACCAAGCCTTTATTCAAATTGTTTTTACTGTTCCACCTCGGTAGCGTTTAAGCGGCGGTTTCCTTGGCACGCGTCTTGTCGGCGCAGATCGTGTTCCCCTTATTCCAGGATTCCCATCAATACGGACGTGGGTAACCCAACCGCGCCATTGATTGTGGCGCTTGGGAGATAAGCGAGTTTTACCAGGCCGGTGGGGACACATGTTTTTGTCCACCCATATAACGGGATAAGGATCCAACCCTTCTACCTGCGCCTTCTTCCTCCTTGGCTTATCCATCTCCGCGAACTCGAGCTCCAGCGCCCAAGTCCGCACTTCTCACCTCAACCTTCTCCAACTATGTCCGGAGCGGGAGGCAAGTGGATGGCCTCCTCCGTCACGGAGGGGCAGATCGAGAAGCTGTGACGCCGGATATCTGTCCCGGCAACATCGCGCGCATCGGCTCCCCGATGAGGAGAGCTTGTCCCCAACCCAGGCCCCATGAGAGGGTAGTATTTCTTCCCCATTTCCTCCATGGACTGGGCTTCCCTTCATCCCTTTGTCCGGGGGCTCATGTTCTACTACGGCCTAGATTTCCATGATCTGGCCCCGAATTTCATCCTCAACATCTCGGCGTTTATCGTCGTGTGTGAGGCATTCCTCTGCATCCAGCCCCACTTTGGCTTGTGGCTCAATACCTTGATGTCAAGCGAAGGTTGTGAAGGGCAGCCAAGCGGAGTCTTGAGGCGCCATGGTGGGCAGGATGTCCCACGTTACGTGGTGGAGGGTACTTTCGTGAAACCATCAAGGGGTGGCAATCGGGGTGGTTCTACATCACCAAGCCGCGCGTGACCCTGATTGGGCAGCGGCCCCAATTCAGATCTGATATTCCCACACGGCTCTCCTCACGGAAAGAGAGTGGCGAATTTGGGGGATTCGGAGGAGCTGACCGGACTCAAGCACGTATCCGAGCTGGTGGAAAAGAAGCTCAAGCTTGTCAGCGTAGTCGAGGTCATGCTCATCCGCGGATTCTCCCGTGCCAGCCGACGGGCTTTAATATGTGGGAGTTTGATGCGGTGCAACACAGACCACTGAAGGGCTCTTGACACTACGTCACGAAGATGTCTGGAAGGTGCTTGTTCAAGGCGCGAAGCTCCGCATCCGCTACCGAACATCACGGAATCTGCTCGCAGTGTCCAGCTGACGAGGTAAGTGATTTCACCACTTGTTTTCCATAGTTTGGCTCAATGCGGGATCTAAACTCCCCTTGCCTTTGACAGGAATGGCTGGCGAAGGCCGAACGGATTACCTGTCCGACCCCATTGCGGAAGGACCCAGCGGACGCCCGCCTAACGGGGCTGCTTGGCTCCGGCACCACGTGGTGCCGGAGAAGAAGGCCAAGAAAGGCGGCCACGGGACTCGGAAGAGTTCCTGTTTTCAGGTGCTATCGGATGATGAATCCGAGGCCGACTCCTCCCACCAAGGTGAGGGGAGAAGAAAAGCCCCTCCCGGCGAAGGAGGAAAAAGGAAGGCCTCCCCAACAAGGGAGGCCGAAGAATCCAAGAAGGAAAAACTCTTCCTTCGGACTGCTCCGCCAATGCGATTTGAGCGAAGACGGCATCCAAGAATAAGCCCTGGCGAGATCGTAAGTATCCGGACTCTCGAATAACTTCAAGCTTTTTATTTTCGCCACATAACATCTTTCTAATGCCGCATACAACCCTGCAGTCCGCCCAAGGATGATCTTCCCGTTTTGTCGAGCGGGTCCTTGGGTGCGTCGGATATGGATTCCCTTCCGACTGCCTCCACCCCCGTGCAGCAGACGGCCGAGTGGGATCGAAAAGGACCCACCGGGAGGAGGAGGCCGGAGGTGTCGCACGACACCCTCCCGGACTGTGCACGGACTCAGCCCGGAGGCCGCGGTGGCTTCGAGTCGGCGGGCGACCCCTTCGTAAGAAGGGCAAGATCGAGACACCGGCTGCCTCCGTCCAACCGGAGGTGCGGATAATTCTTGGAGGCGCTCAATGGCGCCTCCATCGAAGAGGAACACCGCCTTTATTATGAGTGTGGTGATTGAAGGTTCAGCTTCGCCAAGAGCGGGCTGACCCGAAGCTGCGGTAGCCTTCTAACGAGGCTTTGAGGTAAGAATTTCAATATATGTAAAATGGTACCTCATTTATAGTATCCCCTGATTCTCGGTTCGGTGTTCGGAAAGAAAAGCCGGACTGAGGATCTTTAGAAAGATAAACGCAGGAGCCATAAAAATATGTCAATATGGGATTGCAGGCTGTGTTGCTGACCTCCACCGTACTGACTGCGGAGGTCAATACTTTGAAGGAAAACCTCGAGCGGTCCGAGAACGAGCTCGGCCATGCCAAGAAGCAGCTCGAGGAAAAAGAAGGTGAGTAATACCTTATGATAATTGTACCTTACTGATAAGGATTTGGTTGCAAGAAAAATGACAAGGATAACGTGGGTATTGTAGGGGCCGCTAACGAGGTGGCGACCCTGAAGGAGGCGGTGGCCGCGGCCGAGCGTAATGCGGCCGCGGAACGCACCGAGCGAGAGAAGCAGGAGGCGCGGTGTAACACCCCGGATGCAACTTTCCATATTCGTAACTCCAACTCTTGCCTTTTCCGGAGATGCGATATGTCATTTCCTTCGTGGTTGGGTTTTTGTCTTTTGTTTTGCATTTTGTTCTTGTCTTGCATCTCATCTCATAGCATCATGCGCATTGCATTTGCATATTTTCATAAAACTTGTAGCCGTTCGTAGTTTCCCCTTCTCTCTTTGCCTCCGTTGTTATTTTGTCGATCTTGTCCCGTTGACCTCTCTCGGACCAACCGTCTTCTCGTTCCCTCTTGTGCGGCCGTTTGACCCCTCGCAGCGTCCGAAACTTACGAACCGAACCGGTCTGTCGTTACCGATGGATCCGGATCATCCCCAGACATCTGTAAAACATCTCCGTTTTCTCTTTTAGACTCCCTACCTATTTATTTCTCGATCGTCCAATTGCGACCGGAGGAACGAGATAGCCCCTAGCCTAACCCACCCGCTATATATATTAGTCTAAACCAAGACCAAATCCCTAATTTCTAGGGATCCTAGCCGCCGCCGCCACTCTCTCCCGTATCTTCATCGGGATCCTCCCAGATCCAATCCCCACCACCACAGCCCGACACAACCTCGATTTCCCGATCGAGCCAACCATCTCCTCCCCTCGATCCACCAAATCCCGCAACCGAGGCCCCGAGCTCCTCCCGCTCGATCCCTCCCGAGCACCTCATGCTCGATCTTCACTCTGAGCGGTGCTCAAGCCCCACGCCGCCCCTCGGTTAAATGCACGGCGTCCCCGATGAGCTGCCCCACCGGCGATCCACGACCAGGCCAGCTCCTCGCGACCCTCTCCTTGTTCCCTCTTCCTGCATCTCTCCTCCTAATCTCTTCATCTCTCTGTACCTCAGCAGAGCTCCAGCGCCATGGCCATCCCGAGCTCGGCCCGCGCAGCTCGCGAGACTCAAGCGCCCTCGTTCAGCAGTCCGGGAGGATGCGGCCGTGCCAGCTTCATCCTGCGAACCCGCCGGCTACCTCGACCTTGAGCCACCCCGACACGCCCCTGCCTCCTCGACCTCCTGACCCCTCACGCCCAAGCCGCACGGGAGGCAGAGCAACCCAGCAGCAGCGCCCGACCCAGCTCGTCTCTTCGCCCGGGCAGCCACCTCGTCCGCATCTACCTCGCCCGTCGCGGAGTTCCAAGATCGTCCTCTACTTCGTCCTGCTGCTGCCCATTCCCACGCTTCACGAGCAGGGCAGCCAAGCCGCCCTCCTGCGTTGGCTGCGCCCGCTTTCGAGTTCTTGTGCGGGCCTGTAAGCCGCCTCTTCGCCCGAGCCTAAGCGCGCCCCTTGGCCAGCACCTTGATCTCCTCCCCACCGAGCCAGCCCATGAGGCTGGTGAGCATCAGTCCAGCGCCCTCACCTGTGCACTCTTGAGCCAGCCAGATTGGCCCGGTGTAGTATTTTTTTCAGATCTGCGATTTTAGCATTTATCTCAGGATTTTCAAAATTGCAGAAAAGACCCTCATCTTCATGCATTAAATAAATCACAAACCGTGCATCGGATTAAAATAATTTATATATGTAAAATGCTCAGAAATTTGTGTAGTTTAATAATATCCAACTTTCATCCATGTTTGAAATGCTTAACTTGCTGTTTGCATTAAATTTGCTCAAATGCCATGTTAAAATGCTTTAATTCATGACTAAATAACCGTAGCTCGGTTTTAAATAAATTATATATGCAAATGGGGTAGAAAAATGCCTAGTCTAACATGGTGTACTTACTTTGCATGTTTAACCACTCTAAAATTGTATTTAGGGCAGAACAGTACCTAATCCATAAATATGCACATGGGGATTTTCCGGACTTGTTGTTTGTTATTTCCGGCCTCATTTAAATTTGCCTAAATAGTTAGTTTACTTATGCTTCACCTCTTGCCATGTTTAACAACATTTAATATTGTTTGGTAGCCTAACCGAGAGTGAACTAAATAATTGATGTGGTGTTTACGTCAATATGCAACTTCGTTGCATATTGAGCTCCACTAACTTGTAGTGTTGTTTGTGCATATTGCCTTGCCATGAATCATTAAACGGACATGCATCATACTTGTTTGTGCATCATGCCATGATTATGCTTGTGTGTTTACCATGTTGTTTGCTTCTTTCCGGTTTGCTTCTTCGTTAGCTTCGGTTTCGTTCGGAGTTGTGAGGATTCGTTCAACTACATCCGTTTGTCTTCTTCATGGACTCGTTCTTCTTCCTTGCGGGATTTCAGGCAAGATGACCATACCCTCGAAATCACTTCTATCTTTGCTATGCTAGATGCTCGCTCTTTTGCTATGCCTATGCTGCCATGCCTACCACTTGCTATGTCATGCCACCCATATTGCCATGTCAGCCCCTAACCATCCTTTCCTAGCAAACCGTTGATTGGCTATGTTACCGCTTTGCTCAGCCCCTCTTATAGTGTTGCTAGTTGCAGGTGAAGATGAAGTTTGTTCCTTGTTGGAACATGGAGATGTTGTTCCTTGTTGGAACATGTTTACTTGTTGGGGATATCACAATATAAATATCTGCTAAAAATTAATACATCTATATACTTGGTAAAGGGTGGAAGGCTCGGCCTTATGCACAGTGTTTTGTTCCACTCTTGCCACCCTAGTTTCCGTCATACCGGTGTTATGTTCCTTGATTTCGCGTTCCTTACGGTTGGGTGATTTATGGGACCCCCTTGACAGTTCGCTTTGAATAAGACTTCGGCCAAAGAAGGCCCAACTTTGGTTTTACCATTTGCCACCTAAGCCTTTTCCCCGGGTTTTCGCGAGCCGAGGGTCATCTTATTTTAAACCCCGGGCCAATGCTCCTCTGAGTGTTGGTCCAAACTAGAGCACCGTCTTGGGACCATTCTGGGCAACTTGGATTACGTCGGTTCCTGTGACGCTTAGCTTATCCGGTGTGCCACGAGAACGAGATATGTGCAGCTCCTATCGGGATTTGTCGGCACAATCAGGCGGCTTTGCTGGTCTTGTTTTATTCTTTGTCGAAATGTCTTGTAGTCCGGGATTCCGAGATTGATCGGGTCTTCCCGGTAGAAGGAATATCCTTCGTTGACCGTGAGAGCTTATAATGGGCTAAGTTGGGACACCCCTGCAGGGTAATATCTTTTCGAAAGCCGTGCCGCGGTTATGAGGCAGATGGGAATTTGTTAATGTCGGTTGTAGAAAACCCGAAGTTGACCTCAATTAAAATACACATCCACAGCGTGTGTAACCGTGATGGTCTCTTCTCGTGAGTCCGGGAAGTGAACACGATGTTGGAGTTATGTCGATGTAAGTAGTTCAGGATCACTTCTTGATCGCTACTAGCTTCACGTCCGTGCTTTGCTCCTCTTCTCGCTCTCTTTTCTTGAAGTAGCCACCATATATGCTAGTAAACTTGCTGCAGCTCCACTTTACTACTCAGTCCTTCCTATAAGCTTAAATAGTCTTGATCTCGCGGGTGTGAGATTGCTGAGTCCCGTGACTCACAGTTACTTCAAAACAGTTGCAGGTGCCGGCGATGCGGTCACGGGTGACTCAACCGAGCTCAAGTGGGAGTTCGGCGAGGCGTGGTCGTTACTATGTGTCTTTTCACGATGATCGATGGTTGTGCCCGATTGGGACGATCGGGGATCTGTAGCATTTGGGGTATCTTCTTTTATTTTGGTTCCGTAGTCGGACCTTGAGTGTACTCTGAATGATGGATGTTTATTTATGTACTGTGTGAAGTGGCGACTGTAAGCCAACTATGTATCTTTTCCCTTAATTATTACATGGGCTGTGTGAAGATTACCTCACTTGCGACATTGCTTTCAATGCGGTTATGCCTCTAAGTCGTGCCTCGACACGTGGGAGATATAGCCGCATCGGGGGCGTTACAAGTTGGTAATCGAGCCTTCCCGACTTAGGAGCCCCCTACTTGATTGTTTCTTTGGCGTTGTTGAGTCTAGAATGGAAAATGTTTTGAGTCTTAGGATTATATATATCGGAGTAGGATTCTTTTACTTCCGGTCCTTAAATCGCTCATGAGGTATCTGACGTAGTGTTTTGACTCTTCTCTCCTCAAATTTCACTAAAAAATTTTAGGATCACGTGGGTATCTTGGAATCGTTCCGATGGTTTTGTGGCGAGAACATTGTTCTTGGTGCCTCGACATTTAGGGGTTGTGGCGGTGTCCGGGGAGTTGAGCTCCGAGGTGTTGTCGTCACAATTTTATCGTTCTTGATTCTGGAATACACGAGTTTTGCCGACATCGAAATCTCTTTTGTGCGATTGTTGGTGAGATAACCCTAATAGCCCAAGATCTTGGCGAGTGCGGGAGTATTGCCATGACTTGTATAACGGATGTTTTGAAGGTCGAGGTACCACGATTTCAGGATTTCTTGGTTATGTGTTGACGGATGGATACATTTGGATCTAGGTATTGTTAGTTTGGGTGATATATTTTGTGTCCTGTATCCTCAACACCAGATTGCATAACCAGAAAGTTTCGGGAGTTTATAGGTGGGAATTCTAGTAGCTTACGGGATATCTTTCCGACGGATGTATGATTTGAGATTGGGGTCCAACGTCTAGTGGTCCGCCCATTCACGGTCGATTCACGATTGGTCATGAGGCGTCTTAAAGAATCCTTGGCTATGCTGATTCGGGGCGTCTTGTTAGTCATTCATGACGGCGCTATCACGTCGTGTCCGTGTGGGCCCCACCACGAACACTTTGGGCGTAAATCTCTATCATGTGTTTGTTCGGCTCATTCTAGAAGCCAATCTTTTGTTTTCAGTTGTGGTATTCGAGTTGCTTCGAAGCCAAGTGTTGATTCCATACTTTTCCTAAACGGTGTTCTCATATTTCTATGTGAATACTAATCCTTCTTGATCATCGAGTTTGTCATCTCAATTTCTTCTCTCGGTGCGCTTCTCTTCAAGTGGATCCGATCATTTCAACATTTGCGAGATCAATTCTAAGTTTTTTCTCAACGGTGTTTGTTCCATCCGACCCAAGTTGTTTTGTTTTCCCACCCTCCACCCTTTTTCTTCAAGGACTCAGATTTCTTAATCAAGCATCCATTTTACTGCTGTGAAGTTTCTTCATTCTTTTCCTTTAATGTTTTATCGGTGAATTCTCATGAAGACGCTAAGGAAGCTTCAACCTTATCGTTGTTCCATTCTAATTTTCTTCTCCGGTGGATTCAATTCAAGCTTTGTCGATCATATCATTTTCCCCGTTTCAAATGCTTTCTCATACCGGTGCACCTATCAATCACTCACTTCTCGCTATTGATTTGTTCTGGAGTGCTGAAGATATCTCCGAAGGCTCGTCTTTTCATTCAAGATCCATTCAAGCTATTTGGGGATTATTATCTCATTCAAGTCATTTAATTCAACCGGTGCAATCTTTATTTCAAGCAATCGTTCAACAGTGTTTCTTTTGAGTGGGCCCTAACCCACAGGTCTTTTCCCAGGATCTTACCTGACTCTTCTAATTTATCCGGAGCTATTCCCAAATTCTTTTCGAAGTTTGACGTAAGAATGAATTATCATCAGTCAAATGTCTTTCTCCAAGATCTTTCAAATTCTTTTCATCGTTGGTTCAACCTTTCTAATTTTCATTCCGGTGCCTCAACAATTCATGGTGGTGTTTCTCGTCGTCATTCTCGAATTTTGAAGACCGAAGAAGAGTTTCTCTTTAATCTTGCTCCATTCTCTTCAAGATTCATGGTTCTAGCTTGATGCCATCCTCTCATAATTATTTTTGATTGTGAGAATTATTTTTACCCATCCGGAGCAATTCAGAAATCTTTTCAGTTTGATTATCTAGAGCCATCATCTTAGAATTATTCATTCTCAACATCTCACTCTCCAAATCTTACGATTGCATCATTCAAGTATTCTCCAATCAGCTCGTCATCTATTCGTTCACTTGTATCTAAATCCCCTCAAATATCTTCATTCGTTTTCCAATTCTTCCCGGTGAATTGTGCCTTTGCTACTTTCATTCTCAATTCTTACGGTGGTTCGTTCAAGATTTCATTTCCTTTATTATCGTATCAATTCATTCGTTCTTTCCGAATCCTACTGGTGAATTGTTGAAGACCTTCCCAAGTTTCCGCCATATCTATCTTAATCCTTTCTACGGGAATAAGTAGTATGCCAAATCCGTTGCTTGTCATCAATCTAATTGGTGAAGGATACGCATAACATAATTCTTGTTCTTGTTTGTCCAAGTGATTGATTCATTCTTAGGAGTTCGTAATGGTATCAATTTCTCAGTTCTAAGTTGTTCATCTCTTCTTTCCGGAGTTTGTTCATCATATCACATTCTCGGTCCGAGATGCTTCATCTTTTCTTTCCGGAGTTCAAAGTTTTCTCGGTTATATCATTTCAAAGCTTCTTCTTATCACTGCAAGGCTTCACCTTGTGTTTTCAACTTCTCTTTCTTTTATCATCCTTTTCTTACGGAGTTCTTCATGGAGGCTCTACATGGTGGTTCATCAAGGATTCTTTTCATTCTTCAATTGTTCTTCAAGATTTCTCTCGGAGTTAAGATCCGTCAAGCCATACTTCAAAATAAACATGGTGCTCAACACATGTTTTGTTTTGAGGAGTTCAAGCATTCTTAATCATGCATCCCGAAGTGCAATTCTTTCTACCTTTTGAGGTGGTCTTATGTCATTCTTGACAATTTCACTTCGTGTTTCATGGTTCTTAAGTTGTTAAGAATGAGATATTGAAACCCATCATCTTCTTCCTTGGAGTTATCTTGGTATAGATTTCACCTAAAGCCTTCCCTAAGGAAAGTTGCTATTTGTGGTGCTTATCAATGACCCAAGTTCTTCATTTGTCCTCTCGGTGAAATAAGTTTCTCGTCTCCTTGTTGATATCAATCCAATCGTTTGTTTCCGTTGGTGGCGAAGCTCACCTCATAATGTTGAGATGTTTCCATAAGTCCACTACAAGGTTATTCTTTTCGTTGTTGGTTTTCCAACAACTCCGTTCTATCTTTCTTTTAAGGGTGCTTTCCAAACTCATTTGTGGTAGAAATTGTCATTTTCTTCTTCATTACATTATCCATATGATCTATCTTATTTTATTTCTTTCGGAGGGATTGTTATGTTGATCTTTTCTCTCTTCATCTCGTATTGTTAGGATCGTGTTCTTTTCGTGATTATCCACTTAACAGGAGTGTTGTGTCATCTCTGCTAAGTTTTTTTGCATCTTATCAAGTCTCGCATCTCTTTTCAACCGGAGTTCTATCCGAATTTGTTCTTCCTTGTTTCTTGTTTATCTCGTTTCAACGAGTGGTTCCAATTCCTTCTTGTTCATTGTGCTCGTCATTCATAACTTTTCAACCTCTCAAGGTTCTTTGGTCTCATTCTTTTTGTCGAAGAAGCAACTTAGTTTTACCGCTTATCTTCCTCTTCCTTTTCCCTCCGGTGCCATCCTAGATCTCGGGACGAGATCCTCTCGTAGTGGTGGAGTGTTGTAACACCCCGGATGCAACTTTCCATATTCGTAATGAAGGAAATATGCCCTAGAGGCAATAATAAAGTTATTATTTATTTCCTTATATCATGATAAATGTTTATTATTCATGCTAGAATTGTATTAACAGGAAACATAATACATGTGTGAATACATAAACCTCTGAGTGTCACTAGTATGCCTCTACTTGACTAGCTCGTTAATCAAAGATGGTTGTGTTTCCTAACCATGAACAAGGAGTTGTTATTTGATTAACGGGATCACATCATTGGTTGAATGATCTGATTGACATGACCCATTCCATTAGCATAGCACCTGATCGTATAGTTTGTTGCTAGTGCTTTTCTTCATGACTTATACATGTTCCTATGACTATGAGATTATGCAACTCCCGTTTGCACGAGGAACACTTTGGGTGCTACCAAAGCGTCCTAGCGTGGCTGGGTGATTATAAAGGTACATTACAGGTGTCTCGAAGGTACATGTTGGGTTGGCATATTTGAGATTAGGATTTGTCACTCCGATTGTCGGAGAGGTATCTCTGAGCCCTCTCGGTAATGCACATCACATAAGCCTTGCAAGCATTGCAACTAATGTGTTAGTTGTGAGATGATGTATTACGGAGCGAGTAAAGAGACTTGCCGTAGCGAGATTGAACTAGGTATTGGATACCGACGATCGAATCTCGGGCAAGTAACATACCGATGACAAAGGGAACAACGTATGTTGTTATGCTTGGTCCGACCGATAAAGATCTTCGTAGAATATGTAGGAGCCAATATGGGCATCCAGGTCCGCTATTGGTTATTGACCGGAGAGGTGTCTCGGTCATGTCTACATAGTTCTCGAACCCGTAGAATCCGCACGCTTAACAACGTTTCGATGGCGGTTACTATGAGTTGTTATGATGTTTCTGTACGAAGGTTGTTGAGTCCGGATGAGATCACGGACGTGACGAGGAGTCTCGAAATGGTCGAGACATAAAGATTCATATATTGGAAGTCTATGTTTGGACATCGGAAGTGTTCGGGTGAAATTGGGAATTTTACCAAGTGCAGGGAGGTTACCGGAACCCCGGAATGCTAATGGGCCAACATGGGCCTTAGTGGAAAGGAGAAGGGGGCCCAAGTGCGGGCCGCCCCTTCCCCCCGTCCCTAGTCCTATTCGGCCTAGGAGAAGGGGGCGCCCCCCCCCCCTCGCCCTTCCCCCTTGGGGAAACCTCGTTGGCCTAGGATTGGGGGGGGGGGGAATCCTACTCCTAGTAGGAGTAGGACACCCCTGGCGCACCTCCCTTGGCCGGCCAGCCCCTCCCCTTCCCTCCTTTATATCTGAGGGGCAGGGGGAACCCCAAGACACACAAGATGAACATTGAGATCTTTCCTTAGCAGTGTTCGGTGCCCCCTTCCACAATAATACACCTCGAAAATACCGTGGCGGAGCTTAAGTGAAGCCTGCGCCCGGTGGAACATCATCATCGTCACCACGCCGTCGTCTTGTGAAACTCTCCCTCAACACTTTCGGCTGGATCGGAGTTCGAGGGGCGTCATCGAGCTGAGCGTGTGCAGAACTCGGAGGTACCGTGACGTTCGGTACTTGGATCGATTGGATCGTGAAGAAATGCGACTACTTCCTCTACGTTGTGTCAACGCTTCCGTTGCTGGTCTCACGAGTGCGTAGACAACACTCTCATCTCGTTGCTATGCATCACCATGATCTTGCGTGATCGTAGGAAAATTTTTGAAATTACCACGTTTCCCAACAGTGGCATCCGAGCCAGGTTTTTATGGTTTGATGATATGCACGAGTAGAACACAAGTGAGTTGTGGACGATACAAGTCATACTACCTACCAGCATGTCATACTTTGGTTCAGCGGTATTGTTGGACAGACGATCCAGACCAACCTTACGCTGCGTACTCTTCTGTGAGACCGGTTCCCTCGGCGTGCTTTGCACATAGATGGCTTGTGGAAGACTGTCTCTCCAACTTTAGTTGAACCGAGTGTAGCTACGCCCGGTCCTTGAGAAGGTTAAAAGCGGAGTCTATTTGTGAAATATCGTTGTGGTTTTGATGCGTAGGTGAGATTGGTTCTTGCTTAAGCCTGTTAGCAGCCACGTAAAATTTGCAACAACAAAGTAGAGGACGTCTAACTTGTTTTTGCGGGGCATGTTGTGATGTGATATGGTCAAGGCGTGATGCTATATTTTATTGTATGAGATGATCATGTTTTGTAACGAGTTATCGGCAACTGGCGGGAGCCATATGGTTGTCGCTTTATTGTATGCAATGCAATGCATACTGTAATGCTTTACTTTATCACTAAGCGGTAGCGATAGTCGTAGAAGCATAAGTTTGGCGAGGCGACAACGATGCTACGATGGAGATCAAGGTGTCGGCGCCCGGTGGCGATGGTGATCATGACGGTGCTTGAGATGGAATCACAAGCACAAGATGATGATGGCCATATCATATCACTTATATTGATTGCATGTGATGTTAATCCTTTATGCATCTTATCTTGCTTTGATTGACGGTAGCATTATAAGATGATCCCTTACTAAATTATCAAGAAGTGTTCTCCACGAGTATGCACCGTTGCGAAAGTTCTTCGTCTTTGAGACACCACGTGATGATCGGGTGTGATAGGCTCTACGTTCAAATACAGCGGGTGCAAAACAGTTGCACACGCAGAATACTCAGGTTATACTTGACGAGCTATGCATATAAGATATGACCTCGGAACACGAGAGACCGAAAGGTCGGCGTGAATCATATAGTAGATATGATCAACATATTGATGTTCACCATTGAAACTACTCCATCACACGTGATGATCGGTCATGGTGTAGTTGATATGGATCACATAATCACTTAGAGAATTGGAGGGATATTTTTCTAAGTGGGAGTTCTTAAGTAATATGATTAATTGAACTTAAATTTATCATGAACTTAGTACTGATAGTATCTTGCTTGTCTATGATGTGTAGATAGATGGCTCGTCTTTGTTGTTCCGTTGAATTTTAATGCGTTCCTTGAGAAAGCAAAGTTGAAAGATGATGGCAGCAATTACACGGACTGGGTCCGTAACTTGAGGATTATCCTTATTGCTGCACGGAAGAATTACGTCCTGGAAGCACCGTTAGGTGCCGTGCCTGGTGCAAGGGCTGCGCCCGAGAAGTTGTGAACGTCTGGCAAAGCAAAGGCGATGACTACTCTATAGTTCGATGTGCCATGCTTTACGGCTTAGAACCGGGGCTTCAACGTCGTTTTGAACACCATGGAGCATATGAGATGTTCCAGGAGTTGAAGTTAATATTCCAAGCGAATGCCGGATTGAGAGATATGAAGTCTCCAATAAGTTCTATAGCTGTAAGATGGAGGAGAAGCAGTTACGTCGGTGAGCATATACTCAGAATGTGCGGATATAACAATCACTTGATTCAAGCTGGGAGTTAATCTTCCGGATGATTGCGTCATTGATGAAATTCTCCAATCACGCCACCAAGCTACAAGAGCTTCGTGATGAACTATAATATGCAAGGGATGACCAAAACAATGCCCGAGCTCTTGGCGATCTTTGAAAGCAGCGGAGGTAGAAATCAAAAAGGAGCATCAAGTGTTGATGGTTAACAAAACCACTAGTTTCAAGAAAAGGGCAAAGGAAAGAAAAGGAAACTTCAAAAGAGCGGCAAGCAAGTTCTTGATCAAGAGAAGAAACCCAAGTCTGGTCCTAAGCCTGAAACCAGGTGCTTCTATTGCAAGCAGGCTGGTCCTTTGAAGCGGAACTGCCCCAAGTATTTGGCGGATAAGAAGGATGGCAAGGTTAACAAAGGTATATGTGATATACATGTTATTGATGTGTACCTTACTAATACTCGCATGAGCTTTTGGGTATTTGATCTTTGGTTACATTGCTAATATTTGCAACTCAAAGCAGGGGCTCTGATTAGCGAAGATTGGCTAAGGGCGAGGTGACGATGCGGCGTGGGAAATGGTTCCAAAGTCGATGTGATCGCGATCGACGCTACCTCTACATCTACCTTGGGATTAGTATTAGACCTAAATAATTGTTATTTAGTACCAGCGTTGAGCATGAACATTATATCTGGATCTTGTTTGATGCGAGACGGTTATTCATTTAAATCAGAGAATAATGGTTGTTCTATTTATATGAATAATATCTTCTATGGTCATGCACCATTGAAGAATGGTTTGTTTTTACTTAATCTCGATAGTAGTGATACACATATTCATAATGTTGAAACCAAAAGATGTAGAGTTGATAATGATAGTGCAACTTATTTGTGGCACTGCCGTTTAGGTCATATCGGTGTAAAGCGCATGAAGAAACTCCATCTTGATGGACTTTTGGAGTCACTTGATTATGAATCACTTGGCACTTGCGAACCGTGCCTTATGGGCAAGATGACTAAAACACCGTTCTCCGGAACTGTGGAGAGAGCAACAGATTTATTGGAAATCATACATCTTGATGTATGTGGTCCAATGAATGTTGAGGCTCGTGGCGGATATCGTTATTTTCTCACCTTCACAGATGATTTGAGCAGATATGGGTATATCTACTTAATGAAACACAAATCTGAAACATTTGAAAAGTTCAAAGAATTTCAGAGTGAAGTGGAAAATCATCGTAACAAGAAAATAAAGTTTCTACGATCTGATCGTGGAGGAGAATATTTGAGTTACGAGTTTGGCCTACATTTGAAACAATGCGGAATAGTTTAGCAACTTCATACACGGAACACCACAACGCAATGGTGTGTCCGAGCGTCAATGTCGTACTTTATTAGATATGGTGCGATCTATGATGTCTCTTCTTGATTTACCGCTATCGTTTTGGGGTTATGCTTTAGAGGCGGCTACATTCACTTTAAATAGGGCACCATCGAAATCCGTTGAGACGACGCCTTATGAACTGTGGTTTGGCAAGAAACCAAAGTTGTCGTTATGAAAGTTTGGGGCTGCGATGCTTATGTGAAAAAGCTTCAACCTGATAAGCTCGAACCCAAATCGGAGAAATGTGTCTTCATAGGATACCCAAAGGAGACTGTTGGGTACACCTTCTATCACAGATCCGAAGGCAAGATTTTTGTTGCTAAATTCGGAAACTTTTTGGAGAAGGAGTTTCTCTCAAAAGAAGTGAGTGGGAGGAAAGTAGAACTTGATGAGATAAAGCTGTATCTACTCCCTTATTGAGAAGTAGTACATCACGAGAAAACAGTTTACGTGACACCTACACCAAATAGGGAAGAAGCTAATGATGATGATCATGAAACTTGAGATCAAGTTTCTCTGAGAACTTCAGTAGATCAACCAGAGCAAGATCCGCACTGTGAGTGGTACAGTAATCCTATTACGGAAGTCATATTCTTTGGAACATGATGAACCTACGAACTATGAAGAAGCGATGGTGAGCCCAGATTCCACAAAATGGCTTGAGGCCATGAAATGCGAGATGGGATCCATGTATGAGAACAAAGTGTGGACTTTGGTTGACTTGCCCGATGATCGGCAAGCAATTGAGAATAAATGGATCTTCAAGAAGAAGACTGACGCCGATGGTAATATTCTGTCTATAAAGCTCGACTTGTTGCAAAAGGTTTTCGACAAGTTCAAGGGATTGACTACGATGAGACCTTCTCACCCGTGGCGATGCTTAAGTCCGTCCGAATCATGTTAGCAATTGCCGCATTTTATGATTATGAAATTTGGCAAATGGATGTTAAAACTGCATTCTGAATGGATTTACGGAAGAAGAGTTGTATATGATGCAACGAGAAGGTTTTGTCGACCCAAAGGGAGCTAACAAAGTGTGCAAGCTCCGGTGGTCCATTTATGGACTGGTGCAAGCCTCTCGGAGTTGGAATAAACGTTTTGATAGTGTGATCAAAGCATTTGGTTTTATCTGAGACTTTTGGAGAAGCTTGTATTTACAAGAAAGTGAGTGGGAGCTCTGTAGCATTTACGATATTATATGTGGATGACATATTCTTGATCGGAAATGATATAGAATTCTGGATAGCATAAAGGGATACTTGAATAAAAGTTTTTCGATGAAAGACCTCGGTGAAGCTGCTTACATATTGGGCATTAAGATCTATAGAGATAGATCAAGGCGGCTTGATAGGACTTTCACAAAGCACATACCTTGATAAAGTTTTGAAAAAGTTCAAAATGGATCGAGGCAAAGAAAGGGTTCTTGCCGGTGCTACAAGGTGTGAAGTTGAGTAAGACTCAATGCCCGACCACCGCAGAAGATAGAGAGAAAATGAAAGATGTTCCCTATGCTTCAGCCATAGGCTCTATCATGTATGCAATCTTTGTGTACCAGACACGATGTGTGCCTTCTTTGTAAGTTTGGCGGCGGTACCAAAGTAATCCAGAGTGGATCCTTTGGACAGCGGTCAAGAACATCCTTAAGTACTTGAGAAGGACTAAGGATATGTTTCTCATTTATGGCGGTGACAAAGAACTCGTCGTAAATAGCAGTTACGTCCGACGCATAGCTTTGACACTGATCGAACGATTCTAAATCGCAAACCCGGATACGTATTTATATTAAGCGGAGGAGCTGTCGGTTGGTGCAGTTCCAAACAAAGCGTCGTGGCGGGATCTACATGTGAAGCTGAGTACATAGCTGCTTGGAAGCAGCTAATGAAGGAGTCTGGATGAAGGAGTTCATAACCGATCTAGGTGTTGTACCTAGTGTATCGGGTCCAATGAAAATCTTTTGTGACAATCTTGGTGCAATTGCCTTAGCAAAGGAATCCAGATTTCACAAGAGAACCAAGCACATCAAAAGGCGCTTCAACTCCATCCGGGATTTGGTCGGTGGGAGACATAGAGATATGCAAGATACATACGGATCTGAATGTTGCAGACCCGTTGACTAAGCCTCTTCCACGAGCAAAACATGATCGGCACCAAGACTCCATGGGTGTTAGAATCATTCTTGTGTAATCTAGATTATTGACTCTAGTGCAAGTGGGAGACTGAAGGAAATATGCCCTAGAGGCAATAATAAAGTTATTATTTATTTCCTTATATCATGATAAATGTTTATTATTCATGCTAGAATTGTATTAACGAGGAAACATAATACATGTGTGAATACATAAACCTACAGTGTCACTAGTATGCCTCTACTTGACTAGCTCGTTAATCAAAGATGGTTGTGTTTCCTAACCATGAACAAGGAGTTGTTATTTGATTAACGGGATCACATCATTGGTTGAATGATCTGATTGACATGACCCATTCCATTAGCATAGCACCTTTTGATCGTATAGTTTGTTGCTAGTGCTTTTCTTCATGACTTATACATGTTCCTATGACTATGAGATTATGCAACTCCCGTTTGCACGAGGAACACTTTGGGTGCTACCAAGCGTCACAACGTGGCTGGGTGATTATAAAGGTACATTACAGGTGTCTCCGAAGGTACATGTTGGGTTGGCATATTTCGAGATTAGGATTTGTCACTCCGATTGTCGGAGAGGTATCTCTGGGCCTCTCGGTAATGCACATCACATAAGCCTTGCAAGCATTGCAACTAATGTGTTAGTTGTGAGATGATGTATTACGGAGCGAGTAAAGAGACTTGCGGTAGCGAGATTGAACTAGGTATTGGATACCGGCGATCGAATCTCGGGCAAGTAACATACCGATGACAAAGGGAACAACGTATGTTGTTATCTTGATGCGACCGATAAAGATCTTCGTAGTATATGTAGTAGCCATTATGGGCATCCAGGTCCCGCTATTGGTTATTGAACGGAGAGGTGTCTCGGTCATGTCTACATAGTTCTCGAACCCGTAGGGTCCGCACGCTTAACGTTTCGATGGCGGTTACTATGAGTTGTTATGATGTTTCTGTACCGAAGGTTGTTCGAAGTCCCGGATGAGATCACGGACGTGACGAGGAGTCTCGAAATGGTCGAGACATAAAGATTCATATATTGGAAATCTATGATTGGACATCGGAAGTGTTCCGGGTGAAATTGGGAATTTTACCAAATGCAAGGGAGGTTCTGGAACCCCGGAATGCTAATGGGCCAACATGGGCCTTAGTGGAAAGGAGAGAAGGGGGCCCAAGTGCTGGCGCGCCTTCCCCTTCCCTAGTCCTATTAGGACTAGGAGAAGGCGCCCCCTCTCTCTCCCTTCCCACTTAGGGAAACCTAGTTGGACTAGGATTGGGGAATCCTACTCCTAGTAGGAGTAGGACACCTGGCGCACCTCCCTTGGCCGGCCAGCCCTCCCCTTCCCTCCTTTATATCTGAGGGCAGGGGCACCCCATGACACACAAGTTGATCCTTGAGATCTTTCCTTAGCCGTGTGCGGTGCCCCTTCCACCATATTACACCTCGAAAATACCGTGGCGGAGCTTAGGCGAAGCCCTGCGCCGGTGGAACATCATCATCGTCCTGCCACGCCGTCGTCTTGTGAAACTCTCCCTCAACACTCGGCTGGATCGGAGTTCGAGGGACGTCATCGAGCTGAACGTGTGCAGAACTCGGAGGTACCGTACGTTCGGTACTTGGATCAGTTGGATCGTGAAGAAGTACGACTACTTCCTCTACGTTGTGTCAACGCTTCCGTTGCTGGTCTACGAGGGTACGTAGACAACACTCTCATCTCGTTGCTATGCATCACCATGATCTTGCGTGATCGTAGGAAAATTTTTGAAATTACTACGTTTCCCAACACGTAACTCCAACTCTTGCCTTTTCCGGAGATGCGATATGTCATTTCCTTCGTGGTTGGGTTTTTGTCTTTTGTTTTGCATTTTTGTTCTTGTCTTGCATCTCATCTCATAGCATCATGCGCATTGCATTTGCATATTTTCATAAAACTTGTAGCCGTTCGTAGTTTCCCCTTCTCTCTTTGCCTCCGTTGTTATTTTGTCAGGCTCTTGTCCCTGTTGACCTCTCTCGGACCAACCGTCTTCTCGTTCCCTCTTGTCCGGCGTTTGACCCCTCGCGCGTCCGAAACTTACCCGAACCCGAACCGGTCTGTCGTTACCGATGGATCCGGATCATCCCCAGACATCTGTAAAACATCTCCGTTTTCTCTTTTAGACTCCCTACCTATTTATTTCTCGATCGTCCAATTGCGACCGGAGGAACGAGATAGCCCTAGCCTAACCCACCGCTATATATATTAGTCTAAACCAAGACCAAATCCCTAATTTCTAGGGATCCTAGCCGCCGCCGCCACTCTCTCCCGTATCTTCATCGGGATCCTCCCGAATCAATCCCCACCACCACGGCCCGACACAACCTCGATTTCCCGATCGAGCCAACCATCTCCTCCCTCGATCCACCAAATCCATAACCGAGGCCCCGAGCTCCTCCCGCTCGATCCCTCCCGAGCACCTCGTGCTCGATCTTCACTACTGAGCGGTGCTCAAGCCCCACGCCGCCCCTCCGGTTAAATGCTCAGCGTCCCGATGAGCTGCCCCACCGGCGATCCACGACCGAGCCAGCTCCTCGCGACCCTCTCCTTCTGTTCCCTCTTCCTGCATCTCTCCCTCCTAATCTCTTCATCTCTGTACCTCAACAGGAGCTCCAGCGCCATGGCCATCCCGAGCTCGGCCCGCGCAGCTCGCAGACTCAAGCGCCCTCGTTCCAGCCAGTCCGGGAGGATGCGGCCCGTGCCGTGCTTCATCCTGCGAACCCGCCGGCTACCTCGACCTTGAGCCACCCCGACACGCCCCTGCCTCCTCGACCTCCACGGCCCCCTCACGCCCAAGCCGCACGGGAGACGAGGCAACCCGCAGCAGCGCCCGACCCAGCGCTCGTCTCTTCGCCGGACGGCCACCTCGTCCGCATCTACCTCGCCCGTCGCGGAGTTCCAAGATCGTCCTCTACTTAAATCCTGCTGCTGCCCGTTCCCTGCTTCACGAGCAGGGCAGACGAAGCCGCCCTCCTGCGTTAGCTGCGCCCGCTTTCGAGTTCTTGTCTTGGGCACATAAGCCGCCTCTTCGCCCGAGCCTAGCGCGCCCCTTGGCGGCTGCCCGACCTCCTCCCCACCGAGCCGGCCCATGAGGCCTGGTGAGCATCAGATCCAGCGCCCTCACCCTGTGCACTCTTGAGCCAGCCAGATTCGGCCCAGTGTAGTATTTTTTTCAGATCTGCGATTTTAGCATTTATCTCAGGATTTTCAAAATTGCAGAAAAGACCCTCATCTTCATGCATTAAATAAATCACAAACCGTGCATCGGATTAAAATAATTTATATATGTAAAATGCTCAGAAATTTGTGTAGTTTAATAATAACCAACTTTCATCCATGTTTGAAATGCTTAACTTGCTGTTTGCATTAAATTTGCTCAAATGCCATGTTAAAATGCTTTAATTCATGACTAAATAACCGTAGCTCGGTTTTAAATAAATTATATATGCAAATGGGGTAGAAAAATGCCTAGTCTAACATGGTGTACTTACTTTGCATGTTTAACCACTCTAAAATTGTATTTAGGGCAGAACAGTACCTAATCCATAAATATGCACATGGGGATTTTCCGGACTTGTTGTTTGTTATTTCCGGCCTCATTTAAATTTGCCTAAATAGTTAGTTTACTTATGCTTCACCTCTTGCCATGTTTAACAACATTTAATATTGTTTGGTAGCCTAACCGAGAGTGAACTAAATAATTGATGTGGTGTTTCGTCAATATGCAACTCGTTGCATATTGAGCTCCACTTAACTTGTAGTGTTGTTTGTGCATATTGCCTTGCCATGAATCATTAAACCGGACATGCATCATACTTGTTTGTGCATCATGCCATGATTATGCTTGTGTGTTTACCATGTTGTTTGCTTCTTTCCGGTTTGCTTCTTCGTTAGCCGGTTTCGTTCCGGAGTTGTGAGGATTCGTTCAACTACATCCGTTTGTCTTCTTCATGGACTCGTTCTTCTTCCTTGCGGGATTTCAGGCAAGATGACCATACCCTCGAAATCACTTCTATCTTTGCTATGCTAGATGCTCGCTCTTTTGCTATGCCTATGCTGCCATGCCTACCACTTGCTATGTCATGCCACCCATATTGCCATGTCAGCCCCTAACCATCCTTTCCTAGCAAACCGTTGATTGGCTATGTTACCGCTTTGCTCAGCCCCTCTTATAGCGTTGCTAGTTGCAGGTGAAGATGAAGTTTGTTCCTTGTTGGAACATGGAGATGTTGTTCCTTGTTGGAACATGTTTACTTGTTGGGGATATCACAATATAAATATCTGCTAAAAATTAATACATCTATATACTTGGTAAAGGGTGGAAGGCTCGGCCTTATGCCTGGTGTTTTGTTCCACTCTTGCCACCCTAGTTTCCGTCATACCGGTGTTATGTTCCTTGATTTCGCGTTCCTTACGGTTGGGTGATTTATGGGACCCCCTTGACAGTTCGCTTTGAATAAGACTCGTCCGGCAAGGCCCAACTTTGGTTTTACCATTTGCCACCTAAGCCTTTTCCCCCGGGTTTTCGCGAGCCCGAGGGTCATCTTATTTTAAACCCCGGGCCAATGCTCCTCTGAGTGTTGGTCCAAACTAGAGCACCGTCTTGGGACCATTCTGGGCAACTTGGATTACGTCGGTTCTGTGACGCTTAGCTTATCCGGTGTGCCACGAGAGCGAGATATGTGCAGCTCCTATCGGGATTTGTCGGCTGTCGGTGACTTTGCTGGTCTTGTTTTATTCTTTGTCGAAATGTCTTGTAGTCCGGGATTCCGAGATTGATCGGGTCTTCCGGTAGAAGGAATATCCTTCGTTGACCGTGAGAGCTTATAATGGGCTAAGTTGGGACACCCTGCAGGGTAATATCTTTCGAAAGTCGTGCCCGCGGTTATGAGGCAGATGGGAATTTGTTAATGTCGGTTGTAGAAAACCCGAAGTTGACCTCAATTAAAATACACATCCACGGCGTGTGTAACCGTGATGGTCTCTTCTCGTGAGTCCGGGAAGTGAACTGATGTTGGAGTTATGTCGATGTAAGTAGTTCAGGATCACTTCTTGATCGCTACTAGCTTCACGTCCGTGCTTTGCTCCTCTTCTCGCTCTCTTTTCTTGAAGTAGCCACCATATATGCTAGTCGCTTGCTGCAGCTCCACTTTACTACTCAGTCCTTCCTATAAGCTTAAATAGTCTTGATCTCGCGGGTGTGAGATTGCTGAGTCCCGTGACTCACGGTTACTTCCAAAACAGTTGCGGTGCCGGCGATGCGGTCAGGTGACTCAACCGAGCTCAAGTGGGAGTTCAACGAGGAACGTGGTCGTTACTATGTGTCTTTTCACGATGATCGGTAGTGGTGCCCAGTTGGGACGATCGGGGATCTGTAGCATTTGGGGTATCTTCTTTTATTTTGGTTCCGTAGTCGGACCTTGAGTGTACTCTGAATGATGGATGTTTATTTATGTCTTGTGTGAAGTGGCTGTTGTAAGCCAACTATGTATCTTTTCCCTTAATTATTACATGGGCTGTGTGAAGATTACCTCACTTGCGACATTGCCTTCAATGCGGTTATGCCTCTAAGTCGTGCCTCGACACGTGGGAGATATAGCCGCATCGGGGGCGTTACACGCGGGCGGCGGAGGTACAGCAAGAGCTCCAGGATCTCGTGAAAAAACTTGAGAACTTGGATCGTGACTCGAAGACTCGAGAGTCTGAGCTTGCAACGGCTCTTGAGAGTGCCAAAACCGCTAAGGCCGAAGCCTACAAGGCCCTCCAGGAGATTGAGGCGGTGAAGAAAATAGCAGCACGTAAGGCATTTTTCATGCAGAGTAAGCATGTGAGTGTTAATTACCTGTTGCTTACCCAATTCGGAGCTCTCGAGGCGTTCGCAGATCTTCCTCGCATAGCGTGTCCGATCTTGCCGCATTCTACCGGGCGAGGAGGGAGCTCAAAGGAGAAGGTCTTGGTCTCGATATCTTTGAGGCGGACACCAGTGCCCTTAGCGACCCGGTGAAGCGGTGGTCGAGCTCCTAAAGCGGCCGAATAGGCCATGAAGGACTCATAGTTCGGTGTGGCCTAAGGAGGCCATGCACAGGGAGCTACTTCGGCCTGGTGCGGCGGCTGGTGGATGCGTGCCCGTGGGTTGAAGTTATCAAGCATTCCGCTTGTATCAAGGGTGCCCGTCGGGCCCTTGCTCGCGCAAAGGTGCACTGGGGCAAGAGGGATGCCCGAAGCTAAATCGCGGACCCGCCACGGAGGGCAAGGAGCATCGCACGCCCGAGATGTATTATAAGAGTGTCTTTGAAGGCGCCCGCACTATTGCGGGTGAGTGCTCCAAAGATGTAATATTTGAGTAGACTCGCATTTTGTTATCTTGTGGCTGAAAACTTAGTTCATATCGCTAAGCAACGCTTGTTAATTTAAAATATTACCTTACATGCGGCTGTTTATCAAACACGAGAGATGGCAAGTCGTCGGCTTGACCCCATGCCACGAAGTCTTTGGGGTGTTCGGGATAAACTTGAGCGCTCTTGTTCCCATTTTTGGGTCCATCTAGGGAGGCGCTCAACACAGCGAACAAGGAAATCGGACTTATAATGCTTGAACACTCTCACTTAGCCATAGAATTCTATAATTTTAAATTTGGTGAAGCCCCTAGTCTTCGGAAGGCGAATTTGGGGCGCTATCCACGCCTTGGCGGACAGTATCCGGCTCCTCGCTCTAAGCGGCATAAGTCTTTAAGGACTCATGCAGAAAACCTCTCGAACAGCGACCGGTCTCTCGCCTCATCATGATGGTCAGTTTTAGCTTTCTCCGAGGCGTTAACCCGGCCGAGCTGAGGCGGAATCGCGGTGGTTCTCCCGGTGCTACCTTAGCCGATATAACGGAACGTAAGGTACCAAAACACGGGAGCCGGGCAAACCCAACTATTGACCCAAGACATGATTGAGCCGATGCATATAGTGCTATAAGTTCGGTGCCGCACTTGTGAAAGTGTTAGGACTCATCACACCATAACGCGGGAAACATAAGCCCTGGTGTATATTAGCCGTACCAAAGTGTACGGGTGCAACATGTCGTGAATGAACATATGTATGAAAAAGAAATGCAATTATAAGCAAAAAGGTGATGCATTGTTTTATTCAATAAGTGCTGCTCTGAATGCGAGCGATACAAATAGTGCGATAAGCAAGGTAGGAAGCTGTTAAGCATGTCCCCTTCCTGGGGTAGGCTGCAGATTGGTGTATGAAAATGATCGTAATGGAGACCACCTGTATATTCGTTGTAGCCTTTATCCTTCCCTGGCTGTTGCATCGTGAGTTCGGCAGGTCTGCTGCCGGACAGGGCTTCTGACAAACGGTGTCATGTGGTTAAAAAGTAAAAGGTAAAAAGAAAAGAAAAAGGAATGACACACTTGAAAGCCCCTTGTGTGGTTGAGCATGATGCAGGTGTATTGTGGTCGTGCCCCCTCCCCATGCCCATGGTATCTTCGAGAGCGTAATGGTGTCTGGCGAAGGACCTGCGTTGACGTTTAGCAGAGCTGGGGTTGGGGCCGCCTGCTTCTGGCGATGCTCGGGCGTGCCAGTGGTCTTGTTGTAAGTTACTCCGGGCGCGCTTGGCTGTGTCCGGCGCTTACAGCCGGACTTCGATAATTGCCTTAAGAGGCTGCATTGCACTTCGCCGCGAGCATTGTATGTTCCTCCGTCTTGTGAAGAGCGTTCGATGTTTCCGTTATTGTAATGACTCCTCGAGGGCCTGGCATCTTGAGCTTGAGGTATGCGTAGTGCGGCACCGCGTTGAACTTTGCAAACGCGGTACGTCCGAGCAAGGCATGATAGCCGCTGCGGAACGGGACTATGTCGAAGATTGACTCCTCGCTTTGGAAGTTATCCGGGGATCCGAAGACCACTTCTAGTGTAATTGAGCCTGTACAATTGGCTTCTACACAGTATGGCGCCTTTAAAGGTCGTTTTGGTAGGTTTAATCCTTGAGGGTCTATGCCCATTTTGCGCCTTTGTATCACAGTAAAGCAGGTTCAGGCTCTTTGCCGCCGTCCATCGGGACTACGGTTAGGTGAAATCCATCGACGATTGGGTCTAAGACCGGTCTTGGCCGAATCCGCCGTGGCAGATGCTGGTGGGGTGGTCCCTTCGGTCAAAAGTGATCGGGCAGGAGGACCATGGATTGAACTTCGGGGCAACTAGCTCCATCGCGTAGACATCCCTGAGTGCACGCTTCCACTCCCTTTTGGGTATGTGCGTTGCGTATATCATGTTCACCGTCCACACCTGTGGGGGGAAACCCTTAAGTCCTCTATTGTTCGGCGGTTGGGTCTCGTCCTCGTCATCGCTATGCAGCCCCTTGTCATTGTTTTCGGCAATTAACTTGCCTGCCTGCTTGAATACCCAACAGTCCCTGTTGGTGAGGTTAGCTGGCTTTTCGGGTGTCGTGTATCCGCACAAGCGGTCGAGTATTCGGTCCAAATTAGACGGACCCGGAGTAGTTCGTTTGAATGGCTTTTTTCCGCTGACGGGTTTAGAGCCTTTGAATCCGGCATTGACTGCCGTATCCTCAATATTGTCGCCCGTTAACGCGGCGTTTGTTTTTATTACGGCAGCGGCCTGCCGTTTTGGTCCTTGAAGTCCGGACTGCGGAGTTTTTCTTTGAGGTTGTTGCTGCGTGTTAGCCAGCTGTCCTCACCCGCGCAGAAGCGGGTCATGAGTGATGTGAGGGCTGCCATGGATTTCGGCTTTTCTTGTCCTAGGTGCCGGGCAAGCCACTCGTCGCGGATGTTATGCTTGAAGGCCGCGAGGGCCTCCGCATCCGGACAGTCGACGATTTGGTGTTTCTTGGTTAAGAACCATGTCCAGAATTGTCTGGCCGATTCGTCTGGCTGCTGAATTATGTGGCTTAGGTCATCAGCGTCTGGTGGTTGCACATAAGTGCCCTGGAAGTTATCGAGGAATGCGGCTTCCAGGTCCTCCCAGCTCCCAGTTGACTCTGGCGGCAAGCTGTTGAGCCAATGTCGGGCTGGTCCTTTAAGCTTGAGGGGAGGTATTTGATGGCGTGAAGATCGTCACCGCGGGCCATGTGGATGTGAAGGAGATAGTCTTGATCCAAACCGCGGGTGCATTGTGCCATCATAGGATTCAATATTGACGGGTTTAAACCCTTCGGGATTTGATGATCCATTACTTGATACGTGAAGCATAGTGGGTGTCTTGGCGCCTCTGTACTGGGCGATATCACGACGGAGCTCAAAAGAGCTTGGTTTGTTTTGTTCGGCCCGGCCGGACTTACTATGTCCGGCACGACGGTTGTCGTCACGTACCGTGGGGCGCCCACGCGATCCATAGATCAATCTTGATTGTCTTGCCTTGTCCTCCAATATATCTCGCAGGTCCGGAGCGTTCCCCTTTGGCCGTGTGCTTTTTGAGCGATGCCGGAGTGCGGTTCTAGTGAAGGGCCTAGAGGCCTCTCTGTCAGCAACAGCAGGGTGGTCGGTCAGCCGTATTGTCTCCTGGTGATGCGGGTTCGTAAGCCTCCTCCGCTAATCGGGGAGGAGCTTGCATTAGGGTAGCTTTTGGAGGCGTTCGAGCTCATGCTCTTGACGCGAGGACTTCGGTCCATCTGTCGGCTAGCAGATCTGATCAGCTCTAAGCTGTTGCTGCTTTTTCTTTAGGCTGTTCGCCGTGGCCATAAGCCTGCGTCTAAAACGCTCTTGTTCGACGGGATTCTCAGGCACCGAATTCATTGTCATCGAGGCTTGCTTCGTCTTGGAGGGAGGCATATAATCCTCTACCTCTTCTTACGCCGCTCTCTCTTGAGGGCTATCGTCTCCATCCTCCTGCCTTTGGATCTTCTGGAGTGGATTGTCTTCGGCGTTCTCCGGTGTATTGTTATCTCCGGTGCGGAATCTTCATTCTTCTGTGGCGGGATTGAGCGGCGCCCGGCCGACGCCGGCGCTTGGGCTGCTTCTTGGAGGGGTCATCCTCCGTTGTTCCGTCGCCGTTCCCATCTTTTGGGATGTCCACCATGTATATGTCGTATGATGATGTGGCCTTCGATTGCCTGCAGTGCTTTGGGCCTTGGTAAATCTCGGCATCGTCATCCATACCGTCGATGTCTTCGGAGTCGTAGTCTAGCATGTCGGTTAGATCGTCGACAGCGGCTACCAAGTGGGTGGTGGGTGGGCGTTGAATTTTTTTCATCGACCGCATCCCAACCTTCCTGACTGTAGTCCGGCCAGGGCTCTCTGGATAAAGAGAGAGACTTTAGTGAATTCAGGATGTCGCCAAAAGGCGAGTCTTTGAAAGATGTCATGACCGTGAACTCCATAACGGGCGCCTAATCGGATTCGATCGGCAAGGGCGCGGAGGTTCGGAGTCCGGAGAGGAGTCCGGCATACAGAGTCGGATTCTTTGCAAAGGACAGGGATGGAGTTCGGCTCGATCGCCTTAGAGATTGTAGCCCCCGAGGCGGTGTCCAACCAAACGTCCTTGGTAGCCGAATCCGGCTCCGGATTAAGGGTCGGAGCGGATCTTTAGTGCGGCCTCGGAGCCTTTGACCGGCTGCGAGCTAGATCATGCCCATCGAGACAGTCGGCACGCGGCTGGGCTGCGGCTCGAATCTGTCGAAGATCAAGTCTCCGCGGATATCGACCATATAGTTTAAACTTCAAATCTGACCTGATGGCGTGGGCGTAGCTTCGATCTGCTCCGGATGGCCAGCGAAATTGGCCCTTGATGCAAAGCCGCCGAACACAAAGATCTGTCCGGGAGAAAAGTCTCACCCTGGACCGCGTCGTTGTTGATGATCGGGAGAGCCAGCGGGCCTATCGGTGGCGACACGGAGGAACTCTCAATGAAAGCACCAATGTCGGTTGTCAAAACCGGCGGATCTCGGGTAGGGGGTCCCGAGCGTGCGTCTAGGCGGATGGTAACAGGAGACAAGGGACACGATGTTTTACCCAGGTTCGGGCCCTCTTGATGGAGGTAAAACCCTACGTCCTGCTAGATTAATATTGATGATGTGTGTTACAAGAGTGGATCTACCACGAGATCAAAGAGGCTAAACCCTAGAAGGTAGCCTATGGTATGATTGTTGTTCGTCCTACGGACTAAAACCCTCCGGTTTATATAGACACCGGATAGGGTTAGGGTTACATGAGTCGGTTACAATGGTAGGAGATCTACATATTCGTATCGCCAAGCTTGCCTTCCACGCCAAGGAAAGTCCCATCCGGACACGGGACGAAGTCTTCAATCTTGTATCTTCATAGTCTTGGAGTCCGGCCGATGATGATAGTTCGGCTATCCGGACACCCCCTAGTCCGGAACTCCCTCAGGCGGCTCGGTAGAGCCCTGGTATGTCGTCTTGACGCAGCCCACCATCCTTGCACGGATGGGGAGCTCTGGCGGAGTGGCGGCGGCTGCCACTCATGACTCTTGACTCCTGCAGCTCTGAATGATCTGGTGACGAACTCCACGAGGGTTTGGCCCTCCTTGCCTTGCTCCTTCCTGAGGGAAACGTGCTTTGAAACACGCCTCCAAGTGGTGCCCAAGCGCCTCCCTCGTGACCTTAGCAAAGTCGGTGGCCCTCCAGGAGAGACCCCTGAGCCTTGCTTGAGGAGGGCGTCGGGCGTGCCTTCCTATGCGACAGAAGGAGGTGCCCCCTGAACAGGCACGGACCCTGAGGGGCCTGCCTCCCGAGGGGTCGGGCCTGGCGATGTCTTCTTCTTCTTGGGAGCAGTCTCGGGGAGCCTCCGGCTCCTGCAATCTGGGTCTTCAAGTGACGCGGCTTGAAAAGCTCGCTCCAGGGAGCACACTGCGTCTCTCTCTTCACAAGGCACCGTGATGACTCTGCCGCTTCACGGCATCTTGAGGGCGTTATGGCCGTGATGAGTCACGGCCATGAACTTGGCCAGAGCTGGGTACCCGAGGATGGCATTGTACGGCAGGCGAATGTTGGCAACATCGAAGTCGATGAGCTCGGTGCAGTAGTTGTCGCGCGCCACGAAGGTGACAGGGAGGCGGACCTGCCCAATCGGGCTGTGGAGCCATAGCGGTGACTCGGAGGAAGGCTTGGTTGGCTGAAGCTGATTGTAAGGCACTTGGAGATTGTTGAATGTCTCTGAGACGGGACATTGAGCCTGCTCCACCATCGATGAGGGTCTGGTGACTTGCACGTGGCTGATGATTGGGGAACAAAGCATCGGGAGGACTCCTGTGGCCGCGCACTTGAGCTGATCCACGACTGAGCGTGATGGCGCATGCTGACCACACGAGAGGCGCGTGGCTTCGAGCTTGGGGAGGACTGCATTCACTTCGCGGGCGAACTGCTTGAAGATGCGTTGAGAGGCTGGGGCTTGAGCTCCGGCCAGGATGCAAGGGATCGCGCGCGGCTCCTGGAAGCCCCCAGCCCCCTCGTCCTGATGATGGTCCTCATTTCTCCTTGGCTGCGGCGGCAGAGGGGGAGGCATGCGTTTCCTTGCGGACGATCCTCGCGAGGCTGATCCCTCCAGCCTCCCTCGCGAGGCTGATCCTGCCAGCGGTCCTTGCGAGGTCGGTCACGCCACCCTTGGCGAGGGCCACGGTCTTCCCAGCGTCCTGTGTTTCTTCCTCCTCCTCGGCCGTAGCCTCAATCGTTGCGGTCGGGGCGTCGACCGATTCTCCCTTCTCGCACGGCTCGGAGCTCTTGACATTCATTGGTGTTGTGGGTGTGGAGGTCGTGGTACACACGATGCCCGGCTGGCCTTGGAAGACTCGGGCTGATCTCTGCCTCGCTTGGTATCTAGTTCTGCCGCGAGCACGGCAGCCTCCTTGCGCTTCACGTCCTTGGCCTTGGGCTTCTTCTCTTCTGGGTCTGCGGCTGGCAGCTCGAGGAGGGAGAGGCGTCCTTCCTCAGCCCTGGCGCACTTGGTCGCCAAGTTGAACAGCTCCAAGTATGTGCACAGATCTTCATGCCTCGCCAGCTCCTCCTTCATCTTGACATCGCGCACACCGTCGGAGAAGGCTGAGATGATGGCCTCCTCGGTCACCTTGGGAATCTTGAGGCGTCTTGTTGTTGAAGCGCTGGATGTACTCTGCGGGGTCTCCCACAGCTGCTGCTTGATCTGGCGCATGTCGCTCCTGGCGGGAGGCGATCCACGAGCACCTTGGAAGTTGGCGATGAAGCGGGTGCGCATCTCGTCCCGAGAGGAGATCGTGCGAGGCAGTGCGGGCCCCGTCCTTGAGTGCCATGGGAAACCAGTTCGTCATGATCTTCTCGTCCCCGTTGGCGGCTTCGATGCCCAGCTCGTAGAGCTGGAGGAACTCCGCTGGGTCGGCCGTGCCGTCGTAGCAAGGAGGCAGGTATGGCTTGAACTTGTCGAGCCATGCGACGCTGCGCAGCTCGGTGGTGAAGGCGCGGCAGCCCGCCGTGGCCGCGGGGGGGCTTTGGTGACAAAGGGCATGGTCTTGCGGGTCCCCATGCGCTGCCGCCCGGGAAGTAGCAGGGGTCTTGGCATCTTTGGAAGCAGGGCCTTGGTCATAGCCGGGCGGCGCGAGCACTCGGGCAGCTTCTTGGGGGCGAGGGACCTCTTGACAGCTCTGCTCTTCTTCTTGGTGCGGAGACGGAGTGGGTTCCGCCCGAGGCCACGCACCTTGGGGCCAAGCGCCTTCTTGAGGGGGAGGCGAGGCGCCCTGGAGCTTCATCGCCCGCCTGCAGGCGGGCGCGTGCAGCCGAGAAGGGCAGACGGGGAGCCCCCTGCGGCACGGACGAGCTCGGCGATGCGGTCGAGCCACTCTTCGTAGACGTCGTCGACAGGGCGGTAGCGCAGGAGCTCGTTTGCTGCGATGAGCGCGGCCCGAGCCTCCATGGGCGCGCGGAGCGCGCGAGACGAAGAACCAGCTGGGGCGAGTGAAGGAGTAGCGGTACGGCCGTCTCGCCTTACGGACGGATGCTGGGACGATGCTTGCTGCTCGTTCCCGCCCGGGCGGTGGCGGCGTTGATGGCGGCGGCGAGCGGCGAGGTGGCCACCGGCAGGGGCCGTCTGGCGACATGGGTAGCGAGGCGTCCGGCGCTTCAGCGCGGGCCAACAGCGTCGACATGGATGCGATGGCGGCGATGAACAGGGCGGCGGAAGACGGATTCCGGTGCACCCCTACCTGGCGCGCCAAATGTCGGATTTCGGGTTCCGGCAGACCCTCTAGGTTCGAACTCTGGAGTGCACACGGAGATCTCACCCCCTACCTACCTGCGCCTCGTCGCCTCGCAAGGATCTAAAACTACCAAGAGAACAACACAAGAGACACAAGGTTTATCTTGGTTGGGCCACCATTGTGGTTTAACACCCTACTCCGGTGTGTGGTGTGGTGGATTGCCTCTTCGGTGATGATGAACAATACAAGGAAGAACAGCCTCGCGAGGGTGAGGTGTTCTTGTGGCTAGGCTCTTGATTGGGTTGGATCAAGCTAAGATGAGGTGTCCGGATCGATCCCCCTTCCTCTCTACTGTGGTGGCTAGCTCTACTTATAGGCAGGGGCCCTGGGCCTCTTCCCAAATATTGAGCGGGAAGGGCGCCAACAATTGGCCATTTTGAAGGGGAACATCTAGTACACTTATCCTGACTAAAGTTGGTCCTTGCCTGTCAAAGGCTCTGGTGGTGATGCCGGCTTGGCCTCCACGATGACCTCCTTCCTGCCGTTGCGATGGTCTTGGTCTTGTTGCACCGAAATGGGTGCATTTGCCTGATGCTCTCGCCTGCGCTTGCCTCCTTTGCACCAAAGAGGAAATGGGGACCTTCTTGGCGGTGGCGCCCGCCTGGCACCCTTGGTCGTCATGGCTTGCGTCATGGGCACCTCGTGAGGTACCCCGCCTTCATCTCTCTGCCTCCTCGCGAGCCAGCCTGGCGAGGCCGTGCCTGCGGAAGCTTCCTGTCGTCCGCCCCGCGAGGCTTGGCCCTTCGCGAGGGTCTTGAGCTTGTGCTGATGAAGATGGGCCATACTGGGCCACCCCTTGAGCCACGCCGCAGGCCGCAGGCAGGCAAGTCTGGGTACCCCCGTTCCCAGAACGCCGACACGCTTGCACGACATGGAGAGCACCATAGGACAGCACCAATAATAAAACATGCAACTCAAACCAATCGTGATCATCAAATAGCCCATAAGACAAAACGAATCTACTCAAACATCATAGGATAGCCATACATCATTGGGAAATAATATATAGCGTTGAGCACCATGTTTACAGCGGGTAAGAGAGAGGTTACACCGCTGCATAGAGGGAGGAAGAGTTGGTGATGATAGCGGTGAAGTTGTTGGTGAAGATGGCGGTTATGATGATGGCCCCGGCAGCGCTCCGGCGCCACCGGAAGCAAGGGGGAGAGGGCCCCCCTTCTTCTTCTTCTTCCTTGACCTCCTCCCTAGATGGGAGAAGGGTTTCCCCTCTGGTCCTTGGCTCCCATGGCGTGGGAGGGGCGAGAGCCCCTCCGAGATTGGATCTATCTCTCTGTCTCTCTCTGTTTCTGCGTTCTGTTTTGGCTCTGTTTCACCGTTTCGTGTATATATGGAGATCCGTAACTCCGATTGGCCTGAAACCTTCACCGTGATTTTTTCTGAATATTAGCTTTCTTGCGACAAAAGAAGAGCATCAACCGCCTTACGGTGGGCTCACGAGGGTAGGTCTTGGCGCCAGAAGGGGCGCCCCTGCCTCGTGACCACCTCGAACCTTGGTTCGCGTTGATTTTCCTTCCAAATTTTCCATATTTTCCAAAAATAAGCTCCATCCGTTTTATCCCATTTGGACTCCGTTTGATATGGATATTCTGCGAAACCAAAACATACATGCAGATGCAGGGGTAGCCTTTGGGCCTTTGGATCAATATGTTAGTCCCAAAAATAATATTAAAATTTGCCAAAAAGTATATGAAAGTTGTAGAATATTGGCATAGAACAATCAAAAATTAAAGATACGACGGAGACGTATCAGCATCCCCAAGCTTAATTCCTGCTCGTCCTCGAGTAGGTAAATGATAAAAAAGATAATTTTTGATGTGGAATGCTACCTAGCATAATCTTGATCATATATCTAATCATGGCATGAATATTAAGACACGAGTGATTCAAAGCAATAGTCTATCCTTCGACATAAAAACAATAATATAGCATACCAACAAAGAAATTATGTCTTATTGAAATAACATGGCCAAAGAAAGCTCGTCCCTACAAAATCATATAGTCTGGCTATGCTCCATCTTCACCACACAAAATATTCAAATCATGCACAACCCCGATGACAAGCCAAGCAGTTGTTTCATACTTTTGATGTTCTCAAACCTTTTCAACTTTCACACAATACATGAGCGTGAGCCATGGACATAGCACTATAGGTGGAATAGAGTATGATGACGGGGGTTATGTGGAGAAGACAAAAAAAGGAGAAAATCTCACATCAACTAGGCGTATCAACGGGCTATGGAGATTCCCATCAATAGATATCAATGTGAGGAGTAGGGATTGCCATGCAACGGATGCACTAAGAGCTATAAGTATATGAAAGCTCAAACTGAAACTAAGTGGGTGTGCATCCAACTTGCTTGATCATGAAGACCTAGGGCATTTGAGGAAGCCCATTGTTGGAATATACAAGCCAAGTTCTATAATGAAAATTCCCACTAGTATATGAAAGTGATAACTCAAGAGACTCTATATATGAAGAACATGGTGCTACTTTGAAGCACAAGTGTGGTAAAAGGATAGTAACATTGCCCCTTCTCTTTTTTTCTCTCTTTTTTTTCTTTTTTTTGGTGGGCTTCTTTGGCCCCTTTTTTTTATTTGGGCTTCTTTGGCCTCTTTTTTTTATTTGGGCTTCTTAGGCCTATTTTATTTTTCATAAAGTCCGGAGTCTCATCCCGACTTATGGGGGAATCATAGTCTCCATCATCCTTTCCTCACTGGGTCAATGCTCTAATAATGATGATCATCACACTTTTTATTTACTTACAACTCAATATTACAACTCGATATCTGGAACAAAGATATGACTCTATATGAATGCCTCCGGCGGTGTACCGGGATGTGCAATGATCTAGCATAGCAAAGATATCAAAAAATGGACAAGCCACGAAAACATCATGCTAGCTATCTTACGATCATGCAAAGCAATATGACAATAAATGCTCAAGTCATGTATATGATGATGATGGAAGTTGCATGGCAATATACTCGGAATGGCTATGGAAATGCCATAATAGGTAGGTATGGTGGCTGTTTTGAGGAAGATATAAGGAGGCTTATGTGTGATAGAGCGTATCATATCACGTGGTTTGGATGCACCGGCTAAGTTTGCACCAACTCTCGAGGTGAGAAAGGGCAATGCACGGTACCGAAGAGGCTAGCAATGATGGAAGGGTGAGAGTGCGTATAATCCATGGACTCAACATTAGTCATAAAGAACTCACATACTTATTGCAAAAATCTATTAGTCAACGAAACAAAGTACTACGCGCATGCTCCTAGGGGGATAGATTGGTAGGAAAAGACCATCGTTCGTCCCCGACCGCCACTCATAAGGAAGACAATCAATAAATAAATCATGCTCCGACTTCATCACATAACGGTTCACCATACATGCATGCTACGGGAATCACAAACTTCAACACAAGTATTTCTACAATCTCACAATTACTCAACTAGCACAACTCTAATATCACTATATTTATATCGCAAAACTATTGCAAGGAATCAAACATATCATATTCAGTGATCTACAAGTTTTATGTAGGATTTTATGACTAACCATGTGAATGACCAGTTCCTGTCATCTCTCTAAATAGATATAAGTGAAGCAAGGGAGTTTAATTCTTTCTACAAAAGATATGCCCAAGCTCTAATAATTATAAGTGAAGCAAAAGAGCATTCTACAAATGGTGGTTTTCTATGTGAAGAGAAACAGGCAATCCAAACTTCCAATGATATAATTGAAGCACATGAAGCATTCTATAAAGCCATACTCAAAATATTTAAGTGAAGTGCAATGAGCATTCTATAAATCAACCAAGCACTATCTCATACCAGCATGGTGCATAAAAGAAAAATTAAAACTAAATGCAAAAGACGCTCCAAGACTTGCACATAATGCATGAACGAAACGAATTCGAAAACATACCGATACTTGTTGAAGAAAGAGGGGATGCCTTCGGGGCATCCCCAAGCTTAAACGCTTGAGTCTCCTTGAATATTTACTTGGGGTGCCTTGGGCATCCCCAAGCTTGAGCTCTTGCCTCTCTTCCTTTTCCTCATATCGAGACATCCTCGATTAGACACTACATCCACACAAAACTTCAACAGAAAACTCGTAAGAACCGTTAGTATAATAAAGCAAATCACCACTATAAGTACTGTTGGAAACCAATTCAAATTTTGTTTTTGCATTGTGTCTACTGTAATATAACTTTTTTCATGGCTTATTCCACTGATATAAATTGATAGATTCATCAAAACAAGCAAACTATGCATCAAAAACAGAATCTATCAAAAACAGAACAGTCTGTAGAAATCTGAACATCCACCATACTTATAATACTTTGAAAATTCTGCCAAAATTAGGAAAACTAAAGAAGTTGTACAGAAAGACAGTGCAAAAAGAATCAGAACCATTTGACGTTCCAGTAAAAAAATAAAATTCGTGCACTACAGCCAAAGTTTCTGTCCTGCACCGCACAAACCAACAAGCATTGTAACCATCCTAAAGGCAAACCTTGGCACATTATTTTTATAATACAATGGAATTGTACAAGGGGATAATTATTTGTTATGAAAAGTTTCTGTAATCAAGATTCACAAAGTTTCCGTGAGCATGAACAAAGTTTAAGGAGCTCTCCCACTTCAACAATGCTTGTCTTTCTCACTTTCACTTTCCTTTTTGAAAAAGTTTTGGGTTCCCCTCTTTATTTTTGTTGTTTTTAAACTATATGAAAGCACTCAACAGAAATAAATGACTCTATAAAACTTCCGGGTTGTCTCCACAGGCGCTTCCTTTAAAGCCATTAAGCTAGGCATATAGTGCTCAAGTAGTGAATCCACCCGGATCCCAAGGTATATCAAAGCCAATTTTAATTAGCAATGATTTAGCATTTAGTAGTGAGCACAAAGTAACATATTTCATGGAACAACGAATTCTAACTCTCTTCCTATGCATCGGCATGTCATAAAAGAACAATTCATGCACACATAGTAAAGGCCAACACATAGTATAAACAGTTTCTTGCAAATCTATTGTACTGGAAACATAGAGAGGTGGAGCTGTAGTTCCTCTCTCATAATAATTGCAAGTAGGAGCAGCAAGCACATGCATATTATATCTATCAAAGTCATCATATGCAAAGGTAAAAGGCAACCCATCAATATAATCCTTAATAAGGGCAAACTTCTCCGATATAGTATAATCGGGAGAATTCAAAAAAATAATAGGACTATCATGCGTGGGTGCAATAGCAACAATTTCATGTTTAACATAAGGAACTATAGCAAGTTCATCTCCATAAGCATCATTAATATTGGCATCTTGGCCACAAGCATAGCAAGCATCATCAAAAAGGGATATTTCAAAAGAATCAACGGGATCATAACAATCATCATAGCAATCATCCTTCGGTTAGCACGAAGGGGAATTAAATAATGTATGAGTTGGAGGGTTACTCTCATTAGAAGGTGGGCACGGGTGATCTATCCGCTCTTCCTCCTTTTGTTCTTCGCTCTCCTCCTCATCTTTTTCATCCAATGAGCTCACAGCTTCATCAATTTCTTCTTCCATAGGCTCCTGCAAAATATTAGTCTCTTCTTGGACAGCGGAGACTTTCTCAATAAGTGCATTAATTTCGTAATTGTATTCATAATTCTCATAATAATATTTGAGGATAGCTAAATTTTCAGATCTATAAACAGCATCATCAAAATCTTCAAACTCTTTACACATAGATTCAATTTCATAAGCACCCATAAAAGCAACAAATTCTTCTATTTGTTCCACATCATAGTAATCATATATAACATTAGCATAAGAAGCTAAGGTTTTATTATCATTAAATTTGCATGAAAAGGGAAGGTGTGGAGCCTTCATCCTAGAGCAACAAGTATAATCATAACTCACGCATAGTTGCCAAGCATACCACTTCAATATATGAATTTGATCCCATAATAGTTTCCCTTTTTTGTGTCAAGCGATAATCCCTAAAGTATTCACGTTGATCCAACGTTACTCCCATTACATAATTAAATGGGGTTTTCTCAGGATTATTAAAGTAGTACATAATATCTTTCACATAACCAGCATCGAGGGTTTTAGGAGGTTCCCCATCTCCATGAGCAGAAAGTACACCTAATTTTTTTGGTATTTCGTGTTCCATATCCATAACTAAAGATAAAGAACAACTAAGAACATCAAATAAAAATTACTTAGTGATAAAGCAAACAAGCACACACGAGAATATTCAACCCACGCTATGGCTCCCCGGCAACGGCGCCAGAAAAAGGTCTTGATAACCCACAAGTCTAGGGGATCACAACAGTTTTCGATAAGTAAGAGTGTCGAACCCAACGAGGAGCTAAAGGTAGAACAAATATTCCCTCAAGTTCTATCGACCACCGATACAACTCTACGCACGCTTGACTTCACTTTACCTAGAACAAGTATGAAACTAGAAGTACTTTGTAGGTGTGGTAGGATAGGTTTGCAAGAAAATAAAGAGCGAGTAAATAAAAGCTAGGGGCTATTTAGATAAAGACACAACTAAATTAGTTTTAGTAGAGATCTTTTTGTTACGAGAAAATTATTTGTCCCTAGGCAATTGATAACTAGACCGGTAATCATTATTGCAATTTTATTTGAGGGAGAGGCATAAGCTAACATACTTTCTCTACTTGGATCATATGCACTTATGATTGTAACTCTAGCAAGCATCCGCAACTACTAAAGATCATTAAGGTAATACCCAACCATAACATTAAAGTATCAAGTCCCCTTTATCCCATACGTAAACAACCTACTTACTCGGGTTTGTGTTTCAGTCACTCACGCAACCCACTATAAGCAAATCATAAACATATTGCAAACCCTACAGCGGAGATCCCTCACGCTATGCGACGAGAGGGCACCATAGGACAGCACCAATAATAAAACATGCAACTCAAACCAATCTTGATCATCAAATAGCCCATAGGACAAAACAGATCTACTCAAACATCATAGGATAGCCATACATCATTGGGAAATAATATATAGCGTTGAGCACAATGATTAAGTAGAGATTACAGCGGGTAAGAGAGAGGTTACACCGCTGCATAGAGGGGGGAAGAGTTGGTGATGATGGTAGTGAAGTTGTTGGTGAAGATGGCGGTGATGATGATGGCCCCGGCAGCGCTCCGGCGCCACCGGAAGCAAGGGGGAGAGGGCCCCCTTCTTCTTCTTCTTCCTTGACCTCCTCCCTAGATGGGAGAAGGGTTTCCCCTCTGGTCCTTGGCTCCCATGGCGTGGGAGGGGCGAGAGCCCCTCCGAGATTGGATATATCTCTCTGTCTCTCTCTGTTTCTACGTTCTGTTCTGGCTCTGTTTCACCGTTTCGTGTATATATGGAGATTCGTAACTCCGATTGGCCTGAAACCTTCACCGTGATTTTTTTTCTGAATATTAGCTTTCTTGCGGCAAAAGAAGAGCATCAACCGCCTTACGGTGGGCTCACAAGGGTAGGGGGCGCGCCCCCCTGCCTCGTGACCACCTCGGGCACTGGTTTGCGTTGATTTTCCTTCCAAATTTTCCATATTTTCCAAAAATAAGTTCCGTCCGTTTTTATCCCATTTGGACTCTGTTTGATATGGATATTCTGCAAAACCGAAAACATGCAACTGACAGGGACTGGCACTGGGCACTGGATTAATATGTTAGTCCCAAAAATAATATAAAAAGTTGCCAAAAAGTATATGAAAGTTGTAGAATATTGGCATGGAACAATCAAAAATTATAGATACGACGGAGACGTATCAGTACTTTCGAACTTTAAACCGAAACTTGACAGCTCCAGGGCCCATTCCACCATCCTCCCTGTTGCATCTGGGTTATGCAGTATCCGTTGCAATGGGAGGCGGGTGACCACCGTGATCTCATTCGCTTGGAAGTAATGGCGCAACTTCCTTGAAGCCATAAGGAGGCCGAAGAGCAGCTTTTGCACACCTGAGTACCTCGACCTAGCCCCCTGCAAAAGGGAGCTGACGAAGTAAACTGGGTGTTGCACCATTTCTTCTTCTATGCTTCTTCACCTGGTCACGTGGGTCCCGTCGCACTGGCGCCAGTCTTGCCGGGCGAACCTGCCGGGGCTCGGCCTTCTTGGGCTGAGCCTGCCGGGAGGGTTCCGCCCGCCAAACGTCGACTTCTGCCGCTGTTGTCTCCTCATCAACCTCTCTCTGCGCCACCAGTGCGGCGCTAACCACCTGATTCGTTGCCGCTAGATAAAGCGGCAACGGTTCTTGTGGTCTGGGCGCAACCAGCACTGGGGTAGAGGAGAGGTATTTCTTCAAATATTGCAGTGCTGCCTCGGCCTCTGGGGTCCACTCCATCGGCCCTGCTTTCTTTAAGATCTTGAAAAAAGGAAGGGCACGCTCCACGGACTTGGATATGAACCGGCTCATGGTAGCAACGCAGCCAGTGAGCCGACGCACGCCCTTGATCCGTTTGGGTGCCCCAATCTTCTCGATAGCCTTGATCTTATCTGGGTTTGCTTCAATCCCGTGCTGGGACACAAAGAACCTGAGAAGCTTGCCGGACGGGACGCCGAAGACACACTTCTTAGGGTTCAATTAGAGGTTGATCTTGCGCAGGTTCCCAAATGTTTCCTCCAGATCTTGCACGAGCGTTGCTTTGTCCTTAGTTTTGACCACTATGTCATCCATATAAGCTTCCATATTTCTATGTAGCTGGGGATCAAAACCAATTTGGACTGCTCTTACAAAGGTCGAGCCAGCACTCTTCAACCCGAAAAGGCATCCGTAAAAAGCAATACGTACCACATGGGGTGATGAATGCTGTCTTTTCCTCGTCTTCCTTTGTCATGAAGATCTAGTGGTATCACAGGTAGGCGTCCGAGGAGCGATAAGAGGTCACACCCAGCCGTGGAGTTAACAATCTGGTCAATGCGCGGGCAACGGACAGGATCCTTTGGGCAGGCCTTATTGATGTACGTGTAATCAATACACAGCCTCCATTTCCCATTTGCCTTGTGCACCACTACCGGATTGGCCAACCACGTTGGATGGAGTACTCCTCTCACCAAGCCTGCCGCCTCTAGCTTTCTGATTTCCTCCGTGATGAACTCCTGCCTCTCTAGAGCTTGCTTCCTGACCTTCTGCCTAACAGGCCGTGCATGAGGACAGACAGCAAGGTGGTGCTCAATCACCTCCCTGGGAACGCCGGGGGTGTCGGAGGCTTGCCATGCAAACACATCGACATTCGCCCGCAGGAAGGCGACGAGCTCACTTTCTTATTTGCCGTCGAGGGGAGCTTATGGTAAAAACTCCCCCCGTACCATCCTCCTTGACGGGCACCTTCTTGGTCTCTGGTGGCGTGGCTCTGGACTTCTTGCTCTTGCCGACGGAGCTCTCTGGCACGTCCTCAACGGGAGTGCAACACCTCGAAGAGGTGCGCTTGCCGGAGTGGGTGCTAGGAGTCTCGCCGGTCTTCTTCCCCCCGGGGCTCCGTCGGCAGGAGCATGTACCTTAGCGGCAGCTGCTACAACTGCTTCCCAGTAGAGTTGGTCAGCGCAGATCAACGCATCTTTCTTGTCGGAGGGGACGGTGATGATGTTCATCGGCCTGGGCATCTTCAGCATGTTGTAGGCGTAGTGTGAAGCCGCCATGAACTTGGCCATTGTCGGGCGGCCGAGGATCCCGTTGTAAGGCAAGGGGATCTCGGCTACATCAAAAACAATCCTCTCCGTCCTGTGGTTCAGCTCGCCTCCGAATGTCACGGGCAGCGTAATCTTTCCCTTTGGCTGGCTCCTCCCCGGGTTAACCCCTTGGAACGTACCCGTCTCCTCGAGGTCCCCATCAGGGATCTGCAGCCTTTTGACCATGACAGGCAAGATCAAGTTCAGGCCGGTCCCGCCGTCGACCAACATCTTTGTCACCTTGTGGTTGCGGATTGTTGATGAAACCAACAATGGCAAGCACCCGACCGCAGTGGTGCGGTCAGGGTCATCCTCGGTGTCGAAGATGATGGGCGTGCTAGACCATTTCAGCGGCTTCCGTGCGTCGAACAATGGCTCGACCGCTGTAATCTCCCGCACCCACTGCTTAATTTGGCGGTGGGATGAATGCGGCGAGGCGCCACCATCGACGCACATGGCTTCTGTGGCTTTCTGAAATTCGTGGTCGCCGGACTAGTCATCCTCGTCATGATCATCGCCTTCCTGCTTCTTGTCGCGGCCCCGAGCGGGCCTCTCTTTCTGTTTATCTTTACCACGGCGGCTTGTTTGGCCGTCATGCTTCTTGTCGGATCCCTCGGCACCATCCTGGCCCTTCTCCTTGCCCCGCCTTTCATATTCAGCCTTTTGCTTCTTAGCGAGCAGCTCAACTTGTCGGCAGTTCTGGAGGTCATGGCCCTTGGTGCGATGGATCTTGCAGTATTGCTTGTCAGAGTTCCCTCGCTTATCGGCAGCCGCCAAGGCCCGGCAGGCAACGCACCCGGCAATCTCCTTGCCTAGGTCTTCTGCCTTAGTTTTCTTGGCGGTGCTGGCGTCATCAGATCCCTCGACGGCAAGCACAGCTTTACCCTTACGCTTCCTATTACGGTGCCGACTTTTCCTCACCGGGGCGGCAGCATCCTCGTGTGAAGAGTCGGTTTCCACGCCGGCATCTTCGCCGGGGTACTTCCTTCCCTCTTCAGCCCGGGCACATCTGTCGGCAAGAACGTAGAGTTCCGCCACATCTTTCACCTTGTTCATCGCCAGCTCCTCGTGCATTTTGCGGTTGCGCATGTTCTGATGGAACGCGCTGATGATGGCGGCAGGATGAACATCTGGGATATTGTATTGTACCCGGCTAAATCTCTGTATGTACTTGCCCAGACTCTCACCTTCCTTCTGGGGAATGACATGCAAGTCGCTTCTTGGCCATGAGCTTGGTGACCTCCCGTAAAGGCGCCAACAAACTCATGGCACAAATCCGACCAAGAAGAAATAGAATCTACTAGCAAGTGCATCAACCATGACATGGCGTTGGGCTTAAGGGCCAATGGGAAGTAATTCGCAAGCACCTTATCATCGCGGGCTCCGGCAGCTTGCATCGTGATGGTGTAGATGCTGAGGAACTCTGATGGGTGGGTCTTGTCGTTGTACTTCTCGCCAACGTCCGGCTTGAAGGTACGGTGAGTGGGCCACTGGAACTGCCACAGCTCACGGGTAAAAGCCGGGCAGCCTACCTCATAAGGTAAACCTCCAGGGCTTACCGGAGCCGGGTGGTTCACAGCAGGCCCTGCTCGCCTGTCTGACTGGTGACATGTTTCGCGGCGGCGCTCAATGGTGGTTCGAGCATCTTCATGGGCTCTCTCCCGAAGAACTTGGTGTTGGTCGCAGCGGGTCCGTGGGTCGGACGACGCTACGGAGATGTCGTCACACGCGTCGTCGGGACGGGTCAACGTCTGTGGCAATTGGCGGGGAGGAGAGTGTACCGTGGCCGCAGCGCCACCAGTCCTCCCGCCACCAGCGTGTGGTGTTCCTCCAGAGCGTTGGCCCGAAAGGCCTGTCGGCCTTGGTTTGCCTTTGTTGGCGACGGCAATGAGGCTCTGGATGGTGGCTCTCCATTCGTCAAGCTTCCCCATAGTGGGAGGGAAGTCGAGGAGCAATTGCGCGCGCTAGGGCCTCTGCCGGTGTCGGCGGTGGCGAAACCTGCGCGGACCGTGATGCGCTTCGACTCCTAACCACGTTAGAAGGAGCTCTATCATGGCCCCGCGGTCGCATGCCGTTTTCGCCAGTGCCTCGGCGAGCGAGCGGGTCTCCTGCGTCCGTGGTGGCGTTCGGGACTCTTCAGCGGCGGCGCCAGGATCTTCGGCATGATAGCGCCATTAAATCGCGCCGCGGCACGAGAGGAGCGCTGTGGGTGTCGGCGTGGGTGTCTTGAGGCCACCGCGCCGCGGCGGTGCGACGGCGCCTTTGGAGGGCCCCGCGCCGCCTGCGGAGGGCCTGGCTCCATCTTTGGAGTTGGTGACGTGCGGCCCGTTGTCAGGCACACGAACATCGCCGCTTTCCAAGCTGCGGCTACTGGGGTGGTGTTGGTGCTCGCGAGCCGCGCCCCTGGTCCTCTCTGCGACCGGTCCGCTGCTCGCCCGCCTCGGGACGGGCCGTTCGGCTCCCGACGAGCCGACCGCCACCGTCATCTTCTTCTTGGGATCCATGGCAATGAAGAAAACGCCGGACTAGCTGTTAAAGCCGATTCTCACAACTGCAACCCCTACCTGGCGCGCCAAAGATGTCGGTGGGAGCGACACCTATGGGACCACAAGGATCCCTACTACGGTTGCGGGGCACGGGGTTGAGAGAAGAGCGGATCTAACAGCGAGTACGCGGTTCGTTTATCCAGTTTCGGGCTGCGAGGATGCGTAAAACCCTAGTCCTGCTTTTGTGGATGTATTCTGAGTTCTTGAGCTAGCTGCGGGGTGTAACGAGCTCCAAAAAGACGAATCCATTTCCTGGTCACCTCGGGCCTCCTTTTATAGGGAAAGGGGTCGCCACAGTGGCAAGCAGGAGGTGGAAAGGGTACAGTGCCGCAAGTTTATCCCTCGTATTACAGGACAAGATGCATTTAATGCATCGCTTAGGTGTCCTCTTGCTTTATCGAGGACGGGAGCGAGGCACGTCCCATCCGTCGCCGCTCCTCCTTGTTTCGACACGCTCCCTGGCCAGTGACGCATGCGGTGCCACTTAGGCAGGCAGGCAGCTGAGGTGGCACGGTGGTGGAGCCTCCAGGAAGGTTTGCATGCTGCCACGCAGGTGCCTGCCCAGCTGGTTGGGTCGGCAGCTGCATGCAAACGGCGGTGGAAACTTGGTTGGTGCGGGCCTGGCAGCGGCCTTGCTAGTGCGCCTGGCGAGGGCCTTGCCGGGCGGCCCGGCAAGGGTGTTGCCGCGGCGCGTAGGCGTCCCCGGCAAGGATCTTTCCGGGAGTCTCGTGGGTTTCTTCGGTGAGGATGATTGCCTTCCTATCCTCACTTGATCTTGATTATTCTTTGTCTTCACAAAGATCTGCATGCCACCACGGAGGTGCCTCCCGAGCCCTGTCACAATGCGTCTGTTTGAGCATAGGTGGGCTCAAGGGTGGCTCGCTCGACTGGCATGGGCGAGCTGCCCCGGCAAGGGTCTTGTCGGGGCCGCTGAGGCCCCCCGGGCAAGGGTCCTTGTCGGGGAAACCTGCTTCGCCCATCTGACCCTTGTGGCCTTGGTCCTTGTTGTTGCTTCATTTGTCTTGGGTTTTGGTCTTACCTTGGCTCACATCCCTTGCTCTGCTTGGTGCGACCGTGGGCGCGGCTCTGACTGCCCGTGCACAGGTGTAGGGGCACAAAAAGTGCACCCCTCTTTTGGTACACCAACAGTTTCGAAGAAAATGGATATCAAACGGAGTCGAAATGGAATGAAACCAACTGGAGAAGTTATTTTTGGAAGGAAAGCTACCGGATAAACTTGGGGTGCACGTCAGCAAAGATACGAGGGAGCCACGAGGTAGGGGGGGCGCCCACCCCATAGGGCGCGCCCTCCACCCTCGTGGGCCCCTTGTGGCTCCCCTGACAAACTTCCTCCTCCTATATTACCCATATACCCTAAAACGATCGAAGAACAGAAGAGATCGGGAGTTCCGCCGCAGCAAGCCTCTGTAGCCACCAGAAACCAATCGGGACCCTGTTCCGGCACCCTAACGGAGGGGGGAACCCTCACCGGTGGCCATCTACATCATCCCGGCGCTCTCCATGACGAGGAGGGAGTAGTTCACCCTCGGGGCTGAGGGCATGTACCAGTAGCTATGTGTTTGATCTCTCTCTCTCTCTCTCTCTCTCTCTCTCTCTCTCTCTCTCTATCTCTCTCGTGTTCTTGATTTGGCATGATCTTGATGTATCGCGAGCTTTGCTATTATAGTTGGATCTTATGTTTCTTCTCCCCCTCTACTCTCTTGTAATGGATTGAGTTTTCCCTTTGAGGTTATCTTATCGGGTTGAGTCTTTAAAGATTTGAGAAAACTTGATGTATGTCTTGCCGTGCGTATCTGTGGTGATAATGGGATATCACGTGATTCACTTGATGTATGTTTTGGTGATTAACTTGCGGGTTCCACCCATGAACCTATGCATAGGGGTTGGCACACGTTTTCGTCGTGATTCTCCGGTAGAAACTTTGGGGCACTCTTTGAAGTTCTATGTGTTGGTTGAATAGATGAATCTGAGATTGTGTGATGCATATCGTATAATCATACCCACGGATACTTGAGGTGACATTGGAGTATCTAGGTGACATTAGGGTTTTGGTTGATTTGTGTTATTCTAGTACGAACTCTAGGGCTGTTTGTGACACTTATAGGAATAGCCCAACGGATTGATTGGAAAGAATAACTTTGAGGTGGTTTTGTACCCTACCATAATCCCTTTGTTTATTCTCTGCTATTAGTGACTTTGGAGTGACTCTTTGTTGCATGTTGAGGGATAGTTATATGATCCAATTATGTTATTATTGTTGAGAGAACTTGCACTAGTGAAAGTATGAACCCTAGGCCTTGTTTCCTAGCATTGCAATACCGTTTACGCTCACTTTTACCATTAGTTACCTTGCTGTTTTTATATTTTCAGATTACAAAAACCCATATCTACCATCCATATTGCACTTGTATCACCATCTCTTCGCTGAACTAGTGCACCTATACAATTTACCATTGTATTGGGTGTTTTGGGGACACAAGAGACTCTTCGCTATTTGGTTGCAGGGTTGCTTGAGAGAGACCATCTTCATCCTATGCCTCCCACGGATTGATAAACCTTAGGTCATCCGCTTGAGGGAAATTTGCTACTGTCCTACAAACCTCTGCACTTGGAGGCCCAACAACGTCTACAAGAAGAAGGTTGTGTAGTAGACATCAAGCTCTTTTCTGGGGCCATTGCCAAAGAGGTGAGTGCTTGAAGGTATATCTTTAGATCTTGCAATCGAATCTTTTTGTTTCTTGTTTTAGCACTAGGTTAGTTTATAAAAGAAAACTACAAAAAATGGAATTGAGTTTGTCTCATACGCTTCACCTTTTTAATATCTTTCGTGAGTATGATGGAAAAGAAAATTGTGCCAAAGTGTTAGAAGAAGAATGCATTAAAATGTTTGGCACTAAATCTTTGAATGATGAGCATGATTGCAATGTTGTTAGTATGAACTCCTTGAATATCCATGGTACTAATGATGATTGCACTAGTTATGATGAAAATGTCTCCTATAAACATGTCAATTTTTGTGGAGTGGATTGGGTTTGCAAGTACATACCAAATAGGGAAGATAGATATTGCAAGAGGCATAAGCATTTAGAAACTAAATGGTTGCAAAAAAGGATAAATGTGAGTGCTGAAAATTTAAAATACCTTTACCATACTTGTGAACTTTGCAATGAAAATGGTCATTTAAATATCAAATGCAAATTGTTTCATGATCGAATCATGTCCAAAAATTGTGATGATTTGATTTCCCTTGTACATCATAATGAACTTAGTTTGTTTTTGGGTTATGAAGAAATGAAACGTCAAACTAAGCATATTCCAGAATATAACCTTGAGAAATTCCTCGATATTGATCTAGAAGAAATTTATATGTATTGTGCGGTGAATTGCGTTGAAAATCCTTATATTGCCAATTACATAAAGAAAAGAAAACAAATAGAGGATGAAGATAATACTAATGAAAGGGAAGAGACTTCCCAATATCCTCCTATTATTTCTTATGATGAATCAGGTAACGAGGAGGAGCCTTCTATTCAACCAATCTCATTAATAAGGAGCTCCAAAAAGAGGATTGAACCCACACATGAGGTGAAGAAGAATAAAAGAAAAAGTAAGAGAGGTAAAAAGATATCTATCCCAAATAATGTTGCTCCTATTATTGTTGTGACTCATGAAAATGAACCAAAAATAATTGTGGAAGATGATGCACTTGATGATGATCTCATTATGCCTATTGCTTGTTGTGATGATTATGATTGGGAAGATAATGATACTTCTTATGATCTTGAAAATCTTTTTGGCACTTGCTTGGAAGAATATGATATTTGCTATACTATTGGTGCTATCCATAATATTAATGATGAGAATGATTATGATTATGATATGAAAAGGCCCAAGCTTGGGGATGCTATGTTTGATGAAGATGATGTTTTTGAGAATTTATTTGCTGCAATTAATATTTGCCCTAAGCTTGGGGATGCTACGTTTAATGAAGATGATATTTTTAGTCTCTCAAGTTTTGATATGCAAATTTATAAGGATGATAGCATGCCTCCTACTTATGATGATTATATTTATGAAAGTGGTTTTGGAAGAGTGTCAACTTTAGGAAGTAATGATCCCACTATTTTGGTGGATGTTGAATCTTATAATATTTATGGAAGTGGATTTGGAGAGGTCATGACTTTATTTAGTGATGTATCCACTATTTCGGAAGAGGTTTCAATCGATTATGATGAGAACAAAGTTGCTACTTATGATGATTATTGTGATGAAACTTATGCTATAAAAAGTAGTGATGACTATATTTATAAAACTTTTCATGATTATGAGTACCCTTTCACTGAACATTACTCTTTTAATGTGGAAACAATTTATAGTATTCAAGTCTCTTATCATACTCCCACTATTCCGAATGAGAAGAATTTTGCTTATGTGGAGAGTAATAAAATTTCTATGCTAGTATATCATGAAAAGAATGCTTTAGGTGCTGGTTATATTGTTGAATTCATTCATCATGCTACTGAAAATTATTATGAGGGAGGAATATATGCTTGTAGGAATTGCAATAATATCAAGTTTCCTCTCTCTGTGCTTAAAGTTTTGAAGTTATGCTTGTTTTGCCTTCCTATGCTAGTTGATTATTGTTCCCATAAGTTGTTTGTTCAAAAAATCCCTATGCATAGGAAGTGAGTTATACTTAAATGTGCTAGTCATATTCTTCATTATGCTCTCTTTATGTTTCAATTCTTATCTTTTATGTGAGCATCATTGAAATCATCATGCCTAGCTAGGGGCGTTAAACGTTAGCGCTTGTTGGGAGGCAACCCAATTTTATTTTAGTTTCTTTTTTTGCTCCTGTTTAGCAATAAATAATCCATATATCTTCTGTTTAGATGTGGTTTTGTGTTTTAGTTAATGTTTGTGCCAAGTAGAACCTTTGGGAAGACTTGGGTGAAGTCTTTATGATCATGCTGTAAAAATACAGAAACTTTAGCGCTCACGAGATTAGCTTCAACTTTTTACTGGAGAGTGCTATTTAGTTGATTCTTTTTGAAGATGATTACTAGACAAATTACTCAGGTCCACCAATTTATTTTAGAATATTTGGAGTTCAGAAGTTTGAGTTAGTTACAGATTACTTCAGACTGTTCTGTTTTTGACAGATTCTGTTTTTCGTGTGTTGTTTGCTTATTTTGATGAATCTATGGCTAGTAAAATAGTTTATAAACCATAGAGAAGTTGGAATACAGTAGTTTTAACACCAATAAAAATAAAGAATGAGTTCATTACAGTACCTTGAAGTGGTTTTTTTTTTCTTTCGCTAACGGAGCTCACGAGATCTTCTGTTAAGTTTTGTGTTGTGAAGTTTTCAAGTTCTGGGTAAATATTCGATGGACTATGGAATAAGGAGTGGCAAGAGCCTAAGCTTGGGGATGCCCAAGGCACCCCAAGGTAACATTCAAGGATAACCAAGAGCCTAAGCTTGGGGATGCCCCGGAAGGCATCCCCTCTTTCGTCTTCGTTCATCGGTAACTTTACTTGGAGCTATATTTTTATTCACCACATGATATGTGTTTTTCTTGGAGCGTCATTTTATTTTGTTTTGTTTTTCTTGCTGTTTGAATAAAGTACCAAGATCTGAAGTTATTAAATGTTAGAGAGTCTTCACATAGTTACATAATTATTCAACTACTCATTGATCTTCACTCATATCTTTTTGGAGTAGTTTGTCGTTTGCTCTAGTGCTTCACTTATATATTTTAGAGCACAATGGTGGTTTTATTTTGAAGAAATAGATGAACTCTCATGCTTCACTTATATTATTTTGAGAGTATTAAACAGCATGGTAATGTGCTTCATCCTAATATGCTAGGTATTCAAGATTAGTAAAAGCTTTCTTATGAGTGTGTTGAATACTAAGAGAAGTTTGATGCTTGATGATTGTTTTGAGATATGGATGTAGTGATATTAAAGTTGTGCTAGTTGAGTAGTTGTGAATTTGAGAAATTCTTGTGTTGAAGTTTGCAAGTCCGTAGCATGCACGTATGGTAAACGTTATGTAACAAATTTGAAACATGAGGTGTTCTTTGGTTGTCCTCCTTATGAGTGGCGGTCGGGGACGGCGATGGTCTTTTCCTACCAATCTATCCCCTAGGAGCATGCGCGTAGTGCTTTGGTTTTTGATGGCTTGTAGATTTTTGCAATAAGTATGTGAGTTCTTTATGACTAATGTTGAGTCCATGGATTATACGCACTCTCACCCTTCCATCATTGCTAGCCTCTTCGATCTTGTGCATTGCCCTTTCTCAAATTGAGAGTTGGTGCAAACTTCACGGTGCATCCAAACCCGTGATATGATACGCTCTTTCACACATAAACCTCCTTATATCTTCCTCAAAACAGCCACCATACCTACCTATTATGGCATTTCCATAGCCATTCTGAGATATATTGCCATGCAACTTTCCACCATTTTGTTTATCATGACACATTCATCATTGTCATATTGCTAGCATGATCATGTTCATAATTCTTTCATACGTGTCACTCTTGGTTCATTGCATATCCCGGTACACCACCAGAGGCATTCATATAGTCATACTTTGTTCTAGTATCGAGTTGTAATCATTGAGTTGTAAATAAATAGAAGTGTGATGATCATCATTTTTTAGAGCATTGTCCCAGTGAGGAAAGGATGATGGAGACTATGATTCCCCCACAAGTCGGGATGAGACTCCGGACGAAAAATAAAAAAATAAAAAAAAGAGAAAATGCCCAAATAAAAAATATAAAAAATAAAAAAATGAGAGAAAAAGAGAGAAGGGACAATGTTACTATCCTTTTACCACACTTGTGCTTCAAAGTAGCACCATGATCTTCATGATAGAGAGTCTCTCATTTTGTCACTTTCATATACTAGTGGGAATTTTTCATTATAGAACTTGGCTTGTATATTCCAATGATGGGCTTCCTCAAAATGCCCTAGGTCTTCGTGACTCGTGATCAAGCGAGTTGGATGCACACCCACTTAGTTTTTTTTGTTGAGCTTTCATATACTTATAGCTCTAGTGCATCTGTTGCATGGCAATCCCTACTCACTCACATTGATATCTATTGATGGGCATCTCCATAGCTCATTGATTAGCCTCGTTGATGTGAGACTTTCTCCTTTTTTTGTCTTCTCCACATAACCCCCATCATCATATTCTATTCCACCCATAGTGCTATGTCCATGGCTCGCGCTCATGTATTGCGTGAAGGTTTATAAGTTTGAGATTACTAAAGTATGAAACAATTGCTTGGCTTGTCATCGGGTTGTGCATGATGAGAGCATTCTTGTGTGACGAAAATGGAGCATGACTAAACTATATGATTTTGTAGGGATGAACTTTCTTTGGCCATGTTATTTTGAGAGGACATAATTGCTTAGTTAGTATGCTTGAAGTATTACTATTTTTATGTCAATATGAACTTTTATCTTGAATCTTTCAGATCTGAATATTCATACCGCAAGTAAGAAGAATTACATTGAAATTATGCCAAGTAGCATTCCACATCAAAAATTCTGTTTTTATCATTTACCTCCTCGAGGACGAGCAGGAATTAAGCTTGGGGATGCTGATACGTCTCCAACGTATCTATAATTTTTGATTGTTCCATGCTATTATATTATCCATCTTGGATGTTTATGGGCTTTATTTTATACTTTTATATTATTTTTAGGACTAACCTATTGACCCAGAGCCCAGTGCCAGTTCCTGTTTTTCCCTTGTTTCAGTGTTTCGGAGAAAAGGAATATCAAACGGAGACGAAACGGAATGAAACCAACTGGAGAAATTATTTTTGGAAGGAAAGCTACCAGATAAACTTGGGGTGCACGCCAGGAAAGAAACAAGGGAGCCACGAGGTAGGGGGCGCGCCCACCCCCTAGGGTGCACCCTCCACCCTCGTGGGCCCCATGTGGCTCCCCTGACGTACTTCTTCCTCCTATATATACCCATATACCCTAAAACGATCGGAGAACAGAAGAGATCGGGAGTTCTGCCGCCGCAAGCCTCTCAGAGCCACCAAAAACCAATCGGGACCTGTTAAGCACCACAGCGGAGGGAACCCTCACCAGTGGCCAACTTCATTATCCCGGCGCTCTCCATGACGAGGAGGGTGTAGTTCACCCTCGGGGCTGAGGGTACGTACCAGTAGCTATGTGTTTGATCTCTCTCTCTTGTGTTCTTGATTTGGCATGATCTTGATGCATTGCGAGCTTTGCTATTATAGTTGGATCTTATGTTTCTTCTCCCCCTCTACTTTCTTGTAATGTATTGAGTTTTCCCTTTGAGGTTATCTTATCGGATTGAGTCTTTAAAGATTGGAGAACACTTGATGTATGTCTTGCCGTGCGTATCTGTGGTGACAATGGGATATCACGTGATTCACTTGAAGTATGTTTTGGTGATCAACTTGCGGGTTCCGCCCATGAACCTATGCATAGGGGTTGGCACACGTTTTCGTCGTGATTCTCCGGTAGAAACTTTGGGGCACTCTTTGAAGTTCTATGTGTTGGTTGAATAGATGAATCTGAGATTGTGTGATGCATATCGTATAATCATACCCACAGATACTTGAGGTGACATTGGAGTATCTAGGTGACATTAGGGTTTTGGTTGATTTGTGTTATTCTAGTATGAACTCTAGGGCTATTTGTGACACTTATAGGAATAGCCCAACGGATTGATTGGAAAGAATAACTTTGAGGTGGTTTCGTACCCTACCATAATCTCTTCGTTTATTCTCTGCTATTAGTGACTTTGGAGTGACTCTTTGTTGCATGTTGAGGGATAGTTATATGATCCAATTATGTTATTATTGTTGAGAGAACTTGCACTAGTGAAAGTATGAACCCTAGGCCTTGTTTCCTAGCATTGCAATACCTTTTATGCTCACTTTTACCATTAGTTACCTTGCTGTTTTTATATTTTCAGATTACAAAAACCCATATCTACCATCCATATTGCACTTGTATCACCATCTCTTCGCCGAACTAGTGCACCTATACAATTTACCATTGTATTGGGTGTGTTGGGGACACAAGATACTCTTCGCTATTTGGTTGCAGGGTTGCTTGAGAGAGATCATCTTCATCCTACGCCTCCCACGGATTGATAAACCTTAGGTCATCCACTTGAGGGAAATTTGCTACTGTCCTACAAACCTCTGCACTTGGAGGCCCAACAACGTCTACAAGAAGAAGGTTGTGTAGTAGTCATCAGCCCACTCACCGCGCGTTTAAGCCTGACGTCGGCGAGAAATACAACGGCAAGACTCACCCATCAGAGTTCCTCATCATCTACACCATCGCGATGCAAGCTGCCGGAGCTCGCGACGACAAGGTGCTTGACAATTACTTCCCGTTGGCACTTAAACCCAACATCATGCCGTGGTTGATGCACTTGCCAGTAGATTCTATTTCTTCTTGGTCGGGTTTGTGCCATGAGTGTGTTGGCGCCTTTACGGGAGGCCACCAAGCTCATGGCCAGGCAAGCGACTTGCATATCATCCCCTAGAAAGAAGGCGAGAACGTGCGCAAGTACATACAGAGGTTCAGCCGAGTGCAATACAACATCCCGGATGTTCATCCCGCCGCTATCATCAGCGCATTCCACCAGAATGTGCGTAATCGCAAGATGCATGAAGAGCTGGCGATGAACAAGGCCAAGGATGTGGTGGAACTCTATGTTCTAGCTGATAGATGTGCTCGGGCTGAAGAGGGGAGGAAGTACCCCGGCAAAGACGCCGGTGCGGAAACCGACTCCTTAGGCGAGGACGCCATCACCCCGGCAAAGAAGGGTCGGCGCTTCAACAAGAAGCACAAGGGCAAGACCGTGCTTGCCATTGAGGGATCCGATGACACCACCGCTTCCAAGAAGACCAAGGCAGACGACCCCGGCAAGGAAGTTGCCAGGTGCGCCGCCTGCCGGGCCTTGGCGGCTGCCGACAAGCCAGGAGGCTCCGACAAGCAGTACTGCAAGATCCATCGCACCAAGGGCCACGACCTCTAGAACTGCGAACAAGTCGAGCAGCTCGCAGAGAAGCAGAAAGCCGAATACGAAAGGCGGGACAAGGAGAAGGGCCAGGATGGTGCTGAGGGATCCGGGAAGAAGCGTGGCGGCCAAGTTGGTCGCCGCGGCAAAGATAATCAACAAGAAAGGCCTGCTTGGGGCCGTGACAAGAAGTAGGAAGGCGACGATCATGACGAGGACGACGAGTCCTGCGAGCATGAGTTCCAGAAAGCCAAAGAGGCCATGTGCATCGACGGTGGCGCCTCGCTGCACACCTCTCACCGCCAGCTCAAGCAATGGGCGTGTGAGATCACAGCAGCGGAACCATCATTCGATGCTCAAAAGCCACTAAAGTGGTCCAGCACGCCTATCATTTTTGACACCGAGGACCACCCAGATCGCACAACTACGGTCAGGTGTTTGCCGTTGTTGGTCTCACCAACAATACGCAACCTCAAGGTGACAAAAATGCTGGTTGACGGTGGGGCCGGTTTGAACTTGATCTCGCCTGTTGTGATCAGTTCAGATTCCTGATGGGGACCTCGAAGAGACGGGCACGTTTCAAGGGATCAATCTGGGAAGAAGTCAGCCAAAGGGTAAGGTCACGCTGCCCGTTACATTTGGGGGCGAGCTGAACTATAGGACAGAGAGGATATTTTTTATGTTGCCGAGATCCCCTTGCCCTACAACGGGATTCTCGACCGCCCAGCACTAGCCAAATTCATTGCGGCGTCACATTACGCTTACAACACGCTGAAGATGCATGGGCCAATGACCATCATCACCATCCCCTCTGACAAAAAAGATGCGCTGATATGCGCCGACCAACTCTGCCGGGAGGCAGTTGCAGCAACTGTCGCTAAGGAACTTGCTCCTGCTGCTGAAGCCCCGGGAGGGAAGAAGACCGGCAAGACCTCTCGCACCCACTCCGACAAGCGCACCTCTTCGGAGTGTTGTGCTCTCGTCGAGGACGTGCCAGAGAGCTCCACCGGCAAGAGCAAGAAATCTAGAGCTACACCGCCAGAGACCAAGAAGGTGTCCGTCAAGGGGGATGGCACGGGAGGGGCTTTCACCATAAGCTCCACCCTCGACAGCAAATAGGAAGGCGCGCTTGTCACCTTCCTGCGGGCGAATGTCGATTGTTTGCATGGCAGGCATCCGACATCTCCGGCGTTCCCAGGGAGGTGATTGAGCACCATCTTGCTGTCTGCCCTCATGCGTGACCCATTAAGAAGAAGGTCAGGAAGCAAGCTTTGGAACGACAAGAGTTCATCACAGAGGAGATCAGGAAGCTGGAAGCGGTAGGCTTGGTCAGGGGAGTGCTCCACCCGACATGGTCGGCCAATCCGGTGGTGGTGCGCAAGGCAAATGGTAAGTGGAGGCTGTGTATTGATTACACAGACATCAATAAGGCTTGTCCAAAGGATCCTTTCCCTTTGCCGCGCATCGACCATATTGTGGACTCCATGGCCGGGTGTGATTTGCTGCCATTCCTTGACGCTTACTCAGGATACCACTAGATTTTCCTGACAAGAGAAGATGAAGAAAAGACTGCGTTTATCACCCCATGTGGTACGTGTTGTTTTATACGAATACCTTTCGGGTTGAAGAAACATTTGCCAATTTGCGCAAGATCAACCTCAAGCTGAACCCTGAGAAGTGTGTCTTTGGTGTTCCATCCGGCAAGCTTCTCAGGTTCTTTGTATCACAGCGTGGGATTGAGGCGTGATACGTCTCCAACGTATCTATAATTTTTTATTGTTCCATGCTATTATATTATCTGTTTTGGATGTTCAATGGGCTTTATTATACACTTCTATATTATTTTTGGGACTAACCTATTAACCGGAGGCCCATCCCAAATTGATGTTTTTCTGCCTATTTCAGTGTTTCGAAGGAAAGGAATATCAAACAGAGTCCAAACGGAACGAAACTTTCGGGAACGTGATTTTTGAAAAAAAACGTGATCCAGAGGACTTGGAGTGGACGTCAAGCAATCAACAAGGAGGCCACGAGGCAGGGAGGCGCCCCTGCCTCAGGCGCCGCCTCACCCTCATGGGCCCCTCGTAGCTCTCTGACCGACCTCTTTCGCCTATATATACTCATATACCCAGGAAACATCAGAACAGGAGCCGAAACCCTATTTCCACCGCCGAAACTCTCTGTACCCATGAGATCCCATCTTGGGGCCTTTTCTGGCGCTCCGCTGGAAGGGTCATTGATCACGGAGGGCTTCTACATCAATACCATAGCCTCTCCGATGATGTGTGAGTAGTTTACCTCAGACCTTCGGGTCCATAGTTATTAGCTAGATGGCTTCTTCTCTCCCTTTGGATCTCAATACAAAGTTCTCCTCGATTCTATTGGAGATCTATTCGATGTAATCTTCTTTTGCGGTGTGTTTGTCGAGATCCGATGAATTGTGGGTTTATGATCAAGATTATCTATGAAAAATATTTGAATCTCCTCTGAATACTTTTATGTATGATTGGTTATCTTTGCAAGTCTCTTCGAATTATCAGTTTGGTTTGGCCTACTAGATTGATCTTTCTTGCAATGGGAGAAGTGCTTAGCTTTGGGTTCAATCTTGCGGTGCTCGATCCCAGTGACGGTAGGGGAAACGACACGTATTGTATTGTTGCCATCGAGGATAAAAAGATGGGGTTTATATCATATAACATGAGTTTATCCCTCAATATCATGTCATCTTGCTTTAAGCGTTACTCTGTTCTTATGAACTTAATACTCTAGATGCATGCTAGATAGCGGTCGATGTGTGGATTAATAGTAGTAGATGCAGGCAGGAGTCGGTCTACTTGTCGCGGACGTGATGGCTATATACATGATCATACCTAGATATTCTCATAACTATGCTCAATTCTATCAATTGCTCGACAGTAATTTGTTCACCCACTGAAAGTGCAACTATCCCTAGGTGGTTTTGGTAATTCCTAACAACATATAGCTCATTGAGCTAACATCATTCCAAGATGAATATTTCAGGAAAAGCTCAATGGATGGCATGGCATGGATGAGAAAAGTGGATCCCTCAAAATGCTAAGGATAAAAGGATTGGCTCAAGCTCAAAAGCTCAAGACTCTACATTTTATATTTTAGTGATCCAAGATCACATTGAGTCCATAGGAAAAGCCAATAGTATCAAGGAGGGATGAGGTGTTGCTTAATGAGTTTCTTGCTCTACGGTGCTTAGTGATATGCTCCAAAACCCTCAACTACTTTCTCATATCCACATATGACCTAAACCAAAAGTCATACTCGGCCCTACCGATTCTTTCTACCCGGCGCCACCGAGTTCAGATGTCATAGCCACTGCCACAAACCCTAGGCAAATCGGTCTCACCGATAGGGATCTCGGTCTCACTGAGATGGGATTGTAATATCTCTGTTTCCCTTCGTAATGTTTCGTTCTCACCGAGATGAGCGCTCGGTTCCACCGAGATTGCAATGTAAACTCTCTGTTTCCCTTCCGTAACATTTCGGTCCCACCGAAAAGAGCGAATCGGTCCCACCGAGTTTACCTGACCAACTCTCTGGTTAGCTTATTTCCAAAATCGGCCTCACCGAGTTTGTGTAATCGGTCTCACCGAGATTACGTTATTCCCTAACCCTAACCACATCGGTCCTACCGAGTTGCATGTTGGTCCCACCGAAAATCCTAACGGTCACTAGATTTGCTGAATTGGTCCGACCGAGTTTATCAATTCGGTCCCACCGAGTTTGGCAAGTTGTGTGTAACGCTTAGATTTTGTGTGGAGGCTATATATACCCTCCACCTCCTCTTCATTCGTGGAGAGAGCCATCAGAACAAACCTACACTTCCAAGTCGCTGTTTCTGAGAAGGAACCACCTACTCATGTGTTGAGGCCAAGATATTCCATTCCTACCATATGAATCTTGATCTCTAGCCTTCCCCAAGTTGCTTTCCACTCAAATCTTCTTTCCACCAAATCCAAATCCTGTGAGAGAGAGTTGCGTGTTGGGGAGACTATCATTTGAAGCACAAGAGCAAGGAGTTCATCATCAACACACCATTTGTTACTTCTTGGAGAGTGGTGTCTCCTAGATTGGCTAGGTGTCACTTGGGAGCCTCCGACAAGATTGTGGAGTTGAACCAAGGAGTTTGTAAGGGCAAGGAGACCGCCTACTTCGTGAAGATCTACCGCTAGTGAGGCAAGTCCTTCGTGGGCGACGGCCATGGTGGGTGAGGGAGTCCTGGATTAGGGGGTGTCCGGATAGCCGGACTATAGCCTTTGTCCGGACTCCTGGACTATGAAGATACAAGATTGAAGACTTCGTCCCGTGTCCGGATGGGACTTTCCTTGGCGTGGAAGGCAAGCTTGGCGATACGGATATGTAGATCTCCTCCCATTGTAACCGACTTTGTGTAACCCTAGCCCTCTCCGGTCTCTATATAAACCGGAGGGTTTTAGTCCGTAGGACGAACAACAATAATACCGTAGGCTAGCTTCTAGGGTTTAGCCTCTCTGATCTCGTGGTAGATCTACTCTTGTACTACCCGTATCATCAATATTAATCAAGCAAGAGTAGGGTTTTACCTCCATCGAGAGGGCCCGAACCTGGGTAAAAACATCGTGTCCCTGGTCTCCTGTTACCATCCGCCTAGACGCACAGTTCGGGACCCCCTACGAGATCCGCCGGTTTAGACACCGACAGTGGTGCTTTCATTGAGAGTTCCTCTGTGCCGTCGCCATCAGGAAGGATGCCTCATCCCGTCTTTAAAGACGGCACTGTTGCTAAAGGAGCTTTGGCTATCGTCCAAACTCTCCGGCTAGGCGGTTTTCTTATGACCGCCTGTTCGACCGCCGCACCGATGATGACTTCTCGGGTCATCGAAAGCAATCTTCACGTCAACTCGGGACTCGCCGAGCAGTTAGATCCGACGGAGCTCTCTTCCTTAAACGAGCTCCTGGATCGCATTGCCGCCTCGGGAGTCGCCATGCATCACGATCAGATTGGGCCTAAATCCGATCCGAGAGAGATTAACTCTCCCTGTGTCACCCATCACGTTCTTTGTGGTGGAGGAACAATGCGGCGACCCTTCAACTATCTTAAGGACTAGCTATGTCTGGATTCCCGATCCCTCCAAGCCGGATACCCGCGGAGGGGAGGACGACACTCAAGACCTGAACTTAGAGTCGGGCAACGGGCTATATTCATTGGACAACAACCAAGAATCCAAGCTTCCGAGTTCGGAAACTCCTTGGCCCTTGAGCCTCAGATTGGGTGAGGTTTCGGATCTAATTCCACCCACCCACCCGAACATAGGCGATCTATCCAAAATTAGGCAAGAGCGCGAGGAAACAGTACATCATTATCGGGCGATTTCTCCCGGTTATGAACAGGATAAAGGACTGCCGCGAGGAAGACGCAATTTCATTCTTCTGCAATAATTGCATGGACAAGGGAATCCTCAACGCCATAGGTCGCCGTGAAATTACACGCTTTGCTGACTTGGCGTCCATAGTACGAAAGTACTGTGCGATGGAAAGCGCCTGGAAAACCGAAGTAAGATTTTGGGACAATCCGGCCCTGAATACAAACCCAGTCCGAAATAAAAGGGTGCATTATCACCAATCACCCGGGTTAAAGTACTGGAGGGATGGCTCAATAAAAGGGTGCATTATCAACAAAAAACCCCTACGGGGCATGGAACCGATACTGGAGGGATGGCTCAATGGACCCTGTAAAATTCATAGTACAAAGGGTGCCACACCAACTCATAGCCTTAGAGCATGTTGGATACTCTGGCAGGTGGCCAAAAGTGGCGAAGAGCTTCTAACCCCAGCATCCACAGAGCACCAGCCCAGAGATACCAGTACGGTATTAATAGTCTTCGAGACTTTCGCATCAAATAATATGCGAAAACGAACACTTCGCAGCCTTGCCGAAGTCTACCAAGTAGCAACAATAAATCCATGGAGTGACACGGCTATTACCTTTAATGCCAGTGATGAACCTAAATTCCGAACAGCCCGAGCACTAGCAGCATTGGTCCTCAGTCCAATAGTGGACGGCTTTCGCCTTACCAAGGTACTCATGGACGGTGGCAGCGGATTGAACCTCATTTATGAGGAAACCCTTCGAAAAATGGAAATAGACTGGAGCCGCATTGAGCGAAGCAGCACAACCTTTAGAGGAATAATACCCGGTCGAGAAGCATGCTGCAGGGAAAAATCACACCGGATGCGGTGTTCGCACACGGATAATTACACGTCCGAGGAGGTCACGTTCCAAGTGGCCCCGTTCAGCAGCGGATACCACGCTCTATTAGGGCGAGGGGCATTCACAATTTTTCAAGCTATACCCCATTACGGGTACATGAAGCTCAAAATGCCCGGGCCCAACGGAATCATCACTCTTGCTAGTGACCCGGACATAGCACTCCACGCCGAAAATAAGACAGCTGCACTGGCCCTTGAGGCACTATCCGAAGCCCTAGCGGCCGAGGAACCGACAAAGATCAAGCGCTCCACGGTGAACAGGGACGATGTGATACTCGATAAAAGATCCAAGTCCACCTCCTTTAAACCAGCGGATGCAATAGTCAAATTCCAAGTCCACCCAACGGACCCTACAAAAACGGCCTCCATCGGGACACAATTAAACCCTGATGTAGACGCCGCACTACAAGAATTCCTACGTGAAAATTGGGACATTTTTGCCTGGCACCCTTCAGACATGCCAGGAATCCCATGCCGGCTGGCCGAGTACAACCTAAACATCCTAAAAGGATTCAAGCCAGTCAAACAGGCTCTTCGGCGTTTCTGCGAACCTAAGAGACAAGCCATGGGAGAGGAGCTAGCCAAACTATTGGAGGCCGGATTCATCAGAGATATAAAACATCCGGACTAGCTAGCAAACCTAGTGATGGTACCAAAGAAGGACAAATCCTGGCGCCTATGCGTCGATTTCAAGGACCTCAACAAGGCTTGCCCAAAGGATCCCTTCCCCCTCCCCCGCATCGATCAAATTATCGACGCTACTGCAGGACATGATTCATTGTGTTTCCTCGATGCATACTCCGGCTACCATCAAATTAAGATGGCAGAGCCTGACCAAGCCATAACGGCATTTATCACCCCATACGGCCCATTCTGCTTCAACACAATGCCCTTCGGGCTCAAAAACGCCGGCGCAACATATCAGCGCATGATTCAGACATGTCTGGCAAACCAGATCAGCAAAACAGTGGAGGCATACGTAGATGATGTGGTCATCAAAACCAAGCATGTCGAAACTCTAGTAGACGACTTGAGGCTCACATTCGATAATCTCCGAACATATGACATCAAGCTTAACCCGGAAAAATGCGTTTTCGGCGTACCAGCCGGAAAGCTCTTGGGCTTCATTGTATCCGGTAGAGGAATTGAAGCAAACCCAGCCAAGATCCGAGCTCTGTCACAATTGGATATCCCAAAGGACCTCAAACAAATACAAAAATTGACTGGATGTGTGGCAGCTCTAAGCCGCTTTATCTCCCGTTTGGGAGAAAAGGCATTACCCCTTTATCGCCTCCTCCGGCGCACCGAACACTTTGAGTGGAAGGATGCCGCCACGGCCGGACTCGAAGAAATAAAAGCCATATTGGCAACAAACCCGGTTCTGGCCGCGCCCAACATGGGCGAACCAATGCTATTATACATCACGGCAACTCATCAAGTTGTAAGCGCGGTGCTCGTTGTCGAACGAGAAACGGACGGACACAAGTTCCCCCTTCAAAAACCAGTTTACAACGTGTCCACTGTCCTCACTCCATGCAAGTCACGGTATCCGCATTATCAAAAGATAGCGTACGCGGTGTTTATGGCATCCCGGAAGCTGCGACACTACTTTCAAGAGTGTTCGATAACAGTAGCCTCCGAAGTACCTCTTAACGACATTATAAACAACTGCGACGCGACGGGCCGGATTGCCAAATGGGCCATTGAACCCCTCCCGTTCGACATAACCTATAAGCCACGGTGAGCCATTAGTCGCAAGTTTTGGCCGACTTCGTCGATGAATGGACTGAAGCCAAACTCCCTAAAGAGTACGGCACATATTCCAACTGGATCATGCACTTCGACGGCTCCAAAATGTTGGCTGGCTGGGCGAAATTTGGCGTCGTTACGACATCCCCAACAGGAGATATAGTTCAATCGTAATCCAGATAATGTATACGGACTCCAACAACGCAGCGAATCTGAGGCCCTTCTACATGGTCTCCGGATGGCGGTATCCATGGGCATTCAACGCCTAGAGGTGCGCGATTCGAACCTCGCGATATCCCAAATAAATGGAGACTTTGATGCCAAGGATCCGAAAATGGCAGCTTATCGCAACGCCGTCCTAAAAATGTCAGCTCGGTTCAAGGGCTCGAATTTCACCATATAGCTCGGGAAAACAATCAGCAGCAGACGTCTTGGCACGCATTGGCTCAAAGCGTGATGCTGTCCCCCAATATCTTCTTAGAGGCTGTTCAAGCCATCCAGACACGGGAAGGGGAGTCCGGAAATAACAGTCCGGACCCAACAAAGACCGCCTCGACAATCGAACATTCTGACACAATTGGAGGCTCTGCCAATGAAGTAACATCTTCAGCCCATGTAATAATGGCAGTCATTGCCCCGTGGGCGGAACCATTCCTAGCCTACCTAACCAGGCAAGAACTTCCCGAGGACCAAAACGAGGCACGCTGCATAGTGCGGCGATCTAAAGCCTATAAAGTCCATGAGGGAGAGCTTTATAAAAAAAGCACCACCAGAGTCCTTCAAAGGTGTATCTCCGAAGAGGAAGGGCGGAATCTTCTGGCTGAAATTCATGCCGGACTCGGCGGGCACCACGCCGCAGCCCGGGCCCTTGTAAGCAAGGCCTTCCGTACATGATTTTATTGGCCGACGGCCCGGGCAGATGCTCGGGACTTAGTCCAACGATGTGTCCGTTGCCAGCTCTTTGCTAATCAAAGCACATGCCACCCACCTCCCTCCAAACTATACCCATCACCTGGCCCTTCGCGGTCTGGGGGCTTGACATGGTTGGACCCCTTAAAGGAGGAACCCACAAGCAAAAATACCTACTGGTCATGGTGGGTAAATTCACCAAATGGATAGAGGCCAAGCCTGTTAAGACGACCGAATCCGGATCGGTGATAGACTTCATATCAGGGGTCGTACACCGTTACGGCGTCCCCCATAGCATCATCACTGATAACAGCACGAACTTCACGGCCGACGAGGTCAAACTCTGGTGCAAAAACATGGGCATCAAGCTCGACTATGCTTCAGTCTATCACCCTCAAACTAACGGTCAAGTCGAGCGAACAAATGTTCTAATCACGAGCAGCATCAAACCCAGATTAGTGCGGTCCCTCAAGGAATCTAACACACACTGGGTAGAGGAGCTCGACTCCGTACTCTGGGGGCTGCGGACCATGCCGAATCGCACCACCGGATTCACACCATTCTTTATGGTATACGACGCAGAGGTAGTTCTGCCCGGTGAAATAATTCATGACTCACCTCGCGTGCGCATGTACGAAGAAAGAGAAGCCGAGCTCGATCGGTAGGACTGTTTGGACGCCTTGGAGGAGGAGCGTGACGTGACAAAAGCCCGTTCCGCATTCTATCAACAGCAGGCCCGAAGATATCAAAGCAAAGAAGTACGGGCCAAAACTTACAATGTTGGCGAGTTAGTTCTAGGCCTGCCGGACAAGCAAAAGGACAAACTCAAGCCCAAATGGGAAGGTCCTTTTATTACCGACCAAGTCCTGACCGGCGGAGCGTACCGTCTGCGAGATGCATCGGATAACCGACTCGAGCCGAACCCATGGAACGCAGCCCGTCTCCGAAGATTCTACGCCTAGCGCCGGATTCTGAGTTCGTCTCCTTTCTTTGTCTATTTTTTACACATTAGATGTCTTATATTTCTCTCCTTCTCCCTCCTTTTCTCTTACAGCCTTTAAAGGCTCGTCCGCGCATTGTTCGCACACACTTGACGCGCTATCTGTGCTCATTATACCTGGGGGCTTCTTTAACATAAGCTTATTTATACGGGCTTCATGCCCAACACATGTGTCACACTTCTGCATGTACCTTTTATTCACCATTATATGCATCGATATGACTTAAGTTTTGGCCAAGCTGGGTTGCCTGGCTCCAGTGCTTACCCCTACGTTCCCGATTGTTCGGCTAGGCGGTAAAGGGAGCACCTCTGCGATTGTTACTGCCGGGTCAGCCAGATGTGTACCTCAGACTGAGTGAAGCTGAAAGCTAGCGTTCTTAAGGGAATATCCGGTCGGTGAACTAAAAGATGATTTCTCACTTATTTATTTATCTGCCCCCAGATGCTTTTCTGCTTTTTTTGCAGTCCGGGCATGCACTTTAAGGCATGCCTCCCAGGGAAAGGAACCCTTAACGGAACTATTCTCCCTGGAAGATGTTTCTTACTAACCATGTAATATAACATAACTAGTTGGGCACTTATGCATTCAAGCACTAATGACCCCTACGCCTGGTCTCCACGCATGCCCCGGTTCTTACATAACCGCGAGGGTATTCAGACACACTCCAGACTATAGGGTCCCGAGGTTGAAGCAAAAAGGTCTGCCATGACAAACGATCTACAATCCGGCTAGAAGGCATTTTCACATGTCATCTTAAATTACATAGTCAATTTGACTGGGCATATTCCTCCTCAATACCATCTAATAGGCTGTCTAGTTTATAGTCCTGTTGGGAATATTTGGCGGCCAATTCTACTTGGCCGTACACTAAGCTCACAGGGATCTCCTTCCCATCGGGTCTGACATCGGCCATGTGGTTTGGGTCAGCCTTCCTGTACCGCGTCTTCACCATGGCCCAGGCCTCCCCGGCGCCTTGACGGCAGGCCGATATCTTCCATAATCGGAAGCGCCGTCGTGCTCCCTTAAGCCTCTCTGCAAGCTCTCCAAGGCCTTCGGGCAGGGAGACAGACGGCCACAAGGCCTAGGCGACGCCTTTCATCACCTGCCGAACTCGTTCATGCAGTTGTAAGAGCTCGGGAAGAAGGTCACCCGTAGAACCGGGCATTTCCTCTGCAGGACGACCTGCGAGCATAACTACAGATATAACTCTGTTAGTCGACTTCCTCGCCAAACTCTTTTTCAAAGTTCGTTTAAGCACTTACTAAAAATGTCGCGTCGAAGCCTTCGATTCTCCTTCACGGAGTCCGACAGCTGGGCACGAACATCCTTTGGTTCCTCGCCCAGCTGGGTGTTGGCATCTTGGAGATTATTCTTCTCCTGCCTCACCCTCGTAAGCACGCTCTCGCCGGCCTTTAACCAGCGCAAGAGTTATTGCTTGTCCGGATCCACTCCGGCGCCATCTGCAATGATATTGTCAGATTTACACACACGCCGCACTTCACAACATACTTATCTTTCGAAGCGTATATTACCAGAGGGGGTCTCCTTGGCCTCCCCTGCAGCGGCTAGTGCGGCCTCAAATTGGGCTTTGCACTCTTCCAGCTCCCGGGACAGTTGGGTATTATTTTTTGTAAGATCCTGCATAACAAATGATCCTTAAATCAGTTATTATAATTGTTTCAAGTCTCGGGGGCTACTGGTATATATAACCATCAAAATTTTCTCACCCGTATGTCTTTCACATACTGCTCCGTGGCTCTGGCTAGACCATTTTGAGCGGCACGGAGGTGCGCATCTCCCGAATTGAAGGCATCCAATGCCTCTTGGGAGAAACATGCGTCACAAAGAACTGTCCGGCGACGCCTGTGTTTCATGGCACTCTCCACCTCGGAATTGGTGGCAGGCAGCCTATCGGCATCCTCTGTCAGAGGAGCATCCGACGCATGCCTCGTGTTTGCCTCCGCTTCTGGACCTAGCTTTGGAGCCTGGTTGGTGGAGGCTCGATTGGCAACCTCTCCGGATATAGTCCGGCGAGCGCTCTTTTTCCTGAAGAGAGCATGAGCGTTAGTATGCCTTCCGGGAATAAAACCTGGGAATAAGATGGCACGCCATACCGTTCTTGGCGTCTCAATCCGGACCACACTTCTTTTCAACCTGCTGGGCCATGCCGCCCCTTGTTGGCTAGCCACCGCAGGCTCGGCCTTCCGCCTCAAGGGCTCCCCCTGCAAAACACTATTGGTATACAGTGATCAAAAATAAGTACGGATGGATAATTTTCAAGGTATTGGGACTTCAGTCTCAGTTACCTGTGAGGCTGGAAGTATTCTGGGGTAATCGGTTGTAATGGCGACCAAGGCATTGTCGATGCTCAGTTGGTAAAATACCCCATCGATCAGCTCCACAGATATGTCCGGATCCTCTTGCGAGTCCGGATCGAGGGACCGTTCCGGATCCTCAGGTTGTGGAGGAGGGTTGTTTATATCCTTCACGGCCCGGCGCAATTCCTGCGTCGAAATCACAAGATAAGGTACTTAACTATGGGAATATGGAACGGATGGGCAAAAAGAAGTGTCCGCTTACCTAGCTTGGAGGATTGTACATAGAAAATCCGTCCTGTGGATTGACACGGAGGAACTCCTCCTCTTCTCCCTTGTACAATGTGGACAAGGCCTTCGTCAGAGTAGCAACCGATCCCGGCCCCTTACGGCCGCAGCGGGTGGCATCATCCTCCCCGTTGAAATCCCACATGGGGTGGCCTCTATACTGAAGCGGCTGCACCCCCGCATAATGCATGTGGCCATGACCCCGATCATGGTCAGTCCGGAATGAGCTAACAACCTTATCCGGCTCATCGGTAAAGGGCGTCCTTGTCATTTTCCCTCGAGGGCTCCATGGACGCCTTGACTTAGGCGCTTCTTCAAGGGAGCATTCTTGAACTCGGGGAGGCCGATCCGAGCGAGGTCGGCGAAGGACATTTTCTATATAAAACCATTACGAAGGCCGGTCTTAGGACGCCTTCCTTGGGGTTCCGGATAGATATCCGGTCCGAGGATGCACCATAGTTCGGCTCCGCCCACTTGATATATCGACCCCTCCACGAGAACGGGGCACAAGGCGAACAGCTTCTTCCACGGCCTTGAAATGAGCCTCGATGCCCAAAAACAGCTCGCAAAGGGCTCTGAAGCCCGCAATATGCAAAATGGAGGCAGCGTAAGGTTGTGCAGCTGGAGGCCATAGAACTCAGGAGCCCCGGAGAAAGCGGATGAATTGGAAATCCGAGCCCTCTTATCAAATAAGGGACAAGGCATACCCGCTCTCCTTTGGAGGGATTGGGGACGCTCTCCTTTGCTTTCCGCCATTATAGGTGGCGAGTCCGGCTCGAACCGGGACCATGAAGGCTGGGGGAAGAAATCCCTTGGTTTGGAGCGTCACTAGCTCGCTGTGCGGGATGGAACATCTCTCCCAATCTCCAGGCTGAGGGCTGGGAGGGCGAGAGGAGGAGCTGCGTCAACTGGCCATGATGGAATGGATTTCTGTCGGATGCGCTCTGATGAACGCTCGCGAAGGGAAGATGGTGTGATTCGGATCTGAATCCTCGTCTCTTTTATAGGCAGCTCATTTGCAATGCTAGGGGGGTAAATGTAAAAACACCCTGGCTTTTTGCATTCGTTTGACACATGGAAGACGGCCATTATTGGGCGTGGAAGCCAAGGAGCACAATATTCACGAGAAGCCGGACACTATTCAACAGGTACACAGAATTTGGAGAAGAACCCGCCTTGCAATGCCGAAGAAAATCTGCGCGCGGACTCATCGTCATTGAAGCCCGGTTCGGGGCTACCGAGGAGTCTGGATTAGGGGTGTCCGGATAGCGGACTATAGCCTTTGGCGGACTCCTGGACTATGAATATACAAGATTGAAGACTTCGTCCCGTGTCCGGATGGGACTTTCCTTGGCGTGGAAGGCAAGCTTGGCGATACGGATATGTAGATCTCCTCCCATTGTAACCAACTCTGTGTAACCCTAGCCCTCTCCGGTCTCTATATAAACCGGAGGGTTTTAGTCCGTAGGACGAACAACAATCATACCGTAGGCTAGCTTCTAGGGTTTAGCCTCTCTGCTCTCGTGGTAGATCTACTCTTGTACTACCCATATCATCAATATTAATCAAGTAGGAGTAGGGTTTTACCTCCATCAAGAGGGCCCGAACCTGGGTAAAAACATCGTGTCCCTGGTCTCCTGTTACCATCCGCCTAGACGCACAGTTCGGGACCCCCTACCCGAGATCCGCCAGTTTTGACACTGACAGTGGGATAGACAAGGTTGCTTCTTCGTGGACCCTTCGTGGGTGGAGCCCTCCGTGGACTCGCGCAACCGTTACCCTTCGTGGGTTGAAGTCTCCATCAACGTGGATGTACGATAGCACCACCTATCGGAACCACGACAAAACATCCGTGTCTCCAATTGCGTCAATTCTCCAAACCCTTCCCTTTACATTCTTGCAAGTTGCATGCTTTACTTTCCGCTGCTCATATACTCTTTGCATGCTTGCTTGAATTGTGCTAAGATTGCTTGACTTGTGCTAAGATAGCTAAAATCTACCAAAGACTAAAATTGGGAAAAGGATAAGTTTTTATTTGGTTTAGTAGTCAAATCACCCCCCCCCCCCTCTAGACATACTTTCGATCCTACAAGTGGTATCAGAGCTTTGGTCTCCATTTTCTTTGATTTCCATAGCTTTTGGTGGTCATAGCCTTGGTTTCACAACCTAGGAGAGTATGGCGTCTAGTGAGGGAAATTATCACCGTAGAGGTCCTTACTTTGATGGTACTAATTTTGCTAGTTGGAAGCATAAGATGAAAATGCATATTCTTGGACATAGCCCCGCCGTTTGGGCTATTGTGTGTATTGGCTTGCAAGGTGAATTCTTTGATGGGAGAGAACTGAACCGTGAAGCTAGTGCGGAAGATTTGAAGATGCTGCAATACAACGCTCAAGCTTGTGATATCCTCTTCAACGGATTGTGCCCCGAAGAATTCAAAAAAATCAGCCGTCTTGAGAATGCAAAGGAAATTTGGGATACTTTGATTGATATGCACGAAGGTACCGACTCCGTCAAGGAATCCAAGTTGGATGTGCTCCAAAGTCAACTTGACAAGTTCAAAATGAAGGATGGTGAAGGTGTCGCTGAAATGTACTCTAGGCTTGCTCTTATCACAAATGAGATTGCCGGCTTAGGAAGTGAAGAGATGACCGACAAATTCATCATCAAGAAGATCCTAAGAGCCTTGGATGGAAAATATGATACTGTGTGCACATTGATCCAAATGATTCCCAATTACAAAGATCTCAAGACAACAGAAGTCATTGGAAGAATTGTTGCTCATGAGATGTCACTCAAGGATAAGGAGGAACTTCACAACAAGTCAAGTGGTGCTTACAAAGCCTCATGTGAAGCCCCCACATCATCAAGTGAGAAACAAACCTTCAATGAAGAATTGAGCTTAATGGTGAAGAACTTCAACAAGTTCTACAAGAGTAGAAGCCAAGAGAGAAGCTCCAAGTCAAGGTCCTACAATGACAAAAGATCTTCTAGTAGAGAGCGTAATTGCTACAATTGTGGAAGACCCGGACACTATTCCAATGAGTGTACGACACCCTACAAAAGAAGAGAAGATTCTCCAAAAATAAGAAGTAGAAGAGAAGAATCACCACCAAGAGAGAGAAGGAGTAGAGATGATCGTTATGAACAAAGACCCTCACGGAGAAGCAAGGATTCGGAAAGGTAGGACAAGTCATCAAGGAGCTACACAAAACGAAGACATCCAGCTCATGTTGGTGAATGGGTATCCGGCTCCGACTCCGACAATCACTCTGAGAGAAGCTATCACTCCGACTCTGAATATACTCAAGATGAAGGTGTTGCCGATATAGCACTCGTGTCAACCAACTCCTACAACATATTTGATTCACCAAATGAAGGAATTGGAAGATGCTTCATGGCCAAAGGTCCAAAGGTAACACACCCCGAGTATGTTGATTTCAATAGTGATGAAGATGACTTGCTAGGTGATGATGATTTACTTGTTGACAACTCTAGTGATGAATACTATGATGAAACGTCATTTAATCATGCTAATCAACATAAAATGAATGACAATGATAAGGAGAAGATTGAGCTTCTAACTAAAGAACTAAACACTCTTAAGTTAGCTCATGAAACTATCTTAGAAGATCATCGAGAACTTTTAAGGACTCATGAGAAGTTACGCTTTGAGAAGCTCAATCTTGAGCAAGAGCATGAGTTCTTAAAGGCAATCAATGATGATCTTGTAAGAAAAGTTCTTCTTACATTGCCAAGCGTTTACTCTTATCTACTTACATGCCTCAAGTCAAGTCTAATAACAAGAACAAGAAGGATTCTTCCTCTAGTAGTAACAATAATCATGCTAAATCAAATGTTGTTGCTTCTAGTAGTTCTCTTGATTCCACTAATGATTATCTTAGCCAAGTTACACTTGAGCAAGAAAATAGCTTATTGAAGGGAATTATAGAGAAAGGTGTTTACAAGAGCCTTGCCGGGAGTAAGCAATTTGAGGAAATTGTACGCAAGCAAGGAAGGCACCGAAAGAATCAAGGAGTTGGTTTTGAACGGAAGTTCAATGCCAATGGAGTTGAGTGGGAAGAAGATCAATATCCCAAGACGAAGTTTGTTCCTCAACAAGAGAAGTATGACCCTACTTCTTTCAAAGGGACACAAGCTCAAGATGATCTTCCACCACAAGACCACAAGCAAAAAGGCAAGGACAAGCTTCAAGAGGAGATTGATGCATTTGAAGAAGCTCCTAAGGCCTTGGTCAAGTGGATTCCCAAGACTACATCAAGTTCTACTTCCTCAAGTACGACTACAACTCCAAGGATTCCCATCAAGATGATGTGGATCCCGAAGAAGAAGAACTAGAGAGTTCTTGAGGGTGACTCTGCCAACATATTTCACTCATATTACTTTGGCAACAACGAGTGCAATCAACGTCCACATCTTGCACTAGTTCAAGGAGTCACAAACCCTCCTGTTGGTAAGACAAGGGACAAGGTAACCTAATGCTTTCATAGACATCATCTTATGTGTGCATCACTCTATGTCTATGGATATCCTTGTTTGTTCCTTGTGGAACTAACCCGTGTAGGTATCGAAAGTGCAACTCACTCCAAAAGGATTGCTCCAAATGATCTTCATCAACATTGAGCATCCACATCTTCAATACCTACATGAAGTCATCATCGACAAAACCCAAGGTTAGTTCATCCCTCTAAGGGGAATCTCACATCTAGGGAGCTTTACTCTAAAGAATTGAGCTAAAGCAACTCTAATGGTGTGAACACATCAATGCATTATGTAAAAGTGGTAACCCCACTTGAGCTTAAACGATGAGTATGACCTATGATCAAATGTTCTCATTTGACTCCTAAGTCAATATACTCATATATAGATGAGCTAGTCATCGCCAATTGCTTGATAGATGCTAGAATTGGTTGTGCATGCTTTGCCACATATTTCATTTGCTATTTTATTGTGTGAGCATGTTGGTTGCATATTTTACTCATTCGAGGACATCCACTTGTTGTTTTGATTGATTGGTTTCTTTTCTTTGGCCAAGTGGATGGACAAGAATGCCTAAGAACCTTCTCTAGCTATCTATGCTCTTCTCGTCTCAAACTCTATTCATGCTACATCACAAAATTTGATCAAGTCGATTCGAACCACTGTGTGAGGAGCACTTGGAGTCCCCGATTCGTCATAGACTTAAACTTCCAAAACTTCTTTGTGTGTATCGGTCTGACCGATTCCTCCATTTCGGTCATACCGAGATCACTAAGTCGATCTAGTTTTCAATCTCGGTGCAACCGATTTGAACTTTTCAGTCACACCGAGTTGCTGTAACTATCAACAGTTATGCATCTCGGTGCCACCGAGTTGTTCCACTCGGTCACACCGACAGGGTCGGGCTATATATACTCACGGGCAAAAATTTGGAAACTTCCTCCAAACTCCTTCGCCCGCGCATAGCTCGCTCTGCCTCCAAGGTCTTCGGATCGACCTCCTTGTCGCCAGCCGCCTCCAGTCGCTGGTCTCCGCCGCTGTCAACGGAATTCAACCCCGCCGTTGCCGCCGTAGCGAGTTCACCGCCGAACTAGGGTATGGACTCGATCACCGTGCTATCCCCGTCCGATTCCTAGCACATTGTGTTCATCATGATTCTTGCCACGATTGAAACTATTCTATCTAGTCAAAACACTCCGTAGATTAGAGATAAATTGAAAATTTAGGGTTAGGTTCCCGCCGAAACCATCTCGAACCCACCGAGTTGCAGAACTCGGTTCCACCGATTCGGCAAAGGCCATTGCACATGTGGTACTCGGTCTGACCGAGAATTGCAAATCGGTGTGACCGAGTTCAGGACTTTGTGAAACCCTAGCAGTCTCGGTGCCACCGAACTGTGACTCGGTCTGACCGAGTTCACTAGTTTAGGTTCCTAAAGCTGCTTCGGTATCACCGAGTTTACAAATCGGTTGATCCGAAATGCTTTCTATGGAAAACTAAAACTAAGTTTTTGACTCATTCTTTTGCAAAAACCACTGTATTTTGTGATGCTCATCCACTCTATCTCATCTATATCTATTCACAGGGTCTGCAGTCAGTGTTTGCAATATGTCTAATCAGAGTGACAGCCAGAACAAGTCAGAGGAGCAGATTCAGATGAGTGAGGGCACTAGTCCCTCTAGCAGCTTAGATGAGGGTAGCAGAAGCACTCCCAGCAACTTACCCAAAGCAGCCACCAGGACAAGGAAGAAGAGAACCTCAGAATCTGAGGATGAAGACTATGTGGCTGTAGAGGATGAGGCCATTTCCAAGAAAAAGGTGCTCAAGAAGGAATATAGCTCAGCTGCAGCAGTTAAGCCAGGTCTGAAGACCAAAAGGCCAGCAGGAAGACAACCCATGTCTAAAGCCAGAGCCTCCACTCAAGCATCTTTGGAATCTGAACCCAAAGAGGCTGTTCTAGAAGGGAAGAAGAGAAAGGAAAGGGTCAAGAAGACCATGGCCAGAGTTATTGGAAAGCCTTCCATGATGGAAGAGGAGGAAGAAGAAGAGGTTGCTGCACCAGCACCAAAGGCTCAGAAGCTTATGGGTGATGCTATTAGGTCAGGGGCTGCATCATCAAAGCCCAAAGAAGCACTCAAAGATGTCTCCAAACCAAATATTGCACCAAAGAGGAATACCAGAAACATATCTGCTGCTGAGAAGAACAAGGCCCCAAAGGTTCTAGGACACATCCTTGAAGAAGAAGAAGATGAAGAGCATATCATGAGAAAGTTGAAGCCAAAGATTCCAGACCACAATGATGCTCATCCTGTGGCTGAGAACATGAAGATCAGGAGAGACTCAGGATTGAGGCTATGGAGAGAGTCAGACCCATATGCCACCAAAAGGAAGACTGTTGTTGATTACAGGTTCCACACAAAGGAACAGCAGGACTTCTATGAGACAATCTTGTTGGACAAGAAGCCTATAGTGTGTGACATGATGTGGGTCGACTGGACCTACATAAAGGAGAATGAGGAACACTATCCTGGTGTGTATGACAGTTTAAAGGTGCTTGTGGAGTTGCAGACTTTGTTGGGCGAAGCTCACAAAGTGGAATGAGGAGCTCATAATGCAATTCTACTCCACGCACACTTCTATCCAGATGGCAAGATAGTATGGATGTGCGAAGGTACAAGGTACCAATCAACTATTGAGGAATGGGCCAATCTGATCAATGCACCTAAGGAGGAAGAGGATGACTTGGATGTCTATGCCAAGAAAAAGATGGATCACAACTCTATGGCACGTATGTACAAAGAGATTCCTGAAGCAGATCTTGAGACTCACCAGTTTGGATCAGTGAAACACTTGCTGTCAGGACTGCCTACAATCAATTGGATCCTCAGGCACACTCTCTTGCCCAAGTCTGGTGATCACAGAATGATCAGAGGCCATGCAATAAACCTGCTACACATATTTGATGCGCCACAGAAGTTCAAGGTCATGAGCCTTATAGTTGAGACTATCAAGAGGACAGCAGCTGACCAGAAAAGAAGTTGTGGATATGCCCCACAGATCCAGGAGCTGATTAACTCCAAGATGGGCATGGGCACATACCTGTTGGATAAGGAGCACATGCCTATCTATCCAGACTTTGAGGACAACCAAGTGGTTATGGATGAGGATGAACCATCTTCAGTGCAAGCACAAGCTAAAAAGGAGAAGGCAAGGGCAGAGAAGGCTGCCAAGTGCCAACAATTGAAGAGGCATCTCAGTACCTTCTGAAGAGCAAACAAGATCAACTTGGCTAGTTGATTGCATCCACTTTGAGGATTGAGAAGGGGCTGGCCACCTTGACTCAAAACCAGGAGAGCTTGGAGAGGATCATGGAGCAGAAGTTCTATGACATGGATATAAAGGTAATCGAGATCCGATCTGTTGTTGAGCAGCTTCAGGATGATATGCAGGAGAGGAAGGGCAAGACAACCACAGATGCATTTGCGGAGTGCCTAGAGCTCACAGGATCAGCTACAGTGCGATGTGAGACACGAGCCACTTCATCTGCACCAGCTACAGCTTCTGTGCCACCAGCTCCAGCACCTACACCTCCAGCTCCATCTACATCAACTGATGCTTTCGTCCTTGGGGTTCTGTCTACACCACCACCTGAAGATCAAGCCTGAGAGTCGATTTAGTGCGATGCATTTTCTATGAACTTTTTGGTAACTTGTTGCCAAAGGGGGAGAAAAATGTATAGATCATAGGCTTCGAGAGAGAGTGTTGCTTTTTGTTCTCTCCTGCTTTGGTGGTTGAACTTTATTTGCTTGTTTGAGATACATTATGTCTGTGTAATACCTGGATGATCATGTGTTTGATCATATGCTACATTTATGCTTGTTGGAAGACATTATCCTTTTTATCTCTATATGATCTTTCACTTTGCTTGGTGATGAGTGCATGTATTCAATCATTATCATTTTGAGCGCTCCACCAAGATGTATGTGACATGGTGTAGGATCTTGAGAAGAGGTGTCTAGAGGGGGGTGATTAGACACTAAGTACCAAAGTTGCAGTTTTTAACATTATTAAGGTTTAAGTGGAGTTTAGGCACAAGTTTAACTTTTTCAATACATAACAAGCAAGCATGCAAAGAGTATATGAGCAGTGGAAAGTAAAGCATGCAACTTGCAAGAAAGTAAAGGGAAGGGTTTGGAGGATTCAAACGCAATTGGAGACACGGATGTTTTTGTCGTGGTTCCGATAGGTGGTGCTATCGTACATCCACGTTGATGGAGACTTCAACCCACGAAGCGTAACGGTTGCACGAGTCCACGGAGGGCTCCACCCACGAAGGGTACACGAAGAAGCAACCTTGTCTATCCCACCATGGCTGTCGCCCACGAAGGACTTGCCTCACTAGCGGTAGATCTTCACGAAGTAGGCGATCTCCTTGCCCTTACAAACTCCTTGGTTCAACTCCACAATCTTGTCGGAGGCTCCCAAGTGACACCTAGCCAATCTAGGAGACACCACTCTCCAAGAAGTAACAAATGGTGTGTTGATGATAAACTCCTTGCTCTTGTGCTTCAAATGATAGTCTCCCCAACACTCAACTCTCTCTCATAGGATTTGGATCTGGTGGAAAGAGGGTTTGAGTGGAAAGCAACAGGGAAGGCTAGAGGTCAAGATTCATATGGTAGGAATGGAATATCTTGGCCTCAACACATGAGTAGGTAGTTCTTTCTCAGAAATGGTAAGTTGGAAGTGTAGGTTCAGTCTGATGGCTCTCTCCACGAATGAAGAGGAGGTGGAGGGGTATATATAGCCTCCACACAAAATCTAACCGTTACACACAATTTGCCAAACTAGGTGGGACCGAATTGAGAAACTTGGTCGGACCGATTCAGCAAATCTAGTGACCGCTAGGATTTTCGGTGGGACCGAAAATGCAACTCGGTAGGACCGATATGGTTAGGGTTAGGGCATAACGTGATCTCGGTGAGACCGTTACACAAACTCGGTGAGACCGATTTTGGTAATTAGCTAACCAGAGAGTTGGTCAGGAGAACTCGGTTGGACCGATTACTCAAACTCGGTGGGACCGATTTTGATAATGAGTCAACCAGAAAGTTTGCATTGTAATCTCGGTAGTACCGATTGCTCAAACTCGGTGAGACCGATTTTGATAATGGACATACGGAGAGATTACAATCCCATCTCGATGAGACCGAGATCCCTATCGGTGAGACTGATTTGCCTAGGGTTTGTGGCGAGCTAAGACATCCAAACTCGGTGGCGCGGATAGGAAGAACCGGTGGGGCTGAGTTTGACTTTAGGTTTTAGGACATATGTGTGGAAGTGGGAAAGTAGTTGAGGGTATTTGGAGCATATCACTAAGCACTTGAAGCAAGAGGCTCATTAAGCAACACCTCATCCCTCCTTGATAGTATTGGCTTTTCCTATAGACTCAATGTGATCTTGGATCACTAAAATGTAAAATGAAGAGTCTTGAGATTGAAGCTTGAGCCAATCCTTTGTCCTTAGCATCTTGAAGGAGTTCCCACATCCTTTAGTCCATGCCACTCCATTGTTGAACTTATCTGAAACATACTAGATAAAAGTGTTAGTCCAACAAGAGATATGTTGACATTAATTACCAAAACCACCTAGGGAGCACTTGTGCTTTCAATCTCCCCCTTTTTGGTAATTGATGACAACATACATCAAATCTTTAGATAAACATATAAAGAATAGCAAGTAAAGCTTTGGAAAGACATGTAACAGGCATAGGCTCCCCCTACATGTATGCAATCATGTGAATATGGAATATAGAAGCATGTGATAGCATAACCATGATAGATCAGGCAATGTGTTACATGTATCTTGGCCATATGCATTAGAGCAAAGAATATTAAATAAAATACCTTCATGCCCATGAGTCCTTGCAAACAGTATGTACATCAGCAAGAATTCCTCATACACATGATTGTGATGCATATACTTACTGAGGGAGTCCCGGACTAGGGGGTGTCCGGATAGCCGGACTATCGTCACGGCCGGACTCCAAGACTATGAAGATACAAGATTGAAGACTTCGTCCCGTGTCCGGATGGGACTTTCCTTGGCGTGGAAGGCAAGCTTGGCGTCTGGATATGTAGATCTCCTACCATTGTAACCGACTCTGTGTAACCCTAACCTATTCGGTGTCTATATAAACCGGAGGGTTTTAGTCCGTAGAGGATGAACAACAATCATACCATAGGCTAGCTTCTAGGGTTTAGCCTCCTTGATCTCGTGGTAGATCTACTCTTGTACTACCCATATCATCAATATTAATCAAGCGTGAGTAGGGTATTACCTCCATCGAGAGGGCCCGAACCTGGGTAAAAACATCGTGTCCCTTGTCTCCTGTTACCATCCGCCTAGACGCACAGCTTTGGGACCCCCTACCGAGATCCGCCGGTTTTGACACCGACATTGGTGCTTTCATTGAGAGTTCCTCTGTGTCGTCACCGATAGGCCCGATGGCTCCTACGATCATCAACAACGACGCGGTCCAGGGTGAGACTTTTCTCCCCGGACAGATCTCCGTGTTCGGCGGCTTTGCACTGCGGGCCAATTCGCTTAGCCATCTGGAGCAGATCGAAAGCTACGCCCCTGGCCATCAGGTGAGATTTGGAAGTTTAAACTATACGGCTGATATCCGCAGAGACTTGATCTTCGACGGATTCGAGCCGCAGCCAAGCGCGCCGCACTGTCTCGATGGGCATGATCTAGCTCTGCAGCGAGCGATTGCCACGGAGGCCGCACCAAAGCATCCGCTCCGACCCTTAATCCGGAGTCGGATTCCCGATCAAGGACGCAGTGGTTGGACACCGCCTTGGGGCTACAATCTCTCTGGCGATTGAGCTGAACTCCATCCCTGTCGCTTTGCGAAGACCTCGACTCCGGTCTTGGACTCCTCTCCGGACTCCGAACCCTCCGCGCCCGCCAATCGAATCCAATTGGGCGTCGGTCATGGAGTTCACTGCCGCGGACATCTTTCAGCACTCGCCCTTTGGCGACATCCTGAATTCACTAAAGTCTCTCTCTTTATCCGAAGAGTCCTGCTCGGACTACGGACAGGAAGGTTGGGATGCGGACGACGAAGAAATTCAACACCCACCCACCACCCACTTTGTAGCCACTGTCGATGATTTAACCGACATGCTAGACTACGACTGCGAAGACATCGACGGTATGGACGACGATGCCGGAGACGAACAAGACCCAGAGCCTACAGGGCACTGGAAGGCCACCTCATCATATGACATATATATGGTGGACATCCCAAAAGATGGGAACGGCGATGGAACAACGGAGGATGACCCCTCCAAGAAACAGCCGAAGCGCCGACGTCAGCGGCGCCGCTCTAAATCCCGCCACAATAAAAACGGTGATTCCGGCACGGGAGATAATAACACCCCGGACAATGCCGAAGAGAACCCCCTCCAGCAGGACTCAGCGCAGGAGGGGGGAGAAGCAAGCCCGCACGACAGTGCGGCAGAAAAAGAGGTTGAGGACGATAATTATGCGCCTCCCTCCAAAGATGAGGCAAGCCTTGACGACGACGAGTTTGTCGTGCCTGAGGATCCCGCCGAACAGGAGCGTTTCAAACGCAGGCTTATAGCCACGGCAAGCAGCCTCAAGAAAAAGCAGCAACAGCTTAGAGCTGATCAAGACCTGCTAGCTGACAGATGGACTGAAGTCTTTGCAGCCGAAGAGTATGAACTCGAACGCCCCTCCAAAAGCTACCCCAAACGCAGGTCATTGCCTCGACTAGAGGAGGAAGCATCCAAGTCACCAGTGCACGACATGGCAGACCGGCCACCCCGTGGCCGCGATAGAGAGGCCTCTAGACCCTCCGCTCAAGCCACACCCCGACGCCGCTCAAAAAGTACCAAGGCACGGGAAAACGCGTCGGACTTGCGAGATATATTGGAGGATAAGGCAAAACATACAAGGTCGATCTATGGATCGCGTGGGCGCCCAGCAATGCGGGATGATTACCGTCGCACCGGATATAGCAAAACCGGTCGGGCCGAACACAGTAGACAAAACTCATATGAGCTACGTCGTGATATAGCCCAATACAGAGGCGCCGCACACCCACTATGCTTCACAGATGAAGTAATGGATCATCAAATCCCCGAGGGCTTCAAGCCCGTAAACATAGAATCATACGATGGTACCCACAGATCCCATGATGCGGATCGAGGATTATCTCCTCCATATCCACATGGCCCATGGTGATGATCTACATGCCATCAAATACCTCCCACTCAAGCTTAAAGGACCAGCTCGACCTTTGGCTCAATAGCTTACCGAGAATCAATTGGTTGTTGGGAGGACACGGAAGCCGCATTCCTTGATAACTTCCAGGCACATATGTGCGACCACCGACGCCGATGACCTTAGCCACATAATTCAGCAGCGGAAGAATCGCCGACAATTCTGGACTCGGTTCCTAACAAAGAAAAATCAAATCGTTGACTGTCCGGATGCAGAGGCCCTTGCAGCCTTCAAACATAACATCTGCGGCGAGTGGCTTGCCCGGCACCTAGGATAGGAAAAGCCGAAATCGATGGCAGCCCTCACAACCCTCATGGCTCACTTTTGTGCGGGAGAGGACAGCTGGCTAGCTCGAAGCAACAACTTGGCCAAACATCCTGATAGTCCGGATACCAAGGACAGCAATGGCGTCAGCGTCGCAATAAGAACAAGCGCCGCATTAACGGGCGATAATATCGAAGATACGGCCGTCAATGCCGGATTCAGAGGCTCTAAACCCGGTCGTGGAAGAAGCCATTCAAAAGAAATACCCAAAGGTTCGGCCCAACTTGGACCGCATACTCGATCGCTTGTGCCAAATACATGGCACCCCGAAAACCAGCCAATCACACCAACAGGGATTGTTGGGTGTTCAAGCAATCGTGCAAGTTAAGTGCGAACTCAATGACAAGGGGCTGCATAAGCGACGACGAGGAAGAGCCCGGCCGTGAACAATAGAGGACAGAAGGTTTTCCCACACAAGTGCGGACGGTGAACATGATATACGCAACCCACATACCCAAAAGGGAGCGGAAGCGTGCACTAAGGGACGTATATGCGATGAGGCCAGTCGCCCCAAAGTTCAACCCATGGTCTTCCTGCCCGATCACCTTCGATCGAAGGGACCACCCCACTAGCATCCGTCACGGCGGCTTCGCCGCATTGGTTCTTGACCCAATTATTGACGGATTTCACCTCACTAGAGTCCTGATGGACGGCGGCAGCAGCCTGAACCTGCTTTATCAGGACACAGTGCGCAAAATGGGCATAGACCCCTCAAGGATTAAACCTACAAAGACGACCTTTAAAGGCGTCATACTTGAGTGTAGAGGCCAATTGTACAGGCTCACCACACTCAAAGTGGTCTTCGGATCTCCGGATAACTTCGAAGCGAAGAGTTAATCTTCGACATCGTCCCATTCATGGCGGCTATCATGCATCGCTTTCGGACGAACCGCATTTGCAAAGTTCAATGCGGTGCCGCACTCACGCATACCTCAAGCTCAAGATGCCAGGCCCTCGAGGAGTAATCACGGTCAATGGAAACATCGAACGCTCTCCGAACGGAGGAGCATCTGGCAACCCTCATGGCGGAGGTGCAAAGCAGCCTCTCACGACAATTCTCGAGTCCGGCCACTAAGCGTCCGGACACCGCCGAGCGCGCCGAGTAACTCCGCAACAAGACCACGGCACGATTCAAACACGAGTAGCAATCCGCCCCAACCCAGCCCTCGCGAAATTACGAAGGTAGTATTACGCGTACATAATTACGCCCTGGAGATACCATGGGCATATGGGGAGGGGCAAGACAACGGCACGCCAAGAATGCGGCTCGACCGCACCAGGGGCTCCCATTTGTGTCACTTCTTTTTTCTTTTTTCTTTTTCTTCCTTTTTTTTACTTTTAGGACTCTGTCTTTGAGAAGTCCTGTCCGGCACTCGAATCGCCGAACTCACGATGCAACAGCCAGGGAAGCGGAAAGCCACGACGAGTGTTCAGGTGGTCTCTATTACGAGCATTATACCTGTTTTACATATCATCCAGCAGCTTACCCCTGGAGGGGGACATGTCAGATAGTCCCATCCCTTGCTTATCGCACTATTTGTATCGTTCTGCTTCCATTGCAGTACCTTTTTGAATAAAACAGTACACAGCTTTTGCTTATTATTGCTCTACTTCCTTTTTATATACATGTGTTCATTTCATGACATGTTGCAACCGTACACTTTGGTACGGCCAATACACCAGGGGCTTAAGTATCGCAAAATTATGGTGTGAGAAGTCCGAACACTTTCACAAGTGCGGCACCCCGAACTTATAGCATTATATGAATTGGCTCTGAATCATGTCTTGGGTCAATAGTTGGGTTTGCCCGGATCCCGTGTTTTGGTACCTTACGTTCCGCTATATCGGCTAAGGTAGCACCGGGAGAACCACTGCGATTGTGCCCCAGTTATGCTGGGTCGAGCACCTCAGTGGAGAAAGCCAAAACTGACCGTCATGATAGGGCGAGAGCCGGTCGCTGTTCGAGAGGTTTTTTCGGGTTCCTAAAGACTTATGCCGCTTAGAGCGAGGAATCGGAATTATCCGGCCAAGGCGTGGATAGTGCCCCGAACTCGGTCTTCCGAATACTAGGGGCTTCGCCGAAATTTAAAATTATAGAATTCTATGGCTAAGTGAGAGTGTTCAAGCATTATAAGTCTGGTTGCCTTGTTCGTTGTGTTGAGCGCCTCCTAGATGGAGCCAAGAATGGGAACAAGAGTGCTCAAGTTTATCCCGAACACCCCAAAGACTCGTGGCATGGGGGCTGAAGCCAACGACTTACCATCTCTCAAACTTGATAAATGGCCGCCTGAAGGTAATATTTTAAATTAATAAGCGTTGCTTAGCGCATATGAACAAGTTTCCAGCAGATGGGATAACAAATGCGAGTTTATTCAAAAATTACATCTCTAGAGCACTCATCCGCTATTCAAGGGCACCCTTCAGAGGCCCTCATAGTACATTTGGGCGTGCGATGCTCATGGCCCTTCGGTGGCCCATCCGTCACAAGCCTCTCCGCATCCAGCTTGCCCAAAGTGCACTTTAGCATGGGCAAGGGCCCGACGGACACCTTCAATACAGACGGAGCGCTTGATGACTTCAAGCCGGCGGACGGGCATCCACCGGCCGCTGCACCAAGCCAAAGTAGCTCCGGGCATGGGCTCCAATGGCCACAGCCGCTTATAAGGCCCTTCATGGCCTGTTCGGCGACCTTATGGAGCTCGACCAGCTGCTTCAGCTGGTCGCTCAGGCACCGGATGGTCAGCCTCAAAGATATCGAGACCAGAACACCTTCTCCGTGGAGCTCCCCTCACAGGTGCGGTAGAATGCGGCGTCACGACGCACCACGGGCAAATCTGCGAATGCTCCCGGAGAGCTTGAATCCGGGTAAGTAATAGGTAATTCACTTTCACATGCTTGCTTTGCATAAAGAATGCCTTACCCGCCGCTATCTTCTTTAAAGACTCAATTTCTTGGAGGGCTTTTTGGGCCTCGGCCTTAGCAGCTTTGGCACTCTCAAGAGCCGAGGTGAGCTCGGACTCTCGAGTCTTCGAGTCACGCTCCAAACTCTCGTGTTTTTCCACGAGAGCTTGGAGCTCTTGCCGTACCTTGGCCAGCTGCGCCTCCCCCTTCTCTCGCTCGGTACGTTCAAGGCCGCTTTGTTTTCGAGCCACGGACATCGCCTTCCTTCAGGTCACCACCTCGTTAAGTGGCCCATGCACGTACTCCAAGTTATTCCTGTTATTTTTGCAACCAAAGCCTTTTCTATAAGGTATTTCTTTAATAAGGTATTACTTACCTTCCTTGTCCTCGAGCTCCTTCTTGGCTTGTCCGAGCTCGTTCTCGGACCGCTTCGAGGTTACGCTTCAATGAATTGACCTCCAGCGATCGATGCGGTAGAGGTCAGCAGCGCAGCCTGCATTCCCATATTGACATACTTATGTTAGACTCCTGCGTATATCTTTTTAGATCCTTAGTTCGGTTTTTCTTTCCGAACACCGAACTAAGCATCAGGGGCTACTGTCTATGCGGTTATATTTTTTACATATTCTAAAACTTACCTCAAAGCCTGTTAGAAGGCTGGTACAGTGCTTCAGTCACCGCTCTTGGCGGATCGAATTGTCCGGATCACCGCACTCATAACAGTGCGGTGTTCCTCCTTGATGGAAGCGTTGTTAAGCGCCTCCTGTAAGCTATCCGGTGCCTCCGGTTGGACGGAGGACACCGGCGTCTTACCCTTCTTGCGAAGGATCCGCTGGCCGGACTTCGGAACCGCTGATGGTTCCGGCATGGAGTCCGGACGAGGGTCGGGCTTAGAGCCCCTGGGGATCTTACCCCCCGCGCGCCTGGAGTTCGGGAGGTCGCCTTGTGGCACCCCCTGTGATACCTCCTCTTGACCAAGCCCCCCTTGGGGCCCCGCCGCAGCGTCGCCCGCAGCATGAGGCGAGGAGGCGGTCGGAAGCGAGGTAATCTCCATTTCTGACTAGCCCAGGGACCCGCTCGATGAATCGGCGAACTCGCCCTTGGGCGGGCTGCACGGTTGTTCAACATTAGAGAACACTCTGCAATAATAAAAAACCATGGGTATCCGGACACTTACGATCTCGCCAGGGGCTTGGCCCTTGTAGGCCAGTCCTCCTCGTCGTCGTCGACGTTGGTGGAGAAGTCCGGAGGAAGGGTTCTTCCCTTCTTGGACCCTCCAGCCTCCCCAGTTGGGGCGGCCTTCCTTTTCTCCTCTTCACTGGGAGGAGCTTCTTCTTCTTCTTCCTCCTCATCTTCGTGAGAAGATTCCGCTTGAATCTGACAAGACTGGCGTCGGAGCTCCTTGAGTTCCCGTGGCCTCCTTCTTAGCCTTCTTCTCCGGCACCACATGGGGTGCCGGAGCCAAGAGCCCCGTCAATCGGACGTCCGCTGGGTCTTACGGCAAAGGAGCCGACAGTTAATCTGTCTGGGCGTCTTCACCGATCTGTCAAAAAATTAGGGAGTTTTAGATCCCATGTAGAGTCAATCTATGAAAAAAGAGTCTCGTAAAGGGTAAAATAACTTACCTCGCCGGCTGGACGCTGCGAGTTGTATCCGCGATCTTTGGTAGCGGATGCTGGGGCTTCGGCGCCCTTGAACAGCACCTTCCAGGCATCTTCGTACGTAGTGTCGAAGAGCCGGCTCAAGGTTTGGTGCTGTGCCGGATCGAACTCCCACAAGTTAAAGGCCCGTTGTTGGCATGGGAGAATCCGGCGGATGAGCATCACCTGGATTACGTCGACAAGCCTAAGATTCTTGGCCACCAGGTTTCGGATGCATGTTTGAAGTCCGGATGTCTCGTCCGAATTCCCCCACGTCAGGCCCGTCTCTTTCCATGACGAGAACCGTGTGGGGAAGCCAGATCTGAATTCGGGGGCCGCCACCCATTTGGTGTTGCGGGGCTCGGTGATGTAGAACCACCCCGATTGCCACCCCTTTATTGTCTCCACGAAGGCGCCTTTGAGCCATGGGACTTTGGCCATCTTGCCAACCATGGCGCCTCAAGACTGCTTGACGGCCGCCCACTACCTTCGGCCGGACGTTGAAGATCTTCAGCCATAAGCCGAAGTGGGGCTGGATGCAGAGGAAAGCCTCGCACACGACGATAAACGCCGAGATGTTGAGGATGAAATTCGGGGCCAGGTCGTGGAAGTACAGGCCGTAGTAGAACATGAGCCCCCGGACAAATGGGTGAAGAGGAAAACCTAGTCCATGGAGGAAGTGGGGAGAAACACCACCCTCTCATGGGGACCGGGGGTTGGAATGAGCTGCCCCTCATCGGGAAGCCTGTACGCGATGTTTCTGGAGAAGTATCCGGCCTCCCTTGATCTTGCGATGTGCCCCTCCGTGACGGAGGAGGCCATCCACCCGCCTCCCGCCTCGACATGATTGGAGAAAGGTTGAGGTGGGATGTGCGGACTTGGGCGCTGGAGCTCGAGTGCACGGAAATGGATAAGCAAAGGAGGAAGAAGGCGTAGGTGAGAAGGTGGATCCTTATCCCCTTATATAGGCGGACGGAGCTATGCGTCCCCACCACTGGTAAAACTCGCTTATTTCCCAAGCGTCGTAATCAATGGCGCGAATGGGTTACCCACGTCCGTATTGATGAGAATCCCGGAATAAGGGGGCATGATCTATGCTTTGATAAGACGTGCCAAGGAAACCGCCTCGCTAAACACGCTGAGGTGGAAACAGTAAAAAACAATTCATATAAAGGCCTGGCCGTGGTGTGATGTCACGCCGCGGAATACGTCAGCAGATCTGTGTAAAAATTATTCTCTCTACGATGTTATGTGGAACTTGTTTTGCAGAGCCGGACACTATCCTTGTGTTCGAAACCTTCTATGAAGTATTCGGAGGAGGAACCCGCCTCGCAATGCCGAAGACACTCAACACGCCGGACTCATCGTCATTGAAGCCTGGTTCAGGGGCTACCGAGGAGTCCGGACTAGGGTGTCCGGATAGCCGGACTATCGTCACGTCAAGACTCAAAGACTTTTATGATACAAGATTGAAGACTTCGTCCCGTGTAAGGATGGGACTTTCCTTGGCGTGGAAGGCAAGATTGGAGATTCGGATATGTAGATCTCCTACCATTGTAACCGACTGTGTAACCCTAACCTATCCGGTGTCTATATAAACCGGAGGGTTTTAGTCCAGAGGACGAACAACAATCATACCATAGGCTAGCTTCTAGGGTTTAGCCTCCTTGATCTCGTGGTAGATCTACTCTTGTACTACCCATATCATCAATATTAATCAAGCAGGAGTAGGGTATTACCTCCATCGAGAGGGCCCGGACCTAGGTAAAAACATCATGTCCCTTGTCTCCTGTTACCATCCGCCTAGACGCATAGTTCGGGACCCCCTACCCAAGATCCGCCAGTTTTGACACCGACACTTACCTTGTAGTCTTGAGTTGGCTTAGGATGGAATGAACCTGCGTAAACAAGGTTAGATAACCCAGATGCACCTACTAGCCAGAGCAAACAAAAGAAACCACAAGAATACCAAGACTGGGATGACATGTAGAGAGTGAGCACTAAGTACTACATTGGATTTGACATGTCCCCAAGAGTAAAGATATGCAATGAATTTAGATGATTTCTTTCCCTTAGATGTCTTGCTCCCCCTGAATCTAGCATGGGATACTGGGAGAAGATAGGGAACAGAAATCAGAGCTGAAAGATATAAATGAATAGAGCTAATGCAAGCTAATGCAAATAAGCACATATGAACATGTCTTTCCCCTCAAGAAGACATGTGGCATCTCTCCTCTTGAACACCAAGCATCTGGGATCCTTGAGAAATACTTTCATCTAGTATTCTCTCCCCCTGGAGATCTCTCTCTCTCTCTCTCCCTGAAGGATCTCTCTCTCCCTCTGAGATGTGATCTCTTTCTCTTATGTGATCTCTCTCTCTAAATGATAAGCTTTGATGTGATCTCTCTCTCTCCCCCTTTGACATCAATTTCCAAGAAGGGCTTGATAAAAAATGTGAGCTCTCTCTCCCCCGCTAGAATTTGTCGTGAATGGTTTTGATCCTTGAGTCACAACATAAAGCAATGATAAAAATGTGATGCTCGTAGAGGACAAGATTCATTGAGTGGAGCTGGATCAAAAGAAACACATAATAAGTGGCAAACTGATTTTCCTGTTGGGAAACCGGTGGCACCGAGTGGTATGCTTCGGTGGTACCGAAAGTTCTCGGTTGGACCAAAAATAACAAATCGGTGTAACCGAGTTCATCGCAGAGAAAACACTTGTCACCTCAGCTCACTTGACTAATAAGATCTCACAAAGATTTGCAAGGAATTTACTGAATGATATGCAATGAATTGGAATGCGAGAAAATGCAAAGCAAGCAGAAAGAAATCTAGATGAAGTTTTTTGAAAGGGGAAACACATATGCATGAGACAAATGCAAAAACTCAGAAAAGAACACAAGAGAACTTCATCTAGAGATGGTCGGCGACAGTCACCTATGTTAGAGTATATTGACTTAGGAGTCAAGTGAGATCACATGATCATAGGTCATACTCATTGTTTAAGCTCAAAATGGGGTTGCCATTTTTCGTTTAAGCATCTTGATGTATTCACATCTTGTCGAGTTGCTTTAACTCATGACTTGGAGTAAAGCTTCTCTAAGATGGAATAACATACCTTGGTTGGTGGTGTCGTCCATGTAGTTGAACTTGTGTGGGTTGCTCAAGGTTGATGTAGCTCATCAAGAATTTGGAGCACCACTTGGAATTTGAGTCCATCTACCTACATGGGTTAGTTCGTGCAAGGAAGAGCACTTGTGTATCCAACAATGACAATCATGAAGCTCAACATAGATTTGTCAAAGGATATGTTTAAATGGTTTTGTGCTTCCTTGGCTTCAACCACCTTGTGTAGAGACTCGGTGATGTAGAGATTGCTCAAGATATGAGTAGGTTACAACCTCATGGAATTTGATTCAACCAAGTACCTACATGGGTTAGATAACATGCAAGATACAAATATATCCAAGACATAAGATTTCCATCATAGGAGAGATATCAAGGATTAGGCATAAGCTCATGTCTTGCATGTATCCAATGGAGTTTCTACTCCAAGTTTGAAGCATCAATGATGTTCAATTCTCCTCTTAACCTGCAAAACACTTTCTCATCAAGAGGTTTAGTGAATATATCCGCTAATTGCTTTTCGGTGCGAACATGCTTAAGATCAATGTCACCCTTAGCAACATGATCTCGAATGAAATGATGACGAACTTCAATATGCTTAGTTCGAGAATGTTGTATGGGATTATGACCAATTTTGATAGCACTTTCATTGTCACAAAGCAATGGAACATGTTTCACATATATACCATAATCTTTAAGAGTTTGGGTCATCCAAAGTAATTGAGCACAACATGAACCAGCGGCAATGTATTCCGCTTGGCAGTGGATAAGGATATCGAGTTTTGTTTCTTGGAGGACCAAGACACAAGAGATCTACCAAGAAATTGGCAAGTACCCGAAGTGGACTTTCTATCAACCTTGTCACCGGCATAGTCTGAGTCGGAATAGCCAACAAGATCGAAAGAGGCCCTCTTAGGATACCAAATGCCAAAATTTGGTGTATGGATTAAGTATGTCACTATCCTTTTCACGGCCTTAAGATGACATTCCTTAGGAGCAGCTTGATATCGTGCACACATGCACACACTTAGCATAATATCGGGACGTGAAGCACATAGATATAACAATGAACCAATCATAGAGCGATAAACCTTTTGATCAACCGGTTCATCATCTTTGGTTAAGTCAAGATGTCCACTAGTAGGCATGGGTGTAGTCATACCTTTGCATTCTTGCATATTGAACTTCTTGACTAAGTCCTTGGTGTACTTCGTTTGAGAAACAAAAGTACCTTCCTTAGTTTGCTTGATTTGCAACCCAAGAAAGAATTCGAGTTCACTCATCATAGACATCTCAAACTTCTCCGACATTAGCTTCCCAAACTTTTCACTAAAATGCGGGTTAGTTGAACCAAATATAATATCATCAACATAGATTTGGCACACAAATAGTTCACCATTAACCCTTTTAGTAAAGAGTGTGGAATCAATTTTCCCAATTTCAAAGCCTTTTTCAATAAGGAACTTGGTCAAGCATTTATACCATGCTCTAGGAGCTTGTTTAAGACCATAAAGAGCTTTGTGAAGTTTGTAAACATGATTGGGTTTCTTAGGATTGACAAAGCCGGGAGTTGCTTAACATAAACTTCCTTCTCTATTTCACCATTTAGAAAAGCACTTTTAATGTCCATTTGGTACAAGGTGATATCATGATGATTAGCATAGGCAAGTAAGATGTGAATGGACTCAAGTCTAGCAACGGGGGCGTAAGTCTCACCATAGTCCATACCTTCGACTTGTGTGTAGCCTTGGGTGACGAGACGTGCTTTGTTGCGAACTACTTGTCCATCTTCATCTTGCTTGTTACGAAACACCCATTTGGTACCGATGATGTTGTGGTTGTTGTCGGGCTTCTCAACCAATGTCCAAACTTGGTTCCTCTCAAAGTTGTGTAGCTCTTCATGCATAGCATTTATCCAATCCGGATCTTTCAATGCTTCTTCGACCTTCATAGGTTCAATGCTAGAGATGAAAGAATAGTTTTCACAAAAGTTAGCTAAACGAGTTTTAGAGCGAGTGATTCTCCCGGTTTGAATATCATTGTAGATTTGCTCGACGGGATGGTCTTTAGCAATTCTTGCTCGAACTCGTGAAAGCTTTTGCTTGGGTCTTCGTTGAACATCTTCTTCATCTTGTTCTTCTTCTTGGCCTTCTTCATTGTTGGCGTTGTCGTTCTCTTGTCGTGGTGGAGAAGGAGGTCGTTGACGTTCATCTTGATGCACTTCCTCGTTTTCTTCATCTTGGTGTGTCCCACTTGTGGATGCTTCTGTATCAACTCTTGGTTCACCTTGTTGTGAAGTAGAAGCTTCCACTTGGACGGACGAGGTACACTCCTTCACCTCCGTTGGACGAACCTTGCCAACAGACAAGTCTTGGATTTCTTCCGAAGTATCTTTGTCTCCTACATCAATTGGCAATTGCTCTATTTGCGAGCCGTTAGATTCATCAAACTTCACATCTACCGTCTCTTCAACCTTTCGGGTGAAATTGTTGTAGACACGGTAAGTGTGAGAGTTTGAGCCATAACCTAGTAGGAAACCTTCATGAGACTTAGGAGCAAATTTAGAACGACGATGCTTATCAAGAATGTAGCACTTTGAGCCGAATACTCGAAAATATCCAACTTGGGGTTTGTTACGGTGAGGAGCTCAGATGCCGTCTTGCCGAGTAGCTTGTGAAGATACAAGCGATTTGTTGCATGACAAGCTGTCTCAACCGCTTCTCGCCTAAAAGTGCTTCGGCGTCTTGTACTCATCAAGCATCGTTCTCGCCATTTTGATGAGTGTACGGTTCTTCCTCTCAACAACTCCATTTTGTTGAGGTGTGTACGTAGCCGAGAACTCGTGTGAAATCCCTTCTTCGTCAAGAAAGGTGTCCACATTTGCGTTCTTGAACTCCGTTCCGTTGTCGCTACGAACCTTCTTGATCTTCACTTCAAATTGATTTTGGGCCTTTCTAGCGAAGTTTTTGAAGATCTTTTGGACCTGCAATTTATCATCGAGAAAGAACACCCACGTAAATCTTGAAAAATCATCAACTATAATAAACCAAAAGAATTTCCACTGAGACTCTTGTAGGAGTTGGGACCAAAGAGATCCATGTGAAGTAGCTCGAGTGGCCTCTTTGTGGTCATGATGTTCTTCACAGGATGCCTTCCTCCAACCTGTTTACCTGCTTGACAAGCACTGCAAAGTCTATCCTTATCAAATATGACATTGTTAACTCCAAGGATATGATTCCCTTTAATAAGCTTGTCAAGGTTTCTCATGCCAATGTGACCTAATCGTCTATGCCATAACCAACCTTTTGAGGATTTAGCAATGAAGCAAGTTTTAGGTTGAGCCTTTTTAGTGAAATCAACAATGTATAGATCACCTCTACGTATACGGTAAAGGCCATTTTATGATTGTATCAACGAAACACTTGGCAATCAATTTCAGTAAATAGGACATTGAAACCGAAATCAGCAAGTCTAGATACTGAAAGTAAGTTGTAGCCAAGAGATTCAACGAGCATGACATTCTGAATGGAGCTATCATGTGAGATGGCCACCTTACCGATACCAACCACCTTACCCTTTGAGTTGTCACCGAAGGTGACATACTTTCGAGGACTATCATTATCAGCAAGCTCACGAAACATGTCTTTTATCTCCGGTCATGTGATCGGTACATCCACTATCAAGAACCCATTCCTTTCCTCCTGACATATATCCCCGAAGATTTGCCATAAGACCAAAGTGTCTCATTGAATTATCAAGATCGAAGTCACTATCATCATCCTCATCATAGTATCCATGTTCAACATCGTCATGTGGTGGATCAAATCCTAGAGAGGGTAATTCGTTAGAGTGAGTTTCACAATGATCTTGCTTATGAATTCTTATAGCTTCGGAAATAATATCACTAATAATACCAATATTTCCTTTGGCACGCATAAGGTTTGTAAGCTCAAATAAACGATCACCGAACATAGGATCACTAGTATTCATTTTACTCAAAGCAATAGACTTATGGAGAATTTCATCTAGATTTTTCAAGGAATAATTTGGAAATCGTTCCTCAAGAAATTTCCATATAGTATAGGCACACTTAAAAGTAGGCAAACATCCAATCAAGTTTCTAGGCAATCCTCTAATGATAAGTTCGGCAGTTCTAAGATTCCTAATCATGTCAATAGACTCATCATGGGTAGGATGCATAGGATCAACATGAGGTGCACAAGGGCTAGCAATGTCCTTGTTCAAATGATATTGATTGAAAATTACAAGCATCTCATTTTTCCACTCATGAAAATACTCTCCATCAAGAATAGGCACTCTATGTCTAAGACTCTCCAAAGTAGACTCATCCATCTTCATCCAATGGTGATTAATCCAAGGCAATGGAGACCAAAGCTCTGATACCACTTGTAGGATCTTGAGAAGAGGTGTCTAGAGGGGGGGTGATTAGACACTAAGTACCAAAGTTGCAGTTTTTAACCTTATTAAAGTTTAAGTGGAGTTTAGGCACAAGTTTAACTTTTTCAATACATAACAAGCAAGCATGCAAAGAGTATATGAGCAGTGGAAAGTAAAGCATGCAACTTGCAATAAAGTAAAGGGAAGGGTTTGGAGGATTCAAACGCAATTGGAGACACAGATGTTTTTGTCGTGGTTCCGATAGGTGGTGCTATCGTACATCCACGTTGATGGAGACTTCAACACACGAAGGGTAATGGTTGCGTGAGTCCACGGAGGGCTCCACCCACGAAGGGTCCACGAAGAAGCAACCTTGTCTATCCCACCATGGCCGTCGCCCACGAAGGACTTGCCTCACTAGCGGTAGATCTTCACGAAGTAGGCGATCTCCTTGCCCTTACAAACTCCTTGGTTCAACTCCACAATATTGCTCGGAGGCTCCCAAGTGACACCTAGCCAATCTAGGAGACACCACTCTCCAAGAAGTAACAAGCGGTGTGTTGATGATAAACTCCTTGCTCTTGTGCTTCAAATGATAGTCTCCCCAACACTCAACTCTCTCTCATAGGATTTGGATCTGGTGGAAAGAGGGTTTGAGTGGAAAGCAACTTGGGGAAGGCTAGAGGTTAAGATTCATATGGTAGGAATGGAATATCTTGGCCTCAACACATGAGTAGGTAGTTCTTTCTCGTAAAATGGTAAGTTGGAAGTGTAGGTTCAGTCCGATGGCTCTCTCCACGAATGAAGAGGAGGTGGAGGGGTATATATAGCCTCCACACAAAATCTAACCGTTACACACAATTTGCCAAACTCGGTGGGACCGAATTGAGAAACTCGGTCGGACCGATTCAGCAAATCTAGTGACCGTTAGGATTTTCGGTGGGACCGAAAATGCAACTCGGTAGGACCGATATGGTTAGGGTTAGGGCATAACGTGATCTTGGTGAGACCGATTACACAAACTCGGTGAGACCGATTTTGGTAATTAGCTAACCAGAGAGTTGGTCAGGCAAACTCGGTTGGACCGATTACTCAAACTCGATGGGACCGATTCTGATAATGAGTCAACCAGAAAGTTTGCATTGTAATCTCGGTAGTACCGATTGCTCAAACTCGGTGAGACCGATTTTGATAATGGACATACACAGAGAGATTACAATCCCATCTCGATGAGACCGAGATCCCTATCGGTGAGACTGATTTGCCTAGGGTTTGTGGCAGTAGCTAAGACATCCAAACTCGGTGGCGCCGGATAGGATGAATCAGTGGGGCCGAGTTTGACTTTAGGTTTTAGGACATATGTGTGGAAGTGGGAAAGTAGTTGAGGGTATTTGGAGCATATCACTAAGCACTTGAAGCAAGAGGCTCATTAAGCAACACCTCATCCCTCCTTGATAGTATTGGCTTTTCCTATAGACTCAATGTGATCTTGGATCACTAAAATGTAAAATGAAGAGTCTTAAGCTTGAAGCTTGAGCCAATCCTTTGTCCTTAGCATCTTGAAGGAGTTCCCACATCCTTTAGTCCATGCCACTCCATTGTTGAACTTATCTGAAACATACTAGATAAGAGTGTTAGTCCAACAAGAGATATGTTGACATTAATTACCAAAACCACCTAGGGAGCACTTGTGCTTTCACATGGAAGAGTTACCCATGAGCCTAACTCCTTGTGCATTTGCAGTCCAAAGCAAATCTTAAACTATGCTCAAATTTAGGGGGAGCTCTTGCTTATCACATACTTCTCAAAGCGACAATGTTTTTCACTCTTATTATCATTTGTCGAAGCTTTGATCTATATGTTGTCATCCATTACCAAAAAGGGGGAGATTGAAAGTGCAACTATCCCTAGGTGGTTTTGGTAATTCCTAAAAACATATAGCTCATTGAGCTAACATCATTCCAAGATGAATATTTCAGGAAAAGCTCAATGGATGGCATGGCATGGATGAGAAAAGTGGATCCGTCAAAATGCTAAGGATAAAAGGATTGGCTCAAGCTCAAAAGCTCAAGACTCTACATTTTATATTTTAGTGATCCAAGATCACATTGAGTCCATAGGAAAAGCCAATACTATCAAGGAGGGATGAGGTGTTGCTTAATGAGTTTCTTGCTCTCTGCTGCTTAGTGATATGCTCCAAAACCCTCAACTACTTTCTCATATCCACATATGACCTAAACCAAAAGTCAACTCGGCCCTACCGATTCTTTCTACCCGGCGCCACCGAGTTCAGATGTCATAGCCAATGCCACAAACCCTAGGCAAATCGGTCTCACCGATAGGGATCTCGGTCTCACCGAGATGGGATTGTAATCTCTATGTTTCCCTTCATAACGTTTCGGTCTCACCGAGATGAGCGATTGGTCCCACCGAGATTGCAATGTAAACTCTCTGTTTCCCTTTCGTAACATTTCGGTCCAACCGAAAAGAGCGAATCTGTCCCACCGAGTTTACCTGACCAAATCTCTGGTTAGCTTATTACCAAAATCGGTCTCACCGAGTTTGTGTAATCGGTCTCACCGAGATTACGTTATGCCCTAACCCTAACCACATCGGTCCTACCGAGTTGCATGTTGGTCCAACCGAAAATCCTAACGGTCAATAGATTTGCTAAATCGGTCCGACTGAGTTTATCAATTCGGTCCCACCGAGTTTGGCAAGTTGTGTGTAACAGTTAGATTTTGTGTGGAGGCTATATATACCCCTCCACCTCCTCTTCATTCATGGAGAGAGCCATCAGAACAAACCTACACTTCCAACTTGTCAGCTTCTCGAGAAGGAACCACCTACTCATGTGTTGAGGCCAAGATATTCCATTCCTACCACATGAATCTTGATCTCTAGCCATCCCCAAGTTGCTTTCCACTCAAATCTTCTTTCCACCAAATCCAAATCCTGTGAGAGAGAGTTGAGTGTTGGGGAAACTATCATTTGAAGCACAAGATCAAGGAGTTCGTCATCAACACACCATTTGTTACTTCTTGGAGAGTGGTGTCTCCTAGATTGGCTAGGTGTCACTTGGGAGCCTCCGACAAGATTGTGGAGTTGAACCAAGGAGTTTGTAAGGGCAAGGAGATCGCCTACTTCATGAAGATCTACCGCTAGTGAGGCAAGTCCTTCGTGGGCGACGGCCATGGTGGGATAGACAAGGTTGCTTCTTCGTGGACCATTCGTGGGTGGAGCCCTCCGTGGACTTGCGCAAGCGTTACCCTTCGTGGGTTGAAGTCTCCATCAACGTGGATGTACGATAGCACCACCTATCGGAACCACGACAAAAACATCTGTGTCTCCAATTGCGTTTGAATTCTCCAAACCCTTCCCTTTACATTCTTGCAAGTTGCATGCTTTACTTTCAGCTGCTCATATACTCTTTGCATGCTTGCTTGAATTGTGCTAAGATTGCTTGACTTGTGCTAAGATAGCTAAAATCTGCCAAAGACTAAAATTGGGAAAAGGATAAGTTTTTATTTGGTCAAGTAGTCTAATCACCCCCCTCTAGACATACTTTCGATCCTACACCCACCGTAATGCTTATGCTCTTGAGAGAAGCCACTAGTGAAATCTATGCCCCCCGGGTCTATTCTCTATCATATTAATCTATCTTTATTTCTATTACCGTTTATTTTGCTTTCTTTACTTTTACTCTTTATCATAAAAATACCAAAAATATTATCTTATCATCTCTATCAGATCTCACTTTTGCAAGTGGCCGTGAAGGGATTGACAACCCCTTTATCGTGTTGGTTGCAAGGTTCTTATTTGTTTGTGTAGGTACGAGGGACTTGAGTGTGGTCTCCTACTGGATTGATACCTTGGTTCTCAAAACTGAGGGAAATACTTACGCTAGTTTACTGCATCACCCTTTCCTCTTGAAGGGAAACCAACGCAGTGCTCAAGAGGCAGCAAGAAGGATTTCTGGCGCCGTTGCCGGGGAGTCTACGCACAAGTCAAGACATACCAAGTACCCATCACAAACTCTTATCCCTCGCATTACGTTATTTTGCCATTTCCTCTCGTTTTCCTCTCACCCACTTCACCCTTGTCGTTTTATTCGCCCTCATTTCCCTTCGCCTCTTTTTCGCTTGCTTCGTTGTTATGGCTAGTCCTTTATCTACTCCTTTGTCTCCCGAGAATGAAGTTCTTAATTTTAAACAAAGGGAGGGAGAAAATCTAAAAGATGCTTGGTATAGAATTTGCAATGCTCAAAATAGATCTACCAGGAAGCAATCTACTTCCGTTCTTCTTCGCAACTTTTATGTAGGTGTTACTCCTTGGTATAGATATATTCTTGATACCACTACCGGAGGTAATTTCTTGGGTAGACATACTTTTGATTCTTATAATGCTATGATAGATTTATTTGGCTCACCACCTCTGTTGGTTAATAGAACTATGTTAACTTTGGAACATGTTATGCAAAGGCTTGAAATTATTGAAAATAAAGTTGCTACTACGGAATTGATTGAGAATTTGGATAAAAAGATCCACAATCAAATTACCCAATATGGATCTAAGGTAGGAGTTACTTTGAAAAGTTTTAAAGAAAAGGAACCCATAGTTAATGAAAGAATAGACCAAGATTCCTCTAGAATTGATGAACTTGAGGGGATTATTACCAATCTAGGGTCCGCTTGTTCTTCCATAAGAAATACTACAAATTATCCCACCGCCAAAATTGCCAAATTTATGTATGTTCCTAAAAATAAGGTTGAATCTTCTAGTAAGAATACCGCGGAGCTAAAATAAATAAGTGTTCACCCCAACTTTTTTGCTATCATTAAGGAACCTTTTGCTACAAATGAATTCCTTGATTTCTTTCCTAGGAGTTTGATCATTAATAAAAAGAAGGAAACTCCTAAGGGATACAAATTTTCTATTGAAGAATTGCCTACCAAATATGATAATACTTAGATCTATCCTTGCTTTTATGCCTAGCTAGGGGCGTTAACGATAGCGCTTGTTGGGAGACAACCCAATTTTATTTTACTTTTTTTATTTTTGTTCGTGTTTAGCAATAAATATTTGATCTAGCCTCTGGTTACATTTGTTTTTATGTTTTAATTAGTGTTTGTGCCAAGTAAAACCTATAGGATCTTCTTGGATAATAGTTATTTGATCTTGCTGAAAAAGTCAGAAACTTTCTGCTCATGAAAACAATTGTTAAAAATCACCAGTACGTGATAAAATACTGATTCCAATTGCAGTAGATCAATAAAAAAATTATCTAGGTCTTCCTATTTTGGTAGATGTTTTTGAGTTCCAGAAGTTTGCGTTAGGTACAGATTACTACAGACTGTTCTGTTTTTGACAGATTCTGTTTTTCGTGTGTTGTTTGCTTATTTTGATGAATCTATGGCTAGTAAAAGAGTTTATAAACCATAGAGAAGTTGTAATACAGTGGGTTTAACACCAATATAAATAAAGAATGAGTTCAATACAGTACCTTAAAGTGGTGGTTTGTTTTATTTTGCTAACGGAGCTCATGAGATTTTCTGTTGAGTTTTGTGTTGTGAAGTTTTCAAGTTTTGGGTAAAGATTTGATGGATTATGGAACAAGGATTGGCAATAGCCTAATATTGGGTATGCCCAAGGAACCCCAAGATAAAATTCAAGGACAACCAAAAGCTTAAGCTTGGGGATGCCCCGGAAGGCATCCCCTCTTTCGTCTTCGTCTATCGGTAACTTTACTTGGGGCTATATTTTTATTCACCACATGATATGTGTTTTGCTTGGAGCGTCTTGTATGATTTGAGTCTTTGATTTTTAGTTTATCACAATCATCCTTGCTGTACACACCTTTTGAGAGAGACACACATTTATCGAAATTTATTAGAATACTCTATGTGCTTCACTTATATCTTTTGAGCTATATAGTTTTTGCTCTAGTGCTTCACTTATAAATTTTAGAGCACGATGGTGGTTTTATTTTATAGAAATTATTGATCTCTCATGCTTCACTTGTATTATTTTGAGAGTTTTAAACAGCATGGTAATTTGCTTTAATTGTGAAATTAGTCCTAATATGATAGGCATCCAAGATGAGTATAATAAAAACTTCCATATTGAGTTCATTGGATATCGTGAGAAGTTTGATACTTGATAAGTGTATTGAGATATAAAGGTGGTAATATTAGAGCGTGCTAGTTGAGTAATTGTGAAATTGAGAAATACTTGTGTTAAGGTTGGCAAGTCCCATAGCATGCACGTATGGTAAAAGTTGTGTAACAAATTTGACGCATAAGGTGTTCTTTTATTGCTTTCCTTATGAGTGGCGGTCGGGGACGAGTGATGGTCTTTTCCTACCAATATATCCCTCTAGGGGCATGCGTATTAGTAGTTTTCTTCAAGGACTAATAAACTTTTGCAATAAGTATATGAGTTCTTTATGACTATGTGAGTCCATGGATTATACACACTCTCACCCTTCCACAATTTTCTAGCCTCTACGGTACCGTGCATTACCCTTTCTCACCTTGAGAGTTGGTGCAAACTTCGCCGGTGCATCCAAACCCCGTGATATGATACGCTCTATCATACATAAACCTCCTTATATCTTCCTCAAAACAGCCACCATACCTACCTATCATGGCATTTCCATAGCCATTCCGAGATATATTGCCATGCAACTTTCCACCGTTTCGTTTATTATGACACGCTTCATCATTGTCATATTGCTTTGCATGATCATGTAGTTGACATTGTATTTGTGGCAAATCCACCATTCATAATTTTTCATACATGTCACTCTTGATTCATTGCATATCCCGGTACACCGCCGGAGGCATTCACATAGAATCATATTTTGTTCTAAGTATTGAGTTGTAAGTAAATAAAAGTGTGATGATCATCATTATTAGAGCATTGTCCCATGTGAGGAAAGGATGATGGAGAATATGATTCCCCCACAAGTCGGGATGAGATTCCGGACTAAGAAAAAAAAGGAAAGAAAAAAAGAGGCCAAAGAAAGAAAGAAAGAAAAGGCCCAAAAAAATGAGAGAAAAAGAGAGAAGGGACAATGTTACTATCCTTTTTCCACACTTGTGTTTCAAAGTAGCACCGTGATCTTCATGATAGAGAGTCTCCTATGTTTTCACTTTCATATACTAGTGGGAATTTTTCATTATAGAACTTGGCTTGTATATTCCAATGATGGGCTTCCTCAAAATGCCCTAGGTCTTCGTGAGCAAGCAAGTTGGATGCACACCCACTTAGTTTCTTTTGTTGAGCTTTCATATATTTATAGCTCTAGTGCATCCATTGCATGGCAATCCCTACTCCTCATATTGACATCAATTGATGGGCATCTCCATAGCCTATTGATTAGCCGCGTCAATGTGAGACTTTCTACCTTTTTTGTCTTCTCACATAACCCCCATCATTATACTTTATTCCACCCATAGTGTTATATCCATGGCTTGCGCTCATGTACTACGTAAGGGTTGAAAAGGCTGAAGCGCGTTAAAAAGTATGAACCAATTGCTCGGCTTGTCATCGGGGTTATGCATGATGAGAACGTTTTGTGCGACGAAATTGAAGCATGGCCTAACTATATGATTTTGTAGGGATAAGCTTTCTTTGGCTATGTTATTTTGATAAGACATAATTGCTTGGTTAGCATGTTTGAAGTATTATTGTTTTTATGTCAACATTAAAATTTTATCTTGAATCGTTCGGATCTAAATATTCATGCCACAATAAAAAGAATTACATTGAAAATTATGCTAAGTAGCATTCCACATCAAAAATTATGTTTTTATCATTCACCTACTCGAGGACGAGCAGGAATTAAGCTTGGGGATGCTTGATACGTCTCCAACGTATCTATAATTTTTTATTGTTCCATGCTATTATATTATATGTTTTGGATGTTCAATGGGCTTCATTATACACTTTTATATTATTTTTGGGACTAACCTATTAACCGGAGGCCCAACCCAAATTGCTGTTTTTTTTGCCTATTTCTGTGTTTCGAAGGAAAGGAATATCAAACGGAGTCCAAACGGAATGAAACCTTCGGGAACGTGATTTTCGGAACAAACGTGATCCAGAGGACTTGGAGTGGACGTCAAGCAATCAACGAGGAGGCCACGAGGCAGGGAGGCGTGCATGCCCCCCTAGGCGCGCCCCCACCCTCATGGGCCCCTCGTAGCTCTCCTGACCGACCTCTTTCGCCTATATATACTCATATACCTGGAAACATCACGACAGGAGCCGAAACCCTATTTCCACCACCGCAACTCTCTGTACCCGTGAGATCCCATCTTGGGGCCTTTTTCGACGCTCCGCCAGAAGGGGCATTGATCACGGAGGGCTTCTACATCAACACCATAGCCTCTCCGATGATGTGTGAGTAGTTTACCTCAGACATCGGGTCCATAGTTATTAGCTAGATGGCTTCTTCTCTCTCTTTGGATCTCAATACAAAGTTCTCCTCGATTCTCTTGGAGATCTATTCTATGTAATCTTCTTTTGTGGTGTGTTTGTCGAGATCCGATGAATTGTGGGTTTATGATCAAGATTATCTATGAACAATATTTGAATCTCTCTAAATTCTTTTATGTATGATTGGTTATCTTTGCAAGTCTCTTTGAATTATCAGTTTGGTTTGGCCTACTAGATTGATCTTTCTTGCAATGGGAGAAGTGCTTAGCTTTGGGTTCAATCTTGAGGTGCTCGATCCCAGTGACAGTAGGGGAAATGACACATATTGTATTGTTGCCTCTACATCATGTCATCTTGCTTAAAGTGTTACTCTGTTCTTATGAACTTAATACTCTAGATGCATGCTGGATAGTGGTCGATGTGTGGAGTAATAGTAGTAGATGCAGGCAGGAGTCGGTCTACTTGTCGCGGACGTGATGCCTATATACATGATCATACCTAGATATTCTCATAACTATGCTCAATTCTATCAATTGCTCGACAGTAATTTGTTCACCCACCGTAATGCTTATGCTCTTGAGAGAAGCCACTAGTGAAACCTATGCCCCCGGGTCTATTCTCTATCATATTAATCTATCATTATTTCTATTACCGTTTTATTTTGCTTTCTTTACTTTTAGTCTTTATCATAAAAATACCAAAAATATTATCTTATCATCTCTACCAGATCTCACTTTTGCAAGTGGTCGTTAAGGGATTGACAACCCCTTTATCGCGTTGGTTGCAAGGTTCTTATTTGTTTGTGTAGGTATGAGGGACTTGAGCGTGGTCTCCTACTGGATTGATACCTTGGTTCTCAAAACCGAGGGAAATACTTACGCTACTTTACTGCATCACCCTTTTCTCTTCAAGGGAAAACCAACGCAGTGCTCAAGAGGTAGCAAGGCGAACCCTGACAAGATCAAAGCGATTGAGCAGATCGAGGCGCCAAGGCGAGTCAAGGATGTGCGTCGGCTTGCTGGCTGTGTCGCCGCCTTGAGCAGGTTTATCTCTAAATCCGCTGAGTGCGCCCTTCCCTTTTTCAAAATCTTGAAAAAGGCGGGCCCAATGGAGTGGACCCCAGAGGCTGAAGCAGCGTTGCAAGATTTGAAGAAATAACTCTCCTCTACGCCGATACTGGTTGCACCTAAACCACAAGAACCATTGCTACTATATCTAGTGGCAACAAATCAAGTGGTCAGTGCCGCGCTAGTGGCACAGAGGGAGGTCGATGCGGAAGTGGTAGCAACGGCAGAGCTAACAGATGGTGAGGCGGGGCGCCCGACAGAATCTGACACCACTGGGGCAGAGGCAGCGCAACCAAATGAAGTGGTGTAGAAGAAGAAGATGATGCAGCACCCAGTTTACTTTGTCAGCTCCCTCCTGCAGGGGGCTAGATCAAGGTACTCCGGCGTGCAAATTGCTCTTCGGCCTCCTTATGGCCTCGAGGAAGCTGCGTCATTACTTCCAAGCACACGATATTACCGTCATCACCCGCCTCCCGTTGCAATGGATCTTGCATAACCCAAATGCAACCAGGAGGATTGTGGAATGGGCCTTGGAACTGTCAAGCCTTGCTTTCAAGTTTGAAAGTATTTCGACAATCCAGAGTAGAGTCTTGGCAGAGTTCATTGCAGAATGGACCTCAACGCCCGACGAAGAGATTCAAGAGACTACTCTCCCCGGCAAGGAAACAAGTCACAACTGGATTATGTACTTTGATGGGGCCTTCTCGCTGCAAGGCGGCGGTGCCGTTGTGCTACTTGTCGCACCCACCGGAGAGCACCTCAAGTATGTAGTCCAGATGCAGTTTCCCCGAGAGAGATCAACAAATAACACTTCAGAGTACGAGGGGTTGCTTGCCGGTCTCAGGATCGCGGCAGACCTCAGAATCAAGAAGCTCATCGGCAGGGGTGATTCACAGCTTGTCGTCAAGCAAGTCAACAAAGATTACCAGAGCCCGTTGATGGAGGCATACGCATATGAAGTGAGGAAGTTGGAGGAGCGTTTTGAAGGCATACAAGTGGAGCATGTTCCCCGAGCGGAGAACGGCATCGCCGACTACTTGTCAAAACACACTGCCCTCAAACTGCCTGTGGAACCAGGTACCTTTGTGCTTCGATTAACTCAACCATCTATTGAACCATCGACAGAGCAGAACAAGCGGAGGAAATTAGGCCCCGGCAAGTACTTTCCCGCCGAGCTCCCAGGAGCCGCCGACAAAGATGTTGCCGAAGGCACTGAGCCTACCATGGGGCGACAGACTCCGGCAGGGCACCAAGCCCTGGCCGTGGAGACAGCCGCTCCCATTGCAGAAGAGATGCCTTCAGTCCTTGTCGTCGAGCCTCAGGCTCCGGCATGGGCGCAGCATACTGTTTGATTTCTCCAAACGGTGGAGCTCCCTGAGGAACAGGAAGAAGCGGAGAAAGTAGCCCGTCGGTCTTCCATGTATCAGTTCATCGATGATGTTCTGTACAGGAAGAGACCAAACGGCGTGAAATTGAAGTGCATTCCCCGGGAGGACGGACTAGAGCTGTTGGCAGAGATACACGGAGGTATATGTGGCTCCCACATAGGGTCACGAGCCCTTGTCGGCAAGGCATTCCGGCAAGGTTTCTTCTGGCCCACTGCTCTCCAGGATACAACGGCACTAGTAACCAAGTGTGAGGCGTGCCAGTTCCATTCAAAGAAGCTTCATCAACCAGCTCAAGCTCTCCGAACAATCCCTCTTTCCTGGCCATTCTCGGTCTGGGGGCTCGACATACTGGGCCCCTTTCCCCATGCTGTCAGGGGCTTTGAGTACTTGTACGTTGCAATTGACAAGTTCACAAAGTGGCCGGAGGTGGAAGCAGTGAGAAAGGTGACAGCACAATCAGCCGTCAAATTCTTCAAGGGGCTAGTTTGCCGTTTTGGTGTGCCAAACAGAGTTATCACCGACAACGACACGCAGTTCACAAGTCGCACCTTTATGCAGTACATCCAAGACCTCAGCAGCAAGGTCTGTTTTGCTTCTGTTGTACATCCACGAAACAAGGGCCAAGCAGAGAGGGCAAATGCTGAAGTACTGCGAGGCCTCCAGACAAAGGCTTTTGACAGGCTACACAAGTGAGGAAGACGCTGGGTTGATGAATTGCCGGCAGTTCTTTGGTCAATCAGAACGACACCAAATCGAGCCACCGTCCAGACACCCTTCTCCCTCGTTTACAGGGCAGAAGCAGTTCTCCCCACAGAACTCACATATGAGTCACCCCGAGTGCTCTCTTATGACGAGCTTGAGCAAGAGCAATTGCAGCAAGATGATGCAATGCTCCTTGAGGAAGATCATCTTTGGGCGGCTGTGCGAGCAGCACGCTACCGGGAAGCCTTGCGCCGCTACCATAGCTGCAAGGTTCATGCCTGAAGCTTTGAGGAAGGCGAACTTGTTCTTCGACGCGTTCAGTCGGCCAAGAATTCCAACAAGTTGACACCAAAGTGGGAAGGCCCTCATCGGGTAATACAACTCACCAGGCCTGGCGCAGTCCGCTTGGAGACCGAAGATGGTATTCCAGTGAGCAACTCCTGGAACATTGAACATCTTCGCAAGTTTTACCCATAAGGCGCGGCTGTCGGGCTCCCCGGCATACCACTTTTTGTACAAGCCTTGCCGGCGAGGCATGTAACCCTTTGTACAAAGCTAGGCGCAGACCCTGAGCATAAATAAATGAAGCGCTGGCGCCCTAAGTCTTAGCATGCATGCTAGGTTGAGTATCTCTCTGTTAGGGTTGATAGTGCTTAGCGGCGACTAACCCCTAGCATAGAGGTCGAGTATGCGTTTCTCTGTTCCTTTCCATCCTCTTTTGTTCGCAGGGTGCCTGGACATTTCTGCTGAGCTATTTCGAAGAAAGAAAATAGGCCGTCGCTCCGGCCCCGGCAAGCCAAGGTCGCCGGGGGCTGGAGATCCAAAGATCTGATCACGGCAAGCCAAGGTTGCCGGGGGCTGCAGAATCAGATAAGTCTTTCATCCCCCACTCTATATTTCCATATGAAACTTGAACGTATGAGACTTTGCTCACTCTTATACCACCTTGCTCCCTCTTTCCCCTACCAAAAGAACCCTACTTTGGGCCGGAACTTGGTCGTAGTGCGGTGGGAAGGGAACGAGCGAAGGGCCTAATCCTACTTTGCCCCTACCTCCGCCAAGGGCGTGAGTGTAGTCGAGCTATAGAGCAGGAAGACGGCAAGGTCTGTTGCCGGGTTACAATGTTTATCTTAAGATAACGAGGATTCATTCCTTGGTGTGGGCCTCGCCCATGCACAAACAAAACCCGGCAAACACCCTTCTCTTTGTTAATACGTTGTTAACAAGTACAATTCATACGGAATGCATACACGAGTAAGGGGGTTACAAGGTCTAAATTTTACTAAGGCCCGTAGGCTTAAAAACTAAAAAGAGATAAGGTGCCCATAATCCCTTTCTTGTCCCTCTCCTCGGGAAATGGAACAAGATGGCAGGAGGGCAAAAGGAGTGCCTAGGCGAGGTACGAGCAGCCGAAGACACCAAAAGAACATCCCGGCAGCCGTCCAGAAGAGGGCTGCTGATGATGGTGCCGGGAGAAGAGCCGAAAGATGAGGCAGCGGGCCGGAAATACGCGATGAAGGCGTCGGTGCCCGCGTACTCTGACTTGACGGCCCGCCACCCGACTTCTTCGTCTTCCCCGGCCTTCCCACGCCAACTGCCCAAGGAAGCGACCCCGAGAAGTTCAAGGAGCTGGCCATGCAGATGATGGCACTACCAGCGTCGCCCAGGGACGGTATGTCCGACACCTAGTCAGACCCGTCATCCTCCCGCCCGCTGCCCTCATCATTGTTGTCGCTGTCCTCCCGGTCACTGTCGCTCGAGGAGGAGCTTTCGTCATCAGTCGAGCTCTCCGCACAGCACCCTATCCTGTCCCTCGAGTGCCCGAAGACCTTGACGGAGAGCAGATCGCTCTCCACCAACTTGAAGTAGAGGACGTGCCCCTTCATCAAGCAGTGGGCACGCGCGAAGGTCTTCCAACCCCGACGGAGGAACATTACATGAGGGGAGGGGAACCTTGTGTTCGCCCACATGTCGCCATTGCAACACCCCTTCATGTGAAGCCTCAACCTCGGTGGCTGGTCGACCTCCAGCACCCTCGCAAACGCTTCGGGGAGACGAAGGTGGCTGCGCGGCGGCTTGCGCAGTTTCAGAATTAACTCCAGCTCCGTGTCCCCGACATGGCCGCTAGATGAAACAGGAGGAGACGGTGGAGGATATGGAGATGGAGATGATGACGACGCGGATGTCCCCCGTCCACGCCCGCCTCTGCCTCGACCACCTCGCCGACCGCGGCCCGGCCGGTGCCTCTGCCTTGGTCATGACCTTCACCTTGAGCGTACGGCTCTTCCTTGACCGTCGTGGCTCTCTGGCGGGAGGAGGACCTGGTCGCCTCCGCGGAAGGACGGCCCCGACCACGCCCTCTCGCCATGACAAGGGAAAGAAAGGGATCAAATTAGAAGAAGATGGATGCGGGAGAACGCTGTCCTTCTCCCTTTTTTATAGGGGGACAAGGCTGAGCGAGCCTGAAGGCGGCCACCCCAATTGACCAATCCGGCCGCCGAAGGCACAAGGAGACGGGACCGACCCGCTGCCCCAATAAGGGGCGCCCGGCCCCCCGCCCCGGCGTTAAAGCCCATACCTTCTGTGTCCACTGCCTGCACTTCCCGACGCATGGAGAACGCGTGGCGGGCGAGCCATGACTCAGATGGCAAGTGGAACGGCCGTTTCGCGCCCCGCGATCGTGGGGCGCGGGTGCCATAATGACCACGACCCGAGTCCACTTAGTAAATGAGCCACGCCCCTGCGGCTTCCTCTATTTTTATGGGGAAGGCGCGGGCCGCCTCTTTACCATTTACCATGATGTGACGCATGAGGGAAGCGACCGCCCCAGGCATGACCCCCACGTCACGCACGACCCCCACGTCGCGCATTCAACGCAGGTCATGGGGAAGCGCAACCAGCGGAGAAGTTACTGCAGTAAAACTCCGCCCCGCATGCCCGCGCACCGTTCTTGGCCTAGCCCAACAACGTGTTGCGCTTATATGTGGCCCAGGCCCGGGGGCTCCTGTCGGTTTACAAAAGTAGGGGCTCTCTTTTATACCCCTTTACTTGTGCACGGACAGTCAGAGCTGCACCTACGGCCACACTTAGCGAGCGAGGAGGGAAGCGTAAATACAAGACCACGAGCAGCCAAGGCAGAGGCGCAAGAAGGTCAAGCAACAAGATGGGCTTTCCCGGCAAGACCCTTGCCGGTGACCCTCATAACCCGACAAGAGTCTTGCCGGGGCAGCTCACCCAACGCCAGCATAGCAGTCACCCTTGAGCCTGAGAGTTCCACACCATCGACAACGTTGGAACCAAAGGCTCGGGAAGCACCTGCATGGTGGCATGCAGATCTTTGTGAAGACAAATAGCCTACAAAGCCCAGATGAGAACCAAAAGGCGAGTCAACCGCGAGGCTCCTTGCCGAGGATGCCCACGAGGCCCCGGCAAGGCTCCTTGCCGAAGATACCTGCAAGGCCCCGACAAGGCTCTTGCCGAGGGCGCTCACAAGGCCCCGGCAAGACTCTTGCCGGGAATATCCACAAGACCGCGGCAAGGCCTTGCCGCCCCATCGCCGCCCCAGCTCAGCGGCCGACCCACCAACTAAAGCAAGTACCCACGTGGCAGTACGTGGCTCCTAATCCAACTAGTCAAGCACCTGCGTGGTGGCATGCAAATCTTCGTGAAGACCCTACCACCACGCCAGCTCAGCAGCCTGCCAGCCTACATGGCACTGCATGCCTCGTTGGCTTGGACGCGTGTTGGAGAAAGGCAGAGCGGCGACGGATGGGACGGGCCCCGTTACCGTCCCGATAAAGCAAGTGGACACCTAAGTAGCGCATTTAATGTGTTTTGTCCTGTAATGACAGGCAATAAGCTTGTACTCTGTACATACCTTTCCACCTCCTGTGTGCCACTGTGGCAACCCCTTTGACTATAAAAGGAGGCCCGAGGCATACTGAGGAAGGATTCGGATCTTTCGGACTAGACACACACCATAGCTAGTTCAAGAACTCAAGAACACTCAAATATACACCAAAGCAGGACTAGGGTATTATGCATCTCTGCGGCCTGAACCAGGGTAAATCCCGCTGTGCTAGCTACTAGACCGGCTCTTTGCACAACCCCGTGCCCGCCAACCATAGAAGGGATCCCCGTGATCCCATAGGTGTCGTTTCTACCGACACTATCTTTTTGCTTTTACTTATTTTAGTTCGATCTTTTTCTTTAGATGAATAAAAGCTTAGTTCGATCCTTTCCTCTTGGAGAGTTTGCTTAGTGATCTTGTAATCGTGTGCAAGTTAGATAATAAAGTTTAGTTTGAGTTTTGCTTTCTTTACTTTCATGTTGCAAATAAAAGAAAAGAAATAAGGAAGAAAAAGAGAAAGGAAATAAATAAAAGGAAACAAATAATGAGAAAGATCATATACTAATCCTATGGTAGGTGATGGCACCACATAAGGAAAAGTATAAGTAGAAAATTTTATTAGAGATTGACAAACATAGCATTAGTCAATGATGCAACTCATGAAAGAATTAATAAGGGAAGAGAAGATTCACATATAAATATAAGTTGGACAAGGAAGACAACTTAATGGTTTATGTTTGTTTATATTCACATAGAAGTCATATTGTCATGGATCCTTTAACATGTGGTGCTTGCCCCCTATCTTTGCTAGCCAAAAATTCCACACTAAGTAGAGATACTACTTGTGCATCCAAAAAACCTTAAACCCAAATCTTACTTTCAAGTGTCCACCATAACTACCTAGGGATTGAGCAACATCCCTCAAGTAAGTTGTCATCGGTGCAAAAGGCAATAAAAATTTGCTTCTAAAAGTGTGAGATCATTTAGTGTAAGAGAAAATTGAGCGTTGCACGAACTTGTGATGGTGAAGAATAAAAGCGACAGACTGCATAATAAAGGTCGCCATCACAAGGGGCAATGCAATGTGACGTTCTATTGCACTAAGGGGTTGAGCATACAAACAAATAAGCGCATGGCAACCTCTGCTTCCCTCTGCGAAGGGCCTATCTTTTACTTTTATGTATTTACTTTTATGCAAAGAGTCAAAGTTTTCCTTCTATTCCTTTTTATTTTTCTCCTTTGGCAAGCATCATGTGGTGAGGAAAGATCTAAGCACATATGTCTAGTTGAATATAGATAGCATGAGTTATTATTGTTGACATCACCCTTGAGGTGAATATGTTGGGAGGCGAAACTATAAGCCCCTATCTTTCTATGTGTCCGGTTGAAACGTTTTTCTCATGTGTACACGGTGAGTCTTAGCAATCATAGAAGACTATATGATGGTTGAGTATGTGGACATGCCTAAAGGCTCCTATACATGACCCTTCCTGAAAAGATGATGAATTGTAGTTGCAAAGTTGACTGAGCACATAGTTTGTTGGTTTCTAATAGAGTTTTTGCTTTATACTTCGATTGTGTGATGAACTGTTACTTATTCATGAGAAGTATATGATAAAGGTTCCATGACAAAAATCATATGTTTAAATTTGTTGTTGTTATAATAATCTACATGATGCTTCTATGTCTGTATTTTGTTTTTATCGACACCTCTCTCTCAAAGCATGTGGACATGTTTTTCGATTTCGGTTTTCGCTTGAGGACAAGCGAGGTCTAAGCTTGGGGGAGTTGATACGTCCATTTTGCATCATTTTTCTTACTGTTATTTATAATATTTTATCCATAATAATGCTTTTTGGAGTAATTCTAATGCCTTTTCTCTCATAATATGCAAGGTATATACAAAGAGGGAGAATTCCGGCAGCTGGAAATCTGGACCTAGAAAAGCTTTGTCAGGCCACCTATTCTGCACAACTCCAAACAAGTTGAAACTTCACGAGGATTTTTTATGGAGTATTTGAGAATTATTGGAGCAAATAACTACCAAAGGGGCCCACTAGGTGGGCACAACCCCACCTGGGCGTGCTAGGGAGCCCAGGCGCACCCTGGTGGGTTGTGCTCACCCAGGCCCACCTCCGGTGCCCATCTTCTGGTATATAGGTCATTTTGACCTAGAAAAAAAATAAGGAGAGGACTTTGGAATGAGGCCGCTGCCTCGAGGCGGAATGGGCAGGAGCACTTTTGCCCTTTGGCGGAGCGATTCCGTCGGGGGAACTTCCCTCCCGGAGGGGGGAAATCATCGTCATCATCATCACCAACAACTCTCCCATCTCGGGGAGGGCAATATCCATCAACATCTTCAATAACACCATCTCATCTCAAACCCTAGTTCATCTCTTGTGTTCAATCTTGTTACCGGAACTATAGACTGGTGCTTGTGGGTGACTAGTAGTGTTGATTACAACTTGTAGTTGATTACTATATGGTTTATTTGGTGGAAGATTATATGTTCAGATCCATTATGATATTTAATACCCCTCTGATCATGAGCATGATTATCATTTGTGAGTAGTTACTTTTGTTCTTGAGGTTACAGGAGAAATCGTGTTGCAAGTAATCATGTGAATTTGATATGTGTTCGATATTTTGATAGTATGTATGTTGTGCTTCCCTTAGTGGTGTCATGTGAACGTCGACTACATGACACTTCACCATATTTGGGCCTAAGGGAATGCATTGTGGAGTAGCAATTAGATGATGGGTTGCGAGAGTGACAGAAGCTTAAACCCCAGTTTATGCGTTATTCCGTAAGGGACCGATTGGATCCAAAAGTTTAATGCTATGGTTAGAATTTATTCTTAATACTTTTCACGTAGTTGCACATGCTTGCGGGAGGGCTAATCATAAGTAGGAGTCTTGTTCAAGTAAGAACAACACATAAGCACCGGTCCACCCACATATCAAATTATCAAAGTAGCGAACACAAATCGAACCAACATGGTGAAACTGACTAGATGAAATCCCCGTGTACCCTCAAGAATGCTTTGCTTATCATAAGAGACCGTTTTGGCCTGTCCTTTGCCTCAAAAGGATTGGGCTACCTTGCTGCACTTTTGTTACTACCATCGTTTCTTGCTCGTTATAAATTACCTTGCTATCAAACTACTCTGCTACTTACAATTTCAGCACTTGCAGACATTACCTTATTGAAAACCACTTGTCATTTCCTTCTGCTCCTCGTTGGGTTTGACACTCTTACTTGTGGGTCATCACTGTGCTGCATCATCCCTTCCTCTTTGGGGAAATACCGACGTAGCTTCGAGCCGCATCATTGGTCACATGGCGATGTGAACTATGGGTCTTAATCACATGGTGATGTGAACTATTGGTGTTAAATCACATGGCGATGTGAACTAGATTATTGACTCTAGTGCAAGTGGGAGACTGAAGGAAATATGCCCTAGAGGCAATAATAAAGTTTTTATTTTGTATTTCCTTATATCATGATAAATGTTTATTATTCATGCTAGAATTGTATTAACCGGAAAGTTGATACATGCGTGGATACATAGACAAAACACAGTGTCCCTAGTAAGCCTCTACTAGACTCATTAATCAAATAGGTTAAGTTTCCTAACCATAGACATGAGTTGTCATTTGATGAACGTGATCACATCATTAGGAGAATGAAGTGATGGACAAGACCCATCCATTAGCTTAGCATATTGATCGTTCAGTTTTATTGCTATTGCTTTCTTCATGTCATATACATATTTCTTTGACTATGAGATTATGCAACTCCTGGATACCAGAGGAATATCTTGTGTGCTAGCAAACGTCACAACATAAATGGGTGATTATAAAGATGCTCTACAGGTATCTCTGAAGGTGTTTGTTGGGTTGGCATAGATCAAGATTAGGATTTGTCACTCCGAGTATCGGAGAGGTATCTCTGGGCTCTCTCGGTAATGCACATCATAATAAGCCTTGCAAGCAATGTGACTAATGAGTTAGTTACGGGATGATTCATTACAGAACGATTAAAGAGACTTGCCGGTAACGAGATTGAACTAGGTATGAAGATACCGAAGATTGAATCTCAGGCAAGTAACATACCGATGACAAAGGAAATAACGTATTTGTCATTACGGTACGACCGATAAAGATCTTCGTAGAATATGTGGGAACCAATATGAGCATCCATTTTCCGCTGTTGGGTATTGACCGGAGAGGTGTCTCGGGCATGTCTACATAGTTCTCGAACCCGTAGGGTCCGCACGCTTAATGTTCGATGACGATTTTGTATTATGTGAGTTATGTGATTTGGTGAATGAATGTTGTTCGGAGTCCCGGATGAGACCACAGACATGACGAGGAGTGTCGAAATGGTCGAGAGGTAAAGATTCATATATAGTATGATAGTATTCGGACACCGGAAGTGTTCCGGGGGTACCGAGTACGTATCGGGTCACCGGAAGGGGTTCCGGGCACCCCCGCGGCAAAGATATGGGCCTTATTGGGCCAAGGGTGGGACAGACCAGCCCCTAGTGGGATGGTGCGCCCCCATATAGGCCGAATAGGGGGAGAAGGAAGGAGGGGAAGGGAGAAAGGAAAGGGGAGGATTTGGCCTCCCCCTTTTCCTTCTATCCCCCTCCCTCTCTTTCCTTCCAACTCCGACACTTATGGAAGGGGGGGAGTCCGACTTGTGGGAGACACCCAAGTAGGATTACTCCTACTTGGGGCGCCCCTTGCTTCCCCTCTCCCACCCCACCTATATATATGTGGGGGGGCACCACCAGAACACACAACATTGATTCCTAGTCATGTGCGGCACCCCCCTCCATGGTTTACGCCTCCGGTTATATTCTCGTATTTCTTAGACGAAGCCCTGAGCGGATCACTTCACCGTCACCGTCACCATGCTGTCGTGCTGACGGAACTCTCCCTCGACACTTTGCTGGAGCAAGAGTTCAAGGGACGTCATCAAGCTGAACGTGTGCAAAACTCGGAGGTGCCGTACGTTCGGTGCTTGATCGGTCGGAACAGGAAGAAGTTCGACTACATCAATCGCGTTGTCAAACGCTTCCGCTTTTAGTCTACAAGGGTGCATAGACACACTCTCCCCCTCTCGTTGCTATGCATCTCCAAGATAGATCTTGCATGAGTGTAGAATTTTTTTGAAATTGCATGCTACGTTTCCCAACAGTGGCATCCGAGCCAGGTCTATGCGTAGATGATATGCACGAGTAGAACACAAAGAGTTGTGTGCGATGATAGTCATACTTCTTACCACCAACGTCTTATTTTGATTCGGCGGTATTGTTGGATGAAGCGGCCCGGGCCAACCTTACATGATCACGTTCATGAGACCGGTTCCACGGACAGACATGCAACTTGTTTTGCATAAAGGTGGCTGGCGGGTGTCTGTTTCTCCAACTTTAGTTGAATCAAATTTGACTACCGCCGGTCCTTGTTGAAGGTTAAAACAACAAACTTGATGAAACATTGTTGCGGTTTTGATGCGTAGGTAAGAACGGTTCTTACTAGAAGCCTGTAGCAGCCACGTAAAACTTGCAACAACAAAGTAGAGGACGTCTAACTTGTTTTTGCAGGGCATGTTGTGATGTGATATGGTCAATACATGATGTGATATACGTTGTTGTATGAGATGATCATGTTTTATAAAAGTTACCGTGATGCGGAGCATCCTTCCATCATCCCCATGGACTCTACACCGACACATCAAGCCCCACGTGGACCTATGACAAGAGCAAGAGCACGCGCTTTGGAAACCGAGGTGAATTCCTTCCTACTAGATTTGCATATGGACACGAATGGAACATGTTTACTACCTCACCAAAATGCGATATGTATCATTAGGTACGAAGAGGAACACCACCATGAGGCTAAGGAGCACCCCCAAGGAGAGGAAGGACCACCCCAAGGCCACGCAAGCCAAGAAGAAGGTCAACAGCATCAGCACAGGAGGCTCCAGGCGTCCCCGTGTGCACGGGCCCCCAAGACCCCGTGCCCACGGGCTATCCAGAGAGTTGGCGCTGGAGCACCCCGTGCGCACGGGCTTGTACTGTGCGCACAGGCCCCGCGTGCGCACGGGCCCAACTTACCCCGTGCGCACGGGCTCATCAGGGTGGACGGCTGTGATCTCCTGTTCGACCCCCTCTCCATCTCCTTTGACCCCAAGCCTATATAATCTGTACCTAGGGCTATGTTTAGGGTTAGCAAAGTATTAGATGAGATACTTGTGAGCTTTGCTCCTTTCTACCTTCCCTTGTGGAATCAATACCCCCTAGGGAAGAATCCTTGTGGATTTCAAGACCTCTTCAAGGAGTAGACTATCTTCAAGCCCCCATATCCTTTGGATTTGGGATGAACTTTGCCATTGTATCTTTCCTTTGATTGTGTTTGTGACTTGTGGGTGTTGTTACTCTAGTGGATGTGTAACCGGGAATTGTTGGAGTGATTTCCTCTTTGTGTTCTTGTTGTGTTCTTGTTGTTTCTCTCCTTTTCCCCCTCCAAGTGTGAAAAGATCCCTCCTAGGGTTCTACCCTACATCATCTTGGTATCATGAGCCACGTTGATTCACATCTTGGAGTACCTACCTTCCACTTTCTAGCTTGATTTTGTTGTTTTTCGTCCTAATCCGAGAATCCCCACCAAAAATAGCCCCAAAAAATTTCTTGCAATTTGTTTGATCTTGTGAGATTTGATTGTTTTGATCCACGAATTTGGTGTTTGGCAAGTGGATCTACCCCCCCCCCCCCACCATCTTCCCCACCCACCAAATCCTCGAATTTGACCTCAACTTTGAAAATTCCCTCGGATCCCGGCGTGTTCATCCGCTCCCAGAACACCCCGTGCACACGGGCCCTCGAGACCCCGTGCACACGGGCCTCACTTACCCCGTGCGCACGGGCTATCCAGGGAGTTTCGCCCATTTTATTTTATTTCCTTTTTGTTTCCCCACCACCCCTTGTGCTCTTCCGCACCATTCCACGTGTTTGTTTGAGTTTCATACTGCGGTTTCTCTTGTGTCCTAAGGTGTTTCGGCTACTTAGGCGCATTTGAGACATTATCATCACCACCAAGCATCAACTCGAACAACACATCGACCTCAACAACTTCACTACCGTAAGCAAGGACGGTAACCTCGACGACGCCTTGTACCCCTCGCCATTAACTTGATAGCTTCGAGCCCTTTTGCGTAGCTTACCCATCGAGACTAGCTTGTTGAGTATTGCCGGGCCACGCCTTAGTGCACCATTTAGTGTTCCGCCCATCCCGTGCATTTACTACTTGTTACCTCGTTGTGTGGCTCGTATATCAAGCTTTGTGGCATAGTAAAAAAACAAGAAAAGCTTTTAAGCAAAAGAGAAGAGAAGCAAAGAGCTTATAAGCAATAGCATTGAGCCTCTTAGCATATGTGCATCATCTTGGTCCTCACATACATAAGCATACTTGGGATAGTGAGACGAGCGGTTTCTCTATTAGGTTGGTGCACTAGCGTATCTAGCCCATTAGTGCAATCGAGCTAGCATCTCTCTAGTATCTGTACGACAAGAGCTTTTCCGGTGGTTCGACATCTTCGAGCTCATCCTTGGTTGTGTGGATCCCATTTATCTTCCGTGTGTGTGTTCCTCGTGTTATCTTTGGAGGTTGATCTATTTGTCTTACTCGCATTTTCGTGAATCTTCTCAACTTTATCAATAGCTTGACTAACATTTGCTTGAAATTTTTGCCACCATCCTAACCGAGCTCCTCCATAGACCATTTAATTTTAGGTGTGAGAAACAATTCCCGGTACCAATTCCCCTATTGTAACATCACGTGGGATCGTACTTGTGACATCCACATTCTTCGGAAAAGGTAACTTTGGTTTTGGTATCTCATTTTCCTACTCACCACCACTTTCATATGATGGATAGGCCAAGTACCTCTACCAACCCACTCTTCATCGAGCAAGACGACGACATGTCATCATTCGTCACCAAGAGCCACCTCTTTGGTGCACAACGAGCGCTACATCAAGAGCAACAAGCAATGAACGACCGCATCGACAACCTCGCCACCGACTTGCGACTCTCCGAGCAACGTACACGGGACTACTTCGACAACAAGCTCGATGTGCACAAGCAAGAGAACGATGCAAGAATGGACGAGATCCGAGCTTTGTTGGTCAACCGGCCTCCTTCAAATTCTTCATACTCAAGATGGAGCCACTCAAGTCGACACTCCGACGACACCTTCTCTAGCTCAAGTACACCGTCATCGAACACTCTTCGACGAGCCGTGCGTCAAGACCGTCATGCATCCCGAAACCCGCTACACGTCAAGCGCTCACAAGAGCAAGTCGACGAGCAAGTCTCTCGTCCTCGCTCAAACCAAGACGCTTTTGCTCTAGCTCAAGAACGACAACGACTACGGCGCCAAGAGGAAGAACGAGCACGTCTACACCAAGAAGAACAAGACGCTGAGGCTCAACGTCTTCAACAACAACAACGAGAAGCGCAAGCTCATGAGGCGGAACATGCCCTTCAAGAATCAAGTCGAGCCATCGCCAACCGCAATTGCGAACGGCGTAATCAAGAGGAAGCCCTTCGAGAAGAAATCCACGAGCGAAACTACCAACCCCGCGTGCAACGTCAAGTTCCTCAAGCTACTCCACAAGCTCGTCAAGCTCCTCCTCAACCTCAAGTTCAACAAGAGCAAGTGGATCATCGACTTCCTCCACGCCAAGAGAGACATCTTGAGGAACGAGCATTTGAGGATCATCCCCCATGGCAAGAGCGACATAACAACCGCTACTTCGACGAAGAACTTCGCTATGGCAAGCTAAAGTTCACCATGCCCAAGTTCAATGGAAGCAATGACCCCGAAGAGTACCTCTCATGGGCATTGAAGGTTGACAAAATCTTCCGGTTGCACAACTACGATGAAGAGAAGAAGATCTCTATGGCATCACTCGAGTTCCAAGACTATGTTCTCATTTGGTGGGAACAAGTGATTGAGCAACGACGCACAAGAGGCGAACCACCAATCACAACTTGGACGGCGATGAAGGATGTCATGAGAGCTCGTTTCGTGCCTACACACTACAATCATGATCTCTTCAAGAAGTTGCAACTTCTCAAACAAGGCACGAAGACAGTGGAAGAATACTACCAAGAAATGGAGATTGCCATGATTCGAGCCAATGTCAAGGAAGACGACGAGCAAACAATGGCACGCTTCTTGAACGACCTCAACCATCCAATGAAGCGGATTGCCGACTTCCAACCATACTCAAACCTCCTCGAGCTAGTTCATCAAGCGACCAAGGCCGAGCGACAAGTCCAAGATGACTTCAAATATGCCAAGTACTCGTCCAAGACCTACGGCTCCTCTTATCAAGCTCCCGCGACTCCGGCAACTCCTACATCAACTAGAGCCTCACCAAGTACCGGCGACAAGTCAAGTTACAAGAAAACTTTGACAAGTTCAAGTCGTCCTCCTCCTACTTCAAGCAACTTCAAGCCGCGTGCTTCGTCCTCTACCCCGACCGATGAGACCGTCAAGACAAGCTCCTTCAAGTGTTTCACGTGCGGCGGCCGAGGCCACAAGTCCTTTGAGTGCACAAACAAGCGCACCATGATCTTCAACGACGACGGCACCTATGACTCCATGAGTGAAGGAGAAATGGAAGCCCTTGAGCAAGTGGCCATGCACCGACAAGTGAACAACGAAGACGAAGATGATCAAGTCTTTTGTGATGAAGATTCAAGTCCCGCTCTCGTTGTCTCCAAGGTCTTGACTCTCCAACATCAACAAGAAGAAGACCAACGATGCCACATTTTCCACACAAAGGACGGCATCAATGGAAGGTCCGTCAAGGTCATCATCGATGGAGGTAGCTGCCACAACTTGGCAAGTGAAGAACTATGCTCCAAGCTTCAATTGGTCAAGAGGAAGCACCCGCACCCCTACAAGGTTCAATGGCTAAGCGACTTCGGCACTATCCAAATTGAGCATATGGTACAAGTCTCCTTCAAAATTGGTGCATATGAGGACACTTTGGAGTGTGATGTGGTCCCAATGACCGTTTGCCACCTCCTTCTTGGTCGAGCATGGAAATTCGACCGTGGTGTCATCTACAACGGGTGTACCAATCACTATAGCTTCAAGATGAAAGGGAAGGAGTTTGTGCTACGACCTATGTCTCCTAGTCAATTGATAGCCGACAAGCAAGCCACCCATCATGGAGAGAAGAGTGAGAAAGTGATCCACCAAAAAGTGAGTGAGAGCCACAAGCCAAACTTGAGCGCCTCTTCGCCTAGAGAGAAAAACCTCATCCTATTTGCCACAAAAAGTGAGATGAGAGACGTGTGTGAGAACCCATCGAGTGTGATGCACTTTGTCCTTGTGTGCAAGGATGGAGATCCAAAAACTAACACCTCTCACGAGCTACCTTTAGTGTTTAAATCTCTTTTGCAGGAATTCCAAGATGTTTTCCCCGATGAGCTACCTCCGGGTCTACCTCCTCTACGAGGCATTGAGCATCGAATCGACCTCATCCCTGGAGCACCACTTCCAAACAAAGCTCCATACCGTGTCAACCCCGAAGAAACCAAGGAGATTTAACGGCAAGTACAAAAACTCATCGACAACGGTCAGGTACGTGAAAGCTTAAGCCCTTGTGTTGTTCCGGTTATACTTGTGCCTAAATCCGATGGAAGCTTCCGCTTGTGTTCCGATTGTAGACCCATCAACGCTATTACCGTTCGCTATAGGCATCCCACTCCTCGCTTAGATGATATGCTTGATGAACTTAGTGGAGCCAACTTTTTCTCAAAAATTGATCTTAAAAGTGGCTATTATCAAATCCGCATTCAAGAGGGTGATGAATGGAAAACTGCTTTCAAAACCAAATTTGGCTTATATGAGTGGTTAGTAATGCCTATGGGTCTATCGGAGGCTCCCGGTACTTTCGTGCGCCTTATGCATTATGTCCTCCGCCCTTATATTGGAATCTTTGTTGTGGTTTACTTCGACGATATTCTTGTGTTTAGCAAAACCATGAACGAGCATCTTAATCATGTCAGGGCTGTTTTGCAAACCCTCCGCAAAGAACGTCTTTATGCAAACTTGAAAAAATGCACGTTTGGTGTTGACAAAGTGGTTTTCTTGGGTTTTGTTGTCTCTTCCAAGGGTGTCCATGTTGATGAAGCTAAAGTTGAAGCAATTAAAACTTGGCCCCAACCCACCAATTTGCAACAAGTGCGTAGCTTTCTTGGTCTTGCGGGTTTTATAAATCGCTTTGTGAAAGATTTTAGCACTATTGCCGCTCCTTTGCATGCTTTGAGTAAGAAGAATACTCCCTTTGTTTGGGGATCTTTGCAATCCACCGCTTTTGATGAGCTCAAGTCTTTTCTTACTCATGCTCCAATTCTTGCTTTGCCCAATTTTGGCAAAACTTTTGAGGTTCATTGTGATGCAAGTGGTACCGGAATTGGCGGAGTTTTGATGCAAGAAAAATGAACCATTGCATATTTTAGTGAGAAACTCTCCGGTGCTCAACTTAACTATCCCATCTGTGATAAAGAATTGTATGCTTTAGTGCGTGTCCTACATGTTTGGGAACATTACCTTAGACCTCATGAGTTTGTCATACATACCGATCATGAAACGCTTAAGTACTTAAAAGGTCAAACTAAGTTGAAAAAGCTTCATGCCAAATGGAGTGAATTTATTGAATCTTTCCCATATGTGATCAAGTACATTAAGGGTAAGGAAAATATAGTTGCCGATGCACTTTCACGCATATGCACGCTTGTCACTCAACTTGAGTTGAATGTTATTGGTTTTGAGCACATCAAAGACTTGTATGCTAATGATCCATCTTTTGCTATTCCTTATGCTAAGTGTTTGACGCATACTTCTTGGGAACAATATTACATCAAGGATGATTATCTTATGAGAGCTAAGAAACTATGCATTCCCGAGTCTTCTCTTCGTTTGCTCCTTTTGCAAGAGGCTCATGGAGGCGGACTCATGTGACACTTTGGACGCGACAAGACATTCACCACGCTCTCCAAGAACTACTTTTGGCCCAAGATGTTTCGAGACGTCTCACGCTTCACCAACCGATGCTCTACATGTCGCAAAGCTAAGTCTAAAGCTCAATCTCATGGTCTTTACATGCCTCTTCCTATTCCCTATCAACCTTGGGAAGACATTAGCATGGATTTTGTACTTGGTTTGCCTCGAACTCAAAATGGAAAGGATTCCATGTTTGTTGTTGTGGATAGATTTTCTAAGATGGCACATTTAATTCCTTGCAATAAGATAGACGATGCTTCACATGTTGCAAATCTCTTTTGTAGGGAAATGTTGCGACTCCATGGAGTACCAAAGACAATCGTCTCCGATCGTGACGTCAAATTCTTGAGTTACTTTTGGAAGACCCTATGCGCCAAGCTCAGAATCAAGCTCTTGTTCTCATCCGCATACCATCCTCAAACCGACGGCCAAACGGAGGTGACGAACCGGACACTCTCCACTCTACTTCGCGTGTTGATCAGGAAGAATCTCAAGGAGTGGGAGGCGTGTCTACCGATCACCAAGTACGCTTACAACCGTGAAAGACATTCGACTACCGGCAAGTCCCCCTTCGAGGTCGTCTACAGCATCAACCCGTTGTCCCCTTTGGACATTCTACCTCTTCCTCTACAAGAACGCACCAACATGGATGCGAGTGCACGAGCAAGCTACATCAAGAAGATGCATGAGGATACAAGGCACACCATCGAGCGCCAAGTACAACGACTAACGACCAAGCTCAATGTCGACAAGCAACCCATGGTCTTCAACATTGGTGATCTAGTGTGGCTACACCTTCGCAAGGACCGCTTCCCCTACGAACGCAAGTCCAAGCTTCTACCTCGAGTCGATGGACCTTTCAAGGTGCTAGCACGCTACAACGACAACGCCTACAAGATCGACCTACCACAAGACAAGTACAATGTGAGCGACATATTCAACGTCAAGGATCTCGCACCATACCATGGAGATGAAGCTTTTGATCCGAGGTCGGATCTCTCCCAAGGGAGGGGAGATGATGCGGAGCATCCTTCCATCATCCCCATGGACTCTACACCGACACATCAAGCCCCACGTGGACCTATGACAAGAGCAAGAGCATGCGCTTTGGAAACCGAGGTGAATTCCTTCCTACTAGATTTGCATATGGACACAAATGGAACATGTTTACTACCTCACCAAAATGCGCTATGTATCATTAGGTACGAAGAGGAACACCACCATGAGGCTAAGGAGCACCCCCAAGGAGAGGAAGGACCACCCCAAGGCCACGCAAGCCAAGAAGAAGGTCAACAATGACAGACAGAGGCTCCAGGCGACCCGTGCGCAGACGGGCCCTCAAGACCCCGTGCCCACGGGCTATCCAGAGAGTTGGCGCTGGAGCACCCCGTGCACACGGGCTCATCAGGGTGGACGGCTGTGATCTCCTGTTCGACCCCCTCTCCATCTCCTTTGACCCCAAGCCTATATAATCCATACCTAGGGCTATGTTTAGGGTTAGCAAAGTATTAGATGAGATATTTGTGAGCTTTGCTCCTTTCTACCTTCCCTTGTGGAATCAAGACCCCCTAGGGAAGAATCCTTGTGGATTTCAAGACCTCCTCAAGGAATATACTATCTTCAAGCCCCCATCTCCTTTGGATTTGGGATGAACTTTGCCATTGTATCTTTCCTTTGATTGTGTTTGTGACTTGTGGATCTTGTGTTGTTACTCTAGTGGATGTGTAATCGGGAATTGTTGGAGTGATTTCCTCTTTGTGTTCTTGTTGTGTTCTTGTTGTTTGTCTCCTTTTCCCGCTCCAAGTGTGAAAAGATCCCTCCTAGGGTTCTACCCTACATCATACCGGCAACTAGCAGGAGCCTTATGGTTGTCGCTTTATTGTATGAAATGCAAATGCCATGTAATTGTTTTACTTTATCACTATGCGTTAGCGACAGTTGTAGAAGCAATAGTTGGTGAAAGTGCAACTATCCCTAGGTGGTTTTGATAATTCATAACAACATATAGCTCATTGAGCTAATGCTATTCCAAGACTATTATTTCAGGAAAGCTCAATGAATGGCATGGCATGGATGATGAAAGTGGATCCTCAAAATACTAAGGACAAAGGATTGGCTCAAGCTCAAAAGCTCAAGACTCTTCATTTTACATTTTAGTGATCCAAGATCACATTGAGTCTATAGGAAAAACCAATACTATTAAGGAGGGATGAGGTGTTGCTTAATGAGCCTCTTGCTTCATGTGCTTAGTGATATGGTCCAAAACCCTCAACTACTTTCCCACATCCACATATGACCTAAATCTAAAGCCAAAATCGGTCACACCGATTCTTTCTATACGGCGCCACCGATTCCAAAAGTCATAGCCACTGCCACAAACCCTAAGCAAATCGGTCTTACCGATAGGGATCTCGGTCTCACCGAGATGGGGTTCTTGATCTCTGTTTCCCTTCGTAACGTTTCGGTCTAACCGAAGTGAGCGATCGGTCCCACCGAGATTGCAATGTAAACTCTCTGTTTCCTTTTGTAACATTTCGGTCTCACCGAAAAAGAAAATCGGTCCCACCGAGTTTACGACCAACTCTCTGTAAAGCTTATTACCAAAATCGGTCCCACCGAGTTTGTATGTCGGTCTTACCGAGATTACGTTATGCCCTAACCCTAACCATATCGGTCTCACCGAGATGCATGTCGATCCCAATCAAAATCACTAACGGTCACTAGGTTTACTAATTCGGTCCGACCGAGTTTAACGATTCGGTCCCACCGAGTTTGGTAAATTGTGTGTAGCAGTTAGATTTTGTGTGGAGGCTATATATACCCTCCACCTCCTCTTCATTCGTGGAGAGAGCCATCGAAACGAACCTACACTTCCAACTTACGATTCGAGAGAGAACCACCTACTCATGTGTTGAGACCAAGATATTCCATTCCTACCATATGAATCTTGATCTCTAGCCTTCCCCAAGTTGCTTTCCACTCAAACCCTCTTTCCACCAGATCCAAATCCTATGAGAGAGAGTTGAGTGTTGGGGAGACTATCATTTGAAGCACAAGAGCAAGGAGTTCATCATCAACACACCATTTGTTACTTCTTGGAGAGTGGTGTCTCCTAGATTGGCTAGGTGTCACTTGGGAGCCTCAGAGCAAGATTGTGGAGTTGAACCAAGGAGTTTGTAAGGGCAAGGAGATCGCCTACTTCGTGAAGATCTCTGCTAGTGAGGCAAGTCCTTCGTGGGCGGCGACCATGGTGGGATAGACAAGGTTGCTTCTTCGTGGACCCTTCGTGGGTGGAGCCCTCCGTGGACTCATGGCGGCCGTTACCCTTCGTGGGTTGAAGTCTCCATCAACGTGGATGTACGATAGCACCACCTATCGGAACCACGACAAAAACATCCATGTCTCCAATTGCGTTTGAATCCTCCAAACCCTTCCCCTTACATTCTTGCAAGTTGCATGCTTTAATTTCCGTTGCCTATATACTCTTTGCATGCTTGCTTGAATTGTGTGATGATTGCTTGACTTGTCCTAAAATAGCTAAAATCTGCCAAACTATAAAATTGGGAAAAGGTTAAGTTTTTATTGGTCAAGTAGTCTAATCACCCCCCCTAGACATACTTCAAGGTCCTATAGTTGACGAGACGACCACGACGCTACGATGGAGATCAAGGTGTCAAGCTGGTGACGATGGAGATCATGATAGTGCTTTGGAGATGGAGATCAACGACACAAGATGATGATGGCCATATCATGTCACATATTTTGATTGCATGTGATGTTTATCTTTTATGCATGTTATTTTGCTTAGTACGACAGTAGCATTATAAGATGATCCTTTACTAAAATTTCAAGGTATAAGTGTTCTCCCTGAGTATGCACCGTTGCGACAATTCGTCGTGTTGAGACACCACGTGATGATCGGGTGTGATAAGCTCTACGTTCACATACAACAGGTGCAAGACAGTTTTGCACATGCAGAATACTCGGGTTAAACTTGACGAGCCTAGCATGTACAGACATGGCCTCGGAACACTGGAGACCGAAAGGTCGAACGTGAATCATATAATAGATATGATCAACATATAGATGTTCACCATTGAAGACTACTCCATCTCACGTGATGATCGGACATGGTTTAGTTGATTTGGATGTCTATCTAAGTGGGAGTTCTTAAGTACTATTATTAATTGAACTTTAATTTATCATGAACTTAGTCCTGATAGTATTTGCAAATTATGTTGTAGATCAATAGCTCGCGTTGTAGCTCCCCTATGTTTTTTATATGTTCCTAGAGAAAACTAAGTTGAAAGATGATAGTAGCAATGATGCGGACTGGGTCCATGATCTGAGGATTATCCTCATTCTTGCCTGAAAAATTATGTCCTTGATGCACCACTAGGTAGCGGACCTATTGCAGGAAGCGGAATCACGAGGCGTTATGAACGTTTGACAAGCTCTATATGATGACTACTTGATAGTTTAGTGCACCATACTTTCCGGCTTAGAACCGGGACTTGAAAAACATTTTGAACACCATGGAGCATATGGGATGTTCCAAGAGCTGAAAATGATATTTCAGACTCATGCCCGTGTTAAGAGGTATGAGACCTCTGACAAGTACTTTGCCTACAAGATGGAGGGGAATAGCTCAGGTAGTGAGAATGTGCTCAGAATGTTTGGGTACTACAATCGCTTGAATGAAGTGGGAGTTAATCTTCCAGATAAGATAGTGATTGACGGAGTTCTCTAGTCACTATCACCAAGTTACTAGAACTTCATGATGAACTATAATATGCAAGGGATGACGAAAATGATTCCCAAGCTCTTCGCGATGCTGAAATCGGCGATGGTAGAAATCAAGAAATAGCATCAAGTGTTGATGGTTAGCAAGACCACTAGTTTCAAGAAAAAGGGCAAAGGAAAAGAAAGGGAACTTCAAGAAGAATGACAAGCAAGTTGCCACTCCCATGAAGAAGCCCAAAGCTAGACCTAAGCCTGAAACTGAGTGCTTCTACTGCAAAGGGAATGGTCACTGGAAGCGGAACTACCCCAAATATTTGGCAGATAAGAAGGATGGCAAAGTGAATATAGGTATATTTGATATACATGTTATTGATGTGTACTTTACTAGTGTTCATAGTAACCCTAGGGTATTTAATACCGGTTCAGTTGCTAAGATTAGTAACTCAAAACAGGAGTTGCAAAATGAACATAGACTAGTTAAGGGCGAGATGACGATGGGTGTTGGAAGTGATTCCAAGGTTGATAAGATCACCATCACACACTCCCTACACCTTCAGGATTGGTGTTGGACCTAAAGAAATGTTATTTGGTGTTTGCGTTGAGCATGAATATGATTCGATCATGTTTATTGTGATACGGTTATTCATTCAAGTCAGAGAATAATTGTTGTTCTGTTTACATGAATAAAACCTTCTATGGTCATACATCCAATGTAAATGGTTTATTGAATCTCGATCGTAGTGATACACATATTCATAATATTGATGCCAAAAGATGCAAAATTGATAATGATAGTGCAACATATTTGTGGCAATCGCCGTTTAGGTCATTGGTGTAAAGCGCATGAAGAAACTCCATGCAGATGGACTTTTGGAATCACTTGATTATGAATCATTTGATGCTTGCGAACCATGCCTCATGGGCAAGATGACTAAAACTCCTTTCTCCGGAACAATGGAGCGAGCCACTGACTTATTGAAAATAATACATACCGATGTACATGGTCCAATGAGTGTTGAGGCTCGCGGCGCGTATCATTATTTTCTGATCTTCACAGATGATTTGAGCAGATATGGGTATATCTACTTGATGAAACACAAGTCTGAAACATTTGAAAACTTCAAAGAATTTCAGAGTGAAGAGGAGAATCATCATAACAAGAAAATAAAGTTTCTACGATCTGATCGCGGAGGCGAATATTTGAGTTACGAGTTTGGCCTTCATTCAAAACAATGTGGAATAGTTTCACAACTCACGCCACCTGGAACACCATAGCGTAGTGGTGTGTCCGAACGTCGTAAACGTACTTTATTAGATATGGTGCGATCTATGATGTCTCTTACCGATTTACCACTATCGTTTTGGGGTTATGCATTAGAGACAGCCGCATTCACGTTAAATAGGGCACCGTCTAAATCCGTTGAGACGACACCGTATGAACTGTGGTTTGGCAAGAAACCTAAGCTGTCGTTTCTTAAAGTTTGGTTGCAATGCTTATGTGAAAAAGCTTCAGCCTGATAAACTCGAACCCAAATCGGAGAAGTGCGTCTTCATAGGATACCCAAAAAAAACTGTTGGGTACACCTTCTACCCCAGATCCGAAGGCAAGATCTTTGTTGCTAAGAATGAATCCTTTCTAGAGAAGGAGTTTCTCTTGAAAGAAGTGAGTGAGAGGAAAGTAGAACTTGATGAGGTAATTGTACCTTCTCTCGAATTAGAAAGTAGCTCATCACAGAAAACCGTTCCTGTGATGCCTACACCAAATAGAGAGGAAGCTAATGATAATGATCATGAAACTTCAGATCAAGTTACTACCGAACTCAGAGGGTCAACGAGCACGATCCGCACAAGAGTGATACGGCAATCCTGTTGCGGAAGTCATGTTACTAGACCATGACGAACCTCACGAACTATGAGGAAGCAATGATGAGCCCAGATTAGATAAATGGCTTGAGGCCATGAAATCTGAGATAGGATCCATGTATGAGAACAAAGTGTGGACTTTGGTGGACTTGCCCAATGATCGGCAAGCCATTAAGAATAAATGGATCTTCAAGAGGAAGACATACGCTGATGGTAGTGTTACTATCTACAAAGCTCGACTTGTCGCAAAAGTTTTCAACAAGTTCAAAGTGTTGACTACGATGAGATTTTATCACTCGTAGCGATGCTTAAGTCTGTCCGAATCATGTTAGCAATTGTCACATTTTATGAAATCTGGCAATGGATGTCAAAACTATATTCCTTAATGGATTTATTAAAGAAGAGTTGTATATGATGCAACCAAAAGGTTTTGTCGATCCTAAAGGTGCTAACAAAGTGTGCAGACTCCAGCGATCCATCTATGGACTGGTGCAAGCATCTCGGAGTTGGAATATACGCTTTGATAAGGTGATCAAAGCATATGGTTTAATACAGACTTATGGTGAAGTCTGAATTTACAAGAAAGTGAGTGGGAGCTCTGTAGCATTTCTAATATTATATGTGGATGACATATTGTTAATTGGAAATTGTAGAATTTCTGGATAGCATAAAAGGATACTTGAATAAGAGTTTTTCAATGAAAGACCTCGGTAAAGATGCTTATATATATTGGGCATCAAGATCTATAGAGATAGATCAAGACGCTTAAGAGGACTTTCACAAAGCACATACCTTGATAAAGTTTTGAAAAAGTTCAAAATGGATCAGTCAAAGAAGGAGTTCTTGCCTGCATTGTAAGGTGTAAAGTTGAGTAAGACTCAAAGCCCGACCACGGCATAAGATAGAGAGAGAACGAAAGTCATTCCCTATGCCTCAGCCATAGGTTCTATAAAGTATGGCATGCTGTGTACCAGACCTATTGTGTATCTTGCCATGAGTTTGGCAAGGGTGTAAAATAGTGATCCAAGAGTAGATCACTGGACGGCGGTCAAAATTATCCTTAGAGGACTAAGGAAATATTTCTCGGTTATGGAGGTGATAAAGAGTTCGTCGTAAAGAGTTACGTCGATGCAAGATGACTCTGAGTCTCGATCTGGATACATATTGAAAGTGGGAGCATTTAGCTAGAGTAGCTCCATGCAGAGCATTGTAGACATAGAAATTTGCAAAATACATACGGATCTGAATGTGGCAGATGCGTTGACTAAACCTCTCTCACAAAGCAAAACATGATCACACCTTAGTACTCTTTGGGTGTTAATCACATGGTGATGTGAACTAGATTACTGACTCTAGTAAACCCTTTGGGTGTTGGTCACATGGCGATGTGAACTATGAGTGTTAATCACATGGTGATGTGAACTATTGATGTTAAATCACATGGCGATGTGAACTAGATTATTGACTCTAGTGCAAGTGGGAGACTGAAGGAAATATGCCCTAGAGGCAATAATAAAGTTGTTATTTTGCATTTCCTTATATCATGATAAATGTTTATTATTCATGCTAGAATTGTATTAACCGGAAACTTGATACATGTGTGGATACATAGAAAAAACACAGTGTCCCTAGTAAGCCTCTACTAGACTAGCTCATTAATCAAAGATGGTTAAGTTTCCTAACCTTAGACATGAGTTGTCATTTGATGAACGGGACCACATCATTAGGAGAATGATGTGATGGACAAGACCCATCTGTTAGCTTAGCATATTGATCGTTCAGTTTTATTGCTATCACTTTCTTCATGTCATATACATATTCCTTTGACTATGAGATTATGCAACTCCCGGATACCGGAGGAATACCTTGTGTGCTATCAAACGTCATAACGTAACTGGGTGATTATAAAGATGCTCTACAGGTATCTCTGAAGGTGTTTGTTGGGTTGGCATAGATCGAGATTAGGATTTGTCACTCCGAGTATCGGAGAGGTATCTCTGGGCCCTCTCGGTAATGCACATCATAATAAGCTTTGCAAGCAATGTCACTAATGAGTTAGTTACGGGGTGATGCATTACGTAACGAGTAAAGAGACTTGCCGGTAACGAGATTGAACTAGGTATGAAGATACCGACGATCGAATCTCGGGCAAGTAACATACCGATGACAAAGGGAATAACGTATGTTGTCATTACTGCAATACCGATAAAGATCTTCGTAGAATATGTGAGAACCAATATGAGCATCCAAGTTCCATTTGTTGGTTATTGACCGGAGAGGTGTCTCGGTCATGTCTACATAGTTCTCGAACCCATAGGGTCCGCACGCTTAACGTTCGATGACGATTTTGTATTATATAAGTTATGTGATTTGGTGACCGAATGTTGTTCAGAGTCCCGGATGAGACCACAGACATGACGAGGAGTCTCTATATGGTCGAGAGGTAAAGATTCATATATAGGACAATAATATTCGGACACCGGAAGTGTTCCAGGATTCGGCCTCCCCCTTTTCCTTCTCTCCCCCCTCTCTTTCCTTCCCACTCCGACACTTATGGAAGGGGGAGGCCGACTCGTGGGAGGCTCCCAAGTAGGATTACTCCTACTTGAGGCGCCCCTTGCTTCCCCTCTCCCTCTCCCACCTATATATACGTGGGGGGGGGGGGGGCTGCGCGGATCACTTCACCATCACTGTCACCACACCATCATGCAGACGGAACTCTCCCTCGACACTTTGCTGGATCAAGAGTTCGAGGGACGTCATCGAGCTGAACATGTGCAGAACTCAGAGGTGTCGTACGTTCAGTGCTTGATCGGTCGGAACGAGAAGAAGTTCGACTACATCAACCGCATTGTCAAACGCTTCCGCTTTCGGTCTACAAGGGTTCGTTGCCACACTCCCCCCCCCCCCCCCCCTCTCGTTGTTATGCATCTCCTAGATAGATCTTGCGTGAGCGTATACATTTTTTGAAATTACATATAACGTTTCCCAACAGTAATTGCTCAAATTTAAAGATTTGCTAATAAGGTACCCAGTCGACGGGCGTGGAAAAGGGCATTCAAGTGATGACCGGTCATTGTCCACGGACACGCGCCCATGGATGTTTAGGGGGCCAAATTTGCTAAATCCGAGTGTAATTCCGGAGGAACGAATTAAAAGGCGCTGATTCACGTAAGGGAATTTGGTGCTCCGGTGCGCCCCTATATGTAAAAGTAATTTAGTAATTCAAAAAAACTTTAAAAAATTCTGAAACTTCTTTGGCATCAACATGATCAAGTATTTGCACCCATATAAAAAGATTCAGCAAAGATTTGACAAAAAACGCTATATACAAATGCTATTCATGCTATATTGTAGTCATAGATTTGGCCTTTTTTCCATGAAGTCAGTGTGAATCATTTTTTGGCCAATCTTTTTATACAAGTACAATACTTGATCTTGATCATGTTTGATTAAAAAAACATTTTTTTTCAGAAGCACCGAGGTATATCCCGTGGAGTCCGTGACATCCATGATCCATCGACCCATCCATCCTCCGCGGTCGGTAAAATTTCCCCACTCTTTCACCCTAACCCCAAACCTCTCCCCACCTCTCCGCTTCCACCGCCTTTTCGGTTTCAAACCCCTCCCTTCCTTCCTCCGCAGCCGCCACCATGGCCGCCTCCTCCTCCTCCTCCCGCGGGGGCGGCGGCGGCGGCGGCGACGACGACAACGAGCCCTACCTCGTGGGATTCGTCGTCTCCAAGATCGTCGGCCTCAAGCACTACAGCGGCACCCTCAGCGGCGGCGAGAGGCCCTCCCTCGTCCGCGAGCCCCTCAACCCCTTCGACACCAACGCCATCGCCGTCCACAACAGCCGCGGCCGCCAGGTCGGCCACATCGAGGCCGCACCGCCAAGGTCCTCGCCCGCTCCTCGACTCCCTCCTCGTCGCCAACACCCACGTCCTCGTGCCCGGGAGCCGGTCCTCCAAGGCCGGCAACAATTTCTACAACCTCCCCTGCCAGATCCACCTCTTCGCCCGCCCAGCCGCCGCCGCCATCGTCCGCGAGGCCATCGACAAGAGCGGCCTCGTCCTCATCGACCCGAACCACATCGAGTTCGCCCTGTCCCAGTCCGCCATCGTGCAAGAGCAGACCAAGAAATCCGACCGGGATGTCGATAAGCTGTTCGCGCGTGTGGGGAAGCAAGGGGAGAGCCGGATTGAGCCTATGGAGCCTCCGGAGGATGTCGTGGTGTCGGACCTGTTCGAGCACCAGAAGGTAGCCTTGGGATGGCTGGTGCACAGGGAGGAGTCCGGTGACCTGCCGCCATTCTGGAAGGAAGATAAAAATGGGGGCTACGAGAATGTGCTTACCAGCCAGAATGCCAAGCAGAGGCCGCCACCACTGAGAGGCGGGATTTTCGCCGATGATATGGGGCTTGGCAAGACGCTCACGCTATTGTCATTGATTGCACGAAGTAAAGCTCGCAATGTGGGAGGGGGGAAGGCCAAAGGGACCAAAAGGAGGAAGATCGATGATGCGGAGGAGGGATCGAGGACGACACTTGTGGTGTGCCCGCCCTCGGTGTTCTCGTCTTGGGTGACACAACTGGAGGAGCATACGAATGCAGGCAGCTTGAAGGTGTATATGTACCATGGGCAGCGAACAAAAGATAAGAATGTGCTGTTGAAGTATGACATTGTGATTACCACTTACAGCGTCTTGGGCACGGAATTTGGCCAGGAGGGCTCACCTGTGAACGATATTGACTGGTTCCGGGTGATTCTGGATGAGGCCCATATTATCAAGAACTCTGCAGCTCTGCAGACCAAGGCGGTGACTGCTTTGAATGCACAGAGGCGGTGGGTAGTCACAGGGACGCCAATTCAGAACAGCTCATTGGATTTGTACCCGCTTATGGCGTTTTTGAAGTTTGAGCCTTTCTCAGTCAAGAGCTACTGGCAGAGCTTAATCCAGCGTCCCCTGGAGAAAGGGGATAAGGCTGGGTTGTCACGATTACAAGTAAGACGGTTGTCCCTTTCTTCTCATTACACCATTTTCAGTCATTTCACAATTGTAAAGAACTAGTAATTATAGCAAGTTGTATCAAATGTTTTTGAACATTGAAGGTGTCAAGGTGATGACCAGTGAACCAGCTCCTAGGATTAGAAAGTTATCACTCATGCTGTTTGCTTGCAGTACATATTCTCCTATAGGTTTTGTTCCTGACATTTGTATAGGCTCTTGCGCATCAAATTCTCTTACCACTTGCCATCAGCCAATCATAGCGCGCTTACATGCATATCTTATTTTCCATTATGTCGATTGTGCTATTCAATGTTTGGCACTCTTCATTTGGGAAAAACAATTAGTGCTGGTATAATGGTGTTTGAATGGGATCTCAAACAATTGGTGCTATCTTTCAGTTCTGCAAGGTAAATTTCTTCTCTGTGTATTGCAGAACCTGCTAGGTGCTATCTCATTGCGCAGAACCAAAGAAACAGAGTGTGGAAGCAAGAGTGTGGTTGCCATTCCACCTAAAACTGTTGTAGCATGTCACATTGAGCTTTCTGCAGAGGAACGGGAGTGTTATGATCAGATGGCATCGGAAGGGAGAAACAAAATGATGGAGTTTGGTGACAGAGATTCGATATTGCGTAATTACTCAACTGTGCTTTTTTTGATTCTGAGGCTACGCCAGCTCTGCAATGATGTAGCACTGTGCCCTTTCGACATTAAATCATGGCTTCCTGCCAACACCCTTGAAGGTATGGACTTCTGTGTTTTTGTGTTCATGCTTTTTTGTTATGATGATATTAGTATAGACATAATTGATATTTCATTTGCCACATTTGACACTTACAATACAAAGAAGCATCACATGTGAGTTATACTAGTATATTAGTATCTGAATGGATTTTTGTCTTGCTTCCTCAGAAAACAGACCGCTGTACTGTTTTAGCATCCACCTAGCAAAGTACTTAAATGCTGTTCGTTTATCTTTTCAAGACGAACCAATGTTAGTAAGTGGATTGGTAGTTATTCAATAATTTTGTTATATTGCGAGGCTTTTGCTCTTGTTATAAGATACAGAGTGAGTAGTTACCTTGCAACGGGATTATGATTAATTTTTCACTAGAACTTGATATCAGTTACCACAAGTCCACAGTACACAATAGTGATGGTGGCTTTGTTGATAAACCTTTCTAAGCCACCGAATACATTTGCATATTGCAGCAATATCCCTAGACCATTGCATAGTGAAAAATTTCTCACACCTTGCAGAAAATTTGTTGGTATTATCAGTGTGGCAAAAAAAAGAAAGAAGTCTTACTTTAGGTGTTAACATCCAGAAAATATTTAATCAGACTTTTGTTTTCAAATCCCATACAAGTTAGGTTGAATATTTAGGGGTAGTGATCCTTATTAGTAAACCAGGTTGATTGTAGGAATTGCTTGACTCAATAATAATATTGTTCATGATGATTGGTATCAATTTAACATGTGCTTTAAAAATGAAGTTTGCATTCAGCATGAAATATTGTTTCCAGCTTATTGTTGATAATATATTTTTACGTTTGTCACTGTAACAAATAAGGAATGATGAAATCAATTGTTCCTATCTCTGTCCAGTTATTCTTATCCCTGACTTACTTACCTTATTGTATCGTGCTGCAACGCAATTGTGTCTCTCATTGTTCTTGTACTATTCACTTTGGAAATATCTTTGTTGCTACTTATAGAGAAATCTGTTACCTTTGTTGCAGATGTGTCTAAGAACCCCGAGTTGTTGAAGAAGCTTGCCTCATTGGTTACTGATGGAGAGGACTTGACTGTCCAATTTGCTTGTCTCCTCCATCTACAACTGTTATAACAAGCTGCACCCACATATATTGCCAAACCTGCATCCTAAAAATCCTCAAGAGCGCTAGTTCACGTTGTCCGATATGTCGGCGCTCCCTATCTAAAGAAGACCTCTTTATTGCTCCGGCGGTACAACATCCCGATGGCGATGACTCGGGCAGTCTTGACTCTGACAAACCTCTCTCTTCCAAGGTGCAAGCCCTGCTGGAGCTACTGAAGCGGTCGCGGCAGGAAGACCCTTCACAAAGTCTGTCGTGTTTTCCCAGTTCCAGAAGATGTTGGTCCTGCTCGAAGGGCCACTGAAAAGAGCAGGCTTCAAAGTACTACGCCTTGACGGCACCATGAGCGTGAAGAAGAGGTCAGATGTTATAAAGCAGTTCGCGGCCGTCGGCCCCGATGCCCCAACTGTACTGCTGGCCGGCCTGAAGGCTGCAGGAGCTGGCGTGAACCTAACAGCGGCGTCGACAGTGTACCTGTTTGACCCCTGGTGGAACCCCGGGACGGAGGAGCAGGCCATGGACCGGGTGCACCGGATCGGGCAGAAGAAAGCGGTCAAGGTGGTGCGGCTCATCGTGAAGAACAGCATCGAGGAGAGGGTCCTGGAGCTGCAGGAGAGGAAGAAGCGGCTGATCAGCGGCGCGTTCAGGAAGAAAGTAGGAGGCAAGGAGGAAAAGGAGCTGCGCCTTGAGGAGCTGCGCATTATGCTGGGATTTCAGCCATAGTCTGGTAGAGTGGTAGTTTTCCCCTACGGTAGCATATGCTGCGAGTGCATGTAATTTTGTCACATGCATAAGCGCAAGCGGGAGGGAGACCTGCTGAAGGGCTCCCTGTTTTGCAGAACCTGTGGCTGTAGCATCTCGTATCAGTGCAGGAGTAGGGGCTAGTGGTGTAGGAAATTCCTGCATACTCCCTCCGTCTGAAAATACTTGTCATCAAAATGAATGAAAAGGGATGTATGAAGAACTAAAATACGTCTAGATACATTCCTATGTATTCTTTTTGATGACAAGTATTTTCGGACGGAGGGAGTACATACATAGGTGTATGAATATGTATGCCTGTGAATGTGGTGCTGCTACACAGTAACCAAGTCCAGTTCATGTTAAGAAGGGATGGATGTTGTGTAATTCTGATGTCGTGCGTGTTGCTGGTTGTGTCTTGATGATATTATTATCTTGTAAAATCCTTGGTTTTATTCTTCTGATTTCTTCAAGATTTCTGAAGCAGCTAAACAAGGGTTGGGTCAATTTGGTGATGACTCATTTTAGCGGGAGAGCAGTTTCCTAGTTGAGGGGCAACAAATTCCATGGCCTCATTAGTGTGCTATGCTGGGAATGCTCATGATGCAGTAGAACGGATGGAGGGCCTGAGGCAACACAATTTGAGTACATAAATTTGAGGAACCATCTGAAAGAATTTCCTGCTCAGACTTCTTTTAATCTTCATGGTTTTTCTTTTCTGTGATTAGAATCTATTGGCAAACCCTTGTTGGTTTTCCTTTGCTCATCTCTTCCCAAAGTGCAGGTAGTAGTTGGCCGTAGAAATTTCCTGTGAACACCGCAGTCACTACGACTCTGCAGCAAGTCTCTCTGCTTTTTCACGCGGGCTGCCATTGCATGTTCAAAGGGTCATAAAGCGAGCGAGCGAGCGAGCAGGCAGGTATGATGGGGGAGACGCTCGGAATGGAAACCGCTCGGGTCCTCTTCTTCTTTCGTCTCTCCATTTTCGTCACAAGCAGACTCGCCGTACAGCGCGAAGCTACGCGGAAGACGCCGGCCAACACCAAAGCCCCTCCGAGCAAATTATTACGCGTCTCGTCTACTGTCCTGCACTCCCCACCTGCTCTGCTCTGCTCTGTTATTACTACCTCCATCGCCCCTTCACCACTTCACCAGTTGCCGAAGCGAGCGCCAGAGCAAGCACGAGACCGGCAATGGCGAGCTCGGCGCCTCCCTTCCTCCTCCTCTTCGTCCTCGTCGCCGCCGCCGCCGCCGCCGCCGCGGCCTCGGACTCGGAGGAGCGCCCGCGCGTCATCCCCACCTTAGTCCAGTGCCACCCGCCGCACGCGCAGGCAACCGCCAACGCCAGCAGCGCCAAGAACGCCACGGCGTTCCGCGCCAACGCGCTCTCCCTCCTCGCCAAGCTCCCCTCCGCCGCCGCGCCCACGGGCTCCGCCTCCCTGCGCTCCGCCGAAGTGGTCGGACGCGATGTGGCGTTCGCCCGCGGGCTCTGCTTCGGGTACGCCACGCCGTCCCAGTGCCGCGAGTGCCTGGCCGCCGCGACCAAGAAGCTGACCGACGCCTGCGGCGCCCGCGGCCGGCGCGCCGGCGTCTGGATGGACGCCTGCTTCGCGTCCTACGCCGACGCGAACCCCTCCTCGTCCAGCTACGACGGCTTCCGCGCGCGCGTCATCACCGGCGCCGACGCCCTCGCCACCAGCTCGTCCCCCGAGCTTCAGAGCCTCGCCGACCTGGCGTGGCGCCTGGGGCCGGTCGCGGCCGCCAGCGCGAGGATGCAGGTGGCCATGGACTGGACCGCCGCGGCGAGCGACTACAAGAAGAACAGCACGGTGCGCGTGCTGGCGCAGTGCGCGCAGGACCGCACGCCGGCGGAGTGCGCATGGTGCGTGCAGTACTCGGCAAGGGTGGCGGAGACCTGCGAGTGGTCCTGGTGCCCCCGGCAGTCGTCGCGGGCGGGGGACACCTGCTGCTGGGGCCTCGACGCGTGGCGCGACGGCGTGGCGGGCGCCGTCGTCGGCTTCGACTGCTACCTGCGCTTCGACGTCGCCGTCGCCACCGCCACCGCCACTTCCGGTGCGCCGGCGCGGGTGCCCCCGCTCAAAAGGCTCGGTGAGCAGAGCACACTGCACTCCTCCTCTTCTTCTTACTGCGCCGGCGTGGAAAATATTTTGATCTGATCACGATGGAATGGACACGATGTCGATGGCTGCAGGGAAGCTGATGAACGATCATCCTTTCCTCACCGCGGTGTTCGTCGGCGGCGGGCTGGCCGTGGCAGCATTCTAACGGACATACAAAGGTCTGAAAACAAAAGACTGAAACTCATCATCGTCTTCTTCTTCTTCACTGATCTGTGCCAAGAGATGATCTGAACCTCCAACGTGTTATGCTCTGCTGAAATCTGAATACAGATGTAACCGCATCTGAATTGCTCGTCTCCTTGCAGTTGCAGGGCCGGCGGCCGTCCGGGCGGGAGTGGAGATGGAGATGAATCCCCCGCAACCGCTCGGCGATCTGCACTGCAGCAACAACATACTCCAGTAGCCAAGTCTGTAAATAGTTAAGCATGCGTGCACTAGTAGTAGCAGCAGCAGCAGTACCGACTCTCGACTCTTGATGCTGCCGGTCTTCGGAATCCAGACTTAATTCGTGCTTGCAGATCTCTTATATATAGAAGAGAGACATAAGTATGATCCACCATGGATGGCGGTGCTACGATATATGGGAGTTGTCGGGCTATTCACAAGTAGTTGCCGGCGCGATGAAAATCAGAAGCCGAAGCTTATTTTTGCCGCTCAGAAACGAATTAATTAATCAGGGTGACCTAGCCGTTATCTACTGTTCCTCACTCTGTGCTGCCTTCGGAATCCTGTCGTTTGAGATCCTGCCCGGGAGAACGGCAATAAGGTTTTTGGGGAGCGTCTCAACCAGTGGCGGAGCCAGGAAAAAGTATTAAGGGGGGCTAAGTGTTGCTTATCCTTGGCAGGGAGGGCCAGCCCACTAAAATACATCATTTTCACAGTACATAATCACTTGTTTATATGTATATTAGGCTTAAATCAATTTTGTTAGGGGGGGCCGGGGCCCCTGCTGGTCCCCCCTGTCTCCGCCACTGGTCTCAACGCGACTGCTCCTGATCCGTCCCCAACTTCGTTCGCCTCTGCTTCCACTACTTCCTCTGCATCGACACCATGGCCGACGATGCCGCCGCTAAGAAGAAGGCCACGGACGACGCCGAGGCTGCTGCTGCCGTTGACGCGTTGGCCTGGCCAACCGAAGGGTATGATCTGTTCATCCCTCGTTTACTCGTACTTATGCTAGCTGTATATGTGATGCTCATAGAAGGTTCTATTCTATGTTCTATACGTGCTAGTATGCTTAGGTATTACTATGAGATGCATACCTTTTATGCCATGCTTACTGTTTACTTGTGGATAAGTCTAATCGGAAAAGTGCTAATATTTCCAACAATCCAAAAACCTTATTTTAGGCACTTTTCGATTCAAGGCATTGCTGCTACTCTGAAACCGGAAAAGTTTACCGGGTAGCATTTTAAGCGTTGGCAGACTAGGACCACCTTGTGGCTCACAGCGATGAACGTGTTCTGGGTTGGTGGTGTGTCCCTCACAAAAACGATTGCTCCTGAACAGGAGAAGGCGTTTAGGGAGGCAACCACAATCTTCCTGGGAGCAGTTCTGAGTGTGATTGAAGACAAGTTGGTTGACGCCTATATTCATATGGGGGTTGCCAAAAACTTGTGGGATGTGCTCGAAGTCAAATTGGTATGGCCCGATCTTGACGAGTTTGTATGCCATGGAGCAGTTCCATGATTACAGGATGGTTGATAACCATTCTGTATTGGACCAGCTCATGAGATACAAGCATTGCTAAGGAGCCGGAGCTCTGAAGTGTGAGTTACGGACAAGTTTGTCGCAGGTTGCATTATTGCAAAACTCCCTCCTAGTTGGCGGACCATTGCTACTTCTCTCAAGCACTTGAGACGAGAATTCTCCGTTGAGGATGTCATCGGTCAACTCAGTGTTGAGCACAACTCGAGAGCAAAGGACTCACACGTGAAAGGGGCAAAGGGTTCTTCTAAGCGCCAATGTGGTGCGTAAGAACTTCCACAAGTTCAAGGGAAAGAACTACATCCAGCAGAATACTACCTTTAAGAAGAAGGGTAAGAAGAAAGACAAAAAGAGATGGCTGCTTTACTTGTGGTTCAGATGAACATTGGGCAAACAAGTGCCCAAACAAGTACAAGAGGCCAGCACAGGACTCCAAGTCTGTGAATGTCACTCCGAGCAACAATGATGCGGCATCTGGGTATGGTAATCTGTTTACCATACTTTCAGTTTGTCAGTCCACCGATTGGTGGGTTGACACTGGAGCCAATATTCATGTGTGTGTTAATGTGTCTTTGTTTTTTTCCTACCAGGTCGCACGAGATTGTTCCGTCCTGATGGGGAATGGCTCGCATGCTTCTGTTCATGGTGTTGGCACGGTAGATCTGAAGTTTACTTCGGAAAAGATTGTGCAACTGAAGAACGTGCAGTATGTCCCCGCCATAAAGAAGAATCTCGTTAGTGGCTCCCTGTTGGAAATATGAGCAATTTACCAAATGATTTTATTAACAGAAATATTAGATAAAGCATGACTAATATAACAGTGATAAAACTAGTCATGCGATCTGACCGAGAGAAAGTAAATAACATCTGCATATATGAACTGTAGCCAAGTTTATCTAGAGTAGATGAGGACAAGTTTCATACATGTAGCGAACCCTAACATATGTAGGGCAAACGATGTATCAAGGAACCGAGGCGGAACCTCGAATGTAAAGGAGAAGGACACATACGGGACATCGCCAGCGGTTACCTTTGGACTTGGGTCAACGTCCTCGCCGGCCATGTCGTCGAGGAGGTTGTCGACGTCGGGGAAGAAGTCGTCGTCGGGGAAGTAGTTGTCGGAGTCCATGATGAAGAAGTCAGTAGTCGCGCGGAGCGCTCCCCAAAAACCTTATCACCCTTCTCCCGTACAGGACTCAAAGAGGTGCGGTTTCAGAGTCCTACTGTCCCGACTTGCGGTGCACGCCGCAAGCCGGGGTGAGGAAGATCGTAGCAGCCAGCAAAGGTTTCGAGAACTTGTGGCGAGAGGAGGAAGAGGTTCTGGTGCATCTCTCTGAGAGGAGCGACCTCCCTTTTATAGGCGCAAGAGAAGGAGGCGAGAGGCTGCGCCGGAAGATGAAGGGAACGCGGGAGACGAAACGAACGGGCATCAGCCGAAGGGTGCAGCGTTCGTATTCAATATCCACTATAGCAAAAACTTTCCAGCTCCCGAGTGGCCTTTCGTATACCGTAGTGCGTAGGAAAAATTTAGACATCGCCTCGGCTCATTCCCGCAACCCGCGGCGCGGCGCATCGTAATGAGGCGTGGCGTGGCGAGGCGGGCGACGGAGGAGGAGCGCGTGTGGATGTCCCTCTTGTTCTCATGCTCATGCAAGTGGGGAAAGAACCCCCCTTATAAGGAGGTCCAACTCCCACTAAACTAGCAATGTGGGACTAAACTTTAGTAGTATCCCTTGCCTTGCACAAATGGGCTAAGTGGGCCTCTAGGATTTATTAGGAATTTCTGAAATTGTTATTGGGCTGGCCCATAAATAGATAAAATTCCAGCAATCCCCCACCAGATCCTAGAGGCACATAGAATTTGCCTTTAGTTCCAAAACACGGTTATATATAGCGGTACTGCAGTGGAGACTGTTAAGTTGAACTTACACCTAGAACTATATGCTACACTAGTAAGCAACTTGAACAGTGGACTGGGTCTTGAACTGCAAGTTTTCTGCGAATCTAGCTTCACATAAAGCCTTGATCGATACGTGGCTACCGTGGGTCTTCCCCGCGGGTGGAGCTTATGCGTCATACTCCGAGACCTTTCATGAGTTTACTAGAGAGAACCCTACTCTCATAGATTGCGGCGCTTGACAATCAGACTCATATAGGTGTGTTCTTCAAAAGATGTTCTGCAGGACAACATCTCTGCTTAAATGAGCCACTTAGAACACATTAAGATATACATTAACCTGCCATGCATATTAGGAGAGTATTGCATCTTCATGGAGTGGTATTGTTGATAGTAAGGATACTCTCCTCTCAGTTGACCAACAGCTTGTCTTCCACATCTAATTCACGGGATCCCCAATCACAAAGAATAGGTTACCACTGTGAACAACTCATATTGTGGGTCTCATACCCATCTCCCTCGATGCATTATCTATCACATTACGTGATAGACCCTTAGTAAAAGGATCTGCCAGATTTTTAGACGTTTGGATATAATCCAATGCAATAACTCCGGAGTTTCTCATTTTCCTGACAGACTTTAACCTTCTCTGAACGTGTCTCGATGACTTCATGTTATCCTTTGAGCTGCTCACTTTCGTGATCACGCTTTGATTGTCGCAGTTCATAAGGATACCCTCTGAGTTTCTCAACAACCGCAAGTCATTCAAGAGCCGTGGCCAATCTGCTTCGTAGTAGCTGTATCTAGTGCCGTGAGTTCTGCTTCCATTGTTGACCTCGTTAAGATGGTGCTTGCAAGACTTCCAAGAAACAGCACCACCTCCATGAGTGAATACATAACCGCTCGTGGCCTTTATCTCATCAAAGATCTTAGATCCGCTTTGAGTCACTATACCCTTCAAGCACCTTTGGGTGCCGGTGTAGTGAATTCCATAATTCGCATGATGCCTTTCAAATAACGCAAAACTCTCTCTAGAGCTTTCCAATGCACATCTCCTGGTTTTGAGATAAACCGACTCAGTTTGCTAACAAAGAAAAGAGATGTCAGGTCTTGTAGCACTGGCTAAGTACATAAGCGAGCCAATAATCTGAGAATATTTCAATTGATCTCTAGCAATTCTTTGATTCTTTCGAAGTAACACACTCGCATCATATGGTGTTGGAGAGGGCTTGCAGTCGCTATAGCCAAAGTGACTCAAGATCTTTTCCACGTAGTGAGATTGAAGCAATGTAATCACACCATCATTGTCTCTGAACAACTTGATGTTCAGAATGACATCAGCCACTCCTAAATCCTTCATCTCAAAACAGCGAGATAGGAAATCCTTGAACTCCTTAATAACATTTAGATTTGTTCCGAAAATTAGTATGTCGTCAACATACAAGCAAAGGATAACTCCCTCGCCCCACCATGGCGATAGTACACACATTTGTCAGCTCGTTTACAACAAAGCCTACAGCTGTTAAAGTTCTTTCAAACTTCTCATGCCATCGCTTTGGGTGCTTGCTTGAGTCCATACAAAGACTTCAAAGAACTTGCACACTTTTCTTTCACGACCATCTAGTACAAACCCATCCGGTTGTTCCATATAAATTTCCTCGTCCAACTCTCCATTTAGGAAAGCTGTCTTAACATCCATTTGATGAACGAGAAGACCATGCGAGGCAGCTAGTGAAAGTAGAACTCGAATAGTGGTCAGTCGAGCCACAGGTGAGTAAGTATAAAAGAAGTCTTCACCTTCCTTTTGGGTATAACCCTTAGCCACGAGCTGAGCCTTGTACTTTTCAATAGTATCATCAGGCCTAAGCTTCTTCTTGAATACCCATTTGCATCCTATAGGTTTGCACCCATAAGGACGATCAGTTATCTCCCAAGTTTCATTCGCCAAGATGGAATCCATCTCGCTACGAACCGCTTCCTTTCAATAGAGTCGGCATCTTTAGATGCATAGGCCTCTGAAATAGAACTGGGAGTGTCATCTGTGAGATACACAAGAAAATCATCACCAAAGGACTTTGCAGTCCTCTGTCTCTTGCTCCTAATAGGAACTTCATTGTTCTCCTCCACAGGACTTTCAAAGTGTTCCATCGAAATGGTAGATTCGGTAATTGTAAATGGTTCCTGATTCGATGAACTGGGCATCTCCTGATTAGATGAGGTAGCCATATCCTTCATGGGAAAGATATCTTCAAAGAAAGTCGCATCATTCGACTCCATGATCGTACCGACATGCATGTCAGGTACCTCAGATTTTACAACCAAGAATCTATAGCCAATGCTATGAAAAGAATATCCCAGGAAAACACAATCCACAGTCTTTGGTCCAAGCTTCCTCTTCTTTAGAATTGGAACATTGACTTTCGCCAAACAACCCCAATGCTCAGTAGATAAGAGAGTTTTAACCTTTTCTTCTCCCATTCCTCGAATGGAGTTATCTCTTTGTTCTTTGTGGGAACTCGGTTTAGGACATGACATGCCGTCAATATCGCCTCCCCCCACCATGCCTTGGAGAGACCCGATGTGTCTAACATGGCGTTAACCAAATTAGTTAGAGTACGGTTCTTTCTTTCGGCCACCCCATTTGACTGAGGTGAATAGGGAGGCGTCCTCTCATGGATTATACCATGTTCCGCACAAAAAGCATCAAATTCATTGGAAAAATACTCTCCACCATGGTCGGACCTAAGCCTCTTGTTTTTCCGATCAAGTTGGTTTTCCACTTCAGCTTTATAGATCTTGAAAAAGTTCAAAGCCTCATCCTTAGATTTCAGAAGATACACACGACAAAGATCTAGTGGAGTCGTCAATTAACGTCATGAAATATTTCTTTCCACCTTTTGTCAAAATGCCATTCATTTCACATAGATCTGAATGTATGAGCTCTAGTGGTGCAAGATTTCTCATTTCCGCAGTCGTGTGAGACTTACGAGGTTGCTTAGCTTTCACACAAACTTGACACTTAGATCCCTTGACAGTGGTGAAACTAAGAATTGAGTTCAACTTTGCTAGTCGCAACATGCAACCAAAGTTAACATGACAAAGACGTGAATGCCACACATTTGATTCACTATTGTTGCAAACATGATTAACAACTTTATTGCAAACGTCTGACAAGGATAAACGAAACATGCCTCCTGACTCATAGCCTTTACCAACAAAAGTTCCATACTTGGATATTACAAATTTATTCGACTCAAAGACAAGCTTATAGCCATCTCTACATAGAAGAGATCCGCTAACAAGATTTTTATTGACGGAGGGGACATAATGCACGTTCTTCAGCCGCACGATCTTCCCCGAAGTAAACTTCAGATCGACCGTGCCAACACCACGAACAGAAGCACTTGAACCGTTGCCCATCAGCACGGTTGAATTCCATGCTTTCGATTCATTTGGCTCTCACGCTCCTTTTTTTTCTGCGGTCTGATAAGACGAAAACATGGAAATATCACCGAATACATGCACACTAGCACCCGTGTCAATCAACCAATCAGGAGAATGACATACTGAAATAATAGTGGGAAATATACCATACCCAGCATCCTTCATGTTAGTGTCTCCAATGACAACATTAGCGGTCTTGCCGCCTTACCCAGGATGACGCTTGTCATAGCGATTAGGGCAACTAGGAGCCCAATGATCAGGATCCCCACACACATGACAAGCACCTTTCTTCTTGTCATTCTTCTTCTTGAAGTTCGTGTGTTGCACAACCTTGTTCTTCCCATCAAACTTTGCTTTACCATCAAACTTGCCCTTGTTCTTGAACTTGTGGGGCTGGAAGTTCTTCTTACATGCAGTTGGCACTAGATCCTCCCTCAATACCTCGAGCACGTGTGTCCTTTGCTCTCATCTTTTCTTCCACATCAAGAGTTCCAATGAGACCCGGGACGGAAAACTCCTGTCTCCTGTGTTTCAGTAAGGTAGCAAAGTTCCTCCATGGAGGAGGAAGCTTAGTGATAATACCTCCGGCAACAAACTTGTCCGGTAGCATACAACTAAAGTGCTCAAGTTCTCTAGCAAATGACTGTATCTCATGAGCTTGCTCAACTACGGAGCGCTCTTCAGTCATCCTGTAATCATATAGTTGCTCCATGATGTACAACTCAGTGCCAGCATCCGAGACCCCAAACTTGGCCTCGAGTGCATCCCACATATCTTTTCCATTATCAATTGACGCATAAGCATCAACTATGTTCTCACTAAGAACACTCAAGAGAGCAGCCTTAAACAGAGTATCCATTTTCTGAAAAGCTTGTGCTGTTGAGCATCAAGCTCTCCTTCAGTTTGCCAAGAGTGGCGTCATAACAGCTCATGGTCTGAAACCATAAGACTGCTCTCACACGCCACCTCTTATAGTGGATACCCTCAAACATAGGAGGTCTCATGGAAGCAGCAAAACCACTCGGGGTAAATTGCCTATAATAAGGTTTTTGGATTGTTGGAAATATGAGCAATTTACCAAATGATTTTATTAACAGAAATATTAGATAAAGCATGACTAATATAACAGTGATAAAACTAGTCATGCGATCTGATAGAGAGAAAGTAAATAACATCTGCATATATGAACTGTAGCCAAGTTTATCTAGAGTAGACAGTAGGACAAGTTTCATATATGTAGCAGAACCTAACATATGTAGGGTAAACGACAGAACAAGGAACTGGGGCAGAACCTCGAACAGAAAGGAGAAGGACACATATGGGACATCAACAACAGTTGCACTGGACTTGGGGTCGATGTCCTCGCCGGCCATGCCGTCGAGGAGGTTGTCGACGTCGGGGAAGAAGTCATCGTCGGGGAAGTAGTCGTCGGAGTCCGTGATGAAGAAGTCAGTAGTCGCATGGAGCGCTCCCCAAAAACCTTATCACCCTTCTCCCGTACAGGACTCAAAGAGGTGCGGTTTCGGAGGCCTACTGTCCCGACCTGCGGTGCACGCCGCAAGCCGGGACGGGGAAGATCGTAGCAGCAGCGCAGTGCTCAGGAACTTGTGGCGAGAGGAGGAAGAGGTTCGGCTCATTCCCATAACCCGCGGCACGTCGTGACGAGGCGTGGCGAGGCGGGCGGCGGAGGAGGAGCGCGCGTGGATGTCCCACTTGTTCTCATGCTCATACAAGTGGGGAAAGAACCTCCCTTATAAGGAGGTCCAACTCCCACTAAACTAGCAATGTGGGACTAAACTTTAGTAGTATCCCTTGCCTTGCACAAATGGGCTGAGTGGGCCTCTAGGATTTATTAGGAATTTCTGAAAATGTTATTGGGCTGCCCCATAAATAGATAAAATTCCAGCACTCCCTTCTATGTAAAGAAGGGTTTAAGTTAGTATTTGAGTCTAACAAAGTAGTCGTATCTCGGTATGGACTATTTGTTGGAAAAGGATATGATTGTGGTGGTTTGTTCCGCCTTTCCCTGTAGGATTTCTGTAATAAAGTCGTGAACCAAATTCATTCTAATGTGTATGAATCTGAGGTTTGGTATTCACGTCTTTGTCACATAAATTTCGGTTGTATGACGTGGCTAGCTAAGATGGATTTAATCCCGAGTTTCACTTTAGCCAAAGGCTCTAAGTGCCATGCGTGTGTGCAAGCTAAGCAACCTCGTAAGCCTCACAAGCCTGCGAAGGAGAGACACCTGGCACCATTAGAGCTCATACATTCAGATCTCTGTGAGATGAATAGTGTGTTGACTAAAGGTGGAAAGAAATACTTCATGACTCTGATTGATGATTCCACTAGATTCTGCTATGTGTATTTGTTAAATACTAAGGATGAGGCTCTACACTACTTTAAAGTATATAAGGCTGAAGTTGAGAACCAACTTGAGAAGAAAATAAAACGAGTCCGGTCTGATCATGGTGGAGAGTACTTTTCTAATGAGTTTGATTTATTCTGTGCGGAACATGGTATTATTCATGAGAGGACGCCTCCCTACTCACCCCAGTCAAACGGGGTTTCCGAATAGAAAAACCATACTCTAACTGATTTGGTTAACGCCATGTTAGATACATCGGGTTTATCCAAGGCATGGTGGGGGGAGGCTGTATTGACATCTTGTCATGTCGTGAATAAAGTTCCCACAAAGGATAATGAGACTACTCCCTATGAGCAATGGGAAAATAAAAGAGCTACACTCTCTTACTTGCGCACTTGGGGCTGTTTGGCGAAAGTCAACGTGCCGATAATCAAAAAGCGCAAGTTGGGACCAAAGACCGTGGACTGTGTTTTTCTTGGCTATGCCAAGCATAGCGTTGGCTATAGATTTCTAGTGGTGAAATCTGAGGTACCTGACTAGAAGGTCGGTACAATTATGGAGTCTAGGGATGCTACATTCTTTGAGGATATTTTCCTCATGAGAGATATGCAAAGCAATTCTAGACTGGAATCTGATGAGACTCCTGAACCTGCTATTTTGATGGAATATTATGAACATAAAAGTGATAAGAGTTCCACGGAAGATGACGAGGAAGCTCCTGTTAGGAGCAAGAGACAGAGGACTGCAAAGTCCTTTGGTGATGATTTCCTCGTGTACCTCGTGGATGATGATACTCCCAGTACCATTTCAGAAACTTATGCATCTCCGGATGCTGACTACTAGAAGGATGCGGTCCGTAGTGAGATGGATTCCATCTTGTCTAATGGGACATGGGAGATCACTGATCATCCTTATGGTTGTCTACCATTAGGATGTAAGTGGGTGTTCAAGAAGAAGCTTAGGCCCGATGGTACTGTTGAGAAGTACAAGGCTAGGCTTGTGGCCAAGGGTTATACCCAGAAAGAAGAAGGGGATTTCTTTGACACTTATTCACCTGTGGCTAGACTGACAAGCATTCGAGTGTTACTCGCTTTGGCTGCCTCGCATGGTCTTCTCGTTCATCAGATGGACGTTAAGACGACTTTCCTTAACGGAGAGCTAGACGAGGAAATTTACATGCAACAGCTGGATGGCTTTGTAGTAAATGGTCAGGAAAGAAAGGTGTGTAAGCTAGTGAAATCGTTGTATGGCCTGAAACAAGCGCCTAAGCAATGGCACGAGAAGTTCAACACTACTCTGACATCTGCTAGCTTTGTTGTGAATGAAGCTGACAAATGTGTATACTATCGCTATGGTGGGGGCGAAGGAGTTATATCAGGTTCGTATGTCGATGACATACTGATATTTGGGACCCACCTCAAGGTCATTGAGGAGGTCAAGTCTTTTCTATCTCACAACTTTGAGATGAAAGACCTAGGTGTGGTTGTTGTTATCTTGAACATCAAGCTACTGAGAAATTCGGAGAGTGGAATTACACTTTTGCAATCCCACTATGTTGAGAAGATTTTGAGCCGTTTTGGATATTCGGACTGCAGACCTTCTGCAACACCATATGATCCTAGCGTGCGGATTCAAAAGTTCGAAGGCACGGCTGTAGATCAATTGAGATATTCTCAAGTGGTTGGTTCATTGATGTACCTAGCATGTGCTACTCGTCCTGACATCTCATTTGCTGTGTGCAAACTGAGCCGATTTGTTTCCAATCCAGGAGATGTGCATTGGCATGCTGTTGAGCGAGTGATGCGTTATTTGCAAGGTACTGCGAACTATGGAATTCACTACTCTGGTGTGACGCCCCTGATTCAATCGTACACTAATCATACACGCAAACGTGTACGATCAAGATCAGGGTCTCACGGCAAGATATCACAACACAACTCTAAAATAAAAGTAAGTCATACAAGCATCATAATACAAGCCAGGGGCCTCGAGGGCTCGAATACAAGTGCTCGATCATAGTCGAGTCAGCGGAAGCATCAATATGTGAGTACAGGACATAAGTTAAACAAGTTTGGCTTAAGAAGGCTAGCACAAACTGAGATATAGATCGAAAGAGGCGCATGCCTCCCGCTGGGATCCTCCTAAACTACTCCCCGGTGCGCCGCCGGGCTGCACGTAGTAGTAGGCACCTCCAGTAGTAGTAGGAGATTAAATCGACGGTGGTGTCCGCTCTGGACTCCGACATCTGGTTGCGACAACCAGGTAGAAGGGAAAGGGAAAAGAGGGAGAAAAGCAACCGTGAGTACTCATCCAAAGTACTGCAAGCAAGGAGCTACACTACATATGCATGGGTATATGTGTAAAGGGCCATATCGGTGGACTGAACTGTAGAATGCCAGAATAAGAGGGGGATAGCTAATCCTGTCGAAGACTACTCTTCTGGCCATCTCCATCTTGCAGCATGTAGAAGAGAGTAGATGGTAAGTTCACCAAGTAGCGTCGTATAGCATAATCCTACCCGACGATCCTCTCCTCGTTGACCTATGAGAGAGCGATCACCGGGTTGTATCTGGCACTTGGAAGGGTGTGTTTTATTAAGTATCCGGTTCTAGTTGTCATAAGGTCAAGGTATAACTCCAAGTCGTCCTGTTATCGAAGATCATGGCTATTCGAATAGATAAACTTCCCTGCAGGGGTGCACCACATAACCCAACACGCTCGATACCATTTGGTCGGACACACTTTTCTGGGTCATGCCCGGCCTCGGAAGATCAACACGTCGCAACCCTACCTAGGCACAACAGAGAGGTCAGTATGCCGGTCTAAATCCTATGGCGCAGGGGTCTGGGCCCATCGACCATTGCACACCTGCACGTTGCGAGGGCGGCCGAAAGCAGAACTAGCCCCCTTAATACAAGAGCAGGCTTACGTTCCAATCCGGTGCGCGCCGCTTAGTCGCTGACGTCACGAAGGCTTCGGCTAATACCACGACGCCGAGTGCCCATATCTTTCCCACATAGTTGGTTAGTGTGTATAGACCAAATGGACAGACTCAGATCAAATACCAAGATCTCGCTAAGCGTGTTAATGATGTAACCACGGACATCGACCAGGGCCAGGCCCACCTCTCACCTAGGCGGTCTCAACCTGCCCTGTCGCTCCGCCACAAAGATCCACTCGCGGGTACTCCTACGAGCCGACCCGACTTTAGTCACCACAGGTATCATGTAAAGTATATAAGTATATACCCGTGATCACCTCCCGAGTGATCACGACCCGATAGTATAGCAAGGCAGACGGACAAGAATGTAGGGCCACAGATGGAATACTAGCATCCTATACTAAGCATTTAGGATTGCGTAAAGGTAACAACAAGAGTAGCAAGGTCGCTATGCATCGAGGATAGGATTAACGAAAGCAAGACGATGCTACACTACTCTAATGCAATCGGTATAGAGAAGAATAGGCGATATCCGGTGATCAAGGGGGGGCTTGCCTGAAAGCTCAACCGAGAAGGAGGGGTCGTCAACACCGTAGTCGTACTGGGTAGCAGCGGCGTCGGTCTCGATGTCTAGCGGGAGAAGGGGGGAAGAAACAATAAATACAATGCAAACAAATGCATGACGATGCATGACATGACAAAGCGTGATGCTAGGTGTGCCCAATCGCGGTAGTAGGTGCTACCGGCGAAGGGGGGAAACATCCGGAAAGTATTCCTGGTGTTTCGCGTTTTCGGACAGAGGAACCGGAGTGGGAAAGTTGCGAGTTCGATAGGTTAGGGATGTGTGGCGGACGAACGGGCTGCGTATCCGGATTTGTCTCATAGTTCTGAGCAACTTTCATGTAGAAAGTATTTCCATCCGAGTTACGGATTAAAAGATATGATTTTCAAAAGAATTTATTAATTTCTAGAATTTAATTAATTATTTAATTTAATTCGAAATTGGATTTATGACATCAGCATGATGTCTTGCTGACAACAGCAGTCAACATGGGTTGACTGGTCAACCTGACCAGTGGGTCCCACTGGTCAGTGACACATTTTAATTAAACATATTAATTATCCTAATCAGGGTTAATTAAGTTAATTAATTACTTAATTAATATTTTATTTATTATATATATATATATATTTTAATTCCCCTTTTTTTAACACCGTTCTGGGGGCTGGGCCCCACGTGTCATTCCGGGGCCGGCGCGGCACGGTCTTGGATGCGGCGCGTGGGCGCCTGACACGACACTCGCCTGCCAACCCGGCCCTGGCGGGCAACGGTGGGCGCCGGTGACGCAGGGAGGCAGGGGGTGCGCCATGAGCCGGGCAAGGACGACGACGAAGCGGCACGGTGGAGGCGGGACGCGGTGAGCACGGCCGGGCGCTGGCCCCAAGACGCCGAAAGGCAGACGTCTGTAGTGCAGCCGATGGCCGCAGGGGCGTAGGGCTCAGTGGTGCCGGAGCACGGCAACGGGCGGGCGAGGCGGTGTGGTCTGGTGACCGAACGCGGCCATGGCGGGCGCGCGCGCAGACGATGCGGGGTGAGGCCAGTACGGGCCGGCCGGAGCCGCGAGCTGTAGTGGGCTCGGCAACGGGAGGATGCGGACAGCAGTCACGACGACGTCCAACACGGGGAGAGGGGAGTGGGAAGAGGCCGGAGCCTCACCGTGATTCGTAGGGACGGGGCAGCGGGGGTCGGGGTGGTCGACGGGGACGACGGCGCCGCAGGGGAAGCAAGCCGGCGATGAGGAGGAGGCATGCCGGCGGGGAGGTTCCTGCGACGGGTGATGTGGGCGGCGTCCTCGGGCGCGAGCAGATCCGTCGAGGGAGCGCGAGAAGGCAGGCGACGGAGCCGGCGAGGGCAACGACGTGCGCATCGGGGGCGGTGCTGGGATCGGGTCCTCCCCGATCCAGATCGGGGGAAGGAGGAAGCAAACATGGGGGAGGGGGCGAGGGGAGTTGGGAGTGGGGTGATTGGGGAGGGACCGCTAGGGTTCGGTCGCCCTAGGGGTGTTGTAGGCGCCGGCTGGCCGGCCTGATTGGCACCGAGGCCATCTGGGCCGTGGCCCAGCAGGGGGGTCTCCTTTTATAGTTTTTTTTGTTGTTGTTAGTTTTTGTTTTTGTTTTCCGTCTTCTTTTTTTTATCTTATTTCTTTTCTGTTTTAATTCCTTTTAAATATTTAGGCCTTTTATAAAAGCACAGTTCCTTCACCATAATTACCTAGGCATTCATTTGCACACTCCGAACATTTTTGTTTTAATGTTTGAAAACTTTTGTTGTTTGACATATTTTGAATTTGGCTTTGAATCATTTTTGAACCATCGCGAGATCAACAATAGTAATCGAGGTGACGTGGCATCATTAACGTGTGATTACTGTAGCCTAGTTATCCGGGCGTCACAATTCTCCTCCACTACAAGAAATCTCGTCCCGAGATTTAAGAGGTGGTGTAAGGGGGGAAGTTGTGGTTGCAAAATTCTAACGGATCTTCTCGGTCTTGGTTGCTCTCCTCGAAGAGGTCGATCCATTACGTTGATGTCTCCATTTCTCTGCTTCAAGTCACCATGATCAAGTCATCATCCTTTCTTTGGGATCTCCAACGTACTTACGAATAGGTAAGGGGAAAACAATCTGGGGTTAACCCATGAATGAGCATAAGATTATCTCTCGAGTTGAACATATAAAATACATCGAGAGTAAGGTACGAAGGTACAATAAGAGGTTCCCAGCGGATAGATAGTTGCTCGAAGTCTGAACCAGAGTGAGAAAGGGGTTCTGAAAGGCGAGAGTAGGTATTGTGTCTGATACCAGAATAGATTACTAGGCATGTGGCCTGTGAATTACATACGAAGTCAAGCTCGAGGAATAACTTTGACAACAGGGTGTACATGAGAGTCAGGTTTCGATCCTATGAATCGGTGGGTTATGGGCCCACCATGTGGGTTAAAGTAGGAAGGCGATGATGTCATACACGATCATGTAAGCAAGGCATGTCAGAGGATAGTATGTCAGTTATGTCGGCAACAACATCGGTACCAAGGGCGAGGGACGAAGAGAACCATTATCCTGCTCGTTGTACGAGGCGGGCCAATAGGCAAAGTTCTCATCCATCGGTGGTTACCGGGATGCTATCGACAAATGCAACATGGTCTTACTGACACGGTTGTACACCAAGGTGTTTATATAAGCAGAAGGATATTACTGCTAATTAAGATCATATGGATCACAAGGAATGTTGAACAAATCAATGGAAAGGAAAATGTGATCATCAGATCAAACCGAACAATGGAAAGGATAATGTGTTTGACACATATACCAGGGGTATACCCTTCCCAAGGACAAGCAGAGCATGATATCCAAGGCAGGATATGAAGTAGAAAACCCTTCAGGAAAGGGGAGAGAAATTTCATGATATTACCCATACAAGGTGTTTGGATAATTGATCAAGAAACATTTAGCATTGTGCTACAAATGTTCTTATTGTAAAATCGGAGTACCAGAGACACACTTCGAGATAGCATTGACATGGTCTTCAAGCAAAGTTCAAACTCTGGATACACGAAGGATCCATCAGGAACATCTCATAGAATAAGTCTTACAATTTCCTCGTGGAAGAATGGATAACCTTGCTAAAAAGGAAACTTATAACAGTAGGTCCTCCGGCCAGGTGTGCTGGGCATGCCATCACCTTACCGGGTCATAAAAGACCAGTGTTATAACTCTTGGAAAAATGTTCCGACCATCATATCTGACCGAGATTCAGATCTGATCGGTGTTAGGATACCTCAGACTCAGGATGCCTGAGAAGAAAAGGTGCAAAACAATTTGACGAGACGACATTGTAAGATTCTCGGGAAATTTACTACTAAGCGAAGTTCAAACAAAAGCTCATCATTAAACCAACGAAGGGATAAGGTGGTAGTGATGAACTCAGCGACAATTCATCGAGACTTCCAAAAGATGGGTTTCAACAATTATGTGAACAAGGAGATAACATTAGTCAGATCAAATGATATAATGATGTATGCTCGAGAAAAACATACACAGTTAAACATTTGTTGAAAGGTGCACCCGAAATATGGGTTTAAGTAGCATGATCAATGTTAGAATGGTGGTTCGATAACCAATGGTCTAATAATGAAATATCGACCATTAACGTCGAAGCAATAGGGTTGCTAGAAGTTTTGAAGTCGCACAATCATAGTTTGATTGCGCCCCCGATTCAATCGTACACTAATCATGCACGCAAACGTGTATGATCAAGATCAGGGACTCACTAGAAGATATCACAACACAACTCTAAAAATAAAATAAGTCATACAAGCATCATAATACAAGCCAGGGGCCTCTAGGGCTCGAATACAGGTGCTCGATCATAGACAAGTCAGCAAAGCAACAATATCTGGGTACAGACATAAGTTAAAGAAGTTGCCATAAGATGGCTAGCACAAACTGGGATACAGATCAAAAGAGGCGCAGGCCTCCTGCCTGGGATCCTCCTAAACTACTCCTGGTCGTCGTCAACGGGCTGCACGTAGTAGTAGGCACCTCCAGCATAGTAGGAGTCGTCGTCGACGGTGGCGTCTGGCTCCTGGACTCCAGCATCTGGTTGTGACAACCAGAAAGAAAGGAAATGGGGAAAAGGGGGGAGAAACAACCGTGAGTACTCATCCAAAGTACTCGCAAGCAAGGAGCTACACTACATATGCATGGGTATATGTGTAAAGGGCCATATCAGTGGAATGAACTGCAGAATGCCAGAATAAGAGGAGGATAACTAATCCTGTCGAAGACTACGCTTCAGCAGCCTCCGTCTTGCAAAGCATGTAGAAGAGAGTAGATCAAGTCCTCCAAGTAGCATCGCATAGCATAAACCTACCCACGATTCCCTCCTCGTCAGCCTGTTAGAGAGTGATCACCGGGTTGTATCTGGCACTTGGAAGGGTGTGTTTTATTAAGTATCCAGTTCTAGTTGTCATAAGGTAAAGGTACAACTCCAAGTCGTCCTGTTACCGAAGATCACGGCTATTCGAATAGATAAACTTCCTGCAGGGTGCACCACATAACCCAACACGCTCGATCCCATTTGGCGGGACACACTTTTTCGGGTCATGCCCGCCTCTAAGAAGATCAACACGGGACCGTGAAAGAATGGTGATGGTGAGAAGTATCACTATACCAAGAATTCTTAAGAGGTGGAGTAATCCTCATGACATTCTTGACATAAAAGATGGTAATACTCCAAGGTAAAGAAGAACAAATGCTGGATAGCAAGGAACTCAAGGTATAACACGAGACACGACCAAGTTTGTGTTGGAGGGAAGGCAATAAAGTGGTCGATGACAACACAAATCATCGAGGGCAAGGATGGTATTTCTCATCATGAATTCAATTGATATCCTAGAAGAGCTCAAAATGTTGATGATGATCACGACAATTTTGCCGAGAGGCTCCACAAAGAAGCAATCAAACAATGACTGCTCAAACAGAAGGACTGATGCAGCAAAAGATTATTGGAACTACAGATACAACACCAACTAGGAATCAAGCTTGCCGTTCGAGGTGAAACGATACGACAAGGAAGATCGACATAAGCTTAGCTCATCATTGAAAGTTGTGCTCCACGAAGAAGGACCAGGTAGCACAGTTAAAAGTTTGCACGATAATGATATAGCCGATAAGGCTAGGAATGACTTGAAGGCTTATTAAACTCGTAAGCAACAAGAATTACTTGAGTTATTGAATCAGAGTGCGGAATCGATTCACTTATCGGTGTTCTCGAGTGACTAATAACTTTCGTAACATGGGGGGGGATCCAGATCGGTGAGAAGCAATACTAGATGAAGACTCGCAGGAAGCAACACAGTTCTCGAGATACCAGAGGTTAATACTCGAGGAAGATCAAAAATATAGGTTGCGGAGATGTATCGATCAACAAAAGACAAGTGCTTTAACTTGGCTGAGAAATGGAATCAAGGAGAAAATGTGGTCAGGACCACGATTGCAAATGATCAATACATAGATACTAGATGATTTCGTATCAAGGAAATAGTTATTATTACAAGAAGCTTCTATGATAGGATCTACATCGTGTCCATGGGCATGAACACAAAGTTCAAGGTCGACTCCCACTTCTTTAATGCATAACTATTCAGTCACTTCTCGCCTTCAACGAAGTTGTGGTGTTGAAATTTTATCTGTCATAACACCAGTAGAGTATGACCCGTAGTAGTTTCTGGGTTCACACAGATTAGAAAAAGGCATATGTCCAACCCATCGGGGCCTCTTAGGAACATATACCACAAACTTCAGGAGTAATTATCACCAGCTCGAAAGTAGAGCATGGTTAACAAAGCAGAGGATACAATTTACCAAAGGCATTATATACCCGTGGAAAGGCTCACACGGTTATTGAATATGAAGGACGATGTTGGATGAAATCCAACAATGGATCGGGTGATCCACAACGGAGCTGATGTGAGTATCGGAACTCAGTCAGAGGAAGAAAGAATGCACGGGCATCATATTATAGAACATCTGATAATTCAATGCTTAGATAACAAAGGAATTATGATTTCCAAAACAATGGATCAGAAGCAAACGCTCTGATCAAGGATGGATAAGTTGGATAGACCAGAGGCACAATTGACGACAAATAGTTTGGTCGAGAACCAGCTCATGTTCAAAATGACGTCTGAGCCGGAAAGATAATTTAGAAGGGTTGATAGATGATTGTGTGCATTCGCACACATGTTGAATCAATAGGATCAAAATGACGGTGTCAAAAGATACTAGTGAATATTGCTAGTGATATGGGAGCATCCATAATGTAAACATACAAGTATTTGCAGAACAATAGTTTGAAGAGGATGCTCAGAAGGTCGGATAGTATTTCAGAGTATCTTATGAAGCATACAAACAACTGGGGATGAACAAATACTCAATAAGTGTGAGGAATTTTCAAATAGGGGTATTCATGTGGTAAAGAACTGCAAGGCAGTAAGCTTCAAGGATTTTCGGAACAACGAAGAGAAATTTAGGGCATCTTGTAATAACAAGAGCAACTGAGGATGAAGGTATGAACGACAATTGTAGGTAGTTATCCATAAGGGTATATCGGTGGTGGGGGATTGTAAAGTCGGTGGGCACAAGGGTCTCGGAAAACCTCGGGAGTATCTTCGAATCTTACAGTGCGACAGCGATCATCTGGAGTGAGGGGCTCTCCGGGAGAAAGTCTTTTGAGAACCTAAAGTTAGTCTTTTTAGCAAAATTATTTAACCCGAATAGGGGAGAGATTAGAGTCCCAGAGTAAAGATCGAGGAGTAAAAGATCCTAGTACCACCCAATGGCGACGTGGTCCCGTAAGGCACACAACCATGTTAGTAAAAGTTTTGTAAAGTCTAGACTCGACTTCGACCAAGGAGTGTGGAAGGGGGATTCCTAAAGGCAGTCGACTCTGATACCAACTTGTGACGCCCCCGATTCAATCGTACACTAATCATACACGCAAACGTTACGATCAAGATCAGGGTCTCACGGCAAGATATCACAACACAACTCTAAAATAAAAGTAAGTCATACAAGCATCATAATACAAGCCAGGGGCCTCGAGGGCTCGAATACAAGTGCTCGATCATAGTCGAGTCAGCGGAAGCATCAATATGTGAGTACAGACATAAGTTAAACAAGTTTGGCTTAAGAAGGCTAGCACAAACTGAGATATAGATCGAAAGAGGCGCATGCCTCCTGCCTGGGATCCTCCTAAACTACTCCTGGTCGTCGTCAGCGGGCTGCACGTAGTAGTAGGCACCTCCAGCGTAGTAGGAGTCGTCGTCGACGGTGGTGTCTGGCTCCTGGACTCCAGCATCTGGTTGCGACAACCAGGTAGAAGGGAAAGGGGAAAAGAGGGAGAAAAGCAACCGTGAGTACTCATCCAAAGTACTCGCAAGCAAGGAGCTACACTACATATGCATGGGTATATGTGTAAAGGGCCATATCGGTGGACTGAACTGCAGAATGCCAGAATAAGAGGGGGACAACTAATCCTGTCGAAGACTACGCTTTTGGCCATCTCCATCTTGCAGCATGTAGAAGAGAGTAGATGGTAAGTTCACCAAGTAGCGTCGTATAGCATAATCCTACCCGACGATCCTCTCCTCGTCGACTTGTGAGAGAGCGATCACCGGGTTCTATCTGGTACTTGGAAGGGTGTGTTTTATAAAGTATCCGGTTCTAGTTGTCATAGGGTCAAGGTACAACTCCAAGTCGTCCTGTTACCGAAGATCACGGCTATTCGAATAGATAAACTTCCCTGCAGGGGTGCACCACATAACCCAACACACTCGATCCCATTTGGCCGAACATACTTTCCTGAGTCATGCCCGGCCTCGGAAGATCAACACGTCGCGGCCCTACCTAGGCACAACAGAGAGGTCAGCACGCCGGTCTAAATCCTATGGCGCAGGGGTCTGGGCCCATCGCCCATTGCACACTCAAGACGCTAAGTAGGGCGGCCGAAAGCGTAATCCAGCCCCCTTAATACAAGAGCAGGCTTACGTTCCAATCCGCGACGCCGCCATCCCGATGTCACGAAGGGTTCGGGCCGATACCACGACGCCGAAAGTGCCCATATCTTTCCCACATAGTTGGTTAGTGTGTATAGACCAAATGGCCGACTCAGATCAAATACCAAGATCTCGTTAAGCGTGTTAATGATGTAACCGTGGACACCGACTGTGGCCAGGCCCACCTCTCACCTAGGCGGTCTCAACCTGCCTGCCGCCCGCCACAAAGATCCACTCGCGGGTACTCCTACGAGCCGACCCGACTTTAGTCACCACAGGTATCATGTAAAGTATCTAAGTATATACCCGTGATCAACTCCCGAGTGATCACAGCCCGATAGTATAGCAAGGCAGACGGACAAGAATGTAGGGCCACAGATGGAATACTAGCATCCTATACTAAGCATTTAGGATTGCAGGTAAAGGTAACAACAGTAGTAGCAAGGTCGGGGCTATGCATCGTGATAGGATTAACGGAAAGCAGTAAGATGCTACACTACTCTAATGCAAGCAGTATAGAGAAGAATAGGCGATATCTGGTGATCAAGGGGGGGGGGACTTGCCTGGAAGCTCAGCCGAGAAGGAGGGGTCGTCAACACAGTAGTCGTACTGGGTAGCAGCAGCGTCGGTCTCGGTGTCTAGCGGGAGAAGAGGAGGAAGAAACAATAAATACAATGCAAACAAATGCATGACGACGCATGACATGACAAAGCGTGATGCTAGGTGTGCCCAATCGCGGTAGTAGGTGATACCGGCGAAGGGGGGAAACATCCGGGAAAGTATTCTCGGTGTTTCGCGTTTTCGGACAGAGGAACCGGAGGGGGAAAGTTGCGAGTTTGATAGGTTAGGGATGTGTGGCGGACGAACGGGCTACGTATCTGGATTTGTCTCATCGTTCTGAGCAACTTTCATGTAGAAAGTATTTCCATCCGAGTTACAAATTAAAAGATATGATTTTCAAAAGAATTTATTAATTTCTGGAATTTAATTAATTATTTAATTTAATTCGAAATTGGATTTATGACATCACCATGATGTCATGCTGACATCAGCAGTCAATAGGGGTTGACTGGTCAACCTGACTAGTGGGTCCCACTGGTCAGTAACACATTTTAATTAAACATATTAATTATCCTAATCAGGGTTAATTAGGGGTGGGCCCCACTGTCATTGATTGATTAATTAATTACCTAACAGTTTAATTAACTAACCTAAGTGATTAGGTTAATCTAATCAGGATTAATTTAGTTAATTAATTAATTACTTAATTAATTAATATTTTTTTGTTATATATATATAGATATATATATTTAATTCCCCCTTTTTTAAGACCTTTCTGGGGGCTGGGCCCCACATGTCATTTGCCCAGGGGGCCGATCACGGCACGGCTGGATGCGTGGGCGCCCGTCTGAGCTCGCTTGTGCCAAGCCGGGCGGCATTCGTGGCACGCAGTGGGGCGCCACGCAGGAGGCATGGGGAGTGCGCCATGAGCGGGCAAGGACGGCGATGAGCGGGCACATGGAGATGGGGCCGCGGTGAGCACGGACGGGGAGCGGGCCCGGCGCGTCGAGCACGTACGCTGGTGCAGGCCGATGGCCGCAGGAGGCGTAGGGCTCGGGTGCCGAGCACGGCAACGAGCGGGCGAGGCGGTGTGGTCTGGTGATCGAACGCGGCCACGCGGGCGCTACAGACGAGCGCGGGCGAGGCCAAGACAAAGCCGGGCCGGAGCCGCGAGCGGTAGTGGGCGCGGCAACGGGAGGACGCTGACGGCAGTCATAGCGACGTCCAACACGGGGAGAGGGGAGTGGGAAGAGGCCGGAGCCTCACCACGATTCGTAGGGACGGGGCAGCGGGGGTCGGGGTGGTCGACGAGGACAACGACTCCGCAGGGGAAGCAGGCTGGCAATGAGGAGGAGGCAGGCCGGCGGGGAGGTTCCGGCGATTGGCGATGCGGGCGGCATCCTCGGGCGCGAGCAGATCCGTCGAGGGAGAGGGAGAAGGGAGCGCGAGGCGGCGGGCGACGGAGTCGGCGAGGGCAACGACGTGCGCATCGGGGCTGGTGCTGGGATCGGGTCCTCCCCGATCAAGATCGGGGGAAGGAGGAAGCGAACATGGGGGAGGGGGCGAGGGGAGTGGGGAGTGGGGCGATTGGGGAGGGACCGTGATAACCACAAGTATAGGGGATCGCAACAGCTTTTGAGGGTAGAGTATTCAACCCAAATTTATTGATTCGACACAAGGGGAGCCAAAGAATATTCTTGAGTATTAGCAGTTGAGTTGTCAATTCAACCACACCTGGATAACTTAGTATCTGCAGCAAAGTGTTTAGTAGCAAAAGTGGTATGATAATAAAGGTAACGGTAGCAAAAGTAAAGATAAATGTTTTTGGGTTTTTGTAGTAGTTGTAACAAACAGTAGCAACGGAAAAGTAAATAAACGAAGAACAATATATGAAAAGCTCAGAGGCAATGGATCAGTGATGGATAATTATGCCAGATGCGATTCCTCATGCAATAGCTATAACATAGGGTGATATAGAACTAGCTCCAATTCATCAATGTAATGTAGGCATGTATTCCGTAAATAGTCATACGTGCTTATGGAAAAGAACTTGTATGACGTCTTTTGTCCTACCCTCCCGTGGCAGCGGGGTCCTTACGAAAACTAAGGGATATTAAGGCCTCCTTTTAATAGAGAACCGGACCAAAGCATTAGCACATAGTGAATACATGAACTCCTCAAACTACGGTCATCACCGAGAAGTATCCCGATTATTGTCACTTCGGGGTTGTCGGATCATAACACATAATAGGTGACTACAAACTTGCAAGATAGGATCAAGAACTCACATATATTCATGAAAACATAATAGGTTCAGATCTGAAATCATGGCACTCGGGCCCTAGTGACAAGCATTAAGCATAGCAAAGTCATAGCAACATCAATCTCAGAACATAGTGGATACTATGGATCAAACCCTAACAAAAATAACTTGATTACATGGTAAATCTCATCCAACCCATCACCGTCCAGCAAGCCTATGATGGAATTACTCACGCACGGCGGTGAGCATCATGAAATTGGTGATGGAGGATGGTTGATGACGACGACGGCAATGAATCCCCCTCTCTGGAGCCCCAAACGGACTCCAGATCAGCCCTCCCGAGAGAGATTAGGGCTTGGCGGCGGCTCCGTGTCGTGAAACGTGATGAAACTTCCTCTCCGATTTTTTTCTCCCCGAGATGGAATATATGGAGGTGGAGTTGAGGTCGGAGGAGGTCCAGGGGCCCACGAGATAGGGGGCGCGCCTACAGGGGGCGCCTGTCTCGTGGACAGGCCCCGGCCCCCGATGTATTTCTTTCGCCCAATAATTCATATAAATTCCAAAAAGTGCCTCCGTGGATTTCCGTGACATTCCGAGAACTTTTCTTTTCTACACATAAAACAACATCATGGTAGTTCTGCTGAAAACAGCGTCAGTCCGGGTTAGTTTCATTCAAATCATGCAAGTTAGAGTCCAAAACAAGGGCAAAAGTGTTTGGAAAAGTAGATACGTTGGAAAAGTAGATACGTATCAGACCGGTAGGGTTCGGTCGCCCTAGGGGTGTTGTAGGCGCCGGCTGGGCCGGCCTGATTGGCACCGAGGCCATCTAGGCCATGGCCCAGCAGGGGGGGTCTCCTTTTATCATTTTTTTGTTGTTGTTAGTTTTTGTTTTTGTTTTCCTTCTTCTTTTTTTATCTTATTTCTTTTCTGTTTTAATTCCTTTTAAATATTTAGGCCTTTTATAAAAGCACAGTTCCTTCACCATAATTACCTAGGCATTCATTTGCACACTCCGAACATTTTTGTTTTAATGTTTGAAAACTTTTGTTGTTTGACATATTTTGAATTTGACTTTGAATCATTTTTGAACCATCGCGAGATCAACAACAGTAACCAAGGTGACGTGGCATCATTAACGTGTGATTACTGTAGCCTAGTTATCCGGGCGTCACATCTGGGTACCCGACGGTACTTGAGGGGTATATTGATTCGAATTGGATATCTGGTGCTGATGAGATGAAAGCCACAAGTGGACATGTCTTCACACTTGGTGGTGGTGCTGTTTCCTGGAAGTCTTGCAAGCGCATTTATCTTAACCAGATCGACTATGGAAGCGTAACTCACAAAGATTAGACACATCATGCGTCAAGGAATGGCTTCGAGAGCTTTTGATGGATTTGCCGGTGGTTGATAAACCAGTGCCGGCTGTCCTTATGAACTGTGACAATCAAACAGTGATTGCCAAGGCTAAGAATTCAAAGGACAACATGAAATCCAGAAAGCACATAAGAAGAAGATTGAAATCTGTCAGAAAATCAAGAAACTCCGGAGTAATAGCGTTGGATTATATCTAGACTGCTAAGAATCTGGCACCCTTTTATTTAAAGGGCTATCACGGATTGTGATAGAAAATGCATCGAGGGAGATGGGTATGAGACCCACGTAAGTTGCCATGGGGGTAACCCAACCTATGTGATCGGAGATCCCGTGAATTAGGACCTGGGAAAACAATCCAGCGGTCAACTGAGGAGAGTATCCTTAATAAACCCACTCCGTTGGAGATGCAGTAATACTCTCAATTCTGTAAGGCAGGCTGACTTTTGTCTTAATGTGTTCCAAAGCTTATGTAAGCAAGATGCTAACCTACAGAGCATTCTTTGGAGGAACACACCTATATGAGCCCGACTGCTGGTCATAGTCTATGAGATTGGGTAATCTCTAGTAAGCTCATGAGAAGGTATGGAGTATGACTAATAGGCTCCACCCGTGGGGTTTAGCCTTCGGCAGCCATGTATCAGCTGACAATAGGCGAAACTTATGCACGCCAAACTGACAATTCAAGGCATAGTCCATTGTTCAGTTGTGAAGAAGTCTAATCCGGTTGCTCTAGGTGGAAGTTCAACTTAACAGTCTCCACTGAAAACTCTGGTATATCAAACATTGTTTGGAACAGTTGACAAACTTATGTGCCTCGAGATCTGGTGGGGGATTGTTGGATTATGGATGGGCTTAGGCTCATATAAGACACTAATCCCTGGTTAATCTTGAGTCCCATGTATGAGATGGCAGGTGGTGGGAAGTTTAGTCCCACCTTGCTAGTTAAGGAGAGTTGAGACCCCTTTATAAAGGTTGCTCTACCACTTGCCATTGGGAGCTTGAGAATAGGAGTGGTACACACGCGCTCCTCCTCCTCCGCCGCCCGCCTCACCACGCCTCGCCTCGTCACGTCACGACACACGCGCGCTGCGGGTTGCGGGTCATGGGCCTCGGCAAGGCCCACGACTTTCTTCCTTACGGACTATATAAGATGGCTCTGGCCAGTGAAGTAACCTAGTTCGGTTCACTCACTCCCTCTCACGTGACCTAGCCTTCATCTACTGTTCCTCACTCTGTGCTGCCTCCGGCGATCCCATCCCGACGACCGTGTGCACGGCTGGTCGGGAGAGCAGGTGCCTCCGGAACCCTATCGTTTGAGATCCTTCCCGGGAGAACGGCAATAAGATTTTTGGGGAGCGTCTCGACGCGACTGCTCCCGATCCGTCCCCAACTTCGTTCGCCTCTGCTTCCACTACTTCCTCTGCATCGACACCATGGCCGACGACGCCGCCGCTAAGAAGAAGGCCATGAACGACGCCGAGGCTGCTGCTGCCGCCGTCGCGTTGGCCTGGCCAACCGGAGGGTATGATCTGTTCATCCCTCGTTTACTCGTACTTATGCTAGCTTTATATGTGCTGCTCATAGAATGTTCTATTCTATGTTCTATACGTGCTAGTATGCTTAGGTATTGCTATGAGATGCATACCTTTTATGCCATGCTTACTGTTTACTTGTGGATAAGTCTAATCGGAAAAGTGCTCATATTTCCAACAGTTATCAATATTTCTAAAAAAGAAAGCTATGAAGTTATCAATGAACTAGTAATATGTGAGTTGCCATACTGTTTACATACTGTATTTGGCTCCAAAACTTATCTCAGTTGGGTCTTGACACTTTGTTTATGCTCTCAAGTTACCAGGCTAATTATGTGCGAGTTACCGGGCTATTCACAGGCAATTATCATGATGAAAACTAAAACTCCTTTGGACCGTTTTAGCATTTTTTTTTCGAGCTCGGAAGTTATCGTCCGGTAATATGCCAGTTACCATATTCTTCACATGTTACCGGCTTTAAAACGTAACCTGGTGGGTTTTACGCCAGCTTGTTTTAGCTCAAAATTTATGTTCATGTGTTTAGAGATGTGTAGCCATTTTGATTTGCAAACATATGGAGAAAGTTGATGCTTTTGCCGTATGACATGTCTTAGATCTTATTTTGTTCAGATTGTTAACTCATTCGTCTTGGAAATTTATACTTCACGTCAAAATTATAAAATATCTATGCCTATATAACTTTTCTGAAAAAAGGCTCTCTGTATAGACAAAATACAGCCAAAACCCTCTCTGTTTAGCTCTCTGTCCACCTTCAATCGTAGCAAAAACGAAAAAAAAAACACATACACAAAATGGACGTAGCCCAGTCCAGCACTGCGACAACCCATCCTTTTCTAGCCCGTCCACTCTCCTCCTCCAAATTGGGCCTAATCCTTCAGCTCCACAGCTTGAAAAAAACTATATAGCCTCTTTTTCTAAAAAAAATATGCCGCTGAGCCAGCCGATGGACGAAATCAGTAATTAGAGCAACTCCAACGGGCCGACCCAAACGGACGGCGATTTCGTCCGCTTTTTGTCCGTTTGGGTCGGCCGCCCGCCCGGCGTCCGCCCTGTTTTTCATATGGGTCGGCAGCGCGCCCAACGCGCCGACCCATATGTGCAGGCGTGGCCGGCTGGCCGCCCAATTTTACATTGCATTCAACATATTGTGAAATGAAAATTTAACAAGCAAAATAGTTTAGCCGCCCAAATAAATAGTATAGTTTTACGGGCCAAATAAAAATAAAAATGTTTCACATAGTTTTGCAAACGAATAAAAGAAAATACATCTATTGGTTGCCAACATGAGTCCACATGTGCTCAACCAAATCATTTTGCAGTTGCATGTGAGTTTCCCAATCACGCATGTCTTTATGAAACTGAGTGAACTGCTCAAATGTTGCCGCTACTCCATTCTCAGGCACAACATTCTCACCCTGAAACTGAAAGCCTTGATCGTACAGACGTTCCGGGCGCTCGTCTTCTACGATCATATTGTGCATGATCACACAAGCAGTCATCACCTCCCATAGTTTCTGCATGCTCCAAGTATTAGCAGGATACCGAACGATGCCCCATCGAGATTGCAAAACACCAAAGGCACGCTGGACATCCTTTCTAGCACTCTCTTGCTCTTGGGTAAATCTTTTCCTTTTCTCTCCGACAGGGTTGGGTATTGTCTTTACAATAGTGGTCCACTGAGGATAGATACCGTCACCCAAATAGTACCCTTTGTCGTAGTTGTGGCCGTTGACAGTAAAGCTCACAGATGACCCACAAGTATAGGGGATCTATCGTAGTCCTTTCGATAAGTAAGAGTGTCGAACCCAACGAGGAGCAGAAGGAAATGATAAGCGGTTTTCAGCAAGATATTCTCCGCAAGTACTGAAATAAGTGGTAACAGATAGTTTTGTGATAGGATAATTTGTAACGAGCAACAAGTAACAAAAGTAAATAAAGTGCAGCAAGGTGGTCCAATCCTTTTTGTAGCAAAGGACAAGCCTGGACAAACTCTTATATAGAGAAAAGCGCTCCCGAGGACACATGGGAATTATCGTCAAGCTAGTTTTCATCACGTCCATATGATTCGCGTTTGGTACTTTGATAATTTGATATGTGGGTGGACCGGTGCTTGGGTGCTGTTCTTACTTGAACAAGCCTCCCACTTATGATTAACCTCTATTGCAAGCATCCGCAACTACAACAAAAGTATTAAGGTAAACCTAACCATAGCATGAAACATATGGATCCAAATCAGCCCCTTACGAAGCAACGCATAAACTAGGGTTTAAGCTTCACACTCTAGCAACCCATCATCTACTTATTACTTCCCAATGCTTTCCTCTAGGCACAAATAATGGTGAAGTGTTATGTAGTCGACGCTCACATAACACCACTAGAGGCTAGACAACACACATCTCATCAAAATATCGAATCTAATACCAAATTCACATGACTACTAATAGCAAGACTTCTCCCATGTCCTCGTAAACAAACGTAACTACTCACAAAGCATATTCATGCTCATAATCAGAGGGGTATTAATATGCATAAAGGATCTGAACATATGATCTTCCACCAAATAAACCAACTAGCATCAACTACAAGGAGTAATCAACACTACTAGCAACCTACTAGTACCAATCCCGGACTTGGAGACAAGAATTGGATACAAGAGATGAACTAGGGTTTTGAGAGGAGATGGTGCTGGTGAAGATGTTGATGGAGATTTCCCTCTCCTGATGGGAGGAGCGTTGGTGATGACGATGGCGATGATTTCCCCCTCCCGGAGGGAAGTGTCCCCGGCAGAACAGCTCCGCTGGAGCCCTAGATTGGTTCCGCCAAGGTTCCGCCTCGTGGCGGCGGAGCCTCATCCCGAAAGGCTGCTTATGATTTTTTCCTCGACGAAATACCTCATATAGCAGAAGATGGCCACTTGAGAGCCAACATGGGGCCCACGAGGCAGGGGGCGCGCCTTGGGGGGTAGGGCGCGCCCCCCACCCTCATGGCCAGGTGGGTCCCCCTCTGGCGTACTTCTTCCGCTCAATATTTTTTATTATTTCCAAAAATGACTTTCGTGGAGTTTCAGGACTTTTCGAGTTGTGCAGAATAGGTGAGGGAGTTCTGGACTAGGGGGTGTCCGGATAGCCGAACTATCATCATCGGCCGGACTCCAAGACTATGAAGATACAAGATTGAAGACTTCGTCCCGTGTCCGGATGGGACTTTCCTTGGCGTGGAAGGCAATATTGGCGATACGGATATGTAGATCTCCTACCTTTGTAACCGACTCTGTGTAACCCTAACCCTATCCGGTGTCTATATAAACTGGAGGGTTTTAGTCCAGAGGACTAACAACAATCATACCATAGGCTAGCTTCTAGGGTTTAGCCTCTCTGATCTCGTGGTAGATCCACTCTTGTAACACGCATCATCAATATTAATCAAGCAGGACGTAGGGTTTTACCTCCATCAAGAGGGCCGAACCTGGGTAAAACATCATGTCCCTTGTCTCCTGTTACCATCCGCCTAGACGACAGCTCGGGACCCCTACCCGAGATCCGCCGGTTTTGACACCGATATTGGTGCTTTCATTGAGAGTTCCTCCGTGTCGCCACCGATAGGCCCGATGGCTCCTTCGATCATCAACAACGACGCGGTCCAGGGTGAGACTTTTCTCCCGGACAGATCTTCGTGTTTGGCGGCTTTGCTGCGGGCCAATTAAGCAGCCATCCGGAGCAGATTGAAAGCTACGCCCCGGCCGTCAGTCGATTTGGAAAGTTTAAACCATACGGCCGATATCCGCGGAGACTTGATCTTCAACGGATTCGAGCCGCAGCCAAGCGCGCCAGACCTTGTCCTCGATGGGCATGGTCTAGCTCTGCAGCCAACAAAGGCTCGAGGCCGCATCAGAATCCGGCCCGACCCTTAATCCGGAGCCGGATTCCCCGATCGAGGACGAGTGGTTGGACACCGCCTCGGGGGCTTTAATCTCTACGGTGATCGAGCCGAACTCTATCCTTGTCCTTTGCGAAGACCTCGACTCCAGGGTGCCGGACTCCTCTCCGGACTCCGAACCCTCCGCGTCCTTGCCAATCGAATCCGATTGGGCGCCCGTAATGGAGTTCACGGCCGCGGACATCTTTGAGCACTCGCCCTTTGGCGATATCCTGAATTCACTAAAGTGCCTCTCGTTATCAGGAGAGCCATGGCCGGACTGCGGTCAGGACGGTTGGGATGCGGACGACGAAGAAATTCAAAGCCCACCCACCACCCACTTGGTAGCCACTGTCGACGATCTAACCGACATGCTAGACTACGACTCCGAAGACATCAACGGTATGGACGACGATGCCGGAGATTTAACAAGACCAGCGCCACCATCGGGCACTGGAAGGCCACCTCTTCATACGACATATATATGGTGGACATCCCAAAAGATGGGAATGGCGATGGAACAACGGAGGATGACCCCTCCAACAAGCAGCCCAAGCGCCAAGGCGTCGGGCGCCGCTCTAAATCCCGCCACAAAGAAGAATGAAGATTCCGCACCGGAGATAACAATACACCGGATAGTGCCGAAGACAATCCACTCCAAAGCAAGATCCAGCGGGGAGGATGGAGACGCCAGCCCTCACGAGAGAGCGGCAGAAGAAGAGGTAGAGGATCATATGCCTCCCTCCGGAGACGAAGCAAGCCTCGACGACGATGAATTCGTCGTGCCTAAGGATCCCGTCGAACAAGAGCGTTTTAGAGCAGGCTTATGGCCACGACAAACAGCCTCAAGAAAAAGCAGCAACAGCTTAGAGCTGATCAGGATCTGCTAGCCGACAGATGGACTGAAGTCCTCGAGGCCGAAGAGCATGAGCTCGAACGCCTCCAAAAGCTACCCTAAACGCAAGCTGCTCCCCGATTAGAGGAGGAGGCTTACGAACACGCATCACCAGAGACAATACGGGCTGACCGACCACCCCGTGGTCGCGACAGAGAGGCCTCTAGGCCCTTCACTAGAACTGCACTCCCGGCATCGCTCAAAAAGCACACGGCCATAGGGGAACGCCCCGGACCGCGAGATATATTGGAGGACAAGGCAAGACAATCAAGATCGATCTATGGATCGCGGGCGCCTACGGTACGCGTGACAACAACCGTCGCACCGGACACGATAAGTCCGGCCGGGCGAATAACAAAATGCATAAAGCTCTTTTGAGCTCCGTCGTGATATCGCCAAAGATGTAGGCGCCAAGACACCCACTATGCTTCACAGACGAAGTAATGGATCATCAAATCCCGAAGGGTTTAAACCCACAATATTGAATCCTATGATGGCACAACAGACCCCGCGGTTTGGATCAAGACTATCTCCTTCATATCCACATGGCCCAAGGTGACGATCTTCACGCCATCAAATACCTCCCCTCAAGCTTAAAGGACCAGCCCGGCATTGGCTCAACAGCTTGCCGCCAGAGTCAATTGGGAGCTAGGAGGACCTGGAAGCCGCATTCCTCGATAACTTCCAGGGGCACTTATGTGCGACCACCAGACGGCGATGACCTAAGACACATAATTCAGCAGCCTAAACGAATCGCCGGACAATTACGGACACGGTTCTTAACCAAGAAAAACCAAATCGCCGACCGTCCGGATGCGGAGGCCCTCGCGGCCTTCAAGCATAACATCCGCGACGAGTGGCTTGCCCGCACCTAGGACAGAAAAGCCGAAATCCATGGCAGCCCTCACATCACTCATGACCCGCTTCTGCGCGGTGAAGACAGCCGGCTAGCACGCAGCAACAACCTCAAAGAAAATTCTGGCAGTCCGGACTTCAAGGACCGAAATGGCAGGCCGCGACATAACAAAACAAACGCCGCATTAACGGGCGACAATATTGAGGATACGGCAATCAATGCCGGATTCAGAGGCTCTAAACCCGTCAGCGGAAAAAGCCATTCAAAAGAACTACTCCGGGTCCGTCCAATTTGGACCGAATATCGACCGCTTGTGCGGATACACGGCACCCGAAAAGCCAGCTTACCACACCAACTGGGACTGTAGGGTATTCAAGCATACACGCAAGTTAATTGACGAAAACAATGACAAGGGGCTGCATATCGATGACGAGGACGATACACAACCGCCGAACAATAGAGGAAAGAAGTTTTTCCCCCCACAGGTGCGGACGGTGAACATGATATACGCAACGCACATACCCAAACGGGAGCGGAAGCGCACTCGTGGATGTTCACGCGATGGACCCAGTTGCCCGAAGTTCAATCCATGGTCCTCCCGCCCGATCACTTTTGACCAAGGGACCACCCCACCAAAGATCCGCCACGGCGGATTCGCCGCGACCGGTCTTAGACCCAATCATCGATGGATTTCACCTAACAGTAGTCCTAATGGACGGCGGCAGCAGCCAGAACCTGCATTACCCTGGTCCAGAGGGCAAAATGGGCATAGAACCCGCAAGTAATAAACCCACCAAAACGACCATTAAAGGCGACATAACAGGTGTAGAAGCCAATTGTACAGGCTCAATTACACCGGAAGTGGTCTTCGGATCTCCAGATAACTTCCGGCGAGGAGTTAATCTTCGACATAGTCTCGCCCGCAGCGGCTATCATGCCTTGCTCGGACGCACCGCATTTGCAAAGTTCAACGCGGTGCCGCACCACGCATACCTCAAGCTCAAGATGCCAGCCCTCGAGGAGTCATCACGGTCAACGGAAACACTAAACGCCTCTCTCCGCGCGGAGGAACATACAGCTCTCGCGGCGAAGTGCAATGCAGCCTCTTAAGGCAATTCTCGAGTCCGGCCGTTAAGCGGCGGACACAGCTAAGCGCGCCCGAGTAACTTACAACAAGACCACCTGGCACGTTCCGAGCACGCCAGCAGTGCGCGGCCCCAACCCCAGCTCTGCGAAAGCGTCAGCAGGTCCTTCAGCAGACACCATTACGCTCACGAAGATACCATGGGCATGGGGAGAGGGCACGACCACGACAAACCCAGATTGCGGCTCAACCACACCAGGGCTCTCAAGTGTGTCGTTCCTTTTTATTTTCTTTTACCTTTTACTTTTTACCCACAGGACTCCGTTTGTCGAGAGGCCTGTCCGGCAAACTGCCGAACTCATGATGCAACAGCCAGGGAAGAATAAAGGCTACAACGAATATACAGGTGGTCTCCATTACGAGCATTTTTATACACCAATCTGCAGCCTATCCCTGGAGGGGGACATGTTTAATAGTCCCATACCTTGCTTATCGCACTATTTTTATCGTTCTGCATTCGTAGCATCACTTATTGAATAAAACAATGCAGCACCTTTTTGCTTATAATTGCATTTCTTTTTCATACATATGTTCATTTACGGCATGTTGCATCCGTACACTTTGGTACGGCTAATATACACCAAGGGCTTATGTTTCCCGCATTATGGTATGATAAGTCCGAACACTTTCACAAGTGCGGCACCCCGAACTTATAGCACTATATGCATCGGCTCCGAATCATGTCTTGGGTCAATAGTTGGGTTTGCCCGGCTCCCATGTTTTGGTACCTTACGTTCCGTTATATCGGCTAAGGTAGCACTGGGAGAACCACTGCGATTCCGCCCCAGTTGAGCTGAGTCAACGCCTCAGTGGAGAAAGCTAAAATTGACCGTCATGATGAGGCGAGAGACCGGTCGCTGTTCGAGAGGTTTTTTGCGAGTCCTTAAAGACTTATGCCGCTTAGAGCGAGGAGCCGGATACTGTCCGTCCAAGGCGTTGATAGCACCCCAAATTCGCCTTCCGAAGATTAGGGGCTTCACGAAATTTAAAATTATAGAATTCTATGGCTAAGTGTGAGTGTTCAAGCATTATAAGTCCGGTTGCCTTGTTCGGCTGTGTTGAGCGCCTCCCTAGATGGACCCAAATATGGGAACAAGAGCGCTCAAGTTTATCGAACACCCCAAAGCACTTTCGTGGCATGGGGGCTGAAGCCGACGACTTGCCATCTCTCGATTTGATAAACAGCCGCATGTAAGGTAATATTTTAAATTAACAAGCGTTGCTTAGCGCATATGAACTGAGTTTTCAGCGCACAGGATAACAAAATGCGAGTATACTCAAATATTACATCTTTGGAGCACTCACCTGCAATAGTGCGGGCGTCCTTCAGCACACTCTTATAGTACATCTCGGGCGTGCGATGCTCCTTGCCCTCTGGTGGCGGGTCCGTCACGAGCTTCTGGGCATCCATCTTGCCCCAAAGTGCACCTTTGCGCTGGCAAGGGCCCGACGGCACCCTCAATACAAGCGGAATGCTTGATGACTTCTACCACGGGCACGCATCCATCACCGCCGCACCAGGTCAAGTAGCTCCTGTGCATGGCCTCCTTAGGCCACACCCGAACTATGAGGCCCTTCATGGCCTGTTCGGCCGCCTTGTAGGAGCTCGACCAGCTGCTTCACCGGGTCGCTATAAGCACTGATGTCCGGCCTCAAAGATACTGAGACCAGAAGACTTTCTCCGTCGAGCTCCCCTCCTCGCCCGGTAGAATGCGGCAGCATCGGACACGCTGCGAGGAAGATCTGCGAACGCCCCTAGAGAGCTCCGAATTCGGGTAAGCAACAGGTAATTAACACTCACATGCTTACTTTGCATGAAAAATGCCTTACCCGATGCTATTTTCTTCACCGCCTCAATCTCCTGGAGGGCTTTGTAGGCTTCGGCCTTAGCGGCTTTGGCACTCTCAAGAGTCGTTGCAAGCTCGAGACTCTCGAGTCTTGAGTCACGCCCAAGCTCTCATGTTTTTCACGAGATCCTGGAGCTCTTGCTGTACCTCCGCCACCCGCGCCTCCTGCTTTTCTCGCTCGGTGCGCTCCAGCGGCCGCATGCGTTCGACGCTGCCACCGCCTCCTCGTGGTCGCCACCTCGTTAGTGGCCCCTACAATACCCATGTTATCCTTGTCGTTTTTCTTGCAACCAAATCCTTTTCTGTAAGGTACAATTTTTATAAGGTATTACTCACCTTCTTTTTCCTCGAGCTGCTTCTTGGCGTGGCCGAGCTCGTACTCGGACCGCTCGAGGTTTTCCTTCAAAATATTGACCTCAGCTGATCAAGGTCGGGCGGAGGCCAACAAGACTGCAATCCCATATTGACATATTTTTATGACTCCTGCGTTTATCTTTCTAAAGATCCTCATCCGGCTTTTCTTTCCGAACACCGAACCGAGCATCGTGGGCTACTGTCTATGTGGTACCATTTTACATATATTGAAATTCTTACCTCAAAGCCTCGTTAGAAGGTCGGTATAAGCCAGTCACCCGCTCTTGGCGGATCGAATCGTTCCGGATCACCGCACTCATAATAAAGGCGGTGTTTCCTTCAATGGAGGCGTTGGCGCCTCCAAGAGTTATCCGGTGCCTCGGTTGGACGGAGGACACCGGCGTCTTACCCTTCTTGGCGAAGGATCGCTGTCGGACTGGAACCGGCTGAAGGTTCCGACATGGGGTCCGGACAAGGGTCGGGCTTAGAGCCCCGGGGTCTTGCCCCCACGCTCGAGTCCGGAGGTTGCCTTGTGGCACCTCCCGCGCCACCTCCTCGTGATCAAGCCCCCTTGGGGCCCGCCACGGCGTTGTCCGCATCGTGAGGCGAGGAGGCGGTCGGAAGCGGCACTCTCCATTTCCGACGAGCCTGTGGACCCGCTCGATGAATCGGTGAACTCGCCTTTGGGCGGGCTGCATGATTGTTCGACATTAGAGAACACTCTGCAATAATAAAAAGCCATGGGTATCCGGACACTTATGATCTCGCCAGGGGCTTGGCCCTTGTAGGCCAATCCCCCTCGTCGTCGTCGACGTTGGTGGAGAAGTCCGGAGGAAGTGTTCTTCCCTTCTTGGACCCTCCGGCCTCCCGGGGCTAGCGGCCTTCCTTTCCTCCTCTTCACCGGGGAGAGACTTCTTCTTCTTCCTCCTCGTCTTTAGGAGAAGATTCGCTTCAGAATCCGACAACACTGGCGTCGGGAGCTCCTTCAATTCTCGTGGCCTCCTTCTTGGCCTTCTTCTCCGGCACCACATGGGTGCCGGAGCCAGCAGCCCGTCACAATTGGGCGTCCCGGGTCTTCGGCAAAGGAGCCGGACAGTTAGTCTGTCCGGACGTCTTCAGCCAGTCTGTCGAAGAATAGGGAGTTTTAGATCCCACGTAGAGTCAATCTATGAAAAAGAGTCCCGTAAAGGGTAAAATAACTTACCTCGCCGCTTGACGCGCGCGGCGGTATCCGCGATCTTTGGTAGCGGACGCGGGGGCTTCGGCGCCCTTGAACAGCACCTTCCAGGCATCTTCGTACGTAGTATCGAAGAGCCGACTCAAGGTTCGGTGATGTGCCGGATCGAACTCCCACAAATTGAAGGCCCGTTGTTGGCATGGGAGAATCCGGCGGATGAGCATCACCTGGATTACGTCGACAAGCCTGAGATTCTTATCCACCAGGTTTCGGACGCGTGTTTGGAGTCCGGATAGCTCGTCCGAATCCCCCCACTTCAGGCCCATCTCTTTCCATGACGAGAGCCATGTGGGGAATCCAGATCTGAATTCGGGGGCCGCCACCCATTCAGGGTCGCGTGGCTCGGTGATGTAGAACCACCCCGATTGCCACCCCTTTATTGTCTCCACAAAGGAGCCCTCGAGCCATAGGACTTTGGCCATCTTGCCGACCATGGCGCCTCCGCACTCCGCTTGACGGCCGCCCACCAACCTTCGGCCTGACATTAAAGGTCTTCAGCCACAAGCCGAAGTGGGGCTGGGTGCAGAGGAATGCCTCGCACACGACGATAAACTCCGAGATGTTGAGGATGAAATTCGGGGCCAGATCATGGAAATCTAGGCCATAGTAGAACATGAGCCCCCGGACAAAGGGATGAAGCGGGAAGCCCAGTCCGCGGAGGAAATGGGGAAGAAATACTACCCTCTCATGGGGCCTGGGGTTGGGGATGAGCTCTCCCTCGTCGGGGAGCCGATGCGCGATGTTGCTGGACAAATATCCGGCGTCGCAGAAGCTTCGGATCTGCCCCTCCGTGACGGAGGAGGCCATCCACTTGCCTCCCGCTCCGGACATAGTTGGAGAAGGTTGAGGTGAGAAGTGCGGACTTGGGCGCTGGAGGTCGAGTTCGCGGAGATGGATAAGCCAAGGAGGAAGAAGGCGCAGGTTAAAGGGTTGGATCTTTATCCCCTTATATGGGCGGACGAAAACATGTGTCCCCACCGCCCGGTAAAACTCGCTTATCCCCAAGCGTCACAATCAATGGCGCGGTTGGGTTACCCACGTCCGTATTGATGGGAATCCGGAATAAGGGGAACGCGATCTACGCTTCGACAAGACGTGCCAAGGAAACCGCCGCTAAACGCTACCGATGTGGAACAATAAAAACAATTTGAGTAAAGGCTTGGTAGTGGTGCGACGTCACGCCCACGAATCACGCCACAGATTGATCTTGTGTACTATTATTCTCTCTACGGTGGTATGTGGAATTTATTTTTGCGAGCGGACACTATCCCGGTGTTCACAATCTTCTATAAATTATTCGGAGGAAGAACCCGCCTTGCAATGCCGAAGACAACATGCGCGCCGGACTCATCGTCATTGAAGCCTGGTTCAGAGCTACCGAGGGAGTTCGGACTAGGGGTGTCCGGATAGCGAACTATCATCATCGGCGGACTCCAAGACTATGAAGATACAAGATTGAAGACTTCGTCCCGTGTCCGGATGGGACTTTCCTTGGCGTGGAAGGCAAGCTTGGCGATACGGATATGTAGATCTCCTACCTTTGTAACCGACTACATGTAACCCTAACCCTATCCGGTGTCTATATAAACCGGAGGGTTTTAGTCCCAGAGGGATCTAACAACAATCATACCATAGGCTAGCTTCTAGGGTTTAGCCTCTTTGATCTCGTGGTAGATCCACTCTTGTAACACACATCATCAATATTAATCAAGCAGGACGTAGGGTATTACCTCCATCAAGAGGGCCCAAACCTGGGTAAAACATCGTGTCCCTTATCTCCTGTTACCATCCGCCTAGACGCACAGTTCGGGACCCCCTACCCGAGATCCGCCGGTTTTGACACCGACAATAGGTCTCTAATATTTGCTCCTTTTCCAGCCCAGAATTCCAGCTACCGGCATTCTCCTTCCTTATGTAAACCTTGTAAAATAAGAGAGAATAGGCATAAGTATTGTGACATAATGTATAATAATAGCCCATAATGCAATAAATATCGATATAAAAGCATGATGCAAAATGGACGTATCATTCACCGGTGGGCTGTTGCCTTCAGCAAGCCTAGCAAACACCGGCGAGCGCTAAAGCACGTTGATATCATTGTGTGATCCAGCCATGCCAAAGAAAGAGTGCCAGATCCAGAGATCTTGAGACGCCACGGCCTCTAGTATGACAGTGCAAGCCCTGACATGTCCCTTTATAACGCCCTTGCCAAGCGGAAGGGCAGTTCTTCCACTCCCAGTGCATGCAGTCTATGCTGCCAAGCATCCCCGGGAAGCCCCTGCTAGCATTCATCGCCAACAAACGGGTTGTATCTTCTGCAGTCGGCTCTCTCAAGTACTCAGGGCCAAACACAGCAATCACAACCTTGCAGAACTTATACAGGGACTCTAGGCATGTAGACTCGCTCATACGGACGTACTCGTCAATGAGATCACCGGGCACTCCGTATGCAAGCATTTGGATGGCGGCGTGCATTTACGATAAGAGGAGAAACCAATCTTACCGACGGCATCCTCTTTGCACTCGAAGTAGTCATCATAGCCGACCACTCCCTCTCTAATACGGTTGAAAACATGCCTACTCATACGAAACCGGTGGCGGAATTTGTGATGTTTGAACAACAGGTTTGTTGTATCAAAGTAGTCCTTCCAGAGAAGGAAATGCCCGCTCTCCGGGTTACGATTCAACGCCGGAAGGTGGCCCGGAATGGAGCCACGGAACAACGGCCGCTGGTTGTTGAGGTGGTGATGGACCAACACGGCAGCCAATATCTCCTCCTCGTCGTCGGACGACGAATCGTCGGAGTCGCAAATGAAATTGTGGAAAAAGAACTCGTCGGCGGAGTCCATTTTCGTACCTTGGCAAACTGTCGAATAACTTGCGGGTGTCGAAGAAGGAGACGGCCGGCGAGGGAAGACGCGGCGCCCACAGACCAGCTAGCTGCCCTGCCGGAGTCCGGCGAGTGTGACGGCGTCCGACGAGCGTGTCGGTCGTATGTGGCAGGGGCGGCGAGGTGTCTTCTTGGTCGCGGGCGGCTGGGCGGTGGGGGAAGCGGCGGCGGGAACTAGTTTGCTCCCCGGCGGCAAAACGGCGGCGGCGGGAGACTGGGGGCACGGGCGGCGTTGCTGGGCGGATGTGGAGGCGGCGGCAGCTGGAAGAGTCATCGGCAAAAATGGGCGGCGGCGTCGGTGACGGAGAAGGCGGGGGCGAGGGTTGCTTGTTGGCTGGGGGGAGGGGAGGCCAATGTGCCCTGCACCAGCGGGCCCGGGATGAGTAGGCGAAGGCCAGCAGCGTCGTCCGTGGCGTGTCCGCGCCGACGCAAATCAGGCTAAAAAATGGGCCGGGAATGGGTCGCCCGCGAACGAAAAACGGACGCACGTCCGTTTGGGTCGGCGCGTTGGGCCGCATTTTCTGTCCGCGCGACCCAAACGGACGGCCGCGGACGAAATGGGTCGCCCCATCGGAGTTGCTCTTAAGGAGTACTCATTGCAAAGATCACTCCCACATTTCCAGGTTGCCACAAGTTGGTGCGCCGCATATGCGCCATTTGTCGAACCTGGGAGTTTTTCCCTTTTTTGTAGATTTATTTATTCAATATGTTTTATCTCTTAAATCGTGCGTTCAAATCCCGGACCGTTTTCACCATTGAATTCCTCGCGTCGAGATCTTCAAAACTAGATCCCATGTTGATAGGTTTTGACGAACTTTGTTTTCACAGAAAAACCGGACGAATAAACCGAACGGGGAGCATGGGTTTTTTCCCTTTCTGAAAGAGGCACGCCCATGCTCTCACGAAATCACAACCGTGCCTCTCGCGAAAGCAAAACGTGCCTCTCGCGGAAGAAAAAGAAGAAGATAAAACACATTTTTTTTCGTTTCCAAGAGGCACGGCCGTGCCTCTCGCGAAAGCACAATCGTGGCTCTCTCGAAAGAAAAAACAGAAAATATGTTTTTTCCGTTTCCGACAGAGGCACAACCGTGCCTCTCGCAGAAGCAAAACGTGCCTCTCGCGGAAGAAGAAAAAAACAAAAAAACGTGTTTTTCCCGTTTCCGATAGGCACGGCCATGACTCTCGCGAAAGGACAACCTTGCCTCTCGCGGAAGCAAAATCGTGACTCTCGTGAAAGGAAAGAAAAACATAAACCGTTTTTTTTTTACGAGAGGCACGGCCGTGACTCTCACAAAAGCAAAACCGTGCCTCTCGCGGAAGCAAAACCGTGAGTCTCGCAAAAGGAATTTTTTTTTTGATGTGAAAGATACCATGTTGTGTAGTAATTCTGATGTCGTGCGTGCTGCTTGTTGTTTCTTGATAATAGCATCTTCTAACATTCTTGGTTTTACTCTTCTGATTTCCTCAAGATATTTTAAGCAGCTAAACAAGGGTTGGGTCAATTTGGTGGTCATTCATGTTTTAGTGGGGGTGTAGTTTCCTGGTTCAGGGAAATTAAAATTCTATGGCAACAATTTTAATGGCCTAGTGTGCTTTGTTGGGAATGCTCATGATGCAGTAGATTTCTTTTAATCTTCAGTGTTTTTATTTTATGTGGTTATTAGAATCTCTATGCAAAACCCTTGTTTGATTTTCCTTTGCTGATCTCTTCCCAAAATGCATGTAGTAGTTGGCTGTAGAAATTTCCTGTGAACATTAGTAGAGTCTGCAGCAAGGCTCTGAATTCTCCAAGTCTCTCCCCTCTCTGCTTTTTCACACTGCCATTGCATATTCAAAGGGTATGATGAGACGCCCGGAATAGCAAAACTGCCACTGTCACTGCGATGCATCATCCATGGCCAGTTCCGGACTCGCCGTACCGGAGGAAGCTACGCGGAAGGCTCCGGCCAAAGCAGCTCTATATGCACAAGGCTCGGCCTTGCCTTTGGGAACAGTACGCGTTTCGTCTGCTCAGTCCTCCTCCTGCGCTGCTACAAGCACCACCATCGCCAGTTGCCAACGCTCCCACCAGCGCGCGCACGGATCGAGACCGGCAATGGCGAGCTCGGCGCCTCCCTTCCTCTCCCTCCTCCTCCTCGTCCTCATCGCAGCTGCCGCGGCGGCCTCGGCCTCGGAGGAGCGCCCGCGCGTCACCCCCACATTGGTCCAGTGCCACCCGCCGCAGGCGCAGGCAACCGCCAACGCCACCAGCGCCAAGAACGCCACGGCGTTCCAAGCCAACGTGGTCTCCCTCCTCCGCGCCCTCCCCTCCGCCGCCGCGCCGACGGGCTTCGCGTCCCTGCGCTCCGCCGGAGTGGTCGGACGCGACGTCGCGTTCGTCCGCGGGCTCTGCTTCGGGTACGCCACGCCGTCCCAGTGCCGCTCGTGCCTGGCCGCCGCGGCCAGGAAGCTCACCGACGCCTGCGGCGCCCGCGGCCGGCGCGCCGGCGTATGGACGGACGCCTGCTTCGCGTCCTACGCCGACGCGAACCCCTCCTCGCCCAACTACGACGGCTTCCGCGCGCGCGTCATCACCGGCGCCGACGCGCTCATCACCAGCACCTCCTACGAGCTGCAGAGCCTCGCCGACCTGGCGTGGCGCATGGGGCCGGTCGCAGCCACCAGCGCGAGGATGCAAGTGGCCGTGGACTGGACGGCCGCGGCGAGTGACTACAGGAAGAACAGCACGGTGCGCGTGCTGGCGCAGTGCGCGCGGGACCGTACGGCGGAGGAGTGCGCGTGGTGCGTCCAGTACTCGGCGCGGGTGGCGGAGACCTGCCAGTGGTCCTGGTGCCCCGGGCACTCGGCGCGGGCGGGGGACACCTGCTGCTGGGGCCTCGACGCGTGGCGCGACGGCGTAGCGGGCGCCGTCGTCGGCTTCGACTGCTACCTGCGCTTCGACGTCGCCGTCGCCACCGCCGCTGCGCCGGCGCGGGTGCCCCTGCTGAAAAGGCTCGGTGAGCAGAGCACATTGCACCCTCTCTTCCTCCTCTCCTTCTTCGCTAAGTAGTACGTGGGACAGAGTCGTGGAAAGTATTTTGATCTGATCACGGTGGACACAATGGCTGCAGGGAAGTTGATGAACGACCACCCTTTCCTCACCGCGGTGTTCGGGATAGTCGGCGGCGGGCTGGCCGTGGCAGCTTTCTACGTGCTGATTGAGGGGATCTGCCGCTGGCTGGAGAGCAAGATCAGGCCCATCAACAACGCCCCAGTTGTGCCAGTAGCAGGTACGTTCAATCTTCTCCACTCATCTGTGCCAGGGATTCAACGAAGGATGTTCTTTCTTTCTGTCGTGTTCAAATTCTAATTTAGCTGAGTGCATTTGCTGGATGTGCACTGCAAGAGATGGATGATCTGAACCTCCAACGTGTTATGCTCTGCTGAAATCTGAATACAGATGTAACCGCATCTGAATTGCTCGTCTCCTTGCAGTTGCAGGGCCGGCGGCCGTCCGGGTGAACCCCCCGCAGCCGCAAGCCAGGGTGATGGACTGATGGTTTAAGTTGAGCAACCGCTCGGCGATCGATCTGCACTGCAGCAACGACATACTCCAGTAGCCAAGTCTGTAAATAGTTAAGCATGCGTGCACTAAGTAGTAGCAGCAGTACCGGCTCTCGACTCTTGATGCTGCCGGTCTTCGGAATCCAGGAACGACTTCAAACTTAATTCATGCTTGCAGATCTCTTATATATATAGAAGAGAAACATAAGTATTGAACCTTTAATCCTTGTTCCTTGATCAACCATGGATGCCCGTGCTACGATATATGGGAGCTATTCCACAAGTAGTTACCGGGCGCGATGAAAATCGCGATCTTATTCTCAGCTATGAAGTTACCATGAACTAGTAATATGTGAGTTCGGTTGCCATACTGTTTACATACTGTTATGGGCTCCAAAACTTATCTCAGTTTTTCTTTTTGAACCAAAAAAAACTTATCTCAGTTACCTGGCTATTCACAGGCAATTATGATGAAAACTAAAACTCCTTGACTGTTTTAGCATTTTCTTCCGAGCTCAGAAGTTTTCATCCGTTAATATGACGGTTACCATATTGTTCACATGTTACAGACTTTAAAATGTATCCCGGTTGGGCTTACGACAGCTTGTTTGAGCTCAAAAGTTATGTTCATGTGTTTAGAGATGTGTAGCCGTTTTGATTCGCAAACATATGCAGAAAGTTGATGCTTTTGCCGCATGACATGTCTCAAATCTTATTTTATTCAAATGGTTAACTCTTCGTCTGAAAATTTATACTTTGTGTCAAAGTTATAAAATTTCTATGCCTATATCACTTTTCTGAAAAAAAAGCTCTCTGTATAGACAAAATACAGCCAAAACCCTCTCTGTTTAGCTCTCTGTCCACCTTCAATCGAGTAGCATTTTTTTTTGAGTAGACAATCGAGTAGCAAAAACGAAAAGAAAAACACAAACACACAAAATGGACGTAGCCCAGTCCAGCACTGCGACAAACCATCCTTTTCCAGCCCGTCCACTCTCCTCCTCCAAATTGGGCCTAGTCCTTCAGCTCCACTGCTTGAAAAAAACTATGCAACCTCTACAAAAAAAAAACTATGCAGCCCAGCCAGCCGATGGAGGAGCCGGAGGCCACCCCCGAACTGGTTGCTCTCCGCCGCGGAATGCTGGCGCGCGGCGACCCCTCAAAAAGAAGAAGAAAAAAAAGCAGCGAAGCTGCGTCACTTCCGAACGGGGCTTTGAAATTCCATGGCAACAAATTACACGGCCTCATTTGTGTGCTATGTTGGGAGACATATTTTCTGTGTTCGATGCGATTTTGTACTTTGATTTTGTACCAACAAAGAAGTACTAAATCATGGGTCGGCAACTTTCTTACTTTCTCTCCCGAGTGATTAACCTTCATTAATTAATCTTGATCTTGGACGGTCTTTGTTTTTCTTAAATGCAGGATATACAGGGAGGAAAACATATAAACGTATAGTATGCATCCGCCATCTCATCCTTGATTTAGCTAGCTGGTCTGTGGTTTAGCTTCGTACGATCCATGGACACGGCAGCCGGCACGTACATGGAGGGAAGAAAAAGGCCAGGACCCTCTGGCCATGGTGCGGCACGCAGCGGAACGTTCATTCGGAAAACGCGCGGTCCCTCGGAAGCCAGCTAGGTACGTACCTGAATGTGGTTTTGCAGACGTGCGCGACCAGAAAAGATCAATCGGAAGAGATAAGCATCAGCCAGCACATGAGATAAGCACGCAAGAGCAGATAAAAACGGCCGAGCCATTGTACAAGAAGATCGGAGCCGCCGAATCGGTCGAGGTGGTACGAGAAGATCGGAACGGCCAAACCTATGCGCACCGCCCTACCCCTCGCTGCCTATAAATACATGGAGAGGCACGGAGGAGGAGGCAGGCGTAGACGCCGCCGCCTTGCACATCCACGCACGGCCAGAGAGGGAGAACCCACGCCGCAAGGCTGCTCATTCATCACGCAGCACCACATCCATCCATTCACCAACGCACACATCCATCCATCAGTAAATCCATCCATCACGTAGCACACACCCATAGATCCATCCATTCACGTACGCACGGCCCACGCACACACCCATCCATCCATACACCAAGGCATGGCCGGAGAGGAAACTCACGGAGCAGACGGGAGAAGACCAGATCGCATAGACGGACGAGCGGAGCCGGGCGAGAACACCGGCGGCAGCGACATGGACACCAAGCTCACGTGCCCGGAGGGTGAGATTGTGATCTAATACATCTATTTTCTTGTTTCTCCTTCACATCCAGCATACATGCGCTACATGGAGAGTACGTACCGGTCACCGGAGACGACACTCGTGTGATCCCGTCGCCGCCACTGGAGATGACTGCGCCGGAACTAAAAACTGCACCGACACCATCGGAGCTTGTCTACGCCAAGCCTTTCATTTTCAGGTGTCATGTTCTGGCCTGAGATGACTCGGGAGCTGCCGGAGCTCGCCAACGACGCAGCCCAACCGCTAGCCCCAGTGCTCTACCATGACGGTCTACATGTCCCTGGCGAACAGGTCACGATGTACATGTCACAACGAACAGATCACTGGTGCACAGGTCCATAGTGTTCCGATTGCGGTGCACATGTTTGGTATCTTGCTTCCTGGATGAACGGTGAGACGGAACCGGAGCTCATGACGATGCAGCCCAAAACCGTCCCCTCCTCCGATAGGCGCACCCATCGCGGCGGACAGGTCGTGCCATATAGGTCTCGGGTGTACAGGTCCATGGCGTCCCGATCGCGGTGAACGGATCTAGCATTTTGCTTCCCGGAGAAGACGACGCAGCCCGAGACTTGTCTTTCCCTTCATGGTGTACAGATTCTCGATGGAACCAGTGTTTGCAACGACGCGTCCCACGACTGGCTCCTCCTTCATGAGGCGCACGCCCCCGACAAATAGGTCAATAGCAAACAGTTTACAGCGCATGTGCTCGCGCACCATGTTTCTTAGAGGAGACGGGGTGGCGGAATCGGAGCTCGGTGACGACTCGGCCCGGGACTCACTTCCCCCTTCATGGCGTACAGATCTTTGGTTGAACCAGAGTTTGCAGCGACACAGTACAAGACTGGTCCCTCCTTCGAGAGGTGCACCTACCGTGGCGAACAAGTCCTTGGAGTACAGGTCCACGATGTCGCTAGCGTACAGGTCATCCATTGGCGTAGCACCAGCCCAAGGTGACGCGGCCTCTACAACGCCACCTTTTCCACGCCTCGTGAGGCGACCCCTTTTGTCTTGACGGACCGCCGAATACTCGGCGTCTAGCCGAGACGAGATGCCAACCACCCCGGCCACGCCCATGTGAGCGTGCGTTAGTTTTTACACTGACGCTGGTCTCTCCAAACCATTACTCCCGCAAGGTGTAGCCCCTTGCACACCCTGATGAAGTAACCGGTTGTCAAGAAGTCTAAGCCGAGAGTGCCCACCACGCCATGAGTTTCCGGGTGGCATTGCCGCGGGGGCCTCTCCGTGCCGTTTGATCTGCGCAGACGGCATGTGCCCGGGTTGTCCATAATGGGTGGACCGAAGCCACCGTCATTGGGCAGTGTCGGGCGCACCAGCGAGCGCCCCCCACGCGAAGAGCCGGCCAGACCTGCTTGTCGACGTCTTCGGCCCTCGAGGCAGGCGTCACACCTGTGTGCGCAGCCCTGCGCGCGACGTGGAGGCTGGATCCACTCTTGAGATTGAGCTAATCACGCTTGGTATTTTTACGTAGTAATCAGATTACACTAAGGAGCCTTAAAAACAATGAACACCAATAAGTGGCGACCAGTCGCCAGGAGGAGGCTCCCATCGAACGAATTAGTTCGCCCCAGGAGTATCGATCGAGCGAACGAGCATGTTCTTTTTCGTCGCTCTACACCCATGTTCCGGCGAACCATCGAGTTCCTCCACTGGCCCATGAAGCGTGTTTGGAAAACTGGCTAGACCCAATTAGCTCATTTTTGGAGGAAATAAATGTCATTAACCAAAAAGAATCTTATACGTAAAAAGCAGAAAACACACAAAAGAACAAACATTGCCCCTGTTGCAACGCACCGACGATTTCCTACTTTAGAGGGTTGAAAGTGAGCGGGACGAGGGTTAGGGTTGGTCTGTTCAGTTATGGTTGTCTGAGCGAAAAAAAATTCCTACTTTAGAAAATGAGGCAAATTGGATTTCATTAGAGATGCCTTTGCAACAAATTGCATGAGCGAGCGGTTTATATTTTTTTATCAAGTTATATAATTTTTTTGGTTAGGATAAAAGGGTAAATGCCTTGGTTGGTTGCTTCAAGAGTTAATAACGAACACAGTCGCATATCAGTTGCATGCCCAACAATGTGCATCATATGTTTGTTTTGTATTAACGCACGACATTTAACTATATGTTACAACTTACAACGTGACAATGGTCAACTGCTCACGAGACATTAGATCTACCTACTTGGCTCAATGGGCGTCATGGGTGGCTCACTATTTCTTTCCCTTGATGGTAGTGGCGGATCAACATGAATAGGGGGGGGGGGGGGTTTATTAGGGCGAGCAGCGGGGCGGTTGGCGGGGGACTTCTCCTTGTCGGTCTGTGGGAAGTACGGTGTAGTGAGGGTGAAGTCGGCATCTGTCCAGTTTCAAAGGAGGGGGCTCCGGCGAGAAATGTCTCGCTACAAAGGGGAAACCGAGCAGGAAGGGAAGGGTTCGACAAAAAAGGAGAAGTGTGCATGTGGGGTGGGGTTTTTGTGTTGCGGCCACGTGTTGGACATGACATGACCGATAGTCCGGACAACCACATTTCCCCTCAATGGGCTGGATTTTGGGGAAACCGGACCGGCAAGACTATTGAATTTTAGGGAGCTTACTCGCCCCCATTTGATGTGCGAACACGCTTGGACGTATGAGGTAGAAATAAGTTTAGACCTTGGAAACGAGTTTAAGCATTTGTCCGATTCATTTATATGCATTTGTAGCCCGTAGGAACACACAGGCGTTCTACTAGTATACGTATAATATGACCGCATCCACAAACACATGTAGGCAGCGGTCCTACGACCCGCCTACGACCATAGAGGTGGGAGTGTGCAAGGAAGAAAAAGACCCAGCACGGAGGGGTTTATGGGCGGTGAAGGCGAAAATAAACCATATTGACGAAAATAAACCATGTGTAACGGCCTACCAACTCTTCTTTAATAATAGAGATATATGTAATCGGATTAGATAAGAAAATATATGTGATTTGGTAAGATAAGAAAAAATATGTTATTTCTATTGTATTAGAAAATTCGTGATTGTCAATTAATAGTAGTGATAATGATAACAATAAATGGAAGCACATTGAGGAATATCTTATTTTGTTTTGAAATGTTATCGAGAAAAAAAAATGTCTATCTTAGGAAGGTGGTCTCACATATATGGTGTGGATTTTGAATTTCTAATTATGTGATTGAATTGAATGAACACCTGCCAAAGCAAACACAAAACAAGATCTTCCTATTTAAGGTGATTTGATTTTTTTAATGGGAGGGAGAAAATAGACCAGTGGGAGGAGTGGTGGGAGGTGAGGTGAAAAAAAACAACACGAAAATAAACAGGTGAGGAGAAGGTACCAACACCCTTAGAAGTAGAGATATATGTGATTTGGTAAGATAAGAAAAAAATATTATTATTGTGGTATTAGGATAGTTGTGATTGTCATTCAATAGTAGGGATAATGATAACAATAAATGGAAGCACATTAAGGAATATCTTATTTTGTTTCGGAATATCATCGAGACAAATCTTATTTTTATATTTTACAAATGTGATCTCACATATATGATGATTTCTGATTTCTTAATTACGTGATTGAATTGAATCAACACTAGTCAAAACAAGCACGAAACAATATCTCCCCCATTTAACCTGATTTGTTTTTTTATTGGAGGGAGAAAATAAACCAATGAGAAGGGATGATGGGAGGTGAGGTGGAGAAAAACAGACACAAATAAATCGATGAGGAGAAGCTACAAATGTTGTGTATATCTTGTAATAATCCTGTAATAATTCGACTTGCGAGAAGAAGCCCTTTAGGAGTAGAGAGATATTTGTGTATATTCTAATCGATCTTGTAATAGTCCTACTATTGCTTCGTTGGCGAACCGTGAGAATATCAGGTGCTCCGGAGGATGCTCCCGCTCCCATTCTCCGATGTGAAGTCGGCCGCTGGATCTCAGATTCACTGGGCAGCATTTGATCAATGTGAGCTTTGCAGAAAATCCTTCGAACATCCCCGAGATAATGCTTTGGTCCATATCCCGGTAATGCTGGTCATTGGATCATAGATATACGGCTGAGGTCGCATCAAAGCACCTAAGCTGCAATGTTAATCGGTTGGGCTGTGAGATTGCGCTCGCCATGCATGTTCCTGGTTGACTTGAGCACACAAATGCAACCTACCATCGGTTCAAGAAACAAAAACAAAAGTTTACACGAACACATCAAGTTTCAGGGTCAGCTTCGACCTATATATAAATAGGCCTGCAACACATCAAGTTTCCTTCACCCATCTCTGATCAATTCCCTCCTCCACTCTCTCGAGCTCAGTATTAGTTTCGAGAGCTAGCAACCATGGCTAGTAGTGAAAAGAAGTTTGCCACCTTGGCTCTGCTGCTAGCATTGCTTGGCTATGTGGCGCGCACGTGCGAAGCGTGCTATGGGTTTCTTCCTCCTCCTGCCCCGTCGCTCACCTACGGTCACTACCCCAAGGTCGAGAATACTTGCTATGGAGCGGAGATGATCGTGAGTAACATTGTAAAGGAGGAGGTGAATCGCGACCGCGGCGTCGGTGCCGGGCTCATCCGCCTCTTGTTCCACGACTGCTTCGTCCAGGTATGCATGTATCCAGACTTTCCAGAGTTACATACACGGCACACACGTCGATCTCTGGCATGCATGTTTGCCATTTAACGTGAACAATTCATGTACTTCCATGCCAGGGTTGCGATGGCTCGGTCCTCCTTGACATTACCACCACGCCCTACGAGCCGACCGAGAAGGACGGCATCCCCAACAGGCACAGCCTCCGCGGCTTCGAGGTGATCGACAGGATCAAGGACGCGCTCGAGGCCACGCCCGGGTGTAAGCGTGTCGTCTCGTCTTGCGGACATCGTCGCCTTTGCTGCGCGCGACGCCACCTACTTCCTCAGCAACGAGACGATGTACTTCCAAATGCCGTCAGGCCGCTACGACGGGAACGTGTCCCTCGCTAGCGAGACCCTCCCCAACCTGCCCCCTCCCTTCGCCGACATCACGATACTTGAGGCTTTGTTCGCGAACAAGGGCCTCAGCCTCGACGACATGGTCACCCTCTCCGGCGCGCACTCCGTCGGTATCTCCCACTGCTCGTCCTTCGGTGACCGCCTGCCGCCCAACCCTTCTTCGGACCCCACGGCCATGAACTCTACGTTGGCCAACTTGGTGACAAGTAAGTGCAGCAGAGGCGACAACCCTACGGTCGATCAGGACATCTACACCCCTGGGTACCTGGACAACCAATACTACAAGAACGTGATTAACCACGAAGTGTTGTTGAAATCAGATGCCGCGCTCGAGTCGCCCAAGACAATTGAATCCGTGAAACAAAATGCTAAGTTCTCTGTGGACTGGGAGCAAAAGTTCGGGGAAGCCATGGTGAAGATGGGCAACATCGACGTGAAGACCAGCAAGAACGGGGAGATCAGACACAAGTGCCGGTCCATCAACAAGAACTACTCCTAAGTGACTAGAAACCGACCAGAGTTGTGTGTGTTATTATGGACTTTCCGCACTAGTATAAAAATGACTTTTAGTACCGGTTCATAAGGACCTTTAGTACCAGTTCTGAAACCGGCATTAAAGAATGAGGACTAAAGGTCCCCCTTTAGTACCGGTTCAACATGAATCGGGACCAAAGGCCCATCACGTGGCACGTAGCGCCGTAGTGCAGGGGACCTTTAGTCCGGTTGGTAAGGATTATTTTTATTTTATTTTTGAAATAAAAGCAAAAACAGCCCTCTTTGGGCGGCCGCACGGACACGACTAGAAACCCAATCTCTAGTTGGGCGGGATGCAGGCCCTGACAAAGAGGGCCCACAGGCGAGAAGACTTGCAATAGGCCTACAAAGGCCTGCTTAGAGAGGAGCTCGACACGGTAGCCGCGGCGGGGCTTATAAACCGGTGCGAGCTCCTCTCAACTAGCGAGGTGGGACTAAACATTGTACACTGCAGGTGGCAGCGCACCACCTTTAGTACCGGTTGATGGCTCCAACTGATACTAAAGACCCCCCCCCCTTTAGTACCGGCTGGAGCCACCAACCCGTACTAAAGGCCACCACCTCTTTAGTATCGGTTCGTGGCACAACCGGTACTAAAGGTTCGCTACGAACCGGTACTAATGAGCGCCGCTCGCCTGACCATTGAAACCGACACTAATGATCACATTAGTGCCGGTTCAATTGTAAACCGGGACTAATGAGTTTCACATTAGACCTTTTTTCTACTAGTGCCGTTATTGTTTTTTATTTAATTATTATTTTGCATTAAGGTTGTGTAACTCATTTTCGCATTACATTTAATTTACTGAAATGGTTATCGGTGTACACTTTCAAATTCATAATTAGTTAATGAGATTAATCGGCATGGCTTTGTTTTATTAGAGGCACTCGTCACTTTCCCAGGAAAAGCACATTTTTTGCCACACCACTTCACTCCTGGAATAAGGCCAGCGTACGATCTGTTGCTGAAGTTCTTTATACATTGCAAAAGACCTGTAGCATGAATCCGTCTGAAGTTATTCAGCTAATTGGTGCTCGCTGAGATCGAACGACTAGGAACGTACTACCTAGTCGGGTGAAGTGGGTTTCGACCGGATAGCCTACTTAAGCTTTTTCGGGCCAATACCCAACGTCGGTCGACGGATGGGTTGCCCAGATCGGTCACCTCCTCCTTTGTTCGATGTCGCTTCATGTCAGCGTCTGACCTATCGGTTCCTTCATCCCCTCCCCACACAAATTGAAAAGGGAGAGGGGAAAAAGAGCAGCGCCCTGGTAGGCCATCTCACGGACGTCGCACCCCGCCCACACTGCTTGGATCATAGGTGTGCCGCACATCGCCTCAACGTCGACAGCATTCGCAGCCCTGCCGTCACCATCGAAGCACCATCCGCCGCCGTTCGGAACCCTTCTCGTCACCGTCGAAGCACCACCCGCCGCGATTGCAGCATGGCGTGCTGACGGTCACAGCCCCTTGCCATCGTTGGTTGTAACCTCGCCGTTAGGGCCACCGCCGTTGAGTATTGGCCTATTGCTGAAGTACGCTAGTCTTTCATACAAAAAAGAATTCTTTATTTGATCCTTTTTTAAAATTTGCTTTCTTTTTTGGCCTTAGTAAAAAAATCTTCCCTTTTTGACACTCAAACTTCATTTTATTCCTTTAATGACATTTCTGACAGTTTTGGCCTTAGGTGCAACTTGAAAAGTCTTTTTTACCCCTGCTTTCGCTCAGTGGAAAAGAAAAACGAAAACGCTATTACTCCCGTTTCCGGACCCCAAGTTGATGTTGCTGCTGGAGATGGCGGGGCAGAGCACGACGAGTCCTCGCACTTGGTGTTGGTTTTAGATCGCTGGAATGCGTACGTGCAAAGCTAGGCTCAAACAAGCACATAGACAGCTTCATTGGTTCTTGAATGCGCTTGATTGATTTCCTAGCAGTAGCACAATCTCTTCCACGTACACGTGAATGCCTGGACTAGCTTCAACTGGATCGATTGTCTCGGGCTCGGCCTGCCTCAGTCCGGGCGAGCGCCTGGTCTCCGGCAGCGTGCGTGGCTGGCTGCCGTCATTCCCAGCTACCGGGTCGTGTGTGTGGTGTCTGGCTGCTCGTGTTTCTACTGCTTTTGTACTCACAGATCAGTTTATCTAAGAAAAATATATTTAAATGCCATTCAAAATAAAATAAAATTTGAAGTACATATATATACAAAACATCAATGAACATCTTTAAAAGTCAGTGAATTGATTGCCTTTTTACTTAGATATTCAGGACAGTCACATAGTGCACTAGGGGCAAAATGGTCTATTTACATCACACTTAACACCATGAGTGACAAAAATAGACGGAAATGTCATGAGGGAACAAAATAAAGTTTGAGTGTTAAAATGGGAAGAAAATTTTATTTTGGGCCAAAAAGGGAAGGGGATTTTAAGATAGGGTCAAATAAGGAATTCTTTCTTCATACAACGCCCATGAGACACCCTCTCATGGACACAGGGGCGGAGCTAGCATGGGGCTACGCCTAGGGCTAAACTAGCTTGAGTGATGCATATTAGTGATTTTTGTATTTTGTAAGAAGCATTTACCAAGACTAGTGTCACTGGGCCTAGGGCTATAGCCCCATTTGCCCAAGCCTTGTCTCCGCCTCTGCATGGACAGTTGTACAACAGAAACATAGCGGGTCCAACCAACACTAGGGTATGTACAATGGTTAATAAGATAGTCTTATCTTTAGTCTTGCATGTAATTTAGAGATAAAAAAGTATCTACAATGGGTCATCTCTTATCCTTATCTTCAATAATTAACTATTCCAAAAAACATGGTGAGATATATTGTGTTAAGAAATCATCTCTTGTTTTCTCTTAAATAAGAGAAGTCGGACCTTTTCTTATGAGTTATCTCTTCTCCACCTCATCATTTATTCTACGTGGCACTTCTAAGATAACACCATTGTACATGCCCTAATATACAATCACATTCAAACAAGATCCAAAATATTCAAACTACTGGTACCAAAATACAAAGTACCCCTATGAAACTACGTTTTTGTGATCCTAGTCTCACGATCACAAAAATAATCCCTCTCTCGATCGAGAAACCCTCGCCTAGTCGCCGCCGCCCTCATCAGTCGTCAACCGCGTTTCCCCGCCGGCCGCCGTGCCGCTCGCCCGGTCCGGCGTCCTGACTCCTGACCACCTGCCTCTCCTTCAATTCTTCTGATCTTCTCGAAGTGTTCCTAAATTACAGTGCACGCACACACTGCCATACAGCGGCACATGTAATACGTATTGCTCAATTAATTAGAAATCCTTCTATATCATCAGCCATTCCAGCAATTAATTTTTCTAAATCTGTATCATCTAATTAATTCAGTATCTTCAACAACAATACTCAACTCTGTATCATCTAATTGTTTCCCTAGTTTCTTTTATATCAGGCAAACTCAATGAATTGGTGGTGTTAAATTATATTACTTAGTCAGTTTTATTTCATTGTCATCATGAGATTAGAAATCCAAGATGAAGACGATCCGTACAATTGAATCTTTTTTCCAATCAACATCCAACCAGCCTCCATCCAACAATACCAATATTGATGTATCACCTACAGAATCAGTAGGCGCCGGAGCTAGTAATGCAAAAGAAAGTGAACTACATGTGGAGCTTAATCCAGATGACATTAATCGTGATACCGGTCTTCGAAAACCAATTGAGGAGTTGCATGCCCATGTTACGGATGCCGCTAGAATATGTTCTCTCTTTTATTTTTGCAAAATTTCATATATTTTTTTCGAAAAGGAGGGACTCTCCGACCTTTGCATCAGAATGATGCATACGACCACATTTAAAGATAAATAAAGAGGTTTAACAAAGTCTTAAAGTCTGAAAACAAAAAAGCGGCTAGCTCATAAAGAGCCACAACGCCAAAAACAAAAAGGCCCAAAAGCCACAACCGGCTGGCATAACACAAGATAGGTAAACTAATCGCCTATCCTATTACATGACCGCCATCCAAACCGGTTGAAGATATCCCGCGCTACCATCTCCCACCGGATAGATCCAGTAATCAAACGCTCCCTGGCCTCCGTCGGAGTGAGTAAGGACCACATACGGATCAACGCAGTAGCTCAGAATAAAACCTGCAAAAGATGAATAGTTGTTGTTCTGTTAAAAGCCAAATCATTTCTACAGTTCCAAATTACCCATAACAACGCACAAACTCCTACGCGAATGTGTCTAGCTGTTTCGGACTCTATCCCAACAAGCTACGTTCCAAATAACGAACTGACCGAATTCGGAGGAGTAATGTTAAAGGCAATTTGCACCGTGCGCCACAAAACTCTCGCCAACAGGCAATCAAAGAAGAGGTGCTTGATAGTTTTGTCCCAATCACAAAAACTACACCTAGTAGATTATGTCCAGTTGCGCTTAGCCAAATTATCCTTTGTTAAAATGACTTGTTTATGTACAAACCACATAAACACTTTAATTTTCAAAGAAACCTTGACTTTCCAAACATGTTTGGAACTAGGAATAACACTAGAGTTAATGAAATCGATATACATCGACTTGACTGTGAACTCTCCAAACCTAGTAAGCTTCCAACACAACTGATCGGGCTGATGAGCTAGCTGAACCTCCATCAGTCTACTCACCAGATGAAGCCAAGCTTCCCACCGGTCGCCAACAAGCACCCTCCTAAACTGAATATTAAGGGGAATGGACTGCATAATCGTTGCAACAAGAGCATCACGTCGCTGAACAATACGATACAAGGGCCGGATCTTTGAGCGCCAACGGCGTTTCACCACGCCAAGTATCCTCCCAGAAGCAGGTGGTGTTGCCATTACCGACAATAACTTTGTTCTATTAAAGAAGGCAACTTTGACTCTCATAAGCCCCTTCCAAAACGGCGAGTCAGTCGGTCTCACTTTCGCGTGGGACAAAGTCTTGGACTGCAAATACTTGCCATGGAGAATCTGCGCCCAAGTTGCCTCAGTCTCAATTGATAACTTATACAACCACTTATTGAGGAGACATATGTTCTTGACCTCAAGATTCTCAATACCAAGGCCCCCTGGTCCTTTGGTCGACAGACGATATCCCATTTGGCGAGTCAGTATTTTCTCTTTAGTTCATCACTCTGCCAGAAGAATCGGGATCGATAGAAGTCCAGCCTTTTCCTAACCCCAACTGGGACTTCAAAGAAAGATAAGAGAAACATAGGCATACTCGTGAGCACCGAATTAATAAGAATCAATCGGCCTCCATATGACATGAGTTTGCCCTTCCAGCAACTCAGTTTCTTCTCCAACCGATCCTCGATGCACTTCCATTCTCTGTTTGTCAGCTTACGAAGGTGAATGGGTATACCTAGGTACGTGAAAGGTAATGCTCCCAATCCGCATCCAAACAACTGCCTATAAGCCTCTTGCTCCTCATTGGCTCTACCAAAACAGAACAACTCGCTTTTATGGAAGTTAATCTTCAATCCGGTCAATTGTTCAAATAAGCATAACACCAGCTTCATATTTCTCGCCTTAGCCAAGTCGTGCTCCATAAAGATGATTCTATCATCGGTAATCGCGCAGGATGGACACACCACCATAAACTAGATGAGGCACCAAGCCACCCACCTGACCGGCCTCCTTTGCCCTACCTATCAAGATTGCCAACATGTCAACGACGATGTTGAACAGAATAGGAGACATTGGATCCCCTTGTCTCAGGCCCTTATGTGTCTGGAAATAATAACCTATGTCGTCATTCACTTTAATTCCAACACTCCCTTTTTGCGTGAAAGATTCTACCTGGCGTCGCCAAGCTTCATCAAAACCCTTCATGCGTAAGGCCTGTTGAAGGAAAGGCCATTTGACTTTATCGTACGCTTTCTCGAAAACCACCTTGAAAACAACTCCATCAAGTTTTTTCGTGTGAATATCATGGAGCATTTCATGAAGGACCACAACCCCTTCGAGGATGTTCCTGTCCGGCATGAAAGCAGTTTGAGTAGGCTGCACCACAACATGCGCAATCTGTGTGAGCCTATTCGTCCCGACCTTGGTAAATTTTTTGAAACTAACATTAAGAAGACAGATGGGCCTGAATTGCTCGATTCTCACAGCTTCTGTCTTCTTAGGAAGCAGGGTTATCGTTCCAAAATTCAGCTGAAAAAGGTGAAGCTGGCCAGAGAATAAATCATGGAACAACGGCAGTAGATCTCCTTTAATAATATGCCAGCACTTCTTATGAACAATTGATTTAGTCTATGTCCAATGTCTTGATTTTAAATACTTGATTTTATGTTTGCAGATCCAGGTCCTTCTACTATTGCTGGTGAAGAATTTATGACACACATTCTCTGGCCTGATGTGCGTGGTATTTGACGGTATATTAGTCAGTTAGTTTTAGCCCCAGGCTTTGAGAAATCTTGGCTCCGCCTCGCACTGTGGTGACTAAGTGTGCTGCTATGACTATCCTATGCCTATTTATCTGGCATTTCTTCATCTTGTTCAACTCATTCGGTCATGACGTAGTTGACATCTTCGGCTCCACTTGATAAGTGTGGCTCCTCGTAGATATGCTCTCCATTTGCTTTGGGATCCTCCGGTCTCCTCCGTAGGGACTCTAAAGGGTTTAGAATACAAAGGATGAGTATGGAATGTACTTAACAGGTTCATAAGTATTGTGAGGGATGAATGCAGTAGGTACATTACCATGATATTTACAAAAAAGTATCAGAGAATACGTTCAACAAATTTGAGGGAGTCCCACGTGCTAGCAAGTTAGGATCCTCTGCAATAGCACATGGTGCAGTACGGTCGCTGCCATGTGGACCCCACACCACTTGTCATTTGCACTATAGCACGGTGCAGTACTGCAAAGGATCTCAACCCCGTGCTAGCTGCAGCTTATCAGGAGGAAACAACAAATCGTGTTCCACCTTTCAAGTTACTCTTCAGTTTCAATTCTCTCCCAACCAAATCCCCCCTCCCTCCCTCTCATTTGTAGTTCGTCCGCGCGGGCTGTGATCCAATCAACTCGTTGGTTCTTGCTCGCCTCACTCGGACCGAGCTCCCATCCGATGTCTCGCCGCGTACCTCGCCCGCTCCTATCGATGTTGCGCCTCTCTCTATAAATGGCCTTGCTCCCCATCCACCCCCTTACTTCCTCCATTCTCCTCAATCCAACGCCAAGTATAGCCGCCCGACCCATGGAGAGATAATCCCAGACAATCCATCCATCTACTTCCATTCATCCATTGAGACATCTAATTTGCAATCTAGGAGAGGGAACCCCCTCCCTCCATTAATCACCAACGAGTATGTACTACTCACCAGGTGCTTACTATTTCTTCACAAGTTATTCATGTTGCAGTCCCCAACTAGTTTGTCTCTATCTGGTTGATTTCCTTCTCTCAATGTATGTCTGCTAGATCCTACACGCTATGTTGATGCATATCTGAATGACTTCTAAATCACACCTAATCTAGCTCTCTAATGACATGTATTTTCATTGATTACTTGAGCCACCTGAACGAACTCATTCACACTCAAAGGCGGTTGCACTGTTACTGAAAATACATTTATGGCCTTGAAATAGGAAGTATGGCAATGCATTGCAAGAAGAAATATTCATGCTACACGTATGATGTTTCTCATATGACTTTTGTCCGAGAGTTCACATCTAGCCGTTCGTTAGTATAACTAAGGTGTGAAACATCATTGAATTGTTTTTGTGTAAAATCATGCTACATGTATGGAAGCAAAGAGGCATCTTGTGAATCCACGACCAATTATGTTATATCATCCCAAACCTTGCTTTTGTGTGAGAGCATGTGCTTCTCAAATTCTTCATGCAGCTTTCAAGTAAATGACATCCAGCTAATGCTCACTTTAGATTGTGCCTTAAATATGTCGAGTTTGGTGTTGACGAGGAGTTGTTGAGGAAAAACACTATGTTAGCATCATTTTTCTACTTCGTCCTATAAAAAGAGTTAATTACACCTGCAGTACATAAACTTACATAGAGATAACAAGATCATACATAATCTTGAAATCCCCATAAAACTTGTCCACTAACTTTGGTTCGGATAACAAATTCATACAAATCTATCCATGAGCTGACACATATCATTGTTTTTACCAAAAAACCTCTTAAACTAGTGGAATCGATACGATGAGGTCATCGACTTAAAATTCCCGAATCTATAGCCGTTTTGGTCACAACAAAGGATGGTTGCACAGATGGGTCCCATCAGCGGTCAAGTGAACCTACCAGCAGCGGTGTGCACTTACCGACAATCCCGTAGCCATGACGTGGAGCAGTAAGAACAAACGATAGCCTCCAAAGGAGCAGTAAGAACAAACAATAGCCTACAAACGTGTTGAACTCCATGACACGCACAAAACCACGAAGACGTCTCAGATATCAAAGCAGGGGAAGATGGCGATGCACTTGCCGCCGCTACCGATGGCGCGGGGCATCACCATGTGGAACCCCTAGCACCTAGACAACCTCCAAAGTCTGAACGCGACGACCACCATTGCATCAACAACGTGCCCACCACAGTGTTGTGGCCTCGCTCTCCTGTTCCTGCTACCGAAGAGGCTACTTCAGTCACCTCTTGAAGTCTTGCTCCCGTACTAGTTAGCGTGGCTCGCCCGCTCAGGCCTCCTGGCTACAGGCCATGAAGCTTGACTGTTCAGGGTTGCCGATTTTTATTTCTGCTGCCCGTGCAGCGTCGGCGCACGCTGATGGTGGGTTCGCTAGACTGCGCTGGGCTTCGGCTGCACAACCATCCTCTACTGCAACTAACACGATGGTGGATTTGGGGAATTTAGGTTGTGGGCCTCATCATACAAAGTACATTAGTTTCAGGGGGTTTTGTGTAAAGAAACAATGACACATGCAAATGTTTGTATCGGTTTGTTACCCAAACTAGAGTTAGTGTACCACTTTTCTGAGATTTTCAAGACTACGTATGATTTTGTTATCTCCTTGCAAGTTTATGTACTGCGGGTGTAATTAACTCCTATAAAACTACCCTGTCGTCTAAAAATACTGGAAACATGCTACCTCGATGTGCAGAGTTAAGATACCACCTCTCTCTTTATCTCATCACCCTTCAATGTTTTCTCATCTTAGATTACCAAGGAACCATTCTGTCTTTTCCTTTTCTTTTTAATCTTCAGTAAGTATTGCTTAATAAGCTTTGTTTGTATGCTTGGTAGAATGCCAATAGAGTTAGCTGATGTTGTGTATGGTACAAGGGAAGACGTTGAGCTTCTATTCACCTCCCCAATGCCTAATAGAGTTGGCTAAAGGTGTCAAGTGTAAACCATAAAACCATCAAGTAAACTGTTATATTTTGTATGATAAAAAAAATAATGACATGATGTTTCCACACTATTGCATCTGCTCCTTAAAGATTTTCATTTTCATGTGTTTGCTCATTATTATTTGCACCTCCTATAGGAACTGACTTAAATTTTGATTTGTTGTTTTGTATTGGGAAGACAACATCGTTTCTACATATGATAGTTATCCTATCTTAAATGAGGAAATGTGCCAAATAATCGCTGAACAGAGCCATATGGTTCAGCCATGCGCCTCATCCCTGAATATTTTTGTTGGGCATGACTCCTTTTCACTTCAACCCTTTTTTCTACAAATTATAGTCGGGCATGACTCTATTGTACGACACTGCAGAGATAAGATGGAACATTGCAAGAATAAGAACTTATTTGATTGTCTATGCATCTAGTAGAACGACTCTCTAGGTTGATTCTAGATGGCAATTATAGATGCATCACTGATTAGTCAAAAATGGATGTACATAAGGCATGCCAACTAGTGTATACTCGAGGGAAAGTATGCATGCTAGAGGATTTGGAAGCAGCAATTATGCATAGATTTGTTATGTTTCAATTTTTTTCTGGGCAGCAATTATGCATAGATTTGTTATGTTTCAATTTTTTTGTGGGCAGCAATTATGCATAGATTTGTTATGTTTCAAATTTTCAAATGTTTATTGTGTGTGTCTGTGTGTTTGAACAATATTTCATTATACATTTCATTACCTGGTGATGGTGATGCATACTTGTTTGGAATACAAAACAATATTATACTAGCTTATTCTTACCTTTTTTCTATTGATGCAGTATTGATGAGCCAGGGCCTATCAAAGGACAAAGAGGCATATAATGTTTTTTTCAGTTCACTTGACCAAGTTAAAAGATAGACCAATGTAAGTATTGTTGTTGCCTATACCATTGTAATTCTATTGCTGACCTCATTGCAGTATGGTTGAATTGATCTACATGATAGCTCATGTAATTTTCTGCTGTTGGTTCTACTATAAATGTGGGTTGCTAACTGCTATAAATAGTTCCCTTACTTTTTTGTGGTTTTCTATTTCTGTGCCCCTTATTGCTTAGTTGTGCTGAGTTCCCAAGGAGTCTAAATTTCCTCACTTTTGCCCTCCCCCACTCGCCCCACTCTCACAAAAACCCAGACGGAGACTTGCCGTCGAGTCAATGCAGTTGACCATTACCTCCTCTATTACTGACGCGTGGGGCCAGAGACACATGTGGGCTGGCCGGTACAACCTATGACAGGTGGGACGTATGCTGGTCAATGTAGAGCCCTGGACGTGGGCTGACCATATACTGGTATTTGTACGTGGGCGTTTCACTTTCCCGTGCAACGTACAGCAGTCGTGGCTTCGTGGGTCTGCACATATACGTGTCGATGGAAAACGTCCATAAACGTCCCATCGTATAAGAGGAGGGGAACCAGCACCAGACGCATCTTCCCCACCATTTCCCTCCAAATCGGGGTCCCTCGCCGCAGCAAAACCCTCACCCCCACCGCAAGCACCGACTCGCTCACCCCCACCGCACTTCCCTTCGTCTGGCCACTTGTTTCCGGCTCCGATGGAGGATGGTCGTGGCACTGCGGCAGCTTCGGCCGGAGATGTGATGGGGGAGAAGGTCACGGCGACTGCGCCAGATGCCTGCGTCCACAGCGGTGCGGGGGAAGCTGCAACCACTGCGGCGGATCTGGTGAAGAAGGTGGCGGGCTCTCGACTTCGGCCGTGTGGCGGTGTGGCCGTCGAAGGCGCGTGCGGCGCGCAGGCCGGCGACGAGCAGGTGGTCGAGAAAATACTTGTTCTCATTTCGGTTTCGTAGTTTGTGTTGGGGATCGCAGCAGAAATTTAAAATTTTCTACGCATCACCAAGATCAATCTATGGAGTCATCTAGCAACGAGAGAGAGAGGAGTGCATCTACACACCCTTGTAGATCGCGAGCGGAAGCGTTCAAGAGAAAGGGGTTGACAGAGTCGTACTCGTCGTGATCCAAATCACCGATGATCCTAGCACCGAACGGACGGCACCTCTGCGTTCAACACACGTACGGAGCGGAGACGTCTCCTCCTTCTTGATCCAGCAAGGGGGGAGGAGAAGTTGATGGACATCCAGCAGCACGACGGCGTGGTGGTGGAAGCAGCGGGATTCCAGCAGGGCTTCGCCAAACGCTACTGGAGGAGGTAGAGGTGTCACGGGAGGGAGAGGGAGGCGCCAAGGCTTAGGGTGCGGTTGCCCTCCCTCCCCTCCACTATATATAGGGGCTAGGGGGGCTCATGCCCCCTTGGAGATCCCATCTAGGGGGCGGCCCTCGGGGCAACGACCCCGGCCCCTTAGGGTTTCCAACCACGGGGCGCATGCCCCTGGGCAACGACCCCTAGGGTTTCAACCCTATGCGCCTTGGGCCCTTGGGTGGGCGCACCAGCCACCAGGCTGGTTCCAACGCCACTTCAGCCCATGGGGCCCTTCGGGATAGGTGGCCCCACCCGGTGGACCCCCGGGACCCTTCCGGTGGTCCCGGTACAATAAGACCCCCGAAACTCTCCCGGTGGCCGAAACTTGACTTCCTATATATAAATCTTTACCTCCGGACCATTCCGAAACTCCTCGTGACATCCGAGATCTCATCTGGGACTCCAAAAAACTTTCGGTTAACCGCATACTAATATCTCTACAACTCTAGCGTCACCAAACCTTAAGTGTGTAGACCCTACGGGTTCGGGAGACACGTAGACATGACTGAGACAACTCTTCGGTCAATAACCAATAGCGGGATCCGGATACCCATGTTGGCTCCCACATGCTCCACGATAATCTCATCGGATGAACCACGATGTCGAGGATTCAATCAATCACGTATACAATTCCCTTTGTCTATCGGTACGATACTTGCCCGAGATTCGATCGGTATACCGATACCTTGTTCAATCTCGTTACGGCAAGTGTCTTTACTCGTTCCCGTAACACATCATCCTGTGAACAACTCCTTGATCACATTGAGCTCATTATGATGATGTCCTACCGAGTGGGCCCAGAGATACCTCTCCATCATACGGAGTGACAAATCCCAGTCTCGATTCGTGCCAACCCAACAGATACTTTCGGGGATACCGTTATGAATGACATCCTATGTCCATGGTTAGGAAACCGTAACCATCTATTGATCAACAAGCTAGTCAACTAGAGGCTCACTAGGGACATGTTGTGGTCTATTTATTCACACATGTATTACGATTTCCGGATAACACAATTATAGCATGAACAATAGACAATTATCATGAACAAGGAAATATAATACTAACCTTTTTATTATTGCCTCTAGGGCATATTTCAAACAGTTAGTGCTAAGATTAAGAATATAGGGTTAGTTAGTTAGATTATGATCCATGCGTTACTATAGTTAGTGATTTTCGTATTAGATTAGTGCTTATTATGCCACTCCCCTCGGTAACTATGTAATCAAGCAGTTAGAAATAGTTGGCATTGGATTGTTACAATTGATTTCATTAATTCACATGCCTAGATATGTCACTGTAATCTTCATGTGTATATTTGGCTATTATTGGGAAGGAATGCATTAATCTATATGTACCTATCAATTTATTTCAATTGCACTTTTTCAGCATAGTTTGGAGATTTGCTTCATTATCGAAAATCAAAATGTTTAGGTATTTTTATTAGCTTTGTTGTGATATCTGTGCAGATGCCTATGCAAAATGCAAATAGGTTAATATTATTGATAATATGATCAATGTGTATATTTGTATTTTCTGTTGATTTCCTATAATTAATAGTAATGGATGTACTTTTATATTGCAGGAAGAGGATCCTGTGGGCAACAAGAGGAAGCTGGCCATGACTGGGTTGAAGGACCGGTATGATCCTGACTTTGTTGACGATGACCTCTACGAGGTAAAGCCCACTTGAAATTTTATTTGTTTTACTATATGATCAATGTGACTTTCATGTATATTTGTTTACTATATGAATGCAACTCATTTGTGCAATATAACTTTGGAGATGATGTGGACGATGGGAACGTCGAATCCTTCGTATCAAAGGAAGTCCAGAAGATCAAGGACCAGGGAACGACTGCCTACTACAAAAGAAAGAAGTTTCGGTGCCCCTACTGTACCACTAAGCCAAAGCCCAAGGATGGGCTCTTTGAGCACCTTCTGTCTCATGCACGGGATGCAACGAGGAGTGGAGAGGATGTCAAGACCGGGGCTCAGCACGCAGCCCTCCTGAAGGCTTTGACTCACGATTAGTAGGCCTCCGTGTTCTTGATCATCTAATGTTTTACTTTTGCTAAAGTCCATGTGGTTGTGAACTGTTGGAAGATTGTATAATTTTGTAATGTAGTATATGAACCGTTAGAGTTTATTTGTGGTTTATATTATCTTATAAAAAAGGGGTGTTAAAAAGAATTTTAAAGGAGTCTAGCAAATGTACGAATGAAATAAAAAAGAAATATAGAACATTAATAAAATAGTGTGCAAATATATGGTCCATGCCTTATATTATCTTGTGTTAAAAAGAATTTTGAAAGATTCTACCAAATGTATGAAAGAAATAAAAAAAGAGATATAGAAGAGTGATAAAATAGTAGTTAAAAAAGGTGTGTGTTTGCAAAAATCAACATTCAAATTAAGAATCGAGTTTTTCATGTCCTCCCTTGTCATCTAATGTGCAAATATAGTATCCATGCCTAATATGTGATCGTTTGGACAAACTATGGCACGGTTAACCCTAAACCCTAGCTCATTCCCTTGAAAACCATGCACCCTTGTTCATGATAGCTAAGTTGTATGAAGGAAATTTCATGAAAATACCCATAGTCGTGGTTTCTTATTTTTCCTAGTAACTTAGTAACATAAAACGATGATGTGCGCAAGTTTCATATTTTTTTGATTTTTTAAAATTAGTTATGCCCAACCCTAGCACTCAAAACCCCGCACTACCAGGGTCGTTGGATCGCTATTCGGGAACAGTTTAGATCAGGCGCTAGGGTTTACCATGGTCGATCCACGAGATGAGGCCTGATTGGCTAGATCGAGCGGGTGCTCCGTGACTGCGGTCATGGCATGAGTGGCCCAACTGGCAGTGAGGGAACAAGGACACACGACACCGGCCGTGGGCCGCGTGCTAGGCCAATGGGTCGTCGTAGAGGCCTAGGCTCAACCTGCCATGCATGCGCGCTGCTGCGTCGCATCAGGGCTATTAGTGCGCCCTCGAGACACAACTTTGGACTTGGGACTAGCAAACATGCTTATGTGGCACACAATTAAAAAAGAAAGAGAGAGTTAGAGTAATATAGGTAGATATCATATCATGTTAAATGCTATGCTGCTTTGTGTCATGCATGTCAATAAATATGGACATCTATAATACTACTTTATGATACTCATGATACTAGTATATGTTACTCTCCACTATGAGTAGCCTTACCGATTGACATGCCTCAATTCAATGTGAAAAGATGAAGGCGTTGCTCTGTTCAACTCCCCGCACTCCTGTGACTTAATGCCGGCATGCGGCCTCATTTCACCAATGCTTCACTCCATTGCTTCCACATTTTGCACAATCCGAAGCTAGTTCAGCCACCATGGTGAGGAAGTTACAAACCACAAGGATCTCCATGGGAGGTCTATTCCCCAGGGCGCCGGTGCCCGCCAGAGGCAGCAGCTCCAATACTGGAGCGGCTGTGGGCTCCAACTCCGGCGCATCCTCGTTGGACTCCAACACCTACTCCAACTACTCCGAGCTCGAGCCCACGCCATCCAGGCTGTCTCGTAACCGCACGGAGCTCGAGGAGGAGGACGCCGACATCTACCGCGTGGAAGATGATGCCGAGGAAGACGCATTGCCTCCTGCGCCGATGCTGCCGTGCTCACTGCCCAGGCCGAGGAGGCCCTTAGCGCGGCGCATCAGCAGCTCGGCCAGGCGGTGCTGGCCGCATCTCCGTCAATGGCGCAGGGAGAGGGTATCAGGCGCCGGGCGGCTTAAGAAGAAGCCGCAGCCCGAGAGTAGAGGAGGGTGGCTACTCTGCATGCAACGGCCGCCGTCGAGGTGGAAGGCGAGGAACCGAACATCGTCATCCTATCCTCCTCCTCCGACGAAGGCCATAAAGACGACGATGAGGGCACCATCGTCCTTTTGGATGATGAAGACAAGTAGCCGTCCTTCTGTTGTCACTTTTGGCGTCGGCTGGCCATCTATGTCGCCCCTTCCCTTAAAATATTGTATTAGTTAGTGTAATGTCAATATATTAGTTCGCCCTATTAATCTATGAATGTGTTTCCTAAGTTAATTTGGATCTCTGAATCTATTAATATGTTGTGTTTTACACCGCCGCGTTCTCTCTTTCCAGTGCGACTGATTTGTGGCTCCTTCTGTAACGTAGAAATGTAAAGTCGACTAGGACCAGCTCTTTCCATAAGCAAACAAACACATATAGCTGCTATAGTAAGTCACTCCATGCTTTGTCCATGCCCTGTTTGATTCACATCCATCTTTGATGTTGTTTGATGCTGTTTGATGCTTTGATGATTTGATGCTGTTTGATTCAGAGCCAGTCAAGAACACACGCTATGTTCCATGCTTTGATGTTGTTTGATAGTTCAACAAAGATATCGTAACTTCTTTGTAGCTATTTGTTGCTTTTTTATGATATCATGAAATTTGATCTGAATGTTAGTTTGATGATCGGCTCACTCGGGAAGCCATCTTATATAGAACCACCATTCTAGGCTTAATGAAGCGATCATATTGTTCCAATTGCATATCTCCAGGTCACATAAGTTACTGGTCAAATAATGTTGTCAAGTTACTAGTCATCATCTTCTTCTGTTTGAGTTTGAGTAAAATAATGTATAGATTTTGTGTGCTGGTTTGGTTTCTCTTGCTTGGTTTGGTTTGCAAAATGTGAAATAGATCTGCCACTAATGCCTATCATTTTCCTCCATATGCTAGCTTGAGATGGAAAAACTGAAGGACGCGCCGGTACCAGAAGGTGAAGAGCCAAAGTCTGCTGCTCAAATTGTTGAAGAAGTGCTCAAGACCGAAGTCAAGGAAAGCACATTCCTCAGGAATGTTGGGCTCGATCATCTAGGAACAACTCTGGCAAAGCAAGCTGCTTTGAAGTGGCTGCTCATGTTCGTGATCTTGAGCGGAAATTTGGAGAGGTCGGAGCTTCAAGCTGAAGTGATGCAAGAAGAATTGGCGGCAATCAAGATGAAGGCGGAAGAAGCTGAAGCTGCACGCGACAAGGAACTTGAGCTGCTGCGCAAGAAGTCTCAAGAGCAAGAAGAGAAGTTAGCCCACTTGATGGCTCCGTTTGGAGCTAAGGTAGTTTGATGGCTATGCAGTTTGTCTTTGAACCTGTGATCTGATGCAGTTTGTCATAGTTTGAAGGCTGGGAAGTTATGCCATAGTAGGTCGTGAACTTATACAGTTTGTTGCATTTTGCACTTTGCAAGTGAACCTGGGAGCACTTGTGAACCTGGGATCTTGTGAACCTGGGAGCACTTGTTGTTGAACCAGTGAACTTGTGATGGCTCATTTTGGAACCAGTGAACTTGTGATGGCTCATTTTGGAAGCTATGTGTAGTTATGCATTTTCTGAATTATTTGAGTTTTGTTTGGATCACATAATGTTATTTGGATTAATTGGGCTCTAAATTGAGTTGGACTGCAAAAAGGCCGAGGCCCAAATAAGAATTTCACTAAACAGGCTTGGGCCTAAAAAAGAGTTGACTGTAAAAAAAAACAAGTTGGTAAAAGGCTGCATCCAAGAAAATAAAAAGGCCAAGGCCCAAATTAGAACTAGACTAAAAAGGTTGTGGCCAAAAACAATAGTGGACTTTAAAAAAATCATCAGAAAAAGGCTCCATTCCCAGAAAATAAAAGGCCAAATTATTTGGCCAGGCCCATGTAGATGAGCAAAACAAAGAGAAAAAATTAAATGGGCTGAATTATTGGGCTTGGCCCATGTAGACGGCCGAAATGGATTGGGCTGATTCTATTTTACGACCATTTCATTTGGTCGTAATTCTGCCACGTCAGCTTGCCACGGTGGATCTGACGTGGTGTGGGCGGATTGCTAGTGACCAAAATAATTGGTCGTTCAATCTATGACCTTTTTTGGTCATAAACGTCTACAACCATTCCAGAAGAAAGGACGTTAATTCCAGTTTACGACGGCCAGCTTTTGACCATCTGTTTTTGGTCACAAAAAGGTCACAAAAGGAAAACTATGACCATTCAGTGACCAATAGTGGTGGTCATAAGTTGACATATTTCTTGTAATGTCTCCACCATAATCCACCTCGATAATATCGTAGCGGTGCTTAGGCGAAGCCCTACGTCGGTAGAACATCATCATCGTCACCACGCCGTCGTGCTGACGGAACTCTCCCTCAAAGCTCGGCTGGATCGGAGTTCGAGGGACGTCATCGAGTTGAACGTGTGCTGAACTCGGAGGTGCCGTGCATTCGGTACTTGGTCGGTCGGATCGTGAAGACGTACGACTACATCAACCACGTTGTGCTAACGCTTCCGCTTTCGGTCTACGAGGGTACGTGGACACACTCTCCCATCTCGTTGCTATGCATCACCATGATCTTGTGTGTGCGTAGGAATTTTTTTGAAATTACTATGTTCCCCAACAGCTAGCAGACCCCCTCCTCCCCGTGTCGGCACGAAGGGAATCCTAAGCTATATATGAATGCATGCCCCCCCCCATCGAGGTTCACCGTAGCAAAGTGGGAAGTAGCTAGCAGCCCCCCTCCCTCGTGTCGGCACGAAGGGAATCCTAAGCTATGAATGCATGCCCCCCAACCGAGGTTCACCTATCAAAGTGTGAAGTAGAGCTAGCAGCCCCCCCTCCCTCGTGTCAACACAAAGGGATTCCTAAGCTATGAATGCATGCCCCCCCAACCGAGGTTCACCTAGCAAAGTGCGAAGTAGCTAGCAGCCCCTCCCTCATGTCGGCACGAAGGGAATCCTAGCTAAGCTATGAATGCATGCCCTCCCCCAACCGAGGTTCACCCTAGCAAAGTCTTGAAGTAGCTAGCAGTCACCCCTCCTCGTGGTCGGCACAAAGGGAATCCTAAGCTATGACTGCACATGCCCCCCCCAACCGAGGTTCACCTAGTAAAGTGCGAAGTAGCTAGCAAACCCCCCCCCCCTCGTGTCGGCACGAAGGGAATCCTAAGCTATGAGCATGCCCCACTCCCCTCCCCCAACCGAAGTTCACCTAGCAAAGTGCGAAGTAGCTAGCAGCCTCACCCCCTCGTGGTCGCCACGAATGGAATCCTAATTAAGCTATGAATGCATGCCCCCCAACCAAGGTTCACCTAGCAAAGTGTGATGTAGCAACCCCCCCCCCCCCACACACACTTTCATTCGGCGGGCGAGTGAGGCATATATCAAACCAAGATGGATCGTAAAACGGACCAAGAATAATCCACCTTGGTCGTACAACCTCTCTCTTGTTGTTGGTCAAAGTGATGTCCGTCCATGTGACCCCGGAGATGGGCTAGCTCGCCAATAATCACGCAAGTAGCTAGTCACCGAAGACAACCACTGCATGTGTGTGGCCCAAACATATGTATGGAGAGGTGTGTTTTTGAGTAACAATGAACAACTTTGATGTGGCACCATGATTTTGAACTAGAAATCCCCACACTGAGTGAGGGTTAGGTTGACGATGCATATATATGTTACACCACACTTCAAGCCAATGACGGGGATTCATATATGCATGCGTGCGTGCATAGTATATGCGCTCAAACTTAATTAGTTCTGAATCTGACCTATACTACGATAACACTAACCAAATGAAGAATCCTCCATGGTAACCTATCTTGTTGTTGGTCAAGGTGATCATGGATGTCCACGCGGGCCCACGAATATATATAGGCTTGTCGCCGATAACCACGCGAGGGAGTTTATCGTTCGAAGGCAACCACTACATGCATATGTATGGAGGTGATGTGTGCATGCATGTTTGAATACACAACATTGATCTGGCGCGTGTCTCAAAAATCATACACTAGCTCCCCACACAGAGCGAGATCGATTCATGATGGTGTCGTTGTACTAGCCACTTTGACTCGATCGGAGGGATTCATGCGTACACATGCATATGTGTGTGCTCAAAGTGTATCATGCATGCCATCCCGCAGCAAAATAATAATCCCTCCTAAGTCAAATTAACCTCTCTTGTTGTCAGCAAAAGAAGTGATCGACCAAGCGGCCCCACAGATGGAAAGCATCGATATCGCTGATAACCGCTTAAGTGGGTGCGAGAGGACAACCACCACCACTTTGCATGTGGGCCAAACATATATATGTTGAATACCCAAAATGCACAACTTTGATGTTCCACATGCCTCAAAAACCGTAAACCATGCACCCACACAAAGCGAGGTTCATATCAAGTGTACTACATATGATGGTCCCCTTCCCCCCTCTTCACCGCATACTATATGCTCCTGCCGTAATATATGTACAACCCAAAAGAATCCTCATCGATGGTGAAATTAATTAACCTCTCCCGATCTAGATCAAAGTGATGCATGCATGCATGCATCGACGATGGCCTCGTGGGCCCACAGATGGAAGCGTCACTGAGTGTCCTAGCTAGGATATATATGCATGTGGCCCAAAAAGGTGTTGTGTGATGTTTCAATAACCAATTTCACAATTTTGATGTCGCACGTGCCTCAGTAACCAAAAAGTCCCGACACTGAGTGAAGTGTACTTGTTCACGGATGCATACCTATAGTATATATGCTAGTCCCCTCCCACCTCTTCAACACATACTATATACCACCATAACACAAACAAAAAAGATTATACCTTGCTGGTCAAATTAACCTCACTGCCGGTTGTTCGTCAAAGTGATGGACGATGACCTCGTGGGCCCACAGAAAGCGTCACACGCGAGTATCGAGTGTCATGTAGGACAACCATCGACTGCATGTGGCCAAAACATTTATGTATGAAAGGGTTGTGTAATGTTTTAAATAAAGATTTCATGACTCTGATGTGGCACCAGCCTGCCTAACAAAACGGCCAACCCACACGGTGTCTCACAACTCGTAGTGTACTTCGAGCCACCCGCCACCCCCAGACGCACACACCCACACACACACCGCGAATCCACCGCAACTACGATGCATGTTAAATTAATTATCCCATGGTGAACATACATGTTACCAAAGGAGGGGTGTTTTAATTTCAAAAAATTCACAGAGATCATTAAGATGTTTTAGTACATTGATTGATTGATTTTCTATGGGTATAATGTGCAAAAATCAAATTTGAGCTACATGCACATGTGACAGTGCACCTAAATGGATTGCAAAAACACATGTGTCTCACTGGGTGCATGTTTACTCCCCATGCAACAAATTTCAAACATTGAGAATCTTGATTTTTAAATTTAGTACATCCAAAACTTATTTGAAGTTCATGAAACTTATCGTGTTGTCATATGGACACCAATACAAAGTGGCATTGTACATTTTTTTATCAAATTTGAGACCAGTTTTAATGTAATCTTTATCTAATTACAGACGGGAGATTATTAATAATTGGGAACCAATATCCCAAATGGATTATTTATTCGAACCGTGAGCGTTGGACCAACAATGGATACGTGCCATGCTTCGGTTAAGCAATAAAGCAGCAACATTAATCATCCAAATAGAAAAACAATATATGTGTCGCCGCATGACCCGTGTGGCGTGTGAGCATGCGTGAGTTGACGGGACGCATGCGAGCAGTCTGTCGCGCAGGCAGATGGGGAGGCGTGCGTGCAGGTGTGTGAATTGACGGAGGCATGCTTTCGGCTGCTTGATGTCATCGGGGAGGCGTGCGAGTAGCTGTTTGAAACTTTGGTAGGCATGCCAGCAATCCGGTGTGCATGCTCATCGGGAGGCAAGCCATCGGTTTGACCGCCGCCCGCCTCTCTCCCACAACTCCCACTACTCCATATTAATGATGCGCCCGAGCGGCCGCACCCCCCATCCTCGCTACGCACACACAATCCTCTCTCTCCGCTTGCAACCTCGACGCTGCTCTCAGTCCTCAAAGCCGTCAGTGTATGAGGATGCCACCGAAGCGTCCCATCAAAGGGAGTGGCGACGCCGGGGCTGCTAAAGCACCGGAGCACGACGTGGAGATGGAGATAGAGGTTGCCGTCACCGTCGGCGAGTTATCGCTGCACCCTGACATCGTTGACGGCGTCGGGCTTCCACAGCCGGAGGCGGAGTTCCACACCGACTCCGACAACCACTCCGGCGACGACTCCGACGACGACTGACAGCTGGTTAGTCATCTATACCAATTTATGTGTCAAATAGGTCATAGGGTTTCTCTGGTTACTCCTGCCTCCCCTTTTTTGGAATAAAAATCCTATGGTTATGTTCTCCCAATCCATGAAATCTGAGTAAGTTTCATTAGATCCGTGTAGTGTATTGATTGTTTGAATGGTACAGGTGATAAGTGATTAGTTGTTTCATCTGTGCAAATAATTTCTGCTAGTAATCCGACTAGGGATAGTGTTCGTGCAAATAATTGCTAGCCAGGACTTGACAATTGATTTTGAATGACCTACATATGTTTGTGCCATTATTTTCTTCAAGATTGGTCTGTACATAGACGACTGTGCTTCAAAATGGAACCATAATCTCTGAATATGTATAAATAAATAGCCATAAATTCCTAATCCTACTTCACGGCATGTAATCAATGATTTGATGCTAAATTTGTTCTACTATATGTATAGGTGCTGTCTGACAAGGTGGAAAGCGAGGATGAAGATGCCCAGAGGAGGTACAAGAGGTGAATCCTGAGGGAGCTTTATGCGGGAATGCATAACAGGAGTATTAGGACCTGGAACGACGGCTATGGATGCCCATTTTGCAACCACAAGATTCATGACGCGTATCTAAGTGTTCTTGTGCATGGAAGAGGACGGGCCGTTGGCTCCTTCAAGCAAAAGTATTCTCGCAGGGTGGTGCACGGCGCGTACGCCGAGTACCTGGAGAAGCTTCAGGATCGTGCGGGCCGCATGTGAGATGAGATGTGGGATGGATCGAACTATGTACGCTTGAGTATGCTTAATGACGGTTGAACTATGTACTTATGGTTGAACTATGCTTATGTACGTGTACGCTTATCATCTATATCTGAGTATGTTAAATATTTCGCCAAATTTTGGTAAAAATTATAACTGGGGACCAATAAACCAGGACGAACATAGTACGTCAATCACACACGGTTCCCAAAATTGGAATCGTGTGCAATGACTATCATTTTGCCTACTGCGTCAATCACACACGGTTCGCTCTAGCAAACCGTCGCCCCCAAAATCCTTTGTGGGACAGAAAACCCTCACCACCCAATTCAAAAAAGAAAAAAGAAAACCCTCACCATCCCCACGTCACAAAAAACCTCACCCCGCCCGCCACCCACCTCGGCCCCTCCGGTACGTTCCCCATTCACACCTGCACAAGATCCTCCGCGTCTATGCCATGGCACCGCCTATCGCGGCGGTAAACACTTAGCTCGCCGCCTGCCGCCGCCGCCAGGCTGCCGGCAAAGCCCACCGCATTTCGCCACTTCCGCTTGCCGCCGCCTATCGCCATCGACTTTCTCGACGCATTCATGGTCGACCCAGCTCCGCTCGGTTGGGGAACCTGCCTTACTGAGGGTTCTTTCTCATGGACGACAAGGTAACTAATTTAACGAGATATTATCTCATCTCTTATCCTAGTTCATCTGCCTCCTTTAATCATCCGACGGAAATCGCCATGAATTCATTTTTATTTAAGCTGATTTGAGGGTTTTCTTTCATTCATAGAATGTACAGTGTGACGATACTTCAGGACTTGGCGACCGCCGCCAGAGATTCCATCTCATCGTACCAGTTAACTTGAGGACGCGGGCGCTATGTTCAATATCACCCTAAATCGGTTGGCATGGCCTACTTTCCTGAACATATTCTAAATATTGCCACATTTGGATAAAAGGTGCCACATGCACCATATACGTCAAAGGGGATTTTTCCCCTCTTCTTTCTATATTAGGCAAATTAATGATGTATTGTTCTTTCGGTTACTCTCATATTTCCATGACATTATGTTTACCCTATCTGTTTAATTATAGACTTTTGTCCTTCGATTTCAACTGATGTACAGTTCTTTCAATTTGGGCCCATATTTGCATGTTACCATATTTTCTTTAACAACCCTACCATTTTCTGCAGGACATCCCTCGCTATGAAACAGATTATGTAGTGCACAATTTTTCCCTTTACATACATCAAGGCTCCACGAATGTCATACTACGCACAAACCATGGATTTACAATCATTGCTACTGTAAGACTTGATGAACGTGGTGACTCCTATTTTGGCACCGGCTTTTGGAATGAAATTGCAAAGTTTTATGTACTGAAAGGTGGCACTAAAATTGCACTGCACATAGAAGGGCCTGGTCATGAGATATATGCTAACTTCCCCGACAAAATCATCCATCCAGACTTTGTCCGAAGTAAGTTTTCTTTTCAACTATCTGCATATGTTGACTTACCCAGCAATGTCAAATGAATTGTGTAGTATTTAAGCAACCAATTGTTATTCCCTTGTCTTACTATATTCCTACCTAATAACTTCTAGTTACCAATACACTTTTCTATTGCCCTGTTTTAACTAAATATTTCCTGTAGTCCCATTTCTATCAGAAAGCGCCGCTGACAAGGAGACTCCGGAGGTGGAGAATGGGGCTGCCAACAAGCAGAGGCGGGGCGAGCTAGAACCGCAAGCGACTCCAGCATGCCTAGACTTAATCAGCAGCATCCTTGATGATATGTTGAGAGTCATCATCTCCCTCCTCCCAATCAAATATGGGGCGCGGACAACCCTCCTTTCCGGCGGTGGCGCCCCTATGGAACTCCAGCCCTCTCGACCTCATCGACACCCACGAGCTCTGCCATGGCTATCGCAAAAGTTTGGATGCATTCTCCAAGATCCTCGGCAGTCACCTTGGCCCAACCAAAGGCCTTAGAATGGCAAGTTACGTTCCAACGGCAAGGACCGAGCCAAGCTTGACGACTGGTTTCGATCCTCCGCCCTAGATTAGCTCGAGGAGCTCACTTTTGATGATGGGCATATGCGGTCGCTGCCAACGTCCGCACTTCGCCTCAGCATACGCTGCGCGTCGCCAAGTTCAGGAACTGCCATTTCCCGCCCCTTAATGACGCGCCCGCTCTTATTCGACCACGATTGAAGCACCTCAAGCTTGTCGCCGTCTGCCTCTCAAAGGGTGACATGGAGCGCCTGCTCCGTGGTTGTACTGCACTCGAGTACCTTCGTCTTCAAGCGATCAATGGGTTGAGTACCTTCCACATCACCTCCATGACTCTCCGGACTATTTATGTGTGTTGCTGGTGCGGCAGGAAGACATCACAAAAGGTGGACCACGGTATGGTCATCCAGGACACACACGCACTTGAGAGATTACTTCTAGTTGATCAAGAAGGTCCAACAAGAATCAATGTCATTTCTGCTACCGAAATTGGCAATGGTGGGCTACTCGTCGACAAATACTCCGAACTTGTTATTGGATCCACACCCGCTCGTGTACAATAGCCGTTTCTACCTCTCCTTCTACAAATTAACATTATTTCTAATTTTGAATATGTTTGTTCGTCTGTCATTCGTAAAATGATTCCGACAAGCTTGACAATCAAAGCTGACATGTTGAAGGTCTTGGCACTAGAATCTATCGGGCCCGACACGGAGCAAGTTGTCGCTTTCACGAGATGCTTTACGTACTGGAGAAGCTATATATCGAGGTGATGTTCCTTTCCTGTTAAATGTTAACCATAAGGGAGTTCAATTTATGACACCTTTTTCCAAGTTTATAATGACAATGTACTATGATTTCTGAAGGTTCTTTTGGAGGATTTTAGTACATACACCCCCCATATTGGTTGCTTGATCCATATGGTCACAATCAATAAGCATTTCTCCTTTGGATTCATCTGTACTAGTTTTCTTAGGGAATTTTTCATCCACACCAACCTCTTGTGAAGAAGGCTACATTTTTATAGAATGTAATCAAATGCCCATGTTAATCATGTCAGATTGAGATGGCATGTTAGTGCATTTTACAAATCCTGCAAACCAAATAGCTAGTCTTGTAGTAATGTTCAAAACTGCATGTAGGCACTAACACGTTTTCTTATTTTGCAGATAAGATTAGGCCGAGTGGTGGATAATGTGATACAATATAACAATCACGTCGAATGCCTAGATCTGCATCTCTCATAAATTACTTTGAACTCCTACCGAGGGACCTTACCAGAGATTATATTCGCCAGGTTCTTTGTTCTCAGAGCAAGGGTGCTGAAGGAAATGAGGTTTGCCCTACATTTATTTCGCAAAAATGAATGGTCTGTTGATCAGCGCCGGCGCCTGCGGCAGAATGGAGTAGGCTCCAAAAATGCTGAATTTCATTTTGGAACTTCAGATGACAGAGTAATAGGAAGTCCGTCAATCCCATACATGACTTCTCAATGGCTGACCCCTTTGCAAAAATGGTGAGGTTTCGAAGCCAGACTTAGAAGCGGTGATATTAGTTTGAACCTCTCTGATATCCATGTTCAGCGATCAACATGAAGCGTTCTGGTGATGAGCTGAATTTCATTTATAATATCAGATTGAACCTTGTAATCTTCGAATTTGAGCCATATAACTCTGGAAATTTGAACCTTGTAATATTTCGAGCTTTTGTGGTACAACCGTTGAAATGGCATCGTATGAGACTCGTATATTGCTAGCACTACTTTGACCTTAATATGCGGTGGTCTTAGATTTTATTAACCATTCTCGAATTAGTTTACCTTGTCGATCTCACAGCACATGATCTGTATAGCTAACTCGACTGCGATCTTCGACATTATTGCACACAGTTGGTTTCTTCCACCATGTGCACCGTAGAGCGCAGAATTAATTATCGCACTCGAGTGTCCACGCCTGGGGTGCAGTATTGTCAAGCGTGCACTGGATTCTGGAATCCTCCGCTATGAATGCCGTGACAAGACGTGACGATTACAGGCTGGCTGGCCCCCATTTATTATTACAGCGGCCATTTAACCTACCCTTGTGTCTCTTCAACCTTTCGATCGTGCCCCACCATTGCAAGAAGCACACCCACCACGAGAAATTCTTAGAGGGTATCCTGCGTGGCTCCAATGGCGCTCCGAGCGGCCGACGACGAGCGATTCACCAGGCGTGCCGTGGTGGACACCCCCAGAAGGTTCATGGACCTCTCGGTGGTGTACACCAACGACCCGGTCTGGGCGGAGCACTCCATCCACATCATGGAGCTGTTGCTTGCCGAGGAGAAGTACAAGGTGGTAGGGTTCGACCTCGAGTACACCCGCGCTCGTGCCGGGTCTCGTCCCAAGGTTGTCGTTGCCCATATGTGTGTGCGCCACCACGTCCTCGTCTACCACTACTGCATGGCCACAAGGCCTTGCGAGCGTTTCACCAGGTTTGTCAACAGCCCCCACTACATGTTCCCTACGGTGGACATCACCAACGATGTAAAGGCGCTCGAGAGTTCGGGCATCGCCTGCCAGAATCTTGTCGACATCCAAGGCCAATACAAGATCTGGGGCAGCAAGGAGCATGAGAAGGACTCACTGGTTCACCTCGCCGAGGCCATCATCGACCCCTACTACAGAGACATGAATGATTCATGCAACAAGGAAAAGCGTGTCTGGCACTCAGCCTGGATGGATAAACTCGACAAAGCTCACGTCGTGTACGCGGCCAAGGAAGCGTACACGAGCTATGACATGTACCGGCGGATCGTTGACATGAGGAAGTCCCTCCTTCCCCAAAACGGTCAGGGATCCAGCCGGAAGCAGAGCAATGGCAAGCATCGTCGCAACAATAAGTAGATGATTAGATCCTCGTTTCTCCTACTTTAGTATGCATGTAATTGCTTACTTTGGTGTGTGGAAATGTTATGTGTGTAGTCACTTGTGTAACTGTATGCTTAATTTGGTTATGCGGTGCTATCTTTTAAGTATATATGTTGATGCTCGTAGACAGGCGTAGATGGTGTGCGGCAAAGAAAATCACATCGCATTACGGGCTAAACAATGGAACCCGTCGGTGATGTTTTCATCAATCACTCACAATTGTATACCAACAATCGTTTGCTCACAATGCATATCGCCTTATTAGCAGCAACCGTCTGTGTTCTTATCGGTCTTCAGACACATTTCTGATTACAGACTTGTTTGTCGCATATCACACACATCTTGTTAAGTTGAACCGTTTCTGTTCTCATGTCTCAACGCAAATAGTTCATCCGAGTGAACCGCATGTCGTATATTGCACACACCTTTAATCAGGCTGACCGTTTGTTTTGTGTTGCCTAATCACAAATAGTTCATCCCAGTGAACCGTATGTTGTGTATCGCACACGCCTCCATCTGGCTGCCCGTTTCTTTTGTTCCTCCTCATCGCAAACAGTTCATTGAACTGAACCGTATGCCCTTCATCGCACACGCAACTAAAACCTGAACCGTGTTTGATGCATCCGTCATCGCAAACATTTTACACATTTCTGACGGTTTTCATACATCACCGTTTGCGATTATGGTATTGCACATAGTTTCTTGAAGGGTCTCTGATCATAGTGTCGCGTTAGCAGCATCCTGCAGTAGTGCGCTATCCAGCATGCATCTAGTGTATTAAGTTCATGGAGAAACAGAGTAATGCAATAAGAACGATGACATGATGTAGACAAGATCTATCTATGTAGAGATAGACCCCATCGTTTTATCCTTAGTAGCAATGATACATACCACTACTAGGAAAAGCACTAGCAGTAGCGTAGGTTTTTTCATACCAGTAGCGCGGTTACCCGCCATCGCTACGACGCTAACTAAATTTTAGCGAGCGCTGCTTTTTTAACCCGCCACTGACTAAAAGTTAGTAGTAGCGCGTGCCACCCACGCTACTACTATTTCTAACCCACGCTACTACTATTCCTAAGTACTAGTAGAATGCCCTTCTTCCCTACGACATCGCTAAGTAATTAGAAATTAAAAAAAAGTTACATGCAATATTCATAGATGGAAATCAAGACACATCCAGTGCAAAGGTCACAGAACCATCTTAGCATTTACATTCTTAGCACTTGCAGTGTTCATAGATACAACATTGAACATCCCAACTCAGAAAAGATCATGAGATCCCATTTATACATCAAACGCACACAACCATCACCGAAAGGTGGGTACCTTCCCTAGCGTCCCACCACCAACCTAACCAGACCACTTCTCTAGATGTATCTACCAAGGCGTCGAGGTCCTTCACCTTGGCAACCTCCAGACGATGGCGTCGAGGTCCTCCACCTCGGCGACCTCCGGTGTCGCAATCACCTGGACAATCATCTGTGTCACACGGTCGCCGGGCTTCATGGTGAAGTCCGTCTCCGAGTGGTTGAAGAGCACAATACCCACCGGGTTGTGATAGTCCGTGTCGATCACCCCTGCGCCCACATCGGGAAAGTGAAAACTTGTTAGTTCGCGTCCTTGTGCAGATCCAATAGGGCTTTTTCTTCATTTATCAGTCTCTTTTAGTCATTATGAATCGGAAAGACACCTACTAAATGCATACCCTAGCTATACATGTTCATGCCATCTTATTGTTTTGGTGCATACAAGAAATTAATACTTGTGTATTTGAGCTATATATGCTTGAAATATTTGAAAGTTAACATTCTGTTCAACATTTATTGTTGCATGGATAGGGAATTAGACAACCAAGGACATCAGAAAATCAATTCCCACTACTTTTCAAAACAGGGAATAGGCGAAGTCTATTTTGAACTTTGATATTCCATGCCATCTTCAAGTATATATGCTACCATGTAATCTTTGAACGTGGGTCAAAATGAGATTTTGGGCTTTGTCAACCTTACCATGATCAGTACTAAATTCTCTAGATTTCTACACAGAGCAAAGAACAACTAAAATTAAATTTCAGCAGACATATATTTCCTTGCATGTTGTGATGTACAGTAGCTACTAAAATAAATATACGAAAGCGAAAAAATGAGTGATTTCTATTAGCAAGACATCGCCTATGTAATATTATATTGAGACGGACAAACTAAACTATTAGAACAATCTTATTATCTACTGAACACTGACCCTCACTCATTAATCTTGTTCGGATGTTCACTTACTGCACATCTATACATCTGCATACAGCTTCAGAATTTAGACAAACAAATAGGATTCTGATGGCCAAACAACATTTTTTATAAAAATCAAAAACTACTTTATTTTGAGACTGTACTTGCAAGTTACATAAAGCAATTGTTCATAAATAAAAAGAAACAGCAGGTTGATAATCCCCAAGTGCAAGGAATCATCGTAGCACTTTCCAAAGGTGGAAGTGATAAGTATGGAGTGTCAAACCCACAAGGAGCTAAAGGTAAGATCAATATTCTCTCAAGCCCTATCTGCCACTGATACGACTCTATGTGCACCGGACGTTTACTTCCAACTAGAAACGAGAAATAAAACTATGTTGTGGGTATGAAGAGGATAACTTTGCATGATATCGGAGAGCTAAAACATAAAAGTAGGTGCTGTTATCATAAAGTTAGAATATATTACTAAATAATATAAATAGCGAGTGTGGAATAATGGTGGATCGGTGTGCGGAATTGTCCTAGACAATTATTAACAAGACCGGTAATCACTATTGCAGTTTCATATGAGGGAGAGGCATAAGCTAACATACTTTCTCTACTTGGATCATATGCACTTATGATTGGAACTCTAGCCAGCATCCGCAACTACTAAAGATCATTAAGGTAAACCCCAACCATAGCATTAAAGCATCAAGTCCTCTTTATTCCCATACGCAACAATCCCTCTTACTCGGGTTTGTGTTTCACCACTCACCAACCCACTATAAGCGAATCATGAACGTATTGCAACACCCTACAGCGGGAATCCCTCACGCTTGCGCGACACGGAGGGCACCATAGGACAGCACCAATGTAAAACATACAACTCATACCAATCTAGATCATCAATCAACCCAAAGACAAAAGATATCTACTCAAAAACATCATAGGATGGCAACACATCATTGGATCATAATATGTGGCATAAAGCACCATGTTCAAGTAGGGATTACAGCGGGGTGCGGGAGAGTGGACCGCGTAAAAGAGATGGGGATGGTGATGATGATGGTGATGTTGATGAAGACGATCACCGTGGCAATGATTCCCCTCCCGATGGCACTCCGGCGCCACCGGAAGAGAGGAGGAGAGGTTCTCCCCCTTGTGCTCCCTCCTTCATGGCCTCCACCTTCTGGTCCTTGGCCTTCATGGTGATGAGGACCCCTCCGGGATACTCCTCCATGGCCACCGGTGATGATGGCCCCCTCCGGCAGGTGCCGAGAGGGCCTAGATTGATTTCTCGTGGCTACTGAGAGGCTTGCGGGCGGGCGGAACTTCTGATCCAATCTCCGTTCTGGAAGTTTTAGGGTACGAGAGTATATATGGGTGTAGGAGGTACGTCGGTGGACTTCCGGGCTGGCCACGAGGTAGGGGGCGCGCCCCCCACCCTCATGGGCAATCCGGGACTCCCCTGGTGAGCTTCCGGTACTCCATGGGCTTCTTCTGGTCCAAAAATAGGTTCTGTGGAGTTTTAGGTCTTTTGGACTCCGTTTGATATTCCTTTTCTTCGAAACACTGAAATAGGCTAAAAACAGCAATTTTGGGCTGGGCCTCCGGTTAATAGGTTAGTCCCAAAATAATATAAAATGGAAAATAAAGCCCAATATTGTTCAAACAGGTAGATAATATAGCATGGAGCAATCAAAATTATAGATACCTTGGAGACGTATCGAGGCATCCCCAAGCTTAATTCCTGCTCGTCCTCGAGTAGGTAAATGATAATAAGATAATTTTTGATGCGGAATGCTAGTAAGTGCTTAAGTTTGATCAATGATAATTCCAATCACTTTTTCTAGCATCATTACATATCATAGCTATAGCTCATCTCATAAAACTTTTCATGATCAAGTAACAATCTATTCACAATGTCAAGCATGGTTCAGAAACTTCATTGAGAACTAACAAACTATAATCTCAGTCATTGAAGCAATTGCAATTTATCATAACATCGAAGCAGTCAAGAATAGAGCTTTTCAGCAAGTCCACATACTCAACTATCATATAGTCTTCTACAATTGCTAACACTCACGCAATACTTGTGGTTATGGAGTTTCAAATTGACACCGAGAAAGATAGGGGCTTATTGTGTTGCCTCCCAACGTATTCACCTTTAGGTGATGTCAACAATAATAGCTCATGCTAACTTACATCCAATTGGATATATATATCATGATCTTTCAAACACGAGGAGCTTGCCAAAGGATAAAAATGAAAAAAAGGGAAAGGTGAGGATCACCTTGACTCAAGCATAAAGTAAAAACATAAAGTAAAAGATAGGCCCTTCGTAGAGGGAAGCAGAGGTTGTCATGCGCGTTTAGGGTTGATGCACAAAATCTTAATGCAAAAGAACGTCACTTTATATTGCCTTGTATGTGGACCTTTATTATGCAGTCCGTCGCTTTTATTACTTCCACAACAAGTTCGTACAAAGCTTATTTTCTCTGCACTAATAAGTCATACATATTTAGAGAGCAATGTTTATTGCTTGCACTGATGACAACTTACTTGAAGGATCTTACTCAATCCATAGGTAGGTATGGTGGACTCACATGGCAAAACTGGGTTTACGGGTATTTGGAAGCACAAGTAGTATCTCTACTTGGTGCAAGGAATTTGGCTAGCATGAGGGAGAAAGGCAAGCTCAACATGTTTGGAAAGTCAATGACAATATACTTCGACTGAGATGTCGAAAAACATAAACCATTACGTTGTCTTCCTTGTCCAACGTCAACTCTTTTAGCATGTCATACTTAATGAGTGCTTCACAATCATAAAAGATGTCCAAGATAATATATTTGTATGTGAACCTCTCTTTCCTTATTACTTCCTATTAATTGCAACGATGACAAAGAACTACGTTTGCCAAATCTCAACAACTTTTATGCCTCATACTTTCTATGTGTGAAGTCATCACTAACCATGTTATAAGCATATGAAACATATATAAATTGAGATTTATGACATTCAATTCATTCAACCATTTACTCATAGGATAGACATGAAGCATGTGAGCAAATGACAAACTACTCCAAAAGATATGAGTGAAGAACACTGAGTAGTAAAATTATTAACTAGCCATGGGAGGATTCTTTTTCATTCAATATTTCAGATCCAATGATTTTATTCAAACAGCAAGCAAAACAAAATAAAATGACATTGCAAGGATAGCACAACTAATGTGAAGAAGCAAAAACTTAGGTTCAACCGATATTAACCGATAGTTGTTGAAGAGAAAAGTTGGGATGCCTACCGGGGCATCTCCAAGCTTGAGCTTTTGTGTCTCCTTAATTTCTTTTATACGTCGGTTTCCTAAATCTCAAAAGCTTCATACACACCAAACTCAACAAGAACTCGTGAGATAGGTTAGTATAAACCAATGCAAAACCTTATCATTTTCTACTGTAATAAATTACTAAAATTATTATTCAACATTGCATACTAAATGCTCTGCATATTTAACACTCCTATCCTCAAATAGAATCATTAAACAAGCAAAAGTATGCAAACAATGCAACCATAACAGCAATCTGCCAAAACAGTATAGTCTGTAAAGAATGCAAGATTCATCATACTTCCCTAACTACAAAAATTATGAAAGAAAATTCCCACTGTAGTAAATTTATCAGATCTTATTATGCAAAAGTTTTCAACATTTCAGCACATTCTGACTTTTCTAAGGAATTTTTACAACAGTTGTAAACTTTCTGTTTTCAAACAGCAACATGTATACTTGCAAAATAAGCATGGTAAAAGGCTATCCTTGACATTTTTATTGAAAATAAAGATGCAAAACATTATTCTACATAACAGCAAGAAAATAATAGCAAAATAAATTGACGCTCCAAGCAAAACACATATCATGTGACGAATAAAAATATAGCTCCGAGTAAGGTATACCGATAGTTTTGAAGACGAAAGAGGGGATGCCTTCCGGGGCATCCCCAAGCTTAGGATCTTGATTCTTCCTTGAATATTGCCTTGGAGTGCCTTGGGAATCCCCAAACTTAGGGTCTTTCCACTCCTTATTCTCCTCATATCGATATCTCACCCAAAACTTGAAAACTTCAATCACACAAAACTTAACCAAACTTCGTGAGATAGATTAGTATGATAAAGAGCAAACCATTCACTTTGGTACTGTCAAAGACAAGGTTCATAATTGTTCTCACATAATTCCTACAGTACGATATCATTTCTACAATTTATATTGAGGAATATAAGTCACAGAAACTAGAAAACAAGCAAACTATGCAATGAAAACAGAATCTGTCAGAAACAGAACAGTCTGTAATGATCTGAACAATAACCATACTTCTGCTACTCCAACAATTATGAAATAAATTGGTGGACGTGAGGAATTTGTCTATTAATCTTCTGCAAAAATAATCAACTCAATAGCACTCTTCTGTAAAAAATGACATCTATTCTTGTGAGCGCAAAGTTTCTGTTTTTTACAGCAAGATCACATTAGCTTTCACCCAAGTCTTACCAAAGGTCTTACTTGGCACTTTATTGAAACAAAAGCTATAAAACATGATTACTACAGTAGCTTAATCATGTAAACACATAAAAACAGTAAGGGTAAATATTGGATTGTCTCCCAACAAGCGCTTTTCTTTAATGCCTTTTAGCTAGGCATGATGATTTCAATGATGCTCACATAAAAGATAAGAATTGAAACACAAAGAGAGCATCTTGAAGAATATGACTAGCACATTCAAATCTAACCCGCTTCCTATGCCTAGGGATTTTATGAGCACACAACTTATGGGAACAAGAATCAACTAGCATAGGAAGGAAAAACAAGTATAACTTCAAAACTTTAAGCACATAGAGAGGAAACTTAATATTATTGCAACTCCTACAAGCATGTATTCCTACCTCATAATAATTTTCAGTAGTATCATGGATAGCAACTTTGTTCTCATACTCAATTGGAACCTCGTCCGAAATAGTGGAATCATTACTAGCTAAAGTTGACACTCTTCCGAATCCACTTTCATAAATATCACACTAAGATTCAACATCCTCCAAAATAGTGGGATCATTAATTCCTAAAGTTGACACTCTTACAAACCCACTTTAAATGATAGTATTATTCATACTCCAAAAGGTATAAGTGAAGTTCATGGAGCATTCTACAACTGACCAATATCCAAGCTCAAAATGTATAAGTGAAGCACATGAAGCATTCTATAAAACCATACTCAAAAGATTTAAGTGAAGCACAAAGAGTAATTCTATAAGATCATACTTAAAATATTTAAGTGAAGCACATGAAGTATTCTATAAATAAATGAAGGGCTATCTCATGCTAGCATGGTTCTAGAAGAAAAAGAAAAACACAAAGGACACAAATCATGTGAACAAAAACAAACCCGAGGTATACCGATAATTGTTGAAGAAGAAAGATGGGATGCCAACCAAGGCATCCCCAAGCTTAGATGCTTGAGTATCCTTGGAATATTTACTTGGGGTGCCTTGGGCATCCCCAAGCTTGAACTCTTGCCTCTCTTTGTTCTTCTCATATTGATAGCTCCTCGACCTTCGGACACTTCATCCACACAAAACTTTAACAAAAACTTGTGAGATCTATTAGTGTAATAAAGCAAATCACTACCTTTAGGTACTGTAATGAACTCATTATTTATTTGTATTGATGTTAAATCTACTGTATTCCAACTTCTCTATGGTTCATACCCTCCGATACTACTCACAGATTCATCGAAATAAGCAAACAACACACACCAAACAGAATCTGTTAAGAACAGAACAGTCTGTAGTAATCTGGAAGTTTGGCAAACTTCTGTAACTCCTAAAATTATAAACTAAATTTGCCAATTTGAACAATTTGTACGGAAGTAATGTGCAAAAATAATCAGAACCATTTGACTTTCCAGTTAAAAATGTAAATTCATGCACTACAGCCAAAGTTTCTGTTTTTGTTTTGCACAAAGCAAACAAGCAATCTAATCATCCTAAAACCAAAGCTTGGCATATTATTTTATAATACAAGGAATATATACAAGGGGATAATTATTTAAAGAGAAACTTCCATGAAAAATTCTACATTGTTTCCATGAGCATGAGCACAAGTGCTCAAGGTTGACCCTCACTTCTTCAATGCAAAACCTTCCAATCACCTCTTTTTTTGAAAAACTTTTTAGGCATGAGAGGCAAGTAATAAATTTTTTTTTGTATTTTCATTTTTAAATTTTTTTATATGTTTCACCCACAACTAGACAGAAACAAAAAGGAAAAACAAAATCTACTTAGTGAAGTAAGCAAACAAGCACACACGAGAATATCAACCCCACGCTATTGCTCCCAAGAACGGCGCCAGAAAAGAGCTTGATAATCCCCAAGTGCAAGGAATCATCGTAGCACTTTCCAAAGGTGAAAGTGATAAGTATGGAGTGTCAAACCCACAAGTAGCTAAAGGTAAGATCAATATTCTCTCAAGCCATATCTCGCCATCGATTTAATTTCACGTGCACTTGGACGTTTACTTCCAACTAGAAACGAGAAATAAAACTACGTTGTGGGTATGAAGAGGATAACTTTGCATGATATCGGAGAGCTAAAACATAAAAGTAGGTGTTGTTATCATAAAGTTAGAATATATTACTAAATAATATAAATAGCGAGTGTGGAATAATGGTGGATTGGTATGCGGAATTATCCTAGGCAATTATTAACAAGACCGGTAATCACTATTGCAGTTTCATATGAGGGAGAGGCATAAGCTAACATGGTTTCTCTACTTGGATCATATGCACTTATCATTGGAACTCTAGCAAGCATCCGCAACTACTAAAGATCATTAAGGTAAAACCCAACCATAGCAATAATGCATCAAGTCCTCTTTATTCCCATACGTAACAATCCCTCTTACTCGGGTTTGTGTTTCAGTCACTCACCAACCCACTATAAGCGAATCATGAACGTATTGCAACACCCTACAGCGGGAATCCCTCACGCTTGCGCGATACGGAGGGAACCATAGGACAGCACCAAAGTAAAACATACAACTCATACCAATCTAGATCATCAATCAACCCAAAGACAAAAGATATCTACTCAAAAACATCATAGGATGGCAACACATCATTGGATCATAATATGTGGCATAAAGCACCATGTTCAAGTAGGGATTACAGCGAGTGCGGGAGAGTGGACCGCGTAAAAGAGATGGGGATGGTGATGATGATGGTGATGTTGATGAAGACGATCACCATGGCGATGATTCCCCTCCCGATGGCACTCCGGCGCCACCGGAAGAGAGGAGGAGAGGTTCTCCCCCTTGTGCTCCCTCCTTCATGGCCTCCACCTTCTAGTCCTTGGCCTTCATGGTGATGAAGACCTCAGGATACTCCTCCATGGTCACTTTGGTGATGATGGCCCCCTCGGCAGGTGCCGGAGAGGGCCTAGATTGATTTCTCGTGGCTACAGAGGCTTGCGGCGGCGGAACTTCGATCCAATCTCCATTCTGGAAGTTTTAGGTGCGAGAGTATATATGGGTGCAGGAGAATGCGTTGGTGGACTCTCGGGCTAGCCACGAGGTAGGGGGCGCACCCCAGGGGGTGGGCGCGCCCCCCACCCTCGTGGGCAGCCCGGGACTCCCTTGGTGAGCTTCCGGTACTCCATGGGCTTCTTTTGGTCCAAAAATAGGTTCCGTGGAGTTTCATGTCTTTTGGACTCCGTTTGATATTCCTTTTCTTCGAAACACTGAAATAGGCTAAAAACAGCAATTCTAGGTTGGGCCTCCGGTTAATAGGTTAGTCCCAAAAATAATATAAAAGTGGAAAATAAAGCCCAATATTGTCCGAAACAGTAGATAATATAGCATGAAGCAATCAAAAATTATAGATACGTTGGAGACGTATCATAGGTGCAGTGTTGTAATTGCAACGCAAGCTGATCACTGAAGCTCAAAATGGAAAACCACTTGGCCAACAGCAAGAAGACAGGGGCAGTTATGAATGATCATTTAATACTGTAGGACACAGAGAACTCCCAACAGAATCCTCAGTCGTTGAACACATTTAATTCTAAATAAAAGGAATATACATTTATGCAGTATGAGATCATGTTAATTGGTTGCAAGACTGAAGATGGTCCAATGCTAGTGCCATCAGAACTGAGTTATTCAAATTCAGGATACTGAAATATGAAAACAGTGTGGAGATTACTACTATCCATGGTGGAAAGTAAAAGGGACCAAATATATAAGTTAAATACGACCTAGTTAATTAGTGGACCTCAATTCATCAGCCACATTAGTACGAACGTTACGAATTGCCATAAGCAAAGCAGCAGCTACCTGTTTGTCGGGCACCCACAAATTTTAAAACGGAAATGCACATGCGGGGCTAATAAGCAGCTGATATGCTACAAGAACACAGAAAGATTGCGCAAGGAAACGCATATCCCTCAGTTTTATTTCCTCGGACCGCAGCAATGCGGACAGGGCCGGTCCTGAGATTTCAGGGGCCCGGGGCGAAACTAGAACCCGGGGCCCGGGGCGAAACTAGAACCCGGGGCCCGGGGCAAAACTAGAACCCGGGGCCCTTTAATACAAACTTCGTAATAATGACGAGCAAATTTCAATTGTATCGATTGGATGGGGAATACATTTAAATTTAACAACAAAGCTAAAGGTAACCCATTGGCAAGAACATGTGACAACTATTTTCTATATATTAGTCCATGATAAGTAACTATAACATAATGAGGCGAATGTAAATCTAATTTTCACACACCTTTTAGGAATTAAGGCGTAAGTGAAACTTCACACATGAGGAGGGTAAGAAGGTAAGGTATCCATTGATAACCTTCTCTTCGGTAAGATCCACCGATAATATACCCTGAAAGAAAAGGAATCAAACAGATGCATATAGATAGGTGGAGCTTGTACATTGTATACTAGGAAAAATGAAGAATTAGTACATAAGTAAAATTTCTGTGCATGAGTGCAATGTAGCAAACGTTGGAATTACAGCCACACTGAAACACCTGAAATTGCATTGTGTCGCTGCCACGAACTTGCTTTGGATAATTCTAAGCAAACTATTGGCCTACTTCGATAATCTCTAACAGTTCCCTTGACATAAATCTCCCATGAGGATGAGTGACCTCAAAATGTGGCCGCTACAGAGCACAACACGAAGAAGTCTAACTAATTGGGATAATCATAAATCACATGGCTATGATTTTTCTATTCGTGGCCATTATATTATTTAGAATAGAGAGATCCTTAGAAATGTGTAGTTATAATTGTGTGAATCATGTCACCAAAGTTGTGAACAGCGAAATACGATCAGTATATATCAACATTGAAGCCTCCGTTACGAACCATTGGATCACTAATTGAAGACTACATCGGAATAGCAGTCTCCAAAGCTACGGTAGTGAGATCGATTGCTTTTCTGGAAGGAGAAAATGAGATGGTTTGCCGCATTACCCCAGGCACCGGACTATGCGGAAGAGCGAGCGCTGTGATGCAGCCCTTGAAGCGAAGCCCTGCTCCAGCCACAATGGCGCCGCCCCGTGCTCCCTTCCCTCATCCACAACCAAGACTCTGACCGCCCTCCTCCACCAATCCTCGATCGTGGCGGCGGATCCGCAGCAGACGGCAGCGGCGACGTCCAGATCGGGCAAGGATGCGCACGGTGGCACCCAGATCCAGGCATGTGGCGGCGCCCCAAAACCGTGTCCTCCCTCTCTCTGTCTCAATCGGCGTGGGTAGGGGAAGCGGGTGCTGCGGGGGAATGGAGCAGCCGTCCTGGGCGGGCCTGTGTGGATGCGGGGGATGGGTAAGCGGCGGTGTTCACAGCGATGAGAGCGGCGGCTGGGTCGGCTTCAGAGGGAAGAAGTCGTGGGGAGGGGCTGAGTCCGGGGTCGCTTGGCATGTGGAGGCTAGTGGGTGGGAGTGGATCGGGGTGGGCGGTGCTCCTATAGTCAGTAGTAGCATAGGTGTCTCGTCTGCGCTGTAGCTATTTATCTAGTTGCAGCGTAGGTTTTAAAACCCGCGTTACTATTATGTCCTATCCGCAGGGATGTGGTGTGGCACACTTAGCAGTAGCATGGTCCAAGTAAACCAGTGCTACTGCTAATGTATACCAGTAGCGCTTTTTCTACCCAACGCTACTACTAATTACTAGTAGCGTGGGGTCATAAACAAACGCTACTGGTAAACTTCTATCTATAAGCATTTTTTTAGTAGTGTACGTGTCGGTTCCCCTTTTGTCACTGGGATCAAGCACCGTAAGGTCGAACCCACTACAAAGCACCTCTTTCCATTGCAAGATAAATAGATCAAGTTGGCCAAACAAAACCCAAATATCGAAGAAGAAATACGAGGCTATAAGCAATCATACATAAAAGAGATCAAAGAAACTCAAATACTTTCATGGATATAAAAAGATAGATCTGATCATAAACTCAAAGTTCATCGATCCTAACAAACACACCGCAAAAAGAGCTACATCATATGGATCTCCAAGAGACCATTGTATTGAGAATTCAGTGAGAGAGAGGAAGCCATCTAGCTACTAACTATGGACCCGAAGGTCTACAAAGAACTACTCACGCATCATCGGAGAGGCACCAATTAAGGTGGTGAACCCCATCCAAGATGGTGTCTAGATTGGATCTGGTGGTTCTGGACTCTGCGGCGGCTGGAATTGATTTTCGTCGATGCCTTTAGGGTTTCTGGAATATTGGGGTATTTATAGAGTAAAGAGGATGTCCGGGGGGCACCCGAGGTGGGCACAACCCACCGAGTGCGCTGGAGCCTCTGGCCAAGACCGGTGGGCTATGCTCTCCTGGAGCACCCCAGCGCAACTAGGCCCATTAGGTGTCTTCTAGTCCAAAAAATTCTCCATGAAGTTTTGTTGCATTTGGACTCCGTTTGGTATTGATTTCCTGCGATGTAAAAAACATGCAGAAAACAACAGCTGACACTTGGCACTATGTCAATAGGTTAGTACCAAAAAATGATATAAAATGACTATAAAATGATTATAAAACATCCAAGATTAATAATATAACAGCATGGAACAATCAAAAATTATAGATACGTTGGAGACGTATTATCTGCTCAATCTTTTCTTGCTCTTGGTCTGTCTCCATGAAATCATGCCTCTCATTAACATAGTCCAATGCAAACTCTGGTTCACTTTGACCCTTAAACTTCTGTTGGAAATATGCCCTAGAGGCAATAATAAAAGTATTATTATATTTCCTTGTTCATGATAATTGTATTTTATTCATGCTATAATTGTATTATCCGGAAATCGTAATACACGTGTGAATACATAGACCACAATATGTCCCTAGTGAGCCTCTAGTTGACTAGCTCGTTGATCAACCGATAGTCATGGTTTCGACTATGGACATTGGATGTAAATCGATAACGGGATCACATCATTAGGAGAATGATGTGATGGACAAGACCCAATCCTAAGCATAACACAAGATCATGTAGTTCGTTTTGCTAGAGCTTTTCCAATGTCAAGTATCTTTTCCTTTGACCATGAGATCGTGTAACTCCCAGATACCATAAGAGTGCTTTGGGTGTACCAAACGTCACAACGTAACTGGGTAACTATAAAGGTGCACTACAGGTATCTCCGAAAGTATCTGTTGGGTTGACACGGATCGAGATCGGATTTGTCACTCCGTATGACGGAGAGGTATCTCTGGGCCCACTCGGTAATGCATCATCATAATGAGCTCAAAGTGACCAAGTGTCCGGTCACGGGATCATGCATTACTTACGAGTAAAGTGACTTGCCGGTAACAAGATTGAACGAGGTATTGGGATACCGACGATCGAATCTCGGGCAAGTAAAATACCGATTGACAAAGGGAATAGTATACGGGGTTGATTGAATCCTCGACATCGTGGTTCATCCGATGATATCATCGAGGAGCATGTGGGAGCCAACATGGGTATCCAGATCCCGCTGTTGGTTATAGCCCGAGAGCCGTCTCGGTCATGTCTGCATGTCTCCCGAACCCGTAGGGTCTACACACTTAAGGTTCGGTGACGCTAGGGTTGTATGAATATGAGTATGCAGCAAACCGAATGTTGTTCGGAGTCCCGAATGAGATCCCGGACGTCACGAGGAGTTCCGGAATGGTCCGGAGGTAAAGATTTATATATAGGAAGTCTTATTTTGGTCGCCGGAAAAGTTTCGCGCATTATCGGTATTGTACCGGGAGTGCCGACAGGGGTCCGGGGTCCACCGGGGGTCCACCTGCCTGGGGGCCACATGGGCTGTAGGTGCGCCTTGGCCTATATGGGCCAAGGGCACCAGCCCCAAGAGGCCCATGCGCCAAGATATAAGAAAAAGTGGAGAGTCCTAAAGGGGGAAGGCACCTCCGAGGTGCCTTGGGGAGGATGGACTCCTCCCCCCCTCTTGGCCGCACCCTTCCTTGGAGGAAGGGGCAAGGCTGCGCCCTCCCCCCCGCTCTTGCACCGATATAAAGGGAGGGGAGGGAGGGGTGGCCGCACCATAAGCCTGGGCGCCTCCCTCCTCCTCGCAACACCTCCTCCTCCTCCCGTAGTTGCTTAGCGAAGCCCTGACGGAGTTCTACTGCATCCACCACCACGCCGTCGTGTTGCTGGATCATCATCAACCTCTCCTTCCCCCTTGCTGGATCAACAAGGAGGAGACGTCATCCGCCTCCGCACGCAGTGTGTTGAACGCGGAGGTGCTGTCCGCTCTGCACTAGGTCATCGGTGATGCTGAATCACGGCAAATGCGACTCCATCATCCCGTTCCATTGAAAGCTTCCGCACGCGATCTACAAGTGGTATGTAGATGCAATCACTCTCCCATGACTCGTTGCTTAGATGAACTCATAGATGGATCTTGGTGAAACCGTAGGAAAAATTTTAATTTTCTGCAACGTTCACCAACAGTGGCATCATGAGCTAGGTCTATGCGTAGTTCTCTATTGCACGCAATTTTGTTGTGGGCATAGATCTTGTCAACTTGCTTGCCGCTACTAGTCTTATCTTGCTTCAGCGATATTGTGGGATGAAGCGGCCCGGACCAACCTTACACGTACGCTTACGTGAGACCGGTTCCACCGACTGACATGCACTAGTTGCATAAGGTGGTCAAGGGTGTCTGTCTCTCCCACTTTAGTTGGAGCGGATTCGATGAAAAGGGTCCTTATGAAGGGTAAATAGAAGATGACAAAATCACGTTGTGGTTATTCGTAGGTAAGAAAATGTTCTTGCTAGAACCCAATTGCAGCCACGTAAAAGATGCAACAACAATTAGAGGACGTCTAACTTGTTTTTGCAGCAATTGTCATGTGATGTGATATGGCGGAAGTTGTGATGAATGATGAATGATATATTGTGATGTATGAGATCATGTTCTTGTAATAGGAATCACGACTTTCATGTCGATGAGTATGACAACGGCAGGAGCCATAGGAGTTGTCTTTATTTTTTGTATGACCTGCGTGTCATTGAAGAACGCCATGTAAATTACTTTACTTTATTGCTAAACGCGTTAGCCATAGTAGTAGAAGTAATAGTTGGCGAGCAACTTCATGGAGACACGATGATGGAGATCATGGTGTCATGCCGGTGACAAGATGATCATGGAGCCTCAAGATGAAGATCAAAGGAGCTATATGATATTGGCCATATCATGTCACTACTTTATATAATTGCATGTGATGTTTATTATGTTTTATGCATCTTGTTTACTTAGAACGACGGTAGTAAATAAGATGATCCCTTATAATAAATTCAAGAAAGTGTTCCCCCTAACTGTGCACCGTTGCTAAAGTTCGTCGTTTCGAAGCACCACGTGATGATCGGGTGTGATAGATCCTTACGTTCACATACAACGGGTGTAAGACAGTTTTACACATGCATAAACACTTAGGGTTAACTTGACAAGCCTAGCATGTACAGACATGGCCTCGGAACACAAGAGACCGAAGGTCGAACATGAGTCGTATGGAAGATACGATCAACATGGAGATGTTCACCGACGATGACTAGTCTGTCTCACGTGATGATCGGACACGGCCTAGTCGACTCGGATCATGTAACACTCAGATGACTAGAGGGATGTCAAATCTGAGTGAGAGTTCATTAAATAATTTGATTAGATGAACTTAATTATCATGAACATTAGTCTAAAATCTTTGCAAAATGTCTTGTAGATCAAATGGCCAACGCTCATGTCACCATGAACTTCAACGCTGCTCCTAGAGAAAACCAAGCTGAAAGGCGATGGCAGCAACTATTCGGATTGGGTCCTAACACGAGGATCATCCTCATAGCAGCCAAGAAACAATATGTCCTAGAAGCACCGCTAGGTGAAGCACCCATCCTGCAGAACCAAGACATTATGAATGCTTGGCAGTCTTGTCTTGATGATTACTCCCTCGTTCGATGCGGCATGCTTTACGGCTTAGAACCGGGGCTCCAAAAGCGTTTTGAGCAACACGGAGCATATGAGATGTTCGAGGAGCTGAAAATGGTTTTCCAAGCTCATGCCCGGTCGAGAGATATGAAGTCTCCGACAAGTTCTATAGTTGTAAGATGGAGGAAAACAGTTATGTCGGTGAGCACATACTCAAAATGTGCTGGTTGCACAACCACTGTCCCATTGGACATCAACCTCCTGCAGACGAGGCGGTCATTGACAGAATCCTTGATCGCTCCCACCAAGCTACAAGAGCTTTGTGATGAACTACAATATGCAGGGGATGGTGAAGACCATTCCTGAAGTATTCTCAATCTTTGAAGTCAGCAGAGGTTGAAATCAAGAAAGAACATCAAGTGTTGATGGTCAATAAAACCACTAAGTTCAAGAAGGGCAAGGGTAAGAAGAACTTCAAGAAGGACGGCAAGGATGTTGGCGCCCGGTAAGCAAGTTGCCGGAAGAAGTCAAAGAATGGACCCAAGCCTGAGACAGAGTGCTTTTATTGCAAAGGGAAGGGTCACTGGAAGCGGAACTGCCCCAAATACTTAGCGGACAAGAAGGCCGGCAACACTAAAGGTATAGTTGATATACATGTAATTGATGTGTACCTTACCAGTACTCGTAGTAACTCCTGGGTATTTGATACCGGTGCCGTTGCTCATATTTGTAACTCACAGTAGGAGCTGCAGAATAAACGGAGACTGGCGAAGGACGAGGTGACGATCTTGGCGTCGGGGAATGGTTCCAAGGTCGATGTGATCGCGCCGGCACGCTACCTCTACATTTACCTACAGGATTAGTTTTAAACCTCAATAATTGTTATTTAGTGCCAAGTTTGAGCATGAACATTGTATCGTGATCTCGTTTAATGCGAGATGGCTACTCATTTAAATCCGAGAATAATGGTTGTTCTATTTATATGAGAGATATGTTTTATGGTCATGCTCTGATGGTCAATGGTTTATTCTTAATGAATCTCGAGCGTAATGTTACACATATTCATAGTGTGAATACCAAAAGATGTAAAGTTGATAACGATAGTCCCACATACTTGTGGCACCGCCGCCTTTGGTCACATTGGTGTCAAGCGCATGAAGAAGCTCCATGCTGATGGACTTTTAGAGTCTCTCGATTATGAATCATTTGACACATGCGAACCATGCCTCATGGGCAAGATGACCAAGACTCCGTTCTCCGGAACAATGGAGCGAGCAACCAACTTATTGGAAATCATACATACCGATGTGTGCGGTCCAATGAGTGTTGAGGCTCGCGGAGGATATCGTTATGTTCTCACTCTCACTGATGACTTAAGTAGATATGGATATGTCTACTTGATGAAACACAAGTCTGAGACCTTTGAAAAGTTCAAGGAATTTCAGAATGAAGTAGAGAATCAACGTGACCGAAAGATAAAATTCTTGCGATCAGATCGTGGAGGAGAATATTTAAGTCACGAATTTGGTATACACTTAAGGAAATGTGGAATTGTTTCACAACTCACGCCGCCTGGAACACCTCAGCGTAACGGTGTGTCCGTACGTCGTAATTGCACTCTATTGGATATGGTGTGATCTATGATGTCTCTTACTGATTTACCGCTATCATTTTGGGGATACGCTCTAGAGACAGCTACATTCACTTTAAATAGGGCACCGTCTAAATCCGTTGAGACGACACCGTATGAATTATGGTTTGGGAAGAAACCTAAGTCGTCGCTTTCTAAAAGTTTGGGGATGCGATGCTTATGTCAAGAAACTTCAACCTGAAAAGCTCGAACCCAAGTCGAAAAATGCGTCTTCATAGGATACCCTAAGGAAACCATTGGGTATACCTTCTACCTTAGATCCGAAGGCAAGATCTTTGTTGCCAAGAACGGGTCCTTTCTGGAAAAGAGTTTCTCTCGAAAGGAGTAAGTGGGAGGAAAGTAGAACTCAATGAAGTACTACCTCTTGAACCGGAAAGTAGTGCAGCTCAGGAAAATCTTCCTGTGGTGCCTACACCGATCGGAGAGGAAATTAATGATGATGATCAAGGTACTTCGGATCAAGTTGCTCTTGAACTTCAGAGGGTCCACTAGGACACGTTCCGCACTGCAGTGGTACGGAACCCTGTCCTAGAAATCATGTTGTTAGACAACGGTGAACCTTGAACTATGAAGAAGCGATGGCGGGCCCAGATTCCAACAAATGGCTTGAAGCCATGCAATCCGAGATAGGATCCATGTATGAAAACAAAGTATGGACTTTGACAGACTTGCCCGATGATCGGCGAAAGTGATAGAAAACAAATGGATCTTTAAGAAGAAGACGGACGCGGATGGTAATGTTACCATCTATAAAGCTCGACTTGTCGCTAAGGGTTATCAACAAGTTCAAGGGATTGACTACGATGAGACTTTCTCTCCCGTAGCGAAGCTTAAGTCCTTCCGAATCATGTTAGCAATTGCCGCATACTATGATTATGAGATATGGCGATGGACGTCAAACGGCATTCCTTAATGGTTATCTTAAGGAAGAGATGTATATGATGCAGCCGGAAGGTTTTGTCGATCCTAAGAATGCTAACAAGGTATGCAAGCTCCAGCGATCCATTTATGGGTTGGTGCAAGCATCTCGGAGTTGGAACATTCGCTTTGATGAGATGATCAAAGTTGCTTAGTTTATGCAGACTTATGGAGAAGCCTGCGTTTACAAGAAAGTGAGTGGGAGCTCTGTAGCATTTCTCATATTATATGTAGATGACATAGTTCTGATGGGAAATGATATTGAACTCTTGGACAGCATTAAGGCCTACTTGAATAAGAGTTTTTCAATGAAGGACCTTGGAGAAGCTGCTTACATATTAGGCATCAAAATCTATAGGGATAGATCGAGACGCCTCATAGGTCTTTCACAAAGCACATACCTTGATAAGATTTTGAAGAAGTTCAAAATGGATCAGTCCAAGAAAGGGTTCTTGCCTGTTTTGCAAGGTGTGAAATTGGGCTCGGCTCAATGCCCGACCACGGCAAAAGATAAAGAAGAGATGAGTGTCATCCCCTATGCCTCAGCCATAGGATCTATTATGTATGCCATGCTGTGTACGGACCTGATGTAAACCTTTCCGTAAGTTTGGTAGGAAGGTACCAAAGTAATCCCGCAAGGAACACCGGACAGCGGTCAAGAATATCCTGAAGTACTGAAAAGGACAAAGGACATGTTTCTCGTTATCGAGGTGACGAAGAGCTCGTCGTAAAGGGTTACATCGACGCTTAGCTTCGACAGCATCTGGATGACTCAAAGTCACAAACCGGATACGTGTATATGTTGAATGGTGGAGCAAGATGGTGCAGCTGCAAGCAGAGCGTCGTGGCGGGATCTACATGTGAAGCGGAGTACATGGCAGCCTCGAGGCAGACATGAAGCAATTTGGGTGAAGGAGTTCATCACCGACCTAGGAGTCATACCCAATGCGTCGGAGCCGATCAAACTCTTCGTGACAACACCGGAGCTATTGCACTTGCCAAGGAGCCCAGGTTTCACAAGAAGACCAGGCACATCAAGCGCCGCTTCAACTCCATTCGTGAAAATGTTCAAGATGGGGACATAGAAATTTTCAAAGTACATACGGATCTGAATGTCGCAGATCCGCTGACTAAACCTCTTCATGGGCAAAACATGATCAACACTTAACTCTATGGGTGTTCGATTCATTACAATGTAACTAGATTATTGACTCTAGTGCAAGTGGGAGACTGTTGGAAATATGCCCTAGAGGCAATAATAAAAGTATTATTATATTTCCTTGTTCATGATAATTGTCTTTTATTCATGCTATAATTGTATTATCCGGAAATCGTAATACACGTGTGAATACATAGACCACAATATGTCCCTAGTGAGCCTCTAGTTGACTAGCTCGTTGATCAACCGATAGTCATGGTTTCCTCGACTATGGACATTGGATGTTGTTGATAACGGGATCACATCATTAGGAGAATGATGTGATGGACAAGACCCAATCCTAAGCATAGCACAAGATCGTAGTTCGTTTTGCTAGAGCTTTTCCAATGTCAAGTATCTTTTCCTTTGACCATGAGATCGTGTAACTCCGGATACCGTAAGAGTGCTTTGGGTGTACCAAACGCCACAACGTAATCGGGTGACTATAAAGGTGCTCTTCAGGTATGTCCGTATGTGTCTGTTGGGTTGACAAGGATCGAGACTGGGATTTGTCACTCCGTATGACGGAGAGGTATCTCTGGGCCCACTCGGTAATGCATCATCATAATGAGCTCAAAGTGACCAAGTGTCTGGTCACAGGATCATGCATTACTGCGAGTAAAGTGACTTGCGGTAACGAGATTGAACGAGGTATTGGGATACCGACGATCGAATCTCGGGCAAGTAAAATACCGATTGACAAAGGGAATAGTATACGGGTTGATTGAATCCTCGACATCATTGTTCATCCGATGATATCATCGAGGAGCATGTGGGAGCCAACATGGGTATCCAGATCCCGGCTGTTGGTTATTGCCCGAGAGCCGCCTCGGTCATGTCTGCATGTCTCCCGAACCCGTAGGGTCTACACACTTAAGGTTCGGTGACGCTAGGGTTGTATGAATATGAGTATGCAGCAAACCGAATGTTGTTCGGAGTCCCGGATGAGATCCCTTACGTCACGAGGAGTCCCGGAATGGTCCGGAGGTAAAGATTTATATATAGGAAGTCTTATTTTGGTCACGGAAAAGTTTCGCGTTATCGGTATTGTACCGGAGTGCCGAAGGGGTCCGGGGTCCACCGGGGTCCACCTGCCCGGGGCCACATGGGCTGTAGGGTGCGCCTTGGCCTATATAGGCCAAGGGCACGAGCCCCAAGAGGCCCATGCGCCAAGATATAAGAAAAAGGGAGAGTCCTAAAGGGGAAGGCACCTGAGGTGCCTTGGGAGGATGGACTCCTCCCCTCTTGGCCGCACCCCTTCCTTGGAGGAAGGGGCAAGGCTGCGCCTCCCCCTCTCTTGCACCTATATAAAGGGAGGGGAGGGAGGGTGGCCGCACCCATAAGCCCCCGGCGCCTCCTCCTCCTCCGCAACACCTCCTCCTCCTCCCGTAGTTGCTTAGCGAAGCCTCGCCGGAGTTCTGCTGCATCCACCACCACGCCGTCGTGCTGCTGGATCATCATCAACCTCTCCTTCCCCTTGCTGGATCAAGAAGGAGGAGACGTCATCCGCTCCGCACGTGTGTTGAACGCGGAGGTGCTGTCCGCTCGGCACTAGGTCATCGGTGATCCGAATCACGGCGAGTAGTACGACTCCATCATCCACGTTCCATTGAACGCTTCCGCACGCGATCTACAAGTGGTATGTAGATGCAATCACTCTCCCATGACTCGTTGATTAGATGAACTCATAGATGGATCTTGGTGAAACCGTAGGAAAAATTTTAATTTTCTGCAACGTTCACCAACAGCTTCAACAAACATGAACTCTCCTGGGTGTTCATGACCTGGGTTGGCTGTGGTTGGGGCTTCACTGGACTGGGGAAAAGAATTCCTAAAGTATCTACCTCATAAACAAGTGGTACACCTAATTCAGACAAAGGGACATGCTCTTCATAAACATGACCAATGTTCAAATCAGCTTGTGTTGGTACATCACTTCTCATAACTATGATGTTAACCACATTATTTCCTTTAATAGTTATGACATCCAACATTTCTTACACCTTGTCATCATCAGTTAATTCTTTCATTCCTGACACCCCAACTACCGGATCTCTGACATAATACATAAAACTTCTGGAACTAAAGCCTTCTATCTCTATTAGTGCGATCAGATTCCAATAGGTTATGTCTGATAAGCAAATAGTTCTTTCCAAATTATCTCTGTCCAAGAAATGGAACCTCACTTCCCATTCTTCATCATCCAATCTACAAAACAAGTTCAATTCAGTTAAACACTTTATTCCATGTGTGCACTTTAGTCCACCTAGTCCATTTGTGTTAAATAGTTCATTTAACAGTGCTGCTAAAATTCAGATAAAACTAGTGTTCAACAGTACATGTACATATGTTCAATTCAAACTAGTGTTAAACAGTACCGTTAAAAATTCAGATAAATCCAATTAAAAGTGAGTACTGAGCCATTTTGTTAAATTTTATGCAATTCTTGTTATAATTAAGTTAAAAAGTACTTTGCGGTTAAAATTCGGTACAAAATAAAGTTTTACACTTCACTTAAAATTCATTTAACATGACTAATAATTCAGGACAAGGTACTTTGCAGTTCACAGCCAAGACTTACTTACGATAATCCTAACCCTAAATCCAGTACTAAAATGCTACAATCCTAACCATAAACCCAATAGCTACAACTCTTGAACAGTTAACCCTAACCCTAGATTCCAAATCCGGGAAAAGAGAAAGGAGGGAAAGAGGATGGATGGCTTACACCACACCGCCAAAGGAGGATGCAGAGTGTTGGCTGGCCGTCAGATTTGCCTTTACCGCCTGGGTGAATGCCCTAGCCGTCGCGTACTCCGGTGATTTCGCCGGTGCCGGGGATTCGGGAGGAGGCATCGCATGAGAAGGATTCGAGCTCCCGCAGAACTCCAGTGGATCTCCATCACCACCACCCGGAGCATCGCCAGTGGCATCACCGCCGCTAGGAGCTAGCGAAAAATGTGGAGTGACGCGGTCGTGTAAGGGCATATTTATCCCGTAAGTGTTTTGGTGATTGATGACGATACTTTTGCGGACTAATCGTATGCTTTGAGTTCCTCAGATGGTTCATCACTAGGCACGAGACGATTCGGTGCCCCTCGGAAACTATTGAAGACGGCGTCGTCCCCACGCTTTCTTTTGGTGGATTTGAGTCGAGGAGAGCCGTACTATTAAGAGGGGTCCGTCCGGAAAGGTTTGGGCGGAATCAACACGCACACTTGTCCCTCCTTTCCCTGCATTTTGGAGCTTCCTTCGTTATCTTGATTGTGCGGAAATCGACGACTCTTGTTGTACTTGCGGTAGTACCGCAAGTACACGCTGTAGTATCATTGGGTGTCACGGTAGTACCGCTGCTCGAGCGGTAGTACCGCGGCTCCTGTGCCTAGTGCCGCCCGCTGGTAGTAGGGGAGGATGTAATTTATTACATCCGCGCTCTACCTGATAGTACCGCTCGTCCAGCGGTAGTACGCTGGGGCCCACGGTAATCTTGCTCCCTAGGAGCCGTAGTACCGTGGCCCTCCTACCTAGTACCGTAGTTTCACGGTAGTAGGCGCCCATAGAACGGTAGTACCGCTCCTCGCGAGCGGTAGTACCGTGTCGGATTTTGTACCACCGCAGGTTCAGCGGAAGTTGGCACGGATGTAATTTATTTCATCCGCGCCCTTCCCAGGCCGTGACTCTCCTGCCTTGCGGTAGTACCGCAAGGGGGAGCGGTAGTACCGCGCAAGCGGTAGTACTGCCCCTTTGTCAGGCAAGTTCTGTCCTATGCTGCTGCCGCAGTAGTACAGTGGTCCACCACGGTAGTACCGCGCAGCCTCGCGGTAGTACCGTGCGTTGCGGGCTGAACATGTGGATAACGGTTGGATTTTTTCCCACGACTATATAAGGGGCGTCTTCTACCTCTAGTTGACTACCTCTTCCATCTCTAAGCTCCATTGTTGCTCCAAGCTCCATTTTGGCCCGATCTCTCTCCCTAGCCAATCAAACTTGTTGATTTGCTCGGGATTGGGTGACAAGGGCCCGATCTACACTTCCACCACAAGATATTTGATTCCCCTCACTTATCCCTTGCGGATCTTGTTACTCTTGGGTGGTTGAGCACCCTAGATGGTTGAGGTCACCGTGGAGCCATATTCCATTGTGGTGAAGCTTCGTGGTGTTGTTGGGAGCCTCCAATTAAGTTGTGGAGATTGCCCCAACCTTGTTTTTAAAGGTTCGGTCGCCGCCTTCAAGGGCACCAATAGTGGAATCACTGCTCTCGCATTGTGCGAGGGCGTGAGGAGATTACGGTGGCCCTAGTGGCTTCTTGGGGAGCATTGTGCCTCCACACCGCTCTAACGGAGACGCATTTCCTCAAAAGGAAGGAACTTGGTAACACATCCTCGTCTCCACCGGCTCCACTCTTGGTTATCTTATCCCTTTACTTGTGCAAGCTTATTTATGTTCCTATCCTTGCTTGCTCTTGTGCTTGTGTTGTTTGCATCATATAGGTTGTCCACCTAGTTGCACATCTAGACAACCTTTATTATTGCAAAGTTTAAATTGGTAAAGAAAAGCTTAAAATTGTTAGTTGCCTATTCACCCCCCTCTAGTCAACTAGATCGATCCTTTTAATTGGTATCAGAGCCTCGTCTCTTTTAAGGACTTTACCGTCCGAAGAGTATGGTTGACATCGTAGATGATATGGGGGAGCACTCCGGTGCGAATCCGATATCATCTACGGGATATGGGGGTACCTCGATCTCTCGTGAGGAATTCAATGTGGCGTTGACACATTGAAGACCTCCATGACGACCGAGGTCAAGGACATGTTTAAGGAATTCCTAGAAGGGCTTAAACTTTCCACCGCGCCCGTGAAAGTGGGTGATCCCGCCAACACGGGAGCGGATGCTAACTCCGATTAGGGGGAAGCTACTAGTGAGAAAGCCCCTCGCCTAGTGGTAAGAATGGCACCGCATCTTTGCCCATGTGCAACCTCCCGCTTATGGTGGACCGATTCCTTCCACTCATTTGAATCATGCGGTCCACCACCTAAGATTGATAAAAGGAGGATTTTGATTCTTGGGTTTATCGTTTTAAGCATCATTTAAATCATGTGAACACTAACCTTTGGAGAATCATTGAAGAAGGTTTCTATCCGCATGATCCGAGCAACTTTTCTCCAAGAGAAGTCGTGGACCATCAATTCAATGAGAATGCTCTCTTCATCATCCAAGAAGCAATCCTTCCCAAAGACCTCCCTCATCTCCGGCCCTACTCCCTTGCCAAAGATGCTTGGCTCAAGGTGGTTTCCCTTTATCGAGGAAGCGCAAGCATTCAACGTTCCAATTATGAAGTGGTCCAAGATGAAGCCGATGAGTTTGCAATGGAAGAAGAAGAAGAACCTCGTGAGCTCTATCGGAGAGTAACCAAGCTTGCAGTCTCCCTCCGGGATCATGGAAGCAAGGACACGGATGACAACTGGATCAAGCGCAAATTCCTCAAGGCAATGATGCCCTACCACAAAGCCATGTCCTCCGTCATTCGTCAACGGCCGGACTTCCACACCCTATCCTCAAGTGATCTGTTGGATGAGTTTGTGGCTATGAGCATATTGGACAAGACCGCCGACAATGCGGTGCTTCGTTCCCAAAGAGCAAAGAAGCCCAACCTCGCTTTGAAGGCCAAGATTTGTGTCGAAGAAGATGGAGAGGAGGAAGAAGAAGAGAGCAACCTCGAAGATACAAAGTATGACTATCATGAACACATGGCCCTTGCTTCAAGGCAATTTTGGAGCAAGAAAACTCAAGGCCCAACTTCAACAAGAGTAACTCAAGTGGCGCTTAAGGGCAAGCAACGCAGTGAGGACTTGTTTCAATTGTGGCAATGTGAGTCACTTTGTTGCGGAGTGCCCATATGAGAAGAGGGAAGACAATGGTGGCAAGCTCATCCGTAAGGACAAGGCCAAGTCTTTCCCCAACAAGAGCAACTTCTCCAAGAAGACTCCTCACAAAGCTTTGGTGGTTCAAGAAGAGTACAATGAGGATGATGATGATGAGGAGGATGGTGAATCGGTTGCCATGGCCTCCATTGCCATTGCAACGACTCCTCGGGTCTCTCTCTTCGATTCACCCAATGAAAGTATCACCGCCAAGTGCCTCATGGCTAAAGCCACCAACAAGGTAACCCCCAACATCAAAACTACCATCATCAAGCATTCTTCATTGACGGATTGCATTGATGAACATGAGGGGACTAATGTGGAGGAGAATGAGTTTGAGATCTTTATGAGTAAACTCAAGGGCAAATCCAAGAAGCACTTCGTTGCTCTCTTGGAACAACTTGGTGAAGCCAATGTCATGATCGAGCCTCATGAAGAAACCATCTCTAAGATGGAAGGGCATAGTCGTGACTATGCCGATGAGATTTCGGATATTTCCAATGCTCTTGAGGAAGAGCGTGGTCTTCATTTGGCTCTTGAGGAGTCATACAACGATGATCATGCTAAATTAAAGAAAGACCTTGATCATGCTCTTGTTGTGTCTCGTGTGCTTAGCTCCGAGAAGGCAAAGCTTGGAGTTGATCTTGCTAGACTCAACGAGGACTTTGACATTCTCGACAAGGCTCACAAAGTCTTGAAGGGTGCTCATGCTAGTCTCAAAGAGTCTCATGATCAACTCCAAGTGAAGCTAACCAAGGAGAAAGCCACCTTTCCTCATATGATATTGATTGATAATGCAAATGCTACTAACCCTTGTTGTGAGCATGTGCATCTTGTTGAGGAGAATGCTAAGTTGAAGGAGCAACTTGAAAAGGGCCTTGTCACATGCATACAAGGTGAGAAGAACCTTAACGACCTTTTGAGTAATCAAAAGGAAGTTGTGGCCAAGGAGGGGATTGGGTTCGCGCCCAAGCCCAAGAGCAAGAAGAAGAATGACAAGACCAAGCAACCCCCCCCCCTCTCAAGCAAACTTTTGTGAGGGAGGGAGAGGGTGCTTCCAAGAAGAAGAAGAACCGTGCAAAGGGTGGCAATGTCAAGAAGGACAACGTCATCCCCATGAACATAGCCGGCGACTTTAACCCCTCATATGTGTTGTGCCGTGCTAGTGATGGGCATGTTTATGCTAAATTTGTTGGTTCTTCTTATGAGTACATTGAATGGTCTATTTGGGTTCCTAAGACCCTCGTTACTAACATCAAAGGACCCATTACCAAATGGGTACCTAAAACCAAGCATTGATCTCTTGTAGGGGTTTGCTTCGGTGGGGATCATGGTTGCTCGATAGTGGAGCAACAAATCATATGACCAGGAGCAAGGACATGGTGGTGGACGTGCAAGAGATTCCATCTATGCCCACCAATGTCGAGTGGGGTGATGCATCACATTCTAAGGTATTGGGTCTTGGCAAGGTTGTCATTTCTCATGATCTTACGATCGAGAAAGTCATGCTTGTTGAGTCCCTTGCATACAATTTTCTTTCCGTTCGTCAACTTGCAATCATGGGTTTTGCTACCTTCTTTGACATTGATACCGTGGCCCTCTTGTGGAGAAAGACTCTTAAAGTAGCCTTTGTTGGGCATGTCGAGAACGGTCTCTATGTGATTAACTTTTCTGAGCGACCCACTAAGACCGCGACATGCCTAATGGCTAAAGTTGACGTGGGATGGCTTTGGCATCGCCGTTTATCCCACGTCAATATGAGAACTTTGCAAAGTCTTCTCAAGGGGGACCATGTCCGTGGACTAACAAATGTTAGTTTTGCCAAAGACCGTGCTTGCAGTGCTTGTATTGAAGGAAAGCTTCATGAGAAGGCTCACCCTCCCACGACCATCATATACTCAAAGAGACCCTTGGAGCTCCTTCACATGGATCTCTTTGGGCCACCATCATTTGATAGTCTTGGAGGTAGAAAGTATTGCTTGGTGATTGTGGATGACTATTCAAGATACACTTGGGTATACTTCTTCAAGAGGAAGAGTGAGACTCAACAAACCGTCATCGACTTTGCAAATGAAGCTCAACGTCAACATAATGCAAAGATCTTGACTATAAGAAGTGACAACGGCACCGAGTTCAAGAACTAAACTTTGGATGAGTTTCTTAGTGATGAGGGACTCAAGCATCAATATTCTGCACCATATACTCCTCAACAAAATGGTGTTGCGGAGAGGAAGAACCGGACGTTGATGGATGCGGCAAGGACCATGATGGTGGAGTTCAAGTCTCCATACAACTTTTGGGCCGAAGCCATCAACACCGGATGTCATGCATCCAATCGACTCTATCTCCGCAAAGGCTTGAACAAGACTCCTTATGAGATACTCACCGGCAACAAGCCCAACCTCAAGTACTTCCGGGTGTTCGGGTGTAAGTGTTTCATTCTCAAGAAAGGTGTTCGTTTGTCTAAATTTGAAGCTAGAGCTCATGAGGGCATATTTGTTGGTTATGCTACAAACTCTCATGCTTACCGTGTCCTCAATAAATCCACGGGACTTATTGAGGAGACGTGTAACGTGGAGTTTGATGAGAATAACGGCTCCCAAGTGGAGCAAAGTGGCACTTGTGATGTAGGTGATGAAATTCCTCCCCAAGCCATAAGAAGAATGGGAGTTGGTTTTATCCTACCCATTGAGGAAACCCTTGTGGTCAAGGAGAAGGACAATGCTCCACTCAAGTGGAGCCATCACCAACCCAAGGCCCACACGCTTCCGAAGAACAAAGTGAAGGCCCTCAACCTCATGAACAAGACCAAGGGCAAGATCGTGCTCAAGACGATGATGACACTCCAAATGATGCCCAAGGTCAAGTTCTCTCCCCCGAGCATGCTCAAGATGTAGATCATGCTCAAGACGGCGCTCAAGATGATCAAGTGACCCCTCCTCATCTCACCTCCGAGGAGGAATTAGAGCGTCGTGCCGCCAAGATTGCTTCCAAACTCACTACCAAAGGCTATCTCATGGAGAATGTGGTTGGAAGCCTAAGAAAAGGGGTAAGCACTCGTAGACAATTGGCCAACTATTGTGAACATCACGCGTTTGTCTCTTGTGTTGAACCCCAAAATGTCTATGAGGCGCTCGAAGACTCGGATTGGCTCAATGCCATGCATGAAGAACTCAACAACTTCGATTACAACAAGGTGTGGAGATTGGTGCCAAGGCCATCGGGGAACCACAACGTCATTGGAACCAAGTGGATTTTCAAGAACAAGAAAGATGCTCATGGGAACATCATTCACAACAAGGCAAGATTGGTAGCACAAGGCTACTCCCAAGTCGAGGGTATCGACTACGGTGAAACCTTTGCTCCCGTTGCTCGTCTTGAATCCATTCGTTTGTTGATTGCTTATGCTTCCCATCACAACTTTAAGTTGCAACAAATGGATGTGAAAAGTGCTTTTCTTAATGGTCCTATTAATGAGTTGGTCTATGTCAAGCAACCCCCCCAGGTTCGAGGACCCCTACTTCCTGGATCATGTGTATCAACTCGATAAGGCACTCTATGGCCTTAAACAAGCCCCACGTGCGTGGTATGACCACCTTACCGAGTTGCTACAAGATCGTGGATTTGAAGTGGGGCGAATCGATCCCACTCTTTTTACTAAGAAGGTCAATGGGGAGTTGTTTGTATGCCAACTATATGTTGATGATATTATTTTTGGTTCTCCTAACAAAGCTTTCAATGAGGAATTTTCCGCTCTCATGACCTCCAAGTTCAAGATGTCTTCGATGGGAGAGTTGAAGTTCTTCCTTGGTTTCGATATCAAACAAAGAAGAGAAGGAACCTTCATCAACCAAGCCAAATACACTCAAGACCTGCTCAAAAGATTCAAGCTAAGTGATGTCAAGCCGGCTACTACACCAATGCCCACCAAGTGCCAACTTGACTTGATCCCAATGGTAAAGCGGTGGATCAAAAGGTATATCGCTCCATGATTGGCTCCTTGCTTTACCTTTGTGCATCTAGACCGGATATCATGTTGAGTGTGGGAATGTGTGCACGGTTTCAAGTCAAGATCAAGGAAAGCCACTATGTGGCGGTCAAGTTTAATCTTTCGATATTTGGCTCATACCCCAAACTTTGGCTTATGGTACCAAAGAGGAGCAAACTTCAAGCTTGAAGGATTTACTGGATTCCGATTGGGCGGAGACAAAGTGGATAGGAAGTCCACTTAGGAGGGTGCCAATTTCTTGGTTGCTCCTTGGTAAGTTGGTCTTCCAAGAAGCAAGGTTGTGTGTCTCTCTCGTCCACCGAAGCGGAATATGTGGCGGCCGGTAGTTGTTGTGCTCAACTCCTATGGATGAGGCAAACTTTAAAGGAGTACGGTGTCATTTGTGCCAAAGTGCCTCTTTGGTGTGATAATGAAAGTGCCATCAAGATTTCTCTCAACCCGGTGCAACACTTTAAGACGAAGCACATTGAGATTCGGTATCACTTCATCCGGGATCACATTAGGCGAGGGGAGATCGAGCTCAAGTATGTCAACACTCAGGATAATCTTGCAGATATATTCACGAAGCCCTTAGATGAAGCAAGATTTCGCGAGTTAAGGCATGAGCTAAATATCATCGATTTGAGCAATGTGACTTGAGCCCGTGCACTCCCCACCACACTCAACGTGTTGTCTATTTTAGGTGTAGGCATGGACATAGGGGGAGTGTTGTTCTCTCAATGAACTCTCCCTCCCCCCATTATGCATAAATCGATCACCTCTTTCACATTAGCCATTTTTGATGGTACTTGTGTTCCAAAGATGAGTTTTGGTCATGGGACCAAGGATACTTCTTCGCGGTGCCATACCATCCAACTCAAACATAGGTGGCTTCGGCCACCGCCCTCTCTCCTTGAGAGGCCTTGTCGCTTGGTAGTTTCTTGTTGTCTTTTGCCTCTGGTTTGTGCTTGATCTTGTGGTTTCTTGTGTGTGAAAAGTTTCCTTGCAAAGGCCTTCTTCTCGTTTTTTTTATTCTTGCGGTGACTTGAGTTCACGGTACTACCGCGGCCAGGTGCGGTACTACCGCAGCCTACCAGTACTACCGCTTGCGGGAGCACGGTACTACCGCTACCACACGGCAGTAATTTTTTACTACCGCCTGGTTGAGCGGTACTACCGCCTCGATGCGGAACTTCCGCCCGAGCGGTACTACCGCGGTGATACGCGGTACTACGGCGCCGGTTCGAGGGCGTGGGGATAAGGACGGGCAGGGGGAGTTCTAACTCCCCATACCCATTCGCAGTCCTCTCTCCACGTCGCCTCTTTCTCTCCCTTGCTCAAGAACGGAACCGGCGTTCTTCGCCGGATCTCCTCCACCGGCTGCCCTCCCGAGATTCCGACCGGTGGGATCGTTCCCCACCACGTGCTCTTGCTATGGACCCAGGTTTTTCCCCAACTCCCTCTCTGTGTTGATGGTGTTTGGTGTTTCTAGGTTTTGGGGGAGGCTTGTGTGTTCTTGAGATTGATAGGCTTAATCTCTGCAAGAATAGGATGAAGGAGCGTGGTATTGCATAGGATTTATACTTGTATTGTTGTCATGCGCTAGATCTGATCACCGTAGCACCGTCGTTGTTTCGCGGTTCTTTTCAGATTCAAACCGCCAGTTGGATCTGCTGCGACGCGGTACTACCGCCCTTCGGGTGCGGTACTACCGCGCTCTGTGCGGCACTAAATTTTTACTTCCGCTCCAACCACGGTACTACCGTGACCTCGCACGGTACTACCGCGTTTGGAGCGGTACTACTGCTTTAGTGCCGCAGGCAGTGGTCGTCCTACCGTGGCTCACACCTATCGCATGCCAACTTTCTCGTATGTCTCCTATGTGTTTCTTGTGCTTTATCGTGGCCTTTGCATTGGTATTCTTCGCGTCTTTGGTGCTTTGCGTGTGTCTCGTGGTGGCTCTCGCCGGTCCAATCTCTGCCGTGACACTGGCTCCAAGCGTCACAAGAACCTGTGAAGCTCCAGAGGGTTCCTCTGCCTCCAAGCGCCATGTCAAGACAACTGCTAGCAAGTTCAAGGAGCCCGCCAAGGGCATGGATGAGATGCCCCAATCTGACTACGTCCGTCTCAGGCAAATTGACCCGTACGTGACCCCTCGTTCCTCTGTCAGGGGTTGTGAGCTGTTCTGGAACAAGCATCAAACCAACGTCTATCTGGATGTCATCAAGAACAAGCAGAATACCTATGTGGATGTGAAGTGGATTGACATGCATCACTTGAGGAAGGACAAGTTCCGTGCCTACTTTGGAGAGGCTCTGGACTTGGTGGAGCAGTTTGGCATTGAGCATGTGATATCCTTTCACGGACTATGATCCCGAGCTCATTGGTCAGTTCTTTGCTTCAGTTTACTTTCACCCTAATGAGGAGAGGAGGATGACCTGGATGACCAATGGCCGTAAGTCGACTGCTACGGAAGGAGTTCATGGATTTGCTCCAAGTTCACGATGACGGCTCGACTCTCCCGTGGGTGTACGCCCCATGCCAACTCTGATTCGCCAACAAGGACAGGCTTGCACCGTACTATGTTGAGAAGACGCCCAAGTGGCAAGATAGGGTTGGTGCTCAACTCTTTTCTGGATATCATGTACCGCATCTTCCACAACTCCTTGTTCCCTCGCATTGGTGACAAGGACAAGGTCCATGCCTATATGGTGGATATGATGCTCATCTATGAGGAGGCTCGTTTGTCTCAGACTCAGCCACTTGATGTCTCACACATCATGTGGTGTGAGCTTCGGTTTGCGGTGTTCAACCGCAAAGTGCCTATCTACGGGCCCTATCTGTTTCTGCTGATCTCGAGGACCTGGGAGAAGATGTTCCCTGGTGAGGAGTTCCTTGCCCCTGACTGGATTCGCCATGACCCCATCTGTCTGCGTGTCAAACCCAACTGGGCCAACACTACTACTCATGCTGAGGCGTCTGCTGCTAGGGCTGCTGTTGGAGAGGAGGATGCTGGCGCCGAGAATGTTGATGAGGGCCATGCTGCTAGGCCTTCCTGAGCTCCTCTATGCCTTCATGGGCCACGGTGAAGGACAAGATGAAGACTCTTTTCGCATGCAAGCCAAGGGGCAAGACAGACTCACGTGGCATCCAAGGAGAGTCGTCGTCGGGACAGGAAGATCTTGAAGCTCTATGGTGAGGATGTGTGCTGTGGGTCTCGAGGAGCACATCACCTGCAGGCCGAGTGGATGGAGAAGCAAGGCTACAAGTGGACTGATTACGAGGAGGACGCCGAGGAGTCCATCCTCGCCGAGGAGTCGATGGAGAGGGTTGGGACGAGTTCCCTGCCGCTTGAGCCACCGCTTGTGTGTAGGTGTCCTCTACGCCTTTTTGGCGCCTCGATGCCAAAGGGGGAGAGAGCGTAGGGATTTGCGAGTCTTGTGTCGTGTTCGTGTTTGGTGTGTTTATTGCGTTCTCGGTTGAACCTCGTTTTAGTTGCTTTTCCTTCATATGGTGTAAGACATATGCACTCTATCTTAGCAAGCGTGTGTTATATTGTGCTATATGTTACTTAGATGTTATTCTTTGGGCCTTTGTCTCTAAAATATAGGGGGAGTGGTGATCCTAGTACGTGTGCCATGCAGTCCAAAGCATTCATCCAGAGTGCACACATCTAGGGGGAGCCCGTCTATATTTTGGAGAGGAGGGGTTTGCCCTTGCTCTATATTTTTGTATCTTTGTGCAAATCCCGTATTGTCATCAATCCACCAAAAAGGGGGAGATTCTAACGGCATATTTATCCCGTAAGTGTTTTGGTGATTGATGACGATACTTTTATGGACTAATCGTATGCTTTGAGTTCCTCGGATGGTTCATCACTAGGCACGAGACGATTCGGTGCCCTCGGAGACTATTGAAGACGGCGTCGTCCCCACGCTTTCTTTTTGGTGGATTTGAGTCATAGGAGAGCCGTACTATTAAGAGGGGTCCGCGTCGGAAAGGTTTGGGCGGAATCAACACGTACACTTGTCCCTCCTTTCCATGCATTTTGGAGCTTCCCTTCGTTATCTTGGTTGTGCGGAAATCTGACGACTACTGTTGTACTTGCGGTAGTACCGTAAGTACACGCGGTAGTACCGCTGGGTGTCACAGTAGTACCGCTCCTCCGGAGCGGTAGTACCGCTGACTCCTGTGCCTAGTGCCGCTCGATGCGGTAGTAGGGCGGATGTAATTTATTACATCCGCGCCCCCACGGTAGTACCGCTCGTCCGGTAGCGGTAGTATTGCTGGGGCCCACGGTAATCTTGCCCTAGGAGCGTAGTACCGCGGGCCCTCCTACCTAGTACCGTAGTTTCACGGTAGTAGGCGCCATAGAACGGTAGTACCGCTCCTCGGGAGCGGTAGTACCGCATCGGATTTTGTACCACCGCAGGTTCAGCGGAAGTTGGCACGGATGTAATTTATTTCATCCGCGCCCTTCCCAGGTCGTGACTCTCCTGCCTTGCGGTAGTACCGCAAGGGGGAGCGGTAGTACCGCGCAAGCGGTAGTACTGCCCCTTAGTCAGGCAAGTTCCGGCCTGTGCTGCTGCCGCGGTAGTACCGTGGTCCGCCACGGTAGTACCGCGCAGCCTCGCGGTAGTACCGCGCCCCTGGAGCGGTAGTACCGTGCGTCGCGGGCTGAACATGTGGATAACGGTTGGATTTTTTCCCACGACTATATAAGGGGCGTCTTCTACCTCTAGTTGACTACCTCTTCCATCTCTAAGCTACATTGTTGCTCCAAGCTCCATTTTGGCCCGATCTCTCTCCCTAGCCAATCAAACTTGTTGATTTGCTCGGGATTGGATGACAAGGGCCCGAGCTACACTTCCACCACAAGATATTTGATTCCCCCCATTTATCCCTTGCGGATCTTGTTACTCTTGGGTGGTTGAGCACCCTAGACGGTTGAGGTCACCGTGGAGCCATATTCCATTGTGGTGAAGCTTCGTGGTGTTGTTGGTAGCCTCCAATTAAGTTGTGGAGATTGCACCAACCTTGTTTGTAAAGGTTCGGTCGCCGCCTTCAAGGGCACCAATAGTGGAATCACGGCTCTCGCATTGTGCGAGGGCGTGAGGAGATTACGGTGACCCTAGTGGCTTCTTGGGGAGCATTGTGACTCCCCACCGCTCTAACGGAGACGTACTTCCCCTCAAAAGGAAGGAACTTCGGTAACACATCCTCGTCTCCACCGGCTCCACTCTTGGTTATCTTATCCCTTTACTTGTGCAAGCTTATTTATGTTCCTATCCTTGCTTGCTCTTGTGCTTGTGTTGTTTGCATCATATAGGTTGTCCGTCCACCTAGTTGCACATCTAGACAACCTTTATTATTGCAAAGTTTAAATTGGTAAAGAAAAGCTTAAAAATTGTTAGTTGCCTATTCACCCCCTCCCCTCTAGTCAACTATATCGATCCTTTCAGGTCGGTCTGTCCGACGCGAGCCGACCGCGTCGTTTCCACCAAACGGCACCGTCTGCCCAGCCGTTATGCCACGTTGGGTGAAATCGGGCCCCAGCTGTCGGAAACGCGCTCAAACGCAGCAAATCGCTCAATCAGTGCATACTGCAAAAGGTTTACTGAATGTGCAGTGTTTTTTGCAAAAGATTAGTGACATCATGGTTTTCTGCAAACGATGACCCAAATATGATGTTTTTTTGCAGTTAACAGCCCATCTGTTAGAGACCATGTGAACAGAATCAAGTTATGGATTAGATCTAGCTGCAACAAATTACACCAACAGATAGTGGTTTCGGAAAACAAATTACACCAATAGATAGTGGTTTCTGAAAACAAGCCCGAATAGTAAGTGTTCTATACAAATTATGCAATTTCCTCCCGAGCGAGATGTACTGTACGCAAGAACGGAATAGCTGTGGTGCACATGCCGCTTCGCCACAGGATGATACAGTGTCCATGCATGATCCCACCCATCTCCATCCGGAACACGAGATACGTTAGCGATCTCTGTAGGAATAATAGCACATAACTTGTGTATATTCTAATCAAATCCTACTATTTCTCCATTATTAAGGAACCTTGCGGCACTTGGCCACATTATGGGAGCAGATTGCATACAGGCCGGCAATGTCAACATGTTGAGCTGTGAGATTGTGCTCGCCAATCGCCATGCATGTTCCCGGTTGACTTGAGCACACACATGCAACCTACCATCGGTTCAAGAAACAAAAGCAAAAATTTACTCTCTTCATTTCTAAATATAAGTTTTTTTAGACATTTCAAATGAAATACAACATACGGATGTATATAGACATATTCACTGAGGGATATTGTAGAGGACGAGGTGGTACGCAAACGCAACCCCGGCATCGGCGCCGGGCTCATCCGTCTCTTCTTCCACGACTGCTTCGTCCAGGTATGTATATATATCTAGAGTTACATGCACTGCACTGCACACGTCGATATCTGGTAATATGGTGTGCATGCATGTCTGCCAATCGACGTGAACAATTTGTGTATTTTCATGCCAGGGTTGCGATGCGTCGGTTCTCCTTAACACTACCACCACGCCCAACGAGCCGACGGAGATGGAAGGCATCCCCAACAAGGGCAGCCTCCGCGGCTTCGGGGTGATCGACAAGATCAAGGAGAAGCTCGAGGACACGCCTGGGTGCAAGCGTATTTTCTCGTGCGCGGACATCGTCGCCTTTGCTGCGCGCGACGCCACCTACTTCCTCAGCAACAAGGCGATGTACTTCGAAATGCCGTCCGGCCGCTACGACGGGCGCGTGTCCCTCGCCAACGAGACCCTCCCCAACCTGCCCCCTCCATTCGCCGACATCGCTCTGCTTGAGCGAGATGGTCACCTCAGGCGCACACTCCATTGGCATCTCCCACTGCTCGTCCTTCAACGGGGACCGCCCCACGGGCATGAACTCTACATTAGCCGACTTGGTGACAGCTAAGTGTAGCAGTGGCGGCAACCCTACGGTGGATCAGGACATCCACACCCCTGGATACCTGGACAACCAATACTACAACAACGTGCTTAACCACGAAGTGTTGTTCAAATCGGATGCCGCGCTCGAGTCGCCCTCGACAATTGAATCCGTGAAACGAAATGCCAGGTACCCTGTGGAGTGGGAGCAGAAGTTCCGGCAAGCCATGGTGAAGATGGGCAACATCGACGTCAAGACCAGCAAGAATGGGGAGATCAGACAGAAGTGCTGGTCCATCAACTACTAGTAGTGGTACCCCGTCTTGATTCCTGACGCTGGAAACAGATCAGATTTGTGTGTGCGATTATGGATCTTTCATTATTGTTCTTTATTTGATTATTATCTTGCACTAAGGTTGTGTAACTCATTTTCTCATTACATTTAAATTATTGAAATTGTTATCGGTGTACACTTCTAAATTTATAATTAGTTAATGAGATTAATCAGCACGGCACTCGTCACTTTCCCTGGTAAAGCACATTTTTTGTAAGCTCGATGTCCACTTCTGCCTCCTATGTTTGACCTCGGCTCTACCGGCATAAACTTAGAAAGAGCATGTATTATGACTTTGTTAGGAAAAGTCTTCTTGCTTTATGCAATCAACCCTAACGGATGTAATATTCCTACATCCGACCTGCAAACCGATTTTGTGCATGTTGTGACAGTCAGACTTCAGCTACACCTACTTGAGGTACTTAACCGGTTTAAATTAGAAGTAACAATCACAAAGATGCTTCCGGTACTTCCTTAGCCGAACAATACGGAAACATAAGGGATAAACATAGGAGCCAGGCGACCCAGCTATTGAGCTAGGACACAAGTCAAAATCGATGCATATAATACCGTAAGGTCCGAGGAAGTCATCGATGGCTCCACGGAGAACCTCGATGCTTTTTTTACTGGTTGTCTATTGCAGCCCTCGAGTACCTTTTTTTAGCGAAATATGTACCCTTTATTCAACGTTCAAAGACATGGGAATACAGATGATATCGAGCAAAGAAGAAAGCCACACATGGCGCCCGGAAGGAGAGATGCAACAGCCCTAGCTAAGGCATGAGCCTCTCCATTATGACTCCTATTCTCATGAACAAACTTAACATCGCTAAAAGCCTTCCGCTGGTGCTTGATATCTTGCAGGATTGAAAAGAACTTGCATGGGGAATCGTCTGGCTATTCTTGTCACAACTTAAAGACAGTCTGAGGCCACACATACGGACTGGATGTGGAGGTCTGTGGCAAGTGCGAGTGCCTCACTACATGCTTGCGCCTCGAGAGTTGCCAGGTCGAGAAGGCCTTCGTGAATGATAGCAGAAGCCCCTAGATAGTTGCCATGCTTGTCTCGAAAGACCGCTGCTGAAGCCCTCGAGTACCTGTGTTGGGGCTTAATGATGTCCTAGGGGGGTGGCCGCCCCAGGCCTCCGACATGGTGAAAAGGTGAACTGGGCCTAGCCCAAGTAGGTACTCGCAAATGGGTTAATGAACAGTGGGCTAGACGGGATAGCCCAGTAAATGAAATTTGGGCCAATACTCAATGTCGGTCGACGGATGGGTTGCCTAAATCGGTCACTGTCAGTGTCAAAACCGGCGGATCTCGGGTAGGGGGTCCCGAACTATGCGTCTAGGCGGATGATAACAGGAGACAAGGGACACGATGTTTTTACCCAGGTTCGGGCCCTCTCGATGGAGGTAATACCCTACTCCTGCTTGATTAATATTGATGATATGGGTAGTACAAGAGTAGATCTACCACGAGATCAGAGGGGCTAAACCCTAGAAGCTAGCCTATGGTATGATTGTTGTTCGTCCTACGGACTAAAACCCTTCGGTTTATATAGACACCGAATAGGGTTAGGGTTACACAGAGTCGGTTACAATGGTAGGAAATCTACATATCCGTATCGCCAAGCTTGCCTTCCACGCCAAGGAAAGTCCTATCCGGACAAGGGACGAACTCTTCAATCTTGTATCTTCATAGTCTAGGAGTCCGCCAAAGATGATAGTTCGCTATCCGGACACCCCTAGTCCAGACTCCCTCGGTAGCCCTGAACCAGGCTTCAATGACGACGAGTCCGGTGCGCATATTGTCTTCGGCATTGCAAGGCGGGTTCGTCCTCCGAATACTTCATAGAAGATTTTGAACACAAGGATAGTGTCCGGCTCTGCAAAACAAGTTCCACATACCACCATAGAGGGAATAATTTTTTGCACAGATCTGCTGACGTATTCTGCGGCGTGACATCACACCACGGCCAGGCCTTTATTCGAATCGTTTTTTACTGTCCCACCTCAGCGCGTTTAGCGAGGCGGTTTCCTTGGCACGTCTTATCAAAGCGTAGATCGTGCCCCCTTATTCCGGGATTCTCATCAATACGGACGTGGGTAACCCAACTGCGTTCGCTGGCACGCCTCTATCGGCGAGTCCCAATCGACCATGGGAGGGCTCTTGGTATTCAACCTCGTTATAATGAGACCAAGGCCCTCTTCTTTTTCCACCCTCCATCGAATTCGCCTCGCTCGAAGTTCTAACACCCAAAGCTTCAGATTTAGGCGCTTCGGACCTTTGACGATGTCCGGCTCCGACCAGCCCGGCCGATGGATGTCTTCTTCCGTCACGGAAGAAGATGTGCTAAAGCTGCGAGACGCCAGGTATCTAACCGGCGAGATTTCGCATAGGCTGCTGCTCGAGGCAGGTCATTCCCACTCCGAGCCCGGTGAGAGCGTGGTGTTCGTGTCTCACTTCCTTCGGGTTTAGGCTTCCCGACGGATCCCTTTGTGCGGGGGCTCATATTTTATTATGGGCTGGATTTCCATGACTTGAATCCGGAGTCCATCCTCCATATCTCGTCATTCATTGTCGTATGTGAAGCCTTCCTCCATATTACCCCTCACTTTGGATTGTGGCTCAAGACCTTCAAGGTGGAGCCGAAGATGATCGAGGGGCAACAAACAGAGTGCGGAGGGGCGGTCATAAGCAAGTGTGCTGGTGCTCCGTGGCCTGAGGGCTCTTTTCAAGAGGAGCTTGGTTTGTGGCAACGGGAGTGGTTTTATATCACCGCTCCCAGGGGCACCAAATGGGTGGCGCCACCCCCCTTCCGCTCATGTCCACCACAGCGGCTGGCATCGTGGGTCAACCGGGGGCTCGACTGGGGGCCGTCCAAGGACATTCCTCTATTGCAGGGCCGTATTCGAGACCTCCAAGAAAGAGAGATCAATCTGGTCGTGGCGGCCTGAGTTATGCTGATTCGGCGCATACGCCTCGCAAACGCCCCCTCGCCCTGTGGTAGTTTAATCCGGAGGGACCACGAGCTCTCCCACATTTTATGGGCGCGACGCCCAAGGAGATGTACAAACTGTTCTTCGGATCACAAGAGAAGTGTCCGGACTTGACCGAGGACGCAGGTCTAAGCTGCAATCACCCGGATACTCAAGTAAGTAACCTCAGAATCGACAGACGGGCTGTTCATTCATTTATCATATAAATGCCCTTTAAGGGAGGCGTTTCTTGAACAGGAGTGGATAGCCAAGGCAAAGTTGATAAGGTGTCCGGCTCCTCCTCCGGAGACCACGCCGGATCCCATGCCGACTAAGATGTTGAAGGCCGCGCTTTTTAAAGAAGGCGAAGGGGGAGCAGGGAAGCAATCGCCTCCGCGAAGGAGGCTTTCAAGGAAGAGGGATCAGGATCCTCCCTCCAAGGGGAGAAGAGGACCGCTTCAAGACCCGGAAGCCAAGGCCTCAAAGCGGGAAAGAAGTCTTCATCAGAAAGTCCGCGCCGCAAGTACCCCACCGCACTATTTCCCCAAGGGATCAGCCCTCCAATGAGCCGTAAGTAAAAAGAAGGGTCCTGTGAATAAAGAACATCCCTGTATTTATTTACGAAGATAACCGAAATTGTACCTTGTAGTTCGGATCTACGCCCTTCTCGATGAGAGCTCGTCTTGGGGATCTTCGTCCGGAGATGATAGAGAGCGAACGCCTCCACCTATCGCGCCTTAAATGCGAGGCGACCACGAAGTGTCGTCACGGAGGGTTTCCCAGTCGGCGGGGCGGATGGTCCGGCGCCAAGCGGGCGTGCTTGATCGGAGGAGCTGAAGGACCTTTCGAGGCGGCGTATATCTCGAAGATCATCGATGCGCTAATGGCTACGGTAATTGAAAGAATTGCATCCGCCGAGAGCGGATTGCATGAAGCCGCCAGTTCTTATCGACGGGGTTTGAGGTACGAAAAAAATGATGTACCTTCGGCGATTATGCATATAGAATGCGCCTGTATAGATAGTAGCCCCTAAGACTCGGTATGCTGTCACAACTGACAGCGGCGTGCCGAGGATCATAATCTCAGTACTAACATGTCGCCGTTCCTATGTAGGTGGTGGGGCGTCCGGTGGCTAGCCGGACTGATGAATTTGCCGAACTAAAGCGGCAACTTGACGAGGCGGATGCGGACATCGCGCTGGTCAATAAACGGTTTGACGAGTCACAAGGTATGCGACTTCTCCGCGGACACCTGGTAAGGGAGCTTGACGCCCATGCCTTACTACTTGTATGCTTTGATGCAGACGGTGATGTTGCTGTGGAGAGGCTGCGGGCGGAACTTGCCCGAGCTAAAGAGCAAGCCCGGAAGAGTAATGCGGCCGCTTTAAAGGCGGCCGAAGAGCTGAAAGCCGAACGGGCTGCTCACCGCCACAAGAGGAAATGGCCGATTTGGCCCTGAAACTGAAGAATACTACCGACCGCTGCGAGGTTCTTGAAAAAGAACGTCAAGCAGAACAAGAGGAACTGAAAAAGGCCACCGCCAAATCCAAGGATGCCTGTTCCGCTATGAGAGCTGCCAAGGAGGAGCTGAGTCGGGCCGGGGATATTGCGGCTAGAAAACCATTTCTGCTGCGGAGGAAATATACGGATCCGAAGTATGCTCAGTTGGACAAGCTGTGGAGTTCGGAGGATGCTTATCTGTACTTAGCGGCGAAGGCCGGACGCGATTGAGCACTTCCGAGGCCAGAAGGGGCACAGAAGGGAAGAGCTATTTTGGTCGCAATTCCATAGTCCGAAGCGTCCTCTTCCGTTGACCGATCGGTTGGCCGAATAGGCTGAGCTGAATCGATTATCCGGACTTGCCATGAAGCATGTCATGACTCATTTGTGGCCAGGCGGACCCCAGCCGAAGAGTTATTTTGGCTTAGTGCAGCAGTTCCTTGGTGCGGTACCGCGTATCGGCGCAATGAAGCGGTCGGCGTGTATTGAGGGGGCGCGGATGGCTCTTGCCCGTGTCAAGGCATCTTGGGCTGAGATGAAGGCCACCGCTATTGCGTCCCAGATTCGGACGGCAGCCGAGTACCGGTCGGCGCTATTTTGAGGAAGTTCTTCCGGGCGCTTCGTTTAATAGAGACGCGATGCTCGAAGGATGTTATGTTTGAATGACATGTATAATTTTATGAAACAACGTTTCAATTTAATGTAAGAGCTTTTTATACTTGTGCCTTCAAGTAGCAAACTACCTCCTGTGAGGCCGTTGATGTATATATGTATATGACCTGAAAGATGGCAGTCTTCGGCTTCAGCCCCCACGCACATAGTGCGGGGGTGTTTGCAAAGAAGTCGCGCTTTCACACTTAATCCAACATCTTGGTCCTATAAAGGAGGTGGTAGCGTAGAAAACTAGGCAACCGGACTATAATGATTTATTACTTTCACTTAGCCATAGGAGTTCGATGGTGGGGCTACTATATAGCCCCTGGGGGCACCGCACTCTCCCGAATTCGGGTGCGTATGTGCACGACCGAAAAACGGTCCTTCGTTAATGCGGAGGAATTCTAAATATTCGGTGAGTCATCGAGTGGTTGACGATCTCTCGCTATATCATGACGGTCGATTTTCGGCTTTCTCTCGAGGTGCTCGCCCGCCGAACCGGGCACAATCGCAGTAGTTATCACGGTGCCGCGTTAGCCGATAGAACGGGCGTAAGGCAGCAAAACACGTGAGCCGGGCAAACCCAACATTTGACCGAAGACATGATTCGAGCTGATGCATATAAGGCCTAACTCGAGACGCCGAACGCCTCCCTAAGGTATTCGGTCTTTAATAAAGCGGGCGAACAATGCCCTTGGTAACAAGCCCTGGTGTCCAGTGCGTGCAAACTTCTGACGCGGCCGATGCCAAAACGCCAGCCTCCTCCTCGGTTATAATAAGAGACCGGGGGATGAGTAACAACAAGAGACAGCGAAAAAGGTTTACGCATGGTCTTAATCTGAAAAGAATCCTTGCAATGGGTCCCTGCTGCACGTCTGGGCCCGTGTCTCCGTTGTGCCGTATCCTGGACGGGTATAGCACGGCGTTCATCTGTAAAAGAGAGGAACTTAGTTTGAAAAAGACCGCGCTAAAATGTAATTGGAAATAAAATAGAGTATGATTCAAAAATGAGTAAAATTGAGCTTTATTGTCTCTTGTTGTACATGCGTGGAGCCCCTTGTAAGGAAGTGCAGCGGCTAGTAAGCATCATGTTTATTTATGCCGGACTCGCCTAACCGTGTCCGGGGTCTAAACGACCTGCTTTAGACGCTTTTGGCCAGCAAGGCCATATTAGTGTGAGGCTGTTAAGGCAGTCTCACATTCTTTCCTTGAGGGACACGCGCAGCTTCCCTTTAATGAAATGATGCCTCGTGGACCGGGAATTTTAAGTTTAAGAGATGCATAATGCGGTATTGCGTTAAAGCGGGCGAAAGCTTCGCGTCCCAGTAGTGCTTGATGGCTACTTTTAAATGGGGCGATGTGGAAGACCAACTTTTCCCGACGGAAGTTGTCGGGTGAGCCGAACATAACTTCCAATAGCAGGAGCCCGCATAATGGGCATATGTGCCTGGCATTATTCCTTGGAAGGAGTGTTGCTATGGCTAATCCTGTTTGGGTTTATCCCCATGTTGCGGATTGTGTCCTGACATAGCAGGTTTAAATCACTGGTGCTGTCCATTAGGACTTGCGTAAATTGAAGACCGTCGATTATAGGTTCTAGTATCAAGGCAGTCCATCCTGCGTTCCGGATACTTTCGGAGTAGTCCTGATGGTCGAAGGTAATTGGTTTTCGACAACCAGTGTTGGGACTCGGCTGGGGTAGATTGTGCGGTAGCGTAATTCAATGGGTGCCGCTCTGTTTTCCCCTTTTGTTACTTGAAGTAAGTTTACTGTTTTGACCTCTTGTGGGAAATTCTTTTGTTTTCCGGGCTCGCTTGTGGTGCTCATCATCATCCTCACTTGGTGTGTCGAGCTCCTTGTGTTCGGCGTTGAGTCTGCGGACTGCTTGAAGACCCAACAATCTCTGTGGGTATGGTTTGCGTGCTTCCCGGAGTCTTGTGGATTTGGCATATCTTGTCCAAGATTTTGTTTAAGTTGGATAGCTCATCGCTATTGTCCTTAAGGGCAGTTTTTTATTGTTACTGCCGTGAGCTTTTGAATCCGGCGTTGATCGTCAGCGCTCTTTGGACCGTTCCCTTAATCCGCGCTGGTCCTTGCTGCGTCGTGGTTTCCCATTCTCATCCCCTCGACTTGGATGTACTTCGTCATTGGTATCTGCATCTTGCTAGCCAGCTATCCTCTCCGCCGCAAAAGCGGGTCATGAGGCTTGTTAGTGCGGCCCTTTGTTCTTGGCTTTTCCTGGCTAAGGTGTCTGGCGAGCCATTCGTCTCGGACGTTGTGTTTAAAAGCTGCTAAGGCTTGGCGTCCGGACAATCGACTATTTGGTTCTTTTGGTGAGGAACCTGTTCCAGAATTTTGAGCTGACTCTCTGGGCTGTTGGGTTATGTGACTTAGATCGTCTGCGTCTGGGTCGGACATAGGTTCCTGAAATTGGCGAAAAGCATCCTCAAGCTCTTCCCAACTACCAATGGTGTTTTCGGGGAGGCTTTTAAGCCAATGCAGGGCTGGCCCTTTGAGCTTGAGGGGTAGGTATTTTATGGCGTGGAGATCTGTAACGCCCCGAGACCGACGCTCCAGAAGACTTCTAGCTATTCCGAGTTTCTCCATGTGTTTCATTTTGTGCTTGCTCTTTTATTTTTGCATTGCATCATGTCATCATGCCATCATGTCATTAACCTTTGCATCTCAACTCAACTAATAAATTTCGTAGATGGTTGATCTATTTAAATGAGGGAAGGGTGACTTCTCTTTATAACATATCGTCCCAATATTAGGGAGCTATATTGAATATTTCTTTAATTTGGAATTGATCATAACACACTTGCAAAATTCCAATGCCCTTTCTACTTCAAATTTGGTCCCCAAACTTTGCCAACAATTCTTACCTCTTTTCTCGGGGCTCCTCCTAAATTCTTAACATTTTTGGACTCTTCCAAAATGTTATCCTAGTCCATACCATTTGAATTAACTTCAAATGGTTATAGATTTAAATCTTTCAATCATGCCTCTTTTATTTTCCTGGATCGAGCTCATTTTTGCGAGTTCGGGAAAATAATCCCCATGCCCAAACTCTTTCTCTAACCTTTTTCTTTTCTTCCCTTTCCTTTCTTTTTCTCTGTTTTAAGAGAAGAGAGGAGAGAGGAGCCAGCCCAGCCGGCCTCTTGGGCCTGACCAACCAGACCGGCCCGTTCCACCAGCCCAGTCGGCGCCCCCACCAGCTCTAACCCTAGCCCGCACCCTGCTCTCCTCCCTTGCGCCGCCACTCCCTCCTCTTGATCTCTCCCTCTCCCTCGCTCGTGCCCCCATCCACAGAGAAAGAGAGAGGAGCGAGACCCCTCCGACCGCCTTGCTGCCTTCCCCATGCCCGTTCGCCTCCTCCTCTGCTCCGCCCCTCCTCTGCATCAAGGGCGAGCCAGGCGCCTCGTTTTGACTGGATCGGGTCGAGTTCGACTCCGTTGCTTCGGATCCCGGTGACCCCAGTTCGCCGTCGCCGCGCCAAGTCCCCTGCGAAGTCATGGACGCGAGCTTCTCTGCCTCCCCCTGCGTTCGTTCTCGCTCGGCCAAAGACCGCCACCATCGTCGGAGATGGGCTCCCGCCGCCAGATCCGCGTCACGTCTTCGTCCACACGGTTCCCCTTGCAGCTTCTCCCGAGCAGGAGCTCCGCCTCCCCTGCCCGGCGCCAAGGCCGATGCGGCCACTTCGCCCTTCGCCGCCCCATGTAGGCCTAAGCCGCCCGACCTGTTGGGCCTCCACCTCCGTCCCTCGGCCGCATACATGCTCTGGTCGAGAGGAGCTCGATCCGGCGCTTGACCCATCCGACCTCCTACGCCTCGGCTGGCCTCCGGCGTTGATCGAGCACCTGCGCGGCCGTGTCGTGAGCTACTTACGCCGCAAGGTCCAGGCCCTGCCGGCCTGCCTCCGCTCAAGCTGGCGACCATCTCCGCCGCCGACCACCACCATCGACTCCTTGCTGCTGGCATCCCGATGCCCTTGTGTTGTTTTGTGTTGGACCGTCAAGGCCGGCAAGATCGACTACATGGACGCCAAGACCACACAAGGACCGCCAAGCATCGTCTCCGGCAGTTTTCCCCAAGTACCACTACGGTCGTCATCCGCCAAGTACCCCTTCGGATCACCAAGTTCGACTACCATCGTCGTGAACCGCTTACGAAACATGTACCACTACCGTCGACCCGCGAAGACCCCGTGAGACTCAAGTTCCTTGTGGTGACCCCGAACATCTACGGATCATGAACAACTACTTCATCTACGAAACGTGAACCACTACTTCCACTACCGTCGCCGTGTACCACTATTTTCACTACCGCCGCGAGAATGACTACTTCCACTACGGCCCGTGTACCACTACTTCCTTCGTTGAACTCGACCCGCTCCGAAACGCACGCTTCGAAGGTATAACCGCCGAGAACGACCGTCGTGGACCGAATGCTTGTGTGTTGTATGAGATGCTCGAGTTTTGCACCGTGATCGAATTGTCTTTGCACGTTCCTCGTTTGCCATGCCACCGTCATGTGGGACACCCGGTATCCGGGACCACTCCCCATCTCTTGCATGTTGCGCACATCCACACACTTGCTCTTTTGCACCGGTATCTCATTGAGTTGTCGGATCATCGGAATGTTGTCGTGGCACCATTTCCGCTGTCGTTGTCGTGGCATCCCTTTCGTTCCGCCATGGCGACCAAATGCTTCATAACATGCTCATGTCAACATTTTCATAAAAATTGCTTAAACCTTGTTTATGTCATTCGCATCATGTTAACAACATTTAAATGGTTAAAACTGTGTTTGCATTAAATTGCTAAATGACATATGGGGATTTTTCTGGAATTGTCGTTTGTTGCTTCCGGCCTCATTTAAACTTGCCTAACTAGGTAGTTTACTTATGTCTCACCTCTTGCCATGTTTATAACAACATGTAATTTTGTTGTGTTCCTAAATGAGAGAGAACTAAATAATTGATGTGGTATTTCGTCAATATGCAACTCGTTGCATATTGAGCTCCACTTAACTTGTAGTGTTGTTTGTGCATATTGCCATGCCATGCCTCATTAAACCGGACATGCATCATACTTGTTTGTGCATCATGACATGTTTATGCTTGTGTGTTTACCATGTTGTTTGCTTCTTTCCGGTTTGCTTCTCTCGTTAGCTTCGGTTCTGTTCCGGAGTTGTGAGGATTCGTTCGACTACGTCCGTTTGTCTTCTTCATGGACTCGTTCTTCTTCCTTGCGGGATCTCAGGCAAGATGACCATTACCCTCGATATCACTTCTATCTTTGCTTGCTAGTTGCTTCGTTCTATTGCTATGTTGCGCTACCTATCACTTGTTTACCATGCCTCCCAAGTTGCCATGTCAACCTCTAACCTTTTCACCCTTCCTAGCAAACCGTTGTTTGGCTATGTTACCGCTTTGCTCAGCCCCTCTTATAGCGTTGCTAGTTGCAGGTGAAGTCGAAGATTGCTCCATGTTGGAACATGTTTATGTTGGGATATCACAATATCTCTTATCTTAATTAATGCATGTATATACTTGGTAAAGGGTGGAAGACTCGGCCTTATGCCTGGTGTTTTGTTCCACTCTTGCCGCCCTAGTTTCCGTCATACCGGTGTTATGTTCCTTGATTTTGCGTTCCTAACACGGTTGGGTGATCTATGGGACCCCCTTGACAGTTCGCTTTGAATAAAACTCCTCCAGCAAGGCCCAACCTTGGTTTTACCATTTGCCACCTAAGCCTTTTTCCCTTGGGTTCTGCAGACTCGAGGGTCATCTTTATTTTAACCCCCGGGCCAGTGCTCCTCCGAGTGTTGGTCCAAACTAGAGCACCGTGCGGGACCGTCCCTTGGCAACTTGGGTTACGTTGGTACCTATACGCTTAGCTTATCCGGTGTGCCCTGAGAACGAGATATGTGCAGCTCCTATCGGGATTTGTCGGCACAGCAGGTGGTCTTGCTGGTCTTGTTTTACCATCGTCGAGATGTCTTGTAGTCCGGGATTCCGAGACTGATCGGGTCTTCCCGGTAGAAGGAATATCCTTCGTTGACCGTGAGAGCTTATGATGGGCTAAGTTGGGACACCCCTGCAGGGTATTATCTTTTGAAAGCCGTGCCCACGGTTATGAGGCAGATGGGAATTTGTTAATGTCCGGTTGTAGAAAACCCGACGTTGATCTTAATTAAAATACATCAACCGCGTGTGTAACCGTGATGGTCTCTTCTCGGCGGAGTCCGAGAAGTGAACACGGTGTTGGAGTTATGCTTGACGTAGGTTGTTCTGGGATCACTTCTTGATCATAGTTGTTCGACCGTGCTTTTGCCTCCTCTTCTCGCTCTCTTTTGCGTATGGTAGCCACCATATATGCTAGTCGCTTACTGCAGCTCCACCTCATACCCTTACCCTTCCCATAAGCTTAAATAGTCTTGATCTCGTGGGTGTGAGATTGTTGAGTCCCCGTGGCTCACAGATACTTCCAAAACCAGTTTGCAGGTGCCGATGAAACCGTGCAGGTGACGCATCCGAGCTCAAGGAGGAGCTCGATGAAGATCCTGTTCATTGTGTTGTTTCGTTTGATTGATCAAGAGTGGAGCCCAGTTGGGACGATCGGGGATCTGTGTAGCATTTGGGGTAGTCTTCTTTGATTTTGGTTCCGTAGTCGGACCATGATTGTATCTGTATGATGTAATGCTTTACTCATGTATTGCGTGAAGTGGCGATTGTAAGCCAACTATGTATCTCTTTCCCTTATGAATTACATGGGTTGTGTGAAGATTACCTCGCTTGCGACATTGTTTTCAATGCGGTTATGCCTCTAAGTCGTGCTTCGACACGTGGGAGATATAGCCGCATCAAGGGCGTGACAAGTTGGTAATCATAGCCATCCCCGACTTAGGAGCCCCCTGCTTGATCGAATCGCTGGCGTTGTTGAGTCTAGAACAAAAAAGTTTTGAGTCTTAGGATTATATATATCGGAGAGTAGGATTCTTTTTACGCCTCAGTCCCTTCGTCGCTCTGGTGAGGTTCCTGACGTAGATGTTTTGACTCTACTCTCCTCAAATTTCACTAAAAAATGTAGGATCACGCGGGTATCTTGGAATCGTTTCGATGGTTTTGTGAAGAGAACATTGTTCTTGGTGCCTCCTGACATTTAGGGGTTGTGGCAGTGTCCCAGGGAGTTGAGCTCCGAGGTGTTGTCGTCACAATTTTATCGTTGCAGTTCTGGAATACCTGAGTTTCACCGACATCGAAAATCTCTTTTATGCAGTTGTTGGTGAGATAACCTCGATAACCCAGTACTGGGGCGAGCTCGGGAGTATTGCCATAACTCGTATAACGGATGCTTTTCGAAGGTTGAGGTAAACGATTTCCGAAGGTTTCTTGGTTATGTGTTGAAGGATGGATACAGCTGGATCTAGGTATTGTTAGTTTGGGTGATATATTTTGTGTCCCCTGTATCCCCAACACCAGATTGCATAACCAGAAAGTTTCGGGAGTTTATAAGTGGGAATTCAAGTATCTTGTAGGATATCTTTCCAACAGACACATGATACGCTATGGGATCTATCATATGTTTGTTTCCGGCTTATCCTGCAAGCCACTCCTTTGTTTTGTTTTAAGTTGTGGTATTCGAGTTGCTTCAATGTCAAGTGTTGATTCCATACCTTTCCTAAATGGTGTTCTCATATTTCTATGTGAATAGTAATTCTTCTTGATCTTCGAGTTTGTCATATCAATTTCTTCTCACCGGTGCGCTTCTCTTCAAGATGATCCCATCATTCTCCCCATTCGCGAGATCAATTCTCAGTTCTTTGCAACGGTGCTTGCTTCATCCGTCCCAAGTTGTCTTTGTTTTCCCCGCCCTCCCACCCTTTTCGTCAAGGACTCATATATCCCTAACCAAGTACCTATTTTATTGCTGTGAAGTCTCTTCATTCTTTTCCTCAATGCTCTTATCCGGTGATTCTCATGAAGATGCTAAAGGAAGCTTCGAGTTTATTATTCTTCGTTCTTTTCTTCTCGGTGGACTCAAGTCAAGTTTTCAGTGTTGATCATATTCCCTTCCTCGTTTCAAATGTTTTCTCATGCCGGTGCACCTCTTAATCATCCACCTCTTGCTATTCCTGTTTATCTGGAGTGCTGAAGGTATCCCAGAGGATTCATGTTTCTATTCTTAATCCTTTCTAGCTATTTCGAGGTCTTACCTTATTCAAGCCATTTAATTGAACCGGCGCAATCTTTCTTTCATTCAACGGTGCATCTTTTGAGTGGGCCCTAACCCACATGTCTTTTCCCAGGATCTTACCTGACTCTTCTAATTTTCCCGGAGCTATTCCCAAATTCTTTTCGAAGTTTGATGTAAGAATGAATTATCATCAGTCATATTCCTTCTCCAAGATCGCTTTCAAATTCTTTCATCGTTGGTTCAACCTTTCTAATTTTCATCCCGGAATATCTCAACAATTCATGGCGGTGTTTCTCATCGTCATTCTCAACATTTGAAGACCGAAGAAGAGTTTCTCTTAAATCTTGCTCCATTCTCTTCAAGATTCATGGTTCTAGCTTGATGCCATCCTCTCATAATTGTTTCCGATTGTGAGAATTCTTTTCACCCATCCAGAGAAATTCGGGAGTATTTTCAGTTTGATTCTCTGGAGCCCATCATCTCAGAATTATCCATTCCAGCTTTCAGCTCTTGTTCTCCAAATCTTACCGGTGCATCATTCAAGTATTCACTAATCAGTTCATGATCTCTCCGTTCTCATGTATCTAAATCCCCTCAAATATCTTCGTTCATTTTCTAATTCTTCCCAAGGTTTCGCTATCTTTTCTTTGTTCGTTTTTTTTAATTCTTACGGTGGTTTGTTCAAGATTCCTCTCCCTATCTTCTCATATTAATTTATTCGTTGTTTCAGTCCTACCGGTGGTTCGATGAAGACCTTCTCAAGTTTACGCTATATCTATCTTAATCCTTTCTACGAGAAATAAGTAGTATGCCAAATCCGTTGCTTTTCATCAATTTATATTGGTGAAGGATACGCATAACATAATTCTTATTATTGTTTCATCCAAGTTATCTAGTTTCTTCTTTCCAAAGTTGTTCATCATGTCACAATCTCGGTTCGAGATGCTTCATCTTTTCTTTTCCGGAGTTCAAAGTTTTCTCATTATATCATCGTGAAGCTCCATCTAGTCATCGCAAGGTTTCACTTTGTGTTTTTCAACTTCTCTTCCTTTTTTATAATCCTTTTATTTACCGGAGTTCTTCATGGAGGCTCTACATGGTGGTTCGTCAAGGATTCTTTTCATTCTTCAAGATTTCTTTCAAAGTTAAGATCCGCCAAGCTATACTCTAAAATAAGCATGGTGCTCAACACATGTTTTGTTTGGAGGAGTTCAAGCATTCTTCATCTTGCATTCCGAAGTGCAATTCTTTCTATCTTATCTTTTGAGGTGGCGCTATGTCATTCTCGATAATTTCCCTTCGCGTTTCATGATACACAAGTTCAGGAATGAGATATTTAAACCCACCATCTTCTTGCTTGGAGTTATCTTGGTATAGATTTCACCTAAAGCCTTCCCTAAGGAATGTTGCTATTTTTGGTGCTTATCAATGATCCAAGTTTTCTCCTATCCTCTCGGCAAAAGCAGTTTTCATCTCTTCGTTGATTTCAGGCAAGCATTTGTTTTCGGTAGTGGCAGAATTTCACCTCAAGTTTTGAGATGTCTCCATAAGCCCACGAGGATCATATCCTTTCGTTGTTGGTTTTCCAACAACTCCGCTCTAACCTTCTTGGCAAGGATGCTTTCCAAATTAAATTGTGGAAGAAGTTGGCATTTTCTTCACCATTCTGTTATTCCAATGATCTATCTTCTATTCTCTCTTCCGAAGGCATTGTGATGTTGCTCTCTTCGACCCATCATCTTGTTTTGTCAAGATCATGTTCTTCTCCGTGCTTCTCCGTTTAGCCGGAGTGTCGTGTTTTCATTCGAGTTCTCTCATTTTATCAAGTTTTGCCTCCTTCCTCAACCGCAGAGCTGTCTGAAATCTTTCTTACCCCTTGTGACATTCTTTCAATAGTCCCGGAGGTAGTGTGTTGTTGATCTCATCAAGTATCCTCTCATCTTGTCAAGTTCATGTTCTATTCCTTCCATGTTCAGCCGGAGTGCTGCCCGAATTCTTCCTCTCTCATCTCGTTTCAACCAGAGTGGTTCTAATTCCTTCTTTTCCATTGTACTCGTCATTCATAGCTTTGCAACCCCCAAGGTTCACATGGTGTTCCTTGTTTCTATTTTCTACTGGAATGCTCTCAATTTCGTTCAACTCTATTGTGTTATTCTTTCAAGTTTTCAACCTCTCGAGGTTCATTGGTTTCACTCGTTTGTCAAAGAACCAACTTTGTCTTACCTCTTTCTCTTCCGCTTCTCTCCGGCGCCATCCTAGATCTCGGGACGAGATCCTCTTGTAGTGGTGGAGTGTTGTAACGCCCCGAGACCGACGCTCCAGAAGACTTCCAGCTATTCCGAGTTTCGCCGTGTGTTTCTTTTGTGCTTGCTCTTTTATTTTTGCATTGCATCATGTCATCATGCCATCATGTCATTAACCTTTGCATCTCAACTCAACTAATAAATTGCATAGATGGTTGATCTATTTAAATCGAGGGAAGGGTGACTTCTCTTTATAACATATAGTCCCAATATTAGGGAGCTATATTAAATATTTCTTTAATTTGGAATTGATCATAACACACTTGCAAAATTCCAATGCCCTTTCTACTTCAAGTTTGGTCCCCAAACTTTGCCAACAATTCTTACCTCTTTTATCGAGGCTCCTCCTAAATTCTTAACATTTTTGGACTCTTCCAAAATGTTATCCTAGTCCATACCATTCGAATTAAATTCAAATGGTTATAGATTTAAATCTTTCAATCATGCCTCTTTTATTTTCCTGGATCGAGCTCATTTTTGCGAGTTCGGGAAAATAATCCCCATGCCCAAACTCTTTCTCTAACCTTTTTCTTTTCTTCCCTTTCCTTTCTTTTTCTCTGTTTTAAGAGAAGAGAGGAGAGAGGAGCCAGCCCAGCCGGCCTCTTGGGCACGACCAACCAGACCGGCCCGTTCCACCAGCCCCGGGCGCCCCCACCAGCTCTAACCCTAGCCCGCACCCTGCTCTCCTCCCTTGCGCCCGCCACTCCTCCTCTCGATCTCTCCCTCTCCCTCGCTCGTGCCCCCATCCACAGAGAAAGAGAGAGGAGCGAGACCCTCCGACCGCCTTGCTGCCTTCCCCACGCCTGCTCGCCTCCTCCTGCCTCCGCCCCTCCTCTGCATCAAGGGCGAGCCAGGCGCCTCGTTTTCACTGGATCGGGTCGAGTTTGACTCCGTTGCTTCGGATCCCGGTGACCCCAGTTCGCTGTCGCCGCGCCAAGTCCCCTGCGAAGTCATGGACGCGAGCTTCTCTGCCTCCCCCTGCGTTCGTTCTCGCTCCAGCACCGCCACCATCGTCGGAGATGGGCTCCCGCCGCCCAGATCCGCGTCTCGTCTTCGTCCACACGGTTCCCCTCGCAGCTTCTCCTCGAGCAGAGCTCCGCCTCCCCTGCTTGGCGCCAAGGCCGATGTCGGCCACTTCGCCCTTCGCCGCCCCATGGAGGCCTAAGCCGACCTCGCTGGGCCTCCACCTCCGTCCCTCGGCCGCATACATGCTTGGTCGAGAGGAGCTCGATCAGGCGCTTCAGCCCATCCGACCTCCTACGCTTCGCTGGCCTCCGATTGACCGAGCACTGCGCAGTCAGATGTCGTGAGCTGCTTCGCTGCAAGGTCCAGCCAGCGCCGCCGCCTGCCTCGCTCAAGCTGCCGACCATCTCTCGCACCGACCACCACCATCGCCTCCTCGCTGCTGGCATCCCGATGCCCTTGTGTTGTTTTGTGTTGGACCGTCAAGGCCGGCAAGATCGACTAAATGGACGCCAAGACCACACCAGGACCGCCAAGCATCGTCTCCGGGAGTTTTCCCCAAGTACCACTATGGTTGTCATCCGCCAAGTACCCCTTCAGATCACCAAGTTCGACTACCATCGTCGTGAACCGCTTCCGAAACGTGTACCACTACCGTCAACCCGCGAAGACCCCGTGAGACTCAAGTTCCTTGTGGTGACCCCGAACATCTACGGATCATGAACAACTACTTCATCTACGAAACGTGAACCACTACTTCCACTACCGTCGCCGTGTACCACTACTTCCACTACCGCCGCGAGAATGACTACTTCCACTACGGCCCGTGTACCACTACTTCCTTCGTTGAACTCGACCCGCTCCGAAACGCACGCTTCGAAGGTATAACCGCCGAGAACGACCGCCGTGGACCGAATGCTTGTGTGTTGTATGAGATGCTCGAGTTTTGCACCGTGATGGAATTGCCTTTGCACGTTCCTCGTTTACCATGCCACCGTCATGTGGGACACCCGGTATCCGGGACCACTCCCCATCTCTTGCATGTTGCGCACATCCGCACACTTGCTCTTTTGCACCGGTATCTCATTGAGTTGTCGGATCATCGGAATGTTGCCGTGGCACCATTTCCGCTATCGTTGTCGTGGCATCCCTTTCGTTCCGCCATGGCGACCAAATGCTTCATAACATGCTCATGTCAACATTTTCATAAAAATTGTATAAACCTTGTTTATGTCATTCGCATCATGTTAACAACATTTAAATGGTTAAAACTGTGTTTGCATTAAATTGCTAAATGACATATGGGGATTTTTCTGGAATTGTCATTTGTTGCTTCCGGCCTCATTTAAACTTGCCTAACTAGTTAGTTTACTTATGTTTCACCTCTTGCCATGTTTATAACAACATGTATTTTGTTGTGTTCCTAAATGAGAGAGAACTAAATAATTGATGTGGTATTTCGTCAATATGCAACTCGTTGCATATTGAGCTCCACTTAACTTGTAGTGTTGTTTGTGCATATTGCCATGCCATGCCTCATTAAACCGGACATGCATCATACTTGTTTGTGCATCATGACATGTTTATGCTTGTGTGTTTACCATGTTGTTTGCTTCTTTCCGGTTTGCTTCTCTCGTTAGCTTCGGTTCTGTTCCGGAGTTGTGAGGATTCGTTCGACTACGTCGGTTTGTCTTCTTCATGGACTCGTTCTTCTTCATTGCGGGATCTCAGGCAAGATGACCATTACCCTCGATATCACTTCTATCTTTGCTTGCTAGTTGCTTCGTTCTATTGCTATGCTGCGCTACCTATCACTTGTTTACCATGCCTCCCAAGTTGCCATGTCAGCCTCTAACCTTTTCACCCTTCCTAGCAAACCATTGTTTGGCTATGTTACCGCTTTGCTCAGCCCCTCTTATAGCGTTGCTAGTTGCAGGTGAATTCGAAGATTGCTCCATGTTGGAACATGTTTATGTTGGGATATCACAATATCTCTTATCTTAATTAATGCATCTATATACTTGGTAAAGGGTGGAAGACTCGGCCATATGCCTGGTGTTTTGTTCCACTCTTGCCGCCCTAGTTTCCGTCATACCGGTGTTATGTTCCTTGATTTTATGCGTTCCTTACGGTTGGGTGATTTATGGGACCCCCTTGACAGTTCGCTTTGAATAAAACTCCTCCAGCAAGGCCCAACCTTGGTTTTACCATTTGCCACCTAAGCCTTTTTTCCTTGGGTTCTGCAGACTCAAGGGTCATCTTTATTTTATCCCCCGGGCCAGTGCTCCTCCGAGTGTTGGTCCAAACTAGAGCACTGCGCGGGACCGTCCCTTGGCAACTTGGGTTACGTTGGTACGTGTACGCTTAGCTTATCCGGTGTGCCCTGAGAACGAGATATGTGCAGCTCCTATCGGGATTTGTCGGCACAGTGGGTGGTCTTGCTGGTCTGGTTTTACCATTGTCGAGATGTCTTGTAGTCCGGGATTCCGAGACTGATCGGGTCTTCCCGGTAGAAGGAATATCCTTCGTTGACCGTGAGAGCTTATAATGGGCTAAGTTGGGACACCCTGCAGGGTATTATCTTTTCGAAAGACGTGCCCGGTTATGAGGCAGATGGGAATTTGTTAATGTCCGGTTGTAGAAAACCCTAAGTTGATCTTAATTAAAATACATCAATCAAGTGTGTAACCGTGATGGTCTCTTCTCATGAGTCCGGAAGTGAACACGGTGTTGGAGTTATGCTTGACGTAGGTTGTTCTGGGATCACTTCTTGATCATAGTTGTTCGACCGTGCTTTTGCCTCCTCTTCTCGCTCTCTTTTGCGTATGGTAGCCACCATATATGCTAGTCGCCATCGCAACTCCACCTCATACCCTTACCTTTCCCATAAGCTTAAATAGTCTTGATCTCGCGGGTGTGAGATTGCTGAGTCCCCGTGGCTCACAGATACTTCCAAAACCAGTTTGCAGGTGCCGATGAAACCGTGCAGGTGACGCATCCGAGCTCAAGGAGGAGCTCGATGAAGATCATGTTCATTGTGTTGTTTCGTTTTAGTTGATTAGTAGTGGAGCCCAGTTGGGACGATCGGGGATCTGTGTAGCATTTGGGGTAGTCTTCTTTGATTTTGGTTCCGTAGTCGGACCTTGATTGTATCTGTATGATCTAATGCTTTACTCATGTATTGCGTGAAGTGGCGATTGTAAGCCAACTATGTATCTCTTTCCCTTATGAATTACATGGGTTGTGTGAAGATTACCTCGCTTGCGACATTGATTTCAATGCGGTTATGCCTCTAAGTCGTGCTTCGACACGTGGGAGATATAGCCGCATCGAGGGCGTGACAAGATCATCTCCTCTGGCCATGTGTATGTGGAGGATATAATCCTCAATCCAGACTCTAGGGTCTGTCGTTCCGTCGTATGCCTCTATGTTTACGGGCTTGAATCCCGCTGGAAATTCATGATCCAAAGACCTCATCGGTGAAACATAGAGGGTGCGCGGCGCCCTATATTTGGGTGTGCCGTGATGTTCGGACATTTGACGTGTTGTATTGCTCGTCAGAACTTGTTTCCTTGGCCCGTAGATAGATCTAACTGGGTCATCCTTTTGGTGCGAATCCTTATGCGGATCGCGTGCCGGCTTGTGTGCGACGCCGCTTGCCGCTCTACGTTTGTCATGTAGTCGTCTATCCGACCCGGCGGCCTCTTTGTTTTTTGATCGTGGGGGCTCTACGGCCTCCTCATCGAATTCGGGCAGTAGTTTGCGCTTTGGGTAGCTCTTTGCTTGGCTGTTGTCGCCATATTTGTCCGCGGTGTTGAGTAATTTACTCCATCTTATTCGGAGTGCGTCTTCCGCTGTTCCGAGCCTCTGTTTCTGCTTTTTGAAGCTACGTGCAGTAGCGAGTAGCTCTTTTTGGAGGTTCTTCTGATCCAATGACGTGTCCGGCGTGAGATCGTCCGGACTGTTGTCCTTGCCGGGGACGGGTTGTTTGTCCAAGTTGGCCTGTTCGGATGGTTGCTCAATGGCATGTTCGTCGTCGGCCGGCTCACCCTGCTCTATGGCTGGGTCTGTGTGGGCGCTATCTTTGTCGAGGTGGGGTTTTGAGCGGCGCTTACGCCGCCGCTTTGACTGCTTCCCGAGGGAATTTTCTTTTGCAGCGTCCCGTCGTTCCTCGTTATCGCTTCCCTTAGGTGTGTCCACCATATATATATCGTAAGTTGAGGTGGCCATCCAGTGCCCTGTGGGCGCTGGTTCTTGGTCGTCTCCGGCGTCGTCGTCCATATCGTCGATGTCCTTGGAGTCGAAGTCGAGCATGTCTGTTAATTCATCAACAGTGGCTACAAAGTGGGTGGTGGGTGGGTGTTGAATTTCTTCGTCGTCCGAATCCCAACCTTCCTGACCGTAGTTCGGCCAGGGCTCCCCTGACAAAGAGAGAGACTTTAATGAGTTCAGGATATCGCCAAAGGGCGAGTGCTGAAAGATGTCCGCGGCGGTGAACTCCATAACCGGCGGCCAGTCGGATTCGACTGGCAGGGGCGCGGGAGGTTCGGAGTCCGGAAAGGAGTCCGGCACCTGGGAGTCACGAGCTTTGCAAAGGACAGGGATGGTGTTCGGATCAATCGCCGTAGAGATTTCAGCCCCCAAGGCGGTGTCCAACCAACCGTCCTCGATCGGCGAAACCGGCTCCGGATTAAGGGTCGGAGCGGGCGCTGGTGCGGCCTCCAGGGCACTGCTCGGGCGGCAGAGCTAGATCGTACCCATCGAGAAAGTGCGGCACGCTCGACCGTGGCTCGAATCCATCGAAGATCAAGTCTCCGCGGACATCGGCCGTATAGTTCAAGCTTCCAAATCTGACCTAATGGCCAGGGGCGTAGCTTCGATCTGCTCCGGATGGCCTAGAGAATTGGCCCGCAGTGCAAAGCCGCCGAATACGAAGATCTGTCACGGGAGAAAAGTCTCACCCTGGACTGAGTCATAGCTTATGATTGAAGGAGCCATCGGGCATAAAGGTGACGACACAGAGGAACTCTCAATGAAAGCACCAATGTCGATTGTCAAAACCGCGGATCTCGGGTAGGGGGTCCCGAAATGCGTCTAGGCGGATGGTAACAGGAGACAAGGGACACGATGTTTTTCCCCGGGTTTGGGCCCTCTCGATGGAGGTAATACCCTACTCCTGCTTGATTAATATTGATGATATGGGTAGTACAAGAGTAGATCTACCACGAGATCAGAGAGGCTAAACCCTAGAAGCTAGCCTATGGTATGATTGTTGTCCGTCCTACGGACTAAAACCTTTCGGTTTATATAGACACCGAATAGGGTTAGGGTTACACAGAGTCGGTTACAATGGTAGGAAATATACATATCCGTATCGGCAAGCTTGCCTTCCACGCCAAGGAAAGTCCTATCCGGACAAGGGACGAAGTTTTAAATCTTGTATCTTCATAGTCTAGGAGTCCGGCCAAAGATGATAGTTCGGCTATCCGGACACCCCCTAGTCCAGGAATCCCTCAGTCATCTTCTCTTTCGTTCGATCCCGCGCCATGTGACTGTCTGATTTGTCGATTCCTTCTTTCCCTCCCCACACGAACGAAAAAGGAAGAAAGAAAAGAAAGAGCAGCACCCCAGCTCGCCGACTCGTGCCGTTGCACCCCACCCACATTGTTGGACCATCGGTGCGCCGCACACCACCTCGTCGTCAACGGCGCTCGCAGCCTTGCCGTCACCGTCGAAGCACCACCTGTCGAGGTTGCAGGATGGCGTGCTCGCGGTTGCAGCCCCTCGCCGTTAGCGCCACCGTCACTGGGTATTGGCCTATTGCTGAAGTTCTTTACATTGCAAGAGAACCTTAGCATGAATCCATCTGAAATATTTCAGCTTGTATTACGAATTTCTGCTTTCGTTTTTGCATTAAACATGGTGGCTTGAGGCTACGCTACTAGTAAAAGAATATGTAAATCAAAGCTGCCCAGCTAGAGCTTGCTCACTGAATTGTCAAACAAACAAGTTGTGAAAATATTTCTCTCTACAGACTCAATGAAAACTCATATGGTCAATCTAAATAGTTTTTCACACAGATAATAAACGCTGTTTGTTCAGTGAGCCAACTAATTCAAATAACAAAGTTTAGTTTCATCCTCTTTATATATATTCAAGTAAGATCGATGTATTTCTTTACACATGGAACAACAAAGCATAACTTCTTACAGTGGAGTGATTTGGTGAGTTGAGTTCATCTCATTCAGGGTCTGGGATTTCCCTAAGCAAACTATTACGTACTACTCCGCTGTAACATCTTCAACCGACGAACGCTCATAGCTTAATGGTTCGTCGGCGAATGGGCCTAACTCCATGGACCAAAGAGAATCGTCGAAGTGTGAGATCTCTTCACCTTTTGAAATAAGCAAGTTGATCTCTTCTCTTTTCTGAAGGACAATGGCTGCTTCCTCTGGGTCCGGAGGAAGACCATAGTTCCATTGGTGCAGAAAGTTTGCCCGACGTTTGAACAGTTTGAACCGGCGAGCCATGTCGGCACGGTCATGTTTCTTGTTATGAGCCTTGCACCAGCGCTCGTAGAAGGCCCATTGGGCTTCATTATCCGACTCTCCCGTCGGTTCCTTGACATCATGTAGGACAGTTTTTACAAGCGTTCCAGCTGCATATGCTTCTCGCGCTCCTCCGGCCATGACGTACGCTTCGCTCGTCGCCTCCCAGCTGCATGCTTCTCGCGCCCCTCGCGTACCGTTTGATGCATGGCGCGCACGCACGCTCTCCTTCAAATAAACTGGCTAGAGTGGCAGTGCTATCCTGTGATCTTATCCTAAGCAAACACGAGCACGACGTTGCATGGCCGCTTGACCAACGAGGACGTCGACCTCGTTCATGTCTTCTGCCGGCGAGTACTAGCCTTCAGCATCGCCTTGTCGATGCCGCTGAGCTCTGCCGGGTCCGCAAACTCAAGCTCCTCCTCAGTGCTTCCGGTCATTGGCCACATCAGTGAGGGCTCCGTCGGGTCCATGTCCTCGAGCTCGTCAGCACTTCTAGTCCTTCCGCTACATCTGCGAACGTGGCCGTGGTCTTGCTCGGCTCCATCGCCGGCGAGTGTGTTGCCGTCGGCGCCATGATCGACATCAGCGAGCGGGTGTCACTGTCACTCACGATAAACGGGCACGGTCGGCCATCGGCAACCCGTGCCCAAGACGCGAGGAGTTCATGCACGAACTCGACGAGTTGGTTGAACTGACCTCTTCCGTTCAGCTACTGGCGCTAGCTTGAATGCATTGTTGTAGTCCTTGGTTCGTTGCAATCAGGGCCGGTCCTGACATATTGGGGGTCCAGGGCGAAACTAAAATGAGACTGGACTTTCAGCCCGGGTGCAGGGGCACCTTCATGAACAGTAAATTGAAAACAATATGAAAAAAAATCAAAAAAAATTGAAACTTTGGGGGATCAAACATTTAACGTTTATGCAAAGTTTTAGCATCAAAAAACATTCGTGGATCCCTCACCAAAAAAAATCTATGTGTACTTTTGAGCAGTAGTTTTTTTTTGTGAGGGCTCCTCGAGTGTTATTTCTTGCTGAAAATTTGCAAGAACAAAAGTTTGATCATATTTGATCCCCCAAAATTTTAGATTTTTTTGAATTTTTTTTATATTGTTTTGAATTTACTGTTTTATGAGGGTGCCCGTGCACCCGGGAGCTGTCACACCTTTCCCAACTAAAACATGGACCTCTTAATATAAACATCATAACGATAACATTTAGTGTATATATCTCTAGATATGAAAATGTTATCAGTATACGTTTGGTATCTCCGTCAGTGTGATCTCACAAGTAGCCTGAGGTATATATGATGGCCAATGGACAAAATAGACAAAACTTGTGCATGTATATCACAATTTCGCAATACATCCTTAGAAATACAAAGCAATTGATAATGTCAGGCGTACTAAAACGTAGATGATCATTGTATGTTTGAGGTAAAAGAAAATGTTCAGAGATAGGTAACACTATGTATAGTCCTCTAAGAAATTTGGTCCAAAAGAGTTCCCATCCAAAATGCTTAGGTGACTCTATGTACCCGAGAATTTAAGATAGATGAGCAAATCCATACAAATGATATGTAAAGTATTCTTTCGTATCTTCAAAAATCAATTCAAACAGTAAGGATGCGAAGTTAATCTTACTAGATGTGCAAATGAGTCAATAAAGAGTAAATTACCACATTTACGCGTCATTGCACAGTTCATGCAAAAGCTACTCACCACGATTAGCATCCAGAACGTCACTTTATTCTTAATCTATTTGAGATCTAAAACATGATAACATTGTTATCAAACTATCTTGAAACATAACAGTTACCAATACGTACGGTGTGGAAAATGTTGACCGGTCGGCAGCGCTCAATCCATAGACCACACACAGCCGCCAGTGCATCTCTGGCTCCGGATCACAGGCGTGTCCCTTGCGAATCTTAGTCTCCTCGTCGAACAAGCTTTCCTAGTTTATTCGCCGCTATTTGTGTCATGACTAGCTAGGAAAATCGCCAACGGCGGGCGACTTGTATCGGCAGCTCCTAATTAGCGGTTGCGTGCTAGCCCGGCTCAGCTACGCCTGGTTGACATGTGTACCTTTGATGGGTTGCCAGGTGGACGGGATGACCGTTGATAGTTCACTGATTGACAGTTGCTCGTTTAAAAAAATGAAGGAAAAAAAGTTGAAAATAAATAGTGGGTTGAAAACAGCTCCTAAATTTCAAAAAAGTTCATGGATATGAAATTTTGGAAAATAATCATATATTTTAAAAAATAGTTCGCAAAATTTCAAAAACTTTCTTGGAAATGGAAATGTCAATGCATTTGAAAAAAGGTCGCGGATTCAACAAAAAAACCGTGGGCTTAAAAAAGTTCTTAATTTGAAAAAAAAATCATTTTTAAGAAGTTGGTAAATATGAAAAAGTTTGTGAAATTTGGAATAAGTTCGTAAATTAGAGAAAAGTTCAGACATTTGAGGAAACGGGAAAGGAAGAAAAAGAAAACGAAAATATTATAAACAAACTTGAAAAAGTTTTAAAATGTATACGAATTTTTGAAAATGCCCACAAATTTAAGAAAAGAACGCGATATTGAAAAAATGTATCAGAATTTTGTAAAAATTAAAAACCAAAATGAAAATTGAAAAAGGATAAAGAAAGAGAAAAATTGTACAAAACTCATCCTGGAAAAAACTAGGAGAAAATTGCTCCAGAAAGAACAGATGAAACCTTCTAAATTTTTCCTAAAACCGGTGAGGAAAAAACTACATTGACCGGCAGAACAGAAACCTAGCGCCGAGAGCTCCTATCCGGTGCTTCGCGCACCGGAAAGGGTAGCGGGCGCTCACTAGATTTGTTTGCGGGACCTGGCCCAATAGTGCCACTAAACCTGGGCAAAAGTCGGGCCAGGCCGGGTTTCGGGTCGGGCTTGTAAAAGCCTGACCTTCATTTCTCAATCCCGAGCCTAGCCCGAAGCCCGAAATACTCCCTGTTTTCAAGCCCGAGCCCAGCCCAAAATCAATCCCGAAGCCTGAAAGCCCGGCCTGAATGCTGTTTTTTAGTACGCGCACGTGCAAGCCCGGTCCGAAGCCCGAAAGCCCGGCCCAAAATAAAAAAATTTGAAGCCCGAGCCTGGCCCGAACTATCTTTCGGGCTGCAAAACAAAGCCCGAGCCCGGCCCAAATGTCAAGCCCGACCCGGCCCGGCCCGAGTTTTTTGGGCCGGGCTCGGGCCGGGCTGCCCATGCCCGGGTTTAAGTGCCACCACCCACCCTCTCGCGCCTGCTCGATTCCTGACGCTCGTTGTTTTTTTATCGATCTTTATTACCTACATACAGTAGGACCTTCCCTTTAAAAAAAAGTCAATATGTCCTAGTGTACTACTTGCCTCAAAGAAGAAACCTACTGTAGTACATGGCAGTGGTTTATAAATTTAGGAATATTTTTCAAAAATCACGAATAAAAGTTCGTAAATTTGAGAAAAGGTTCATGAATATGAAAAAAAAATCATCGATTTTGAAGAAAAATTCATAAACTAGAAAAACAAAGTTCTTGTTTTTTGTTAAAGTTTGCTGTCCAAAAAAAAGACCATCAATTTTGAAAGGGAGGCGATTCATCAATTTTAAAAACAATTTGCGGATTTTAAAAAATGTACATATTTTCAAGAAAAAGTTCATGAATTCGAAGAAAGTGTCGAATTTGCAAAAAGTTCACATGTTTGAGAAAAGAAAAATAATAAGGAAAAGGGCAAGAAAAAGTAAAGAAAAGAAAATAATAGACCGGATAAGGAGCACCCAGAAAACCAATCAGCGATCCGCGAACAGAAGAAAGAAGAAAAATAGTAAATAGGTACACCCGTTAAGGTGTCCTAGTTGGTTACTCCGATTCAAACTGAAGGAAGAGGCCTCGAGGTCGACTGATGGCACCCGCTTTTTTAAAGATTAATAACAAAAAGAGAAAAAAAATGGTAAATGGGCCGACGTGGCGCGGAGGGGTTGTGCGATGGTTGTTGAATTAGCTTGTAACAAGCGCTTGAGGTGCAAATAGGAGTTGGCCCTAGCACGGGCAGCATATGTATCAAACGGGAACAAAATTTTTAAATGGGCTGAGCACGAGGTGAAGAGGTATATGCGCCGGTTTGCCCAAACATCTATAACTGGCCCTTAAGGCGCTGAATAGGAGCGCTCACTCTATCTCTAGTATGTTCCTTTTCACACGTCGACTATAGCGCACGTCCTGTTCTACAAGTTATACATATTATCTTTGTTATTTTTCTATTTTTCCTTAATTTTATTTATATTTTCAAAAAAATGTATCTATATATAATATATACTTATATTTCTAAAAACTTTAAGACAGTTACAAACCGTTTGTGAAATATAAAAACTCAAATAGAGAAATTAAAAAATGCACCATTAAGAAAAAACTAATAACATTTTAGAATGTTCACATGTATGAAATACTGTCCATGACATATGTTAGAAAAAACCATGCAATGTTAAAGGTCGTTCAAGCATTTTTTTTTCTCAAAAATATCATAGCACTCAAAAAATGTTGATGCACTTAATAACTATTTTCATTAGAAAAATGGTCATGACATATGGAAAATGTTTGTGTCATCTAAAATAATGTTCGTACACTCAACAAATGTTCACATGTTTAAAGAAGAGTTCATCTAAAAACATAAAATTGTTCAAACATGTATTCATAAAAAAAAATGTACTCCCTCCGTAAACTAATATAATAGTGTTTAGATTACTATTTTAGTTATCTAAATGCTCTTATATTAGTTTACAGAGGGAGTATTTGAAAAATGCTAAACATGTATGTGAAAAATATTTAGCGTGTTACTCATAAAATGGTCAATGTGTATTCAAAATTATTCGTATGTTTAAGAAATGTTGATGAAATATAAAATATGTGGAGAATAATTATTTTAAAATGTTCCTGACATATAAAATTATATTCACCGCTGTTTTTTTACAAAAAGAACTTGAGAAAGGAAGAAATACAAAGGAAGAAAAATCGACCAAAAGGGAAAGAAGATAGCCGCCATAGCTTCAGCTTGTACGTAGCTGGGCTCGATGCATAGCCGCCATGGCCCATGGACACCCAGAACGAACAAACGGCACCCGGGAGGGCCGCTGGGGCTTTGCTGTGGCCCGTGCACGGTGCACGTGTCCGTAACCTCGAGACAACGTCAGGCAATTATCTTTTTCATTCGACTGAAGAGGAGGTACACTACAGTATATACCAACGAAAATGCTGGATGGGTGTATCTGGAGGATAAGTAAGGAAGAGATAGAGATGCGTTCTCCCCCGGGCCCACCGCATCACATGCCGCCCATCGCCATCGCCGTCAAATAATGCCGGTTGGTGGCTCAATGCGCCAACAAATTCTTTCTCTCTCACTCACTCACTCCCTCACTCCAGTGGTCGGCTTTGGCAACCAAGTCAAAAGCAGCCCGTCCCGTCACGAAAAGGCGCTCTCAACCGTCGAACCGTCGAACGGGCGGCCCTCTCCGCCGTTCGATGGCTCCGATCCGGGGTCCGGGGTCCGGACGCGCGCACTTCCCCGTCAAATCGGCGTCCACCAATAGTTGCTACAGTGTCTCGCATCACCGGAGAATCTCCGCTCGGCGCTTCGAGCTGGTGCTCGGTGTCTGTATGTCCTTGCTTCACTTCCGGTACAGTACAGTGTACGTACAAAGTCTAGTGGATGTGTCTATTTTCTAATTTATTACGTCCCTGTTTGGTTCGTTTTCGCCTTGTGAGTGTCGTGGTGGGCCCATTTTCCGGTGTGGCCAGGATTACGGTTCTGTTGGCCCGTGTTTTTCATTTGAATAAGAAGATGGTGGGACCGGGTAGCTCGCGTCTCCATGTTGTTCGTGATCCATATCTGCGGCCCAGCTGGATTTCTCCTGCCCTTTCAGAGGAACAGTTTCGCGCCACGTCGATTCCCTCCGGCTCTGGGCAGCTCCGCATGGAGCAAATCCATCCCTCCACTCAAAGAAAAACAGACTATTCATTATGTGTATATATATATATAGATGCACGCAGCACATCCGTGAGCGAAGGTTAGTTGAAGGAGATAGGGTTGGTTGCATATGAAACGTGGACACGTGTTCCACACCCATCATCTAGCAGCTCCAGCTAGTAACCAATTTTTGCAATAAACGGCAATGCAACCGTGCGACACAATTAACAGCAGCAAAGCGACAGCGAGTGCCTTGCCATGTGTTCCACGCGTGTTTCCCCTCTTTAAGGTTGCGTCCTGCAAGCTTTTTGTCCATGGCGCGTAACCATGTCTTAAATTGTCAAGATCTCAATGCACCTTACGTACGTGCTAACAGAACATAGACAATGAGACAAAACGCACGTAGCACGTAGCACGTACACTGATAAGCTTGGGTCAGTTCGTTGCATGACGGATGAACAGACCGCGTGTGTAGTAGAAAGGGATAAGGCCAACTCTAGCGTAAGATCCATAACGTCTGGCTCCGTTAGTTTGGGGCAAACGGATAAACCCCACTCAAAGAAAGGGATAAGGCCAACTCTGGTCCGACCCATTTTGAGTGCAAACATGCGTCTGATTTGGGTCCAGGCGAGCGAACAGACGCGCCTTTCGTCCGCGCCGGGGCCGTGTGGCAGGCGGTCACCTACCTCCCAGCGCCCAAATTAACTGTGCACGCGCGGTCGGCCCCACCTTTCATCCGCCCAAGCGAGCGGTCGTCATTCTTCTTAAATGGGAAGCCGTGGACCGGTCACAGTCCACGCTCCCACTCCAGTCATGCTGCCTCCTCGAAACCCAACCGCAAACCCTACTTCTCCCCACCCCTTCCTCGAGCTTCGCCGCCACGGCAAAGAATGGTGTGGCGCGGAGCACCGCCGCAAAGGCGCACGACCACGAGGCTGGTTCGTCCTCCAGCCGCGCCGCCAGATCTGAGCACGCACCACCCCCACGGAGGGCCTCCGCGCCACCCGCATTCGCCATCGCCCCAACGGCCACCGGCGAGCGCGACCGACACTACATCCACGCAGATGTTTGCCGGCGTTATTGGGAAACCATGACGCCGCTCCCCTTGAGCGACGTTCACCTGCCCAATAACTGGCATCTGTCCGCGGATCGGGTGGCGATCCTGGCGGTCCGGATGAGCGGCCGTGCCCGCCGCGAGGAGATCGACCGCCGCCGCCTCACGCCGACGACCAGACGACCCGGGTACACCGTCGACTCGCGACTGTGGGACACTGTTTCGGACGAGCACGACGGCGCTGCTGCCCTACTTTCTTTGGTACCTCATCTGGCCCGCGACGGCCACGTACAGAGCGCCGAGCACGTGCTCGAGCCTCCCCAGTGCGCAAAGATCACACCGACGCCGCCTCCGTTGCCGCACCGCCTCCTCGCGCATGATAGAGGAGGAGAGGCCCGGCCTTCAACGCGTGTCATGGAAGACTCCATGAACGCACGATGAGCGCCACTGGGAGGCTCGGACACCATGTCGGCCTCTTCGCGCCGGCGACGACGCGGGCTGCATCGGGCCGGAGATGACGGAAGTCAAGGAGGAGGTGCTGGAGGAGCAGCCTGTCGCCGTGTTCCACCCGGACCTGGTGGGCCAGCGGTGGAGGCGGGCGTGCACGGCCACGGGCATGGCCGACGCCATGGGGGTCGGGTGGTGCCCCACGCCGCCGCAGTCACCGGAGCGAACCGTCACCAGGGGGGTAGGTGGTGCATGCGCCTCCCACCTACCAGGCACCACCGTCCCACATCTGGACGCTGCCGCCCTACATCGACCTCACTGGCAGCGGCGACGACGACAACGGGGACGCGTGAGACGGCGACGGGCATGGCATCGACGGGCACGGCACCGACGGCCGGCACTTGTCTTTTGTTTTAGTTTTGATGTTAATTATGTTCTAATTGTGGAGGCCGTGAAGACTATAATGTTTAATTATATTTTAATCATTATGTTTGCGTATTATTTGATTTTTTCAGCATTTTATTTGAGTTTTGTGATTTTTTTTATATCATGTCCACATCGGACACGATTTGGGGTGCGGCCGTGCGTCGGGCGCACCGACACGGCAACGGCCCCAAACGGACATGGACTACCACATTGCCGTCCCAAACAAACATAATGTAAACAAAACGGAAGTTCATTTAAGTCGAGCGCTGGAGTTGGCCTAAGAGTGATGTGCTTATTCATCGCGTCGACACGCCCGACCGAAACCCGGGTTCCGGGTTTCACACACGTGTAAAGCGCCCAAGGAGGCATATGCGTTTGGCACAATTCATTGGAGCGATGGCAGATCAACTAACTCGGGTGGACCACGATGCCACTCGCCCCCTCGATCAACAGACATATTCATCCGTCTTTTCCCGAGCATAGCACCGTGCATCTCAGTTATCAGTGCCGTCGTTGATCGGTTGATTAGCAGCAGGAAAGCGAGTAATCTCGAGATCACTTTGAACTTCAAAAACACGAGGGCCAGTCACGTGCGGCTCGCAGACAGATCCTCCTATCATGCTAAACCGGCAAAAAAGAGAGGGACACGGTTGTCAGAGGTGTCGCCGGCGGGAGGCGCGCGACAGGATCACCGGCCGCGCGGGGAATGAGTACGTGCCCGTGTCCGTGTCTCCGTCAGGCCAAGAAGCAGAACACCTCGCCGTCGCGGTCGCCGACGTGTCCCCTTCAGTCCACCTTCTGCCGACGTCCCTGCCCCCGTTCCGCTCAGCAGCGGCTCAGCGACAATCTGTACAACCTGTGCTGCTGCCGTATATTAATCCCGGCTGATTTCGACCCGAAACCGCCGATCCGAACGAACGACACGGTTTTGCTTCACAGCACAATTTGGAAACAATTTCATAATGGGATTGGATCTCTGATGAGTAAACTATAAGATCAATGGGGTAGATCGGGCTGGATTGGATTGCGATGTGCGCAATGATTATTCGGTTGGAGGAGCATACTGGCTCTGGATGGACCGCACGGGCACGGTTGCCTTGTCACTGATGCTGCTTGGACCCCCAAAAATATTGTAGAATGTGGACCTTTTTAATAGAAAAATAGGGGGTGTATTCTACTTGCAAACTGAAATGGATTACGGAGGTTGCTTCCAGCTTAACCCTAGTGGTGTAGAGTACTATTTTAGTGTTGAACCTGGTCAGCTTGAGATAGAGAAGGTGAATTTAGGTGCTATTTCAATCCATATTAATTGTTGTTGATTAAGTGTAAAATTATACAAAATCGGCGACAATTAATATGGATCGAAGGGAGTACAAGTTATAACTTTCTTTAGCGTGTTCCAATTAGTGACCACATGATTGAAATTGTGATTGTGTAGTCCGCGTGCCACTCAAAACCGCGCGTCCCAATGAGTGACCACATGATTGAAATTTTGGCACTCAAAAGTTATGGCGATAATATTATACAGTCTTAGCACGATGAAAAGTCAATTTTCAAGTTTATAAAAATATATCCTGCTTTCCAATATTATTATTACAAAACACTAGAATAATATTACCGCCATATCAATAATAGTAATGGTAGATGTTTTCACATGGACCGCAATCCCGTGGCTTGGGAAAACAATGTACAATGTGGGCCTTTATTAATAGCAAATTATATTTTCTACTTGTGGATTACATTGAATTGTGGAGGTTGCTTTCCAAAAAAAAGAAATTTGGAGGTTGCTTCAAGCTTGACAACTCCGGCGCTATTTTATTGTACAACCTTTCGATGGGTTTCTCACTTGCTTGCCATATACGGAACATAAATTCGGCAACTCACAAAATCTTGATTGCGTAGTGCTTGTGTTATTCAAAAGGGGAACCCCTCTTTTGGCGGCGCACGTGCATTCTTAAGATCATTAACTATGTTTTTCCTCCTGACAATGTAAAACTAGAATAATACCGTCACCGCAGCACCAGCAGTAGACGTTTTCGAAAGTGCACGGCGAGACGGCGTACACGACGGAACGCATCCGTGCCCACCGTCAATGTTTCAACGGACCGCGACTCATCCTCCTTTTCCTTGTTACTTGTATGGTTTTCGGCCTGATTTTCCTCATAAACGTGTCAATTTGTTAAGGTTTTTGATCCGGTTTTTCTTATAAACTGGATCACTCCTCTGGCATATTGGCAACTTTGTATAATATACTCAGGTGCCCCCCCTGCCCCCCCCCAAAATTCTAAAGTAAATTTGGTACTCCCTCCTATCAATATTAATTGCCCTGATTTAGTATAATACTAAATCAGATTTATTTGTCGTTGATTTAGTATATTATACTAAATCATATACTAAATCAATGGCAATTAATATTAATCAGAAGGAGTACCAAAATTTACTAAAATTATACGACTAATTACTAATATGGATCGGAGTGAGTGCAAGATATGACTTTCTCTAGGATGTTCTAATCAGTGACCACATGATTGAAATTACGAGTGTGCGGTCTGCGTGCCATTCAAAATAGAATACTACTGTCTTTACACAATGAAAATTCAATTTTCAAGTTTATAAAATTATATTCTGCCCTCCCAATATTGTTACCGAACACTAGAATAATATTACCGTCATATCAGTAGTGGTAGACGTTTTCTGATGGACCGCAACACTGTGGCCTGAGAAAATAATGCACAATGTGGACCTTTATCAATAGCAAAGTATACTTTCTACTTGCGGATTATATTGAAAACTGTGGAGGTTGCTTCAAGCTTGACAACTCCGACGCTATTTTATTGTACAACCTGATGGATGGGCTTCTCAACAACTTGCAATACACGAAGCATAAATTCGGTGACTCGCAAATCTTGATTGCGTAGTGCTCGTGTTATTCAAAAGGGGTACCCGTGTTTAGGCGGCGCAAGTGCGTTCTTAAGATCACTAATAAATTGTGTTTTTTCTCCCGACAATCCAAGACTAGAATAATATACTGTACGTGCCTGTTAGTATACCAGCATCAGTAGTAGATGTTTTCGAAAGTGCACGGCGTACGCGACGAAACACACCGTGCCCACTGTCAAGAGCAAGGCGTCCTCGCAAAAAAAAAAGAAGGGGGAAGGTGCATCCTGCATAACAGAGCGCCGTCACGCACCGGAGATTTGACTGGTGGTTTTTATACAGCATGGACGGCTGCAAAGCTTCACCTTTTTGACAATATAAGAAAGAAAGAAAAAAGACGGAAGAGATTAAAAAGGAAAGAAAGAAAAAAAAACAGAAAGAAGAATCTCAGGTCAAGTGTAGGGAGTTCAGTTGGCTCCACAGAGTGTCGGGCCGCAGAGGATCCCGCTGAGCGCGCCGCAAGTGCGTAGTGGTAGTACTAGTCCCGACTTGGGAGGGGCCAATGCTTTCCTTTCCCTCCATATTTAAACGGCCCATTGGCGGGGCACCCGACGCGGCACGGGACGACCGGGCGGCGGTCACGCTGGGAAGTAGGGGCATGCAGCCGCCGATCCACCGGGACCCACGCGTCAGTGGCATCGGCCGTGCCGCTCGCGGGTCATTGTCATCCATGCAGGAGGCCCCACGGCTCCGGGCTCAAGGCCAGAGCACGAACCATTCATGGGCAGTGAATGATCATCGACCTGTTTGTTTGTGTGCTTGCTTGTTTTTTTTATCAAAAATGGAAGAAGAAACGGCCTCTAAAATAAAATTCAAAGCGGCGGCCCCGTGGTTTAGGGCGTTCACACAAAGCTGGCCTGCCCCCTTGGCTTGGGAACCCATCCCAACTGACCGATTCCGTTCAACACTTGTAGGTCACTCATCTCATTCCGGACCAGGCATGGAATGATCCTTTCGCCCATTTGAAAAAGGGCACACACCATCTCGGTCAAGAAAGCCAGGCGGGTGGGTATCCTACCAAATGGGGGCAAGCCTTGAAATAAATTATTGATCATTTCAATCAGAAAATGGAGCAAATCTGCCCTAATGGTAGCACTTTTCGAAAGTGAAAATTGCGTTGGTAAAAACATTGCCAGCTATGCACATTTCACATTTGATGAGTAGAAGAAATTTTGTGGTGGCCGTCTTGGCAAGAGTGACACTACTACTCAGCTCCAGTAGGGACAAGCTACTCCGAATTCAGCGAAAAGACATGCAACCCAAAAGGCCTCTCAGCCTGAAAGGCGAAGCAGGGCCACCGCAACCGCGACAAGGCAAGCAGAGTACACGATCATGCCATCCGGCAACTCCGATGAACCGCTTGCGTTCCGTCCGAGGAAGCAAAAAACACCATCGATTAGTACCACAACAGACTCGTCTCATCTTTACAGGTTTCGACGGACACTATAATGGTGAGCCAGCCATCATCATCAAGGGCAAAAAAAAATAGTCAGACACGACAGTCTCGCAAGGACGGCAGGGAAAAGCCTTATTGCTGATGTTATGTACCGGGCTGGGCTGGGCTCGACTAAACAACTTACGCCGCCGCCGACCGAGGGCGGGAATGAAACCAAGGTATTTTTTTCTAATGGTAGATGAATGGAATCGGCGCCTCATTTCGACGACCAATTCCGGTTGTTGTTGGTGTTGCTGCTGCTGTTGTTGTTCCTCGGCTTGGCATTCGGCTGCCAGCCCCGGTTCCCTTGCTTCTTTATATCTTGCGGATCCACCATCTGTACAGTCCTCTGCTTCTTTGCTGCAATGACAATCAAAAGTTTGACATCATTACTCAAATCACATATAGAGATCAAGCAGTGAAGTTCACTGTTATGCTCTTTCGCAAAATTGGTACGATTAATATTTAACTGTTTGGCTATAATCTAAGCTAAAGGGCAGTCAGACCAGTTCAAGCCATGATTTACAGCCAGGAATGATGTGATGTTGCCACAGGTTAATATTTAACAGGAAAGCCCAAAATTTCATGGTCAAACACATACCGTTATCGAATTCTTGGTATCCTTCCTGAAGCTTTCGCTTTGTCATCTCTAGCTTCGAGTTAGTTGCCATTTCTAACTTTGCATTCTTTGCAAGATCTAGCTTTGCTCGAAGCGAGTTCGCATCAGGGTTGCCCGCCGGTTTCTACAGGGCAGGCACAGAATTTAGGATTAGTATGAATAAAACAACCACAAATAGTATTTTGTTCGAGGTGCAATATGCTCACATCAGATGGCACCGGTTGCGGTCTCCCTTGAGCGGGCGAGGCACCTTGCTGCTGCTTAAGCCTCACTTGAGGTCTCCCACGACCCGACTCAGCACTTGAGGGCTTCGCCAGCATGGCTGCAATGAATTGCTCTCTAGTTTGCCCATTGGCCAGTTCTTGCGGCCGCGATTGCCTTGCTGCAGATTGTTCTTGCCTCCAGCTCTGGTCAGGGTCATACTGCTGGGCCACTGGCTGCGGCGGCCTTCTAATTGGTTCTTGGCTCCCCGGATGCCGCTGTACACTGTTCCTTGTATCTAGTGATAATAATTCACAAAACAATCAACATGTCAAACGCTAGTCCCTGGCAAAGAACAATCACAGAATGGATCAAGAGGGTTAAGATGTCACTCACTTCCAGCATCATCCATTCCATCAAACATCCTAGAGCCCTGGTTGTCCTGAGAAATTCCAGGTCGAATTGTGTCAGATCATACTATGGACCAATAAGGCCGCAGAGCGGTTAATTTCTAGGTAAATTCAATTACCTCTGAGAGCCGGATGGAAGTACTCGGTGTGGCGAAGAGTGCCCCCTCGTCCACGGAAGGTGATGACATTCCTCGGTCTTCCTGCTCCAGACTGGACGGATGCATGGACTGAGGGGTGTGATCTGCGAATTGTTTGAAGAAGAGAACAATTAATCAGCTAATGAAGTAGTAGCACATAACTACTAGCTTATACAAGACCAGCATTACTAGAGTAAAAACTTGAAATATGATGAACTATTTTGATCGCTACTTACCAACAATGGCGTCTCCGCTGCCTCCATTGCTCATCCACTCGTCAACTATACTCTTCCAACCCCTGCGATTCACACGAAACATGCCAAGGAATGTTACTACAATAAAAATGGGGTACCGATAGTTAAAGGAAATACAGAAGTGATGAAGAAAATAATTTTCTGGAAATGGTTCGGACGAAGAGAAACATGGAGATACATACCCGATGAGCAACCGTACGAGGTGCCGAATCTGCTTGGAGTTGTGCTTCCGGAGGGTGCCCACGGTCTTCCCAATTGCAGTGACCTACGAGGACGAATCCGCGTGAGCACCAGCCAATACAAAGAAGGAAATAAGCATGGCAAATCGATCAACGGAGCTCCTGTGGATGTCGTGTCTCTCACCTTCAAGGTGTGCACCGTGAACTCCAGCTGCTGCAGCCGCCGGAGCAGATCGAGCAACGCCGCCTCCGACTGAAACAGCACGGCAGAACAGATTCAGCACGGGCGGTTACCACTTACCAGCCAACAACCAGCGGCACGGACGGCGGCAGCGGCGTGGAGAACAAGGGGGATGAGCGTGACCTTTTCCTGGTAGTTGACGAGGACGGCCTTGATTTTCTCGGCCTCGGCGGCGACGGAGTCGTCGTCGTGGCGGGGCGCGCCGTCGTCGGTAATGGCCTCGGCGCGGTCGGAGCTGCAGAGGCTGGGGACGCTGGCGGCGCCCTCGGGGAGGAGCTGCTGCTGCTGCTGCTCCTGCGCCTGCGGCTCAGCGGCGGGCGCCCCCGCCGGGGGACGCGTCGCTGCCGCCGCGGGCCCCGCCGCCGTGGTCGGCGCGCCGGAGGACTCGAGGAGGAGCGCCGTGTAGAGGCGCTCGGCTATAGCGTCGCGCCTGGCGCGGAGGGCGGCGGGCTGCTCGGACGCGGCGACGTCGATGGCCCCCTCGATGGCGTTGAGGATGTCCTCGCCGCCTCCCCGGAAGAAGTTGACCCAGTAGTCCCTGGGATGCGGCGCCATCGCCGCCCGCCGATCGATCGGGCTCCGACGCACCAGCAGCCCCCAATCAAAATCCACTCCTTCCTCCCCGTGCGGCGGCGACGGACGGAGATTGGTTAATTCAAGTTTTAGTTCCGATTCAGTTCTTCCGTTACCGGCCAAGATGGATGGATAGATAGAAGACGAACACGAAAAAGGTAAAATGAAAAAAGTGTCTACTGCGGATTGGCACACCCAGACGCAAGAACTCGCCAGGGGGTTGGCATTACCATCCACCAATCTCACGGCCGGCGCACGCAAGAACGAGGACGGGACCGGTGAGGGCGGACGGACGGGAGGAAGAACGGAAGGGAGAGGGAAAAAATGGGTTTTTGCCCCGGGTCTGCTTTCCTTCCTCCTCGGTGCGTGGCTAATTCCGATCTTTGTCCTGTCTACTGCGGATTCCCCGTCGCCCCCACGAGCGAGGGAGGGCCTGCGCTGCCGCGAGTGGGGGGTGGAGGGGGGAGAGGGAGGGAGGGGGGCGGAGGGAGTGCGCGGCGCTTGTGGTGGTGATGGCTGCTCAGCGATTTCCTCCAGGTCCGGGGGATGGATGCGATGCGATGCGATTGCGAACGCGGCGCCGCAATCCAGTCCAGCCCCCCCGGCGCGTGGCCGTACCGCGAGGGAGGGAGGGGGAGAGGGGTAGGGGGGCCGTGTGCGTGAGCGTAGCGTTGTGTTTCGGCAAGGCTCAGCCCTAGCTGGTGGGTGCGGCGCTACGACAGGTTTCTCGAAACCGCTAGGGCCACGCAACGCATGTGAAAAGGAAAGGAAATGGCATGAACCGTGGCTTCATTGAGCATTTGTGTTCCTCTTCTCTCTTTCTTTTTCACTTTCTTTCCTTTGCGTGGTGCAAACTTGAATTCAAACGCATGGCTCCGTTCCATTTGTTATTTCTGAAATTTCTAGTTTCTTGTAGTCCAAGCTTGTATGTGTTTGCTTGAATGAAAATGTGTTTAGATTGTTTAACGCACAAGACCGACGCCACTTGTTGGGGTCTCGTGTTGATGAACTGGCTAGCTCGCTGATTGTCATCCACCGTGTGATTTGAGAAATCTATGTCTTGGCTTGACGGGATAAGTTTGATCAGTTGCTTAAAAGATGCGTGATATATGTTCTTGCGGGATAAGCTTGATCGGTTGCTTAAAAGATGATGATTTCTCCTCTCCAGTGATTACTTCAGCTTTGTTTAAAATATATGTGTCCTTTCCGCAACATACCTCGGTCTTCCTCTATCACTGGGCACAAGATGCCCGGCTCCGTCATCAAGCCGTTGATGGACAACTTTGACATATACCTATGGGGATGGACGACTCTCCTTCTCGCGGGATTTGGGAAGCGGAGATGGGTGTGCCTACATAAAGGGAAAGGTTACTTCTTCTGGTCCAATTGCAATACTAGCTTCTGGGTCTAAATGTCTTGCAACGTACGCCACGCCAAAGCTTTCATGTGGTCTTGGTGTTAAAAATAGTATTGTAGAAAATCTTTGCCTTCTTGACTACGACTCCTGCCCAATGTGTGACGTGGTGTCGGAATCCCGAAACCATCTCTCTTTTGAATGCAACTTTGTCAACTAGATACGGCAAAAGGTGGCCATTGTGCCCACTTTTCATCCAATCAGCGATCTCTGGATGGGCTCTGCGCCCCCTCAGCTACCCCATGCACTAAAATCCTTCGCCTCGCTCACGTTGCTTTGTAAAGTTTGGGATGCGAAAAACGTGAAAGTCTTCCGTCAGCAAGATTTAGCACCGAATGATGTAATAGTGAATGTTCTCTCTGATTTCAGCTTGTGGACAAATCGGCTAAAAAGCCAAGCTTAAAGATCACGCCAAACGGTGTCACTATTTTCTTTCCTCGTGTTAGGGATCCCTGCCCCCCTCCGAAAGTTCCAAAAAAATACACAACGCAACGCTCACGCACACAGCCCCCCGATGCTTGGCCATACCGCGAGGGAGGGGGAGGGGGAGACGGGTAGGGGGTCGTGTGCGTGAGCGTAGCGTTGTGTTTCGGCAAGGCTCAGCCCTAGCTAGTGGGTGCGGCGCTACGACAGGTTTCTTGAAACCGCTAGGGCCACACAACACATGTGAAAAGGAAGGAAATGGCATGAACCGTGACTTGTTTGAGCATTTGTGCTTTTCTTCTCTCTTTCTTTTTCACTTTCTTTCTTTCTGTGGTGCAAACTTGGTTTCAAATGCATGGGTCCATTTTCCATTTGTTGTTTCCGAATTTTCTATGTTGTAATCCAAGCATATGTTTGTTTGCTTGAATAAATGTGTTTAGATTGTTTAATGCATAAGACTGCCGCTTGTTGGGGTCTCTCGTTGATGAACTGGCTAGCTTGCTGGTTGTCATCCACCGTGTGATTTGAGAAATCTATGTCTTGACTTGACGGGATATGCTTGATCGGTTGCTTAAAAGATGCGTGATATATGTTTCTGTGGGTAGCTTCATGTTGTTGGATTCTCCTCTCCGGTGATTACGTCAGCTTTGCTTCAAACATGTTTGTGTCCCTTCCGCAACATACCTCGGCCTTCCTCTATCACTGTACAAGATGCCGCCTCCGTCTTTAAGTTGTTGATGGACAGCTTTGACATATATCTTTGGGGATGGACGTCCCTCCTTCTCACAGGGTTGGGGAAACGGAGAGGGGTGCGCCTGCATAAAGGGAAACATTACTTCTTCTGGTCCAAGGATGATGCTAGCTTCTAGGTCTAAATGCCTTGCAACATAGGATAAAGTCTGCACGCCAAAGTTTGCGTGTGGTCTTGGTGTTAAAAACATTCTTGCACAAAATAGTTTCCTTCTCGACTACGCCTCCTACTCATGTGTGACGTGGTGTCGGAATACTGAAACCATCTCTCTTTTGAAAGCAACTTTGCCAACTGGATATGGCAAAAGGTGGCCATTGTGCCCACTTTCCATCCAATCAGCGATCTCTGGATGGGCTCTATGACCCCTCAGCTACCCCATGCACTAAAATCCTTCGTCTCGCTCACGTTGCTTTGTAAAGTTTGGGATGCGAAAAACATGAAAGCCTTTTGTCAGCAGGATTTAGCACCGAATGATGTAATAGTGAATGTTCTCTCTGATTTCAGCTTGTGGACAAATCAGCTTAAAAAGCCAAGCTCAAAGATCACGCGAGACCATGGCACTATTTTCTTTCCTCGTGTTAGGGATACCTGCCCCCTCCCTCCGAAAGTTCCAAAAAAATATGCAACAATGTTTATATAAATCTTATTATTTGAGATTGCATATGTTTTCTTCTTATCGGCATGAATCACACATTCAATGATGTCTGGTTTGTTTTTAGATTTCTGTATCTAGAAAAGATCGTCAGGTTTCTCTAAACCGCCAGGGGCACAACACATATGAAAAGTAACTTTGTTTGAGTATTTGTGTTTTTCTTTCTTTGTACAATTCACAATTAAATTAAAAAATGTAGACTAATTATATTTGTTTATTTCCTAGTTTTCCCTGTCCACCCATGGTACTATATTGTAATCCAAATACATACGTGTATCTCGCTTAAATGAAATGTATTTAGATTGATGCACAAACCCTCACTTGCTGGGGTCTCGTGTTCATGAATTGGCTAGCTCGCTAGTTATCATCCACCGTGTGATTTGAGACATCTATGTCTTGTGTTGAAAGAATATGCTTGGTCGGTTGCTTAAAAGCATTGTATACGTTTTAGTGAATATATTTGTCTTGGTGATTTCTCCTCCCTAATCATTATTACTTTAGCTTTGCTTAAAACATGTTTTGTGTCCTTCCAGAACCATAACCAAATCTTCATCTGTCACTGCACAAGTTGCCCTCTTTCGCCCTCCAACCATCGATTAACATATTTCTCTTGGGACGGACGATTCACCTTCTCAACGTGGGGGGCTGGGGGGCTTTTGGTTCTCCCTATGGTACTCGGTAGACTCCCTTCCTATTTCATGGGCGTTTTCAACCTGCCAAAATTTGTAGTAGAACAACCGGATACAAGGAGACATTGCCTTTTCCGGTCCAATGACAATACTTGCTCATGGGATAAATTTCTTGTGGCGTGGGATAAAGTTTGCATGACAGAGCCTTCATGTGGTCTTGGTATTAAAAAATTATTGCACAAAATCTTTCCATTCTGCTGAAATTGCCTACAAATTCCTCCGCTCTCCATACCTGCCCTACAAGCAATGGATACTTCATCACTCACCTTACCTCGTTATCTTTGTGAACCATGCTTCTTACCTAGCTATGTCATCACACAGAGATCTTCATGCCCCACACCAAATCACCCAATGTCAGATAAAAGGTGGGTGCTCTACTTACTTTTGGCTAGACTCATGGATCCTACCCGAGCCACTTGCCACTCCTTCCCTTGCCACTTGCTCACACCACCTAAACAAAAATGCTTTTGTAGCAACTATTTCCTTGGGGGGTCGATCGATCTTCGCGTAGCCGGCTGACCATGGTTTTGAGCAATGAGCTGTATTTTGTGTGTGTGCTTTTGCCGCATGTTATCTTCCACGAAGGGGGTGATGTCAGAACAATCATGTCTAAGAGGATCTTTCACCAGTAAATGTGCCTATGCAGCACTAGCATCACAAATGTTGTTGCCCGAGATTGAACACAGCTGGACATCATGTGTGCTGACGCGCATTGTATCTTCACCTCGTGTTGCACTCAAACCTCAAATGCAATAAAAAAAACTTGACTAATACTCCTGCCCGATGTGTGAAATGGTGCAGGAACCCCGAAACCATCTCTTCATCAAATGTAGCTTCACCAACTCGATTTGGCAAAAGGTGCCCAAGTGCCCACATTCTAGCTAATCAACGATCTTTAATGGGCTCTGCGACCCCTCAACTACCACAAGCACTAAAACCCTTTGTCGTACTCGTGATGCTTTCGAAGTGTTGGGTCGCGTGAAACGCGAAAGTCTTCCGTCAGTAGGATTTATGCCCGAATGATGTAATGTGAATGTTCTTTATGGTTCCACCTTGTGGACAAATATGTTAAAAAAGTTGAGCTCGAAGATCACTTCAAACCGGGCATGAGTTTCTTTCCTCGCATTCGTGCAATTTTGGAATTGAATTAAGGCAGGTATTCTGCTCTCCCCACCCAATGACCCAACCACCACTCCCCCACCCTTATGTAAAGTTTTAAAAAATGTGACAATGTTTATATAGATCATATTATTTGCATAACTTATGTTCCATTCTTATCAACTTAAGTCATACATTCCATGAATTCTGCATAAATAGTTTTTCCCAAAATAAAATGATGAAATTGAAGACTATGTCTTTGCAACTAGACCAATCATCTTAATCAAGCAATCAAGGATTGTGTAGCATGCCATCAAGTTTCTTTGGTAGAATGCCTAGTACCCCACCCAATGATCCGACCACCCATCTCCACCCCTCACGTGAAAGTTTCAAAAAAAAAAACTTGACAATGTTTATATAGATCATATTATTTGAATAGCATATGTTTCTTCTTATCAACCTAAGTCGTACATTCTATGATGTGTGGTTACTTTTCATATTTTAGTAGCTAAAAAATATCAGAATTATGCATAGATAGTTTTTCCTAAAATAAAATCATGAAAGTGAATCATCTTAATCAAGAAATCGAGGATTGTTTAGCATGCCATCACGTTTCTTTCGCAGAATGCCTAGTTTGCATGTGGTTGAATTCATGTTGTTGGTTGATCAACACACAGATTATATGAATATTGATGCTAAAATGGTGTTCATGTATTTAAAAGGATGTATTTTATCTAAATGATTCCTGGCATGGCTACATTTCTCATTCAAAATTTACACCATACAAAACATCACTGTTGTGCATATCTTTTGGATACCCATACCCGAATAGTTTAAACACATTAAAAATAGTGTGCATTCATTATAGAGGAAACAATCTTTGTGTAAATGCTTAGCCATGTGGCTACATAAATTTTGCATGCACACTAAAATATCAATGAGACACACATGTGGCTCTCCTTCTCATGGGATTGCGGGGGAGGGGCGTGTCTACAGAAAGGGAAACATTGCTTCTTCTACTCCAATGATGATACTACCTTCTGGGTCTAAATGCCTTGCAATGTAAGATAAATGTTTGCATGCCAAAGCTTGCATGTGGTCTTGGTGTTAAAAACATTCTTGCATAAAATTGTTGCCTTCTCGAATATCATTCTTACTCAATGTGTGGCGTTGTGTTGGAATCACATAGCCATATTTTTTTTTCAAATGCAACTTTGACAACTAGATATGGCAAAAGGTGGCCTTTGTGCCCACTTTCCAGCCAATCAGCTATGTCTGGATGAGCTCTGCGACCCCTCGGCTACCCCATGCACTAAAATCTTTCGTCTTGCTCATGATGCTTTGTAAAATTTGGGACACGAGAAATGCGAAAGCCTTTCATCAATAGGATTTAGCTCCGAATGATGTAATAATGAATGCTCTCTTTTATTTCATCTTGTCGAAAGTTGAGCTCAAAGACCCAGTCCAGACTATGGCACTATTTTCTTTCCTCGTGTTAGGGATCCCCACCCCCTCTGAAAATTCTAAAAAATACGTGACAATGTTTATATAGATGATATTATTTGAGATTGGATATGTTTTGTTCTTATTGGCATGAGTCACACATTCCATGATGCCTATTTACTTTTAAAATTTTCGTAGCAAGAACATATCGATAGGTTCCTCTAAACCGCTAGGGGCACGCAACACATATGAAATACATTAGCGGCAAGCAATCATAATGACTTTGTTTGAGTATTTATGTGTTTCTTTCTTTGTATGATGAACAATTAAATTTAAATATTTAGATTAATTACATTTGTTGTTTCCAAGGTTTCCCTGCCCACCCATGCTACAAACTATAATCCAAATACATACGTGTGTATTTGCTTAAATGAAATGTGTTTAGATTGTTTAATGCACAAAAATCCCACTTGGTGGAGTCTCATGTTGATGAATTGGCTACCTCGGTAGTTGTCATTCACCGTGTGATCTGAGACATCTATGTCTTGTGTTAAAATGATAAGCTTGGTCGGTTGATTAAAAGCATTGTATATGTTTTAGTGGATATATTTGTGTTGGTGATTTCTCCTCCACAATAAGTACTTTAGCTTTGCTTAAAACATGTTTTGCGTCATTTCACAACCATAACCTAGTGCTCCTATGTCACCGCCTAAGTTGCCCTACTCCTCCATCCAACAGTCAAAATTTTAACATATTTCTGTTGGGATGGATGACTCTCCTTCTCAGCCTGTGTGTGTGTGTGTGGGGGGGGGGGGGGGCTTGTGTTTGTCCATGTGCTACTAGGTAGACTCCCTTCTTATTTCATTGGCATTTTCAACCAGCCAAAATTAATAGTAGAACAACCTGATACAAGGTGATAGAGGCAAAGGTGTCCCGTCTTTCGATGAGATGTTGGTTTTCGCTTTGGAGGAAGTCGACTTTGACGATCCGACTACGAACGTGCGAGGACGTCGCGCCTTAGCAATCGCTAAACCAACTCCGAGAGGTTATTGACCACGCCGAGCACGATCAACCTGACCACGAGGGTCTGCATTTCCTGCGAGCAAACGAAGAACAAGCAAGAAACTGAGATTGCAATCTGGATATTGCGAATATAAGATGAAAGCTTTATTGATCAAGGTGGGGTTCTGTGGACGCCTTTGTCCGGTCGTTGAACACAAACGGCACGCGAAGTTGCAGCTATGGCGAACTTTTAATCTAAACAAAACCCAAAGTCTAAACAACGCCCTAAGGGCTGTATATATGGAGGAAGAGGAGGGAATTTCGTGGCCCTTGAGGGAGGGGTCCGAAACCATCCCTAACTCTTGTTTTCCCACACATACGGACTCTAAAAACAGCCTATACTTAAGTATTTCGAAATTACATGGGCCTGGCCCAATAATAAGGTGACGCAGCACCTAGAATAGCCTATGGACGAATATTATGAAGTGGCATCTTGTATATTTCGTCCAAGGCTTCATGCACCCATTATGGTGGCTTCAAAGTCCTGAAATCATCACTTGTAACTCCGTTCTTGTTCCCCTTGCATGGCATTATCTCCATGCTTGTTCTTGCTCCAATGTCCATCCTTCTCCAAGCTAGGGCCTTCATTTGTAAGCAAAACAAATGTATCCAATTTAGGCAGCATCATATTCTCATGAACATTAGAATCATTACCAAGAAACGAAAGTACACGATAATTTAATTGGCGTATGAGCTCTAGTAATTGGTCCAAAGATATGTAGCAAGAGGGGCTGTGGGTGTAACAATGGTATTGATGTCCTCATCATCCTCCCCTTCTTGAAATGAAGTCGCCCTCGACGGAAGCTCATATTCCTCACCCAAATAAGGCTTCAAATCTGCAATGTTAAAAGTGGGACTAACCCCAAAATCTGCAGGTAGCTCAAGTTTATATGCATTATCATTTATTTTCTCTAACACCTTAAATGGACCATCAAGACGTGGCATTAGCTTTGATTTGCGCAAACTAGGAAACCTATCCTTACGCAAATGTAACCAAACAAGATCTCCGGTGCAAAGACAACATGTTTTCTACCCTTATCTCCAAAGACGTTTATATTTAGCATTCATACGCTCAATGTTTTCCTTAGTTATCTCATGCATTTTTAAAATCAATTCAGCACGTTCTTTAGCATCAAAATTAACCTTCTCCGAAGATGGAAGAGGCAACAAATCAATAGGTGCACGAGGTAGGAAGCCATACACAATTTCAAAAGGGCACATCTTAGTAGTAGAATGCAATGAACGATTATAAGCAAATTCAATATGAGGCAAGCATTCTTCCCACATTTTCTTATTATTCTTCAAAACAGCCCTAAGCATAGTAGACAATGTTCTATTGACTACTTCAGTTTGTCCATCAGTTTGGGGTGACAAGTAGTACTAAAAAGCAGTTTAGTCCCCAACTTAGCCCATAAACATCTCCAAAAGTGGCTAAGAAATTTAGTATCACGATCTGAAACAATAGTATTTGGCACACCATGCAAGCGAATAATTTCACGAAAGAACAAATCAGCAACATTAACAACATCATCGCTTTTATGACATGGTATAAAGTGTGCCATTTCGAGAATCTATCCACGACAACAAATATGCTATCCTCCCTTCTTTGTTCGAGGTAAACCTAAAACAAAGTCCATAGATATATCCTCCCAAGGAACACTAGGCAATCGCAAAGGCATATATAAACCATGAGGATTGAGTCGTGACTTAGCTTTTTGACATGTAGTGCAGCGAGCAACAAAACGCTCAACATCCCGTCTCATCTGTGGCCAAAAGAAATGTGTAGCAAGTATATCCTCCGTCTTCTTGACGCCGAAGTGTCCCAGTAATCCTCCTCCATGCGCCTCCTGCAACAACAAAAGGCAACAGAGCTAGCAGGAATGCATAGCTTGTTAGCACGGAACACAAAACCATCCTTAATAACGAACTTGTTCCATGTTCTTCCTTCTTTACAATTCTGCATTACATCTTTAAAATCAGCATCATGCACATATTGATCTTTGATGGTCTCCAAACCAAATATTTTGAAGTCAAGTTGTGAAAGCATAGTATAGCGACGAGACAAAGCATCACAATAACATTTTCTTTACCCTTCTTGTGTTTAATGACATAAGGGAAAGTCTCAATGAATTCAACCCATTTAGCATGTCTACGATTCAGTTTAGCTTGACATTTAATATGTTTCAAAGATTCATGATCAGAATGTATAACAAATTCTTTGGGCCATAAATAATGCTGCCATGTCTCTAAAGTCCGAACAAGAGCATATAATTCTTTGTCATAAGTAGAATAGTTCAGACTAGGCCCACTCAATTTTTCAGAAAAGTATGCAACAGGTTTGCCATCTTGTAATAACACACCTCCTAATCCAATTCCACTAGCATCACATTCAAGCTCAAAAGTCTTATTAAAGTCAGGAAGTTGGAGTAAAGGAGCATGTGTCAACTTATCTTTCAATACCGTGAAGGCTTCTTCCGTATGCGGTACCCCAAACAAAAGGCACATCCTTCTTTGTAAGCTCATTGAGAGGTGCAGCAATGGTGCTAAAGTCTCTCACAAAACGCCTATAGAAACCAGCGAGTCCAAGAAAACTCCTCACTTGTGTGACCGTTTTGGGCTGCGGCCAACTCTCAATAGCTTCAATCTTGGCTTTATCAACTTCAATTCCCTGTGGAGTAACAACATAGCCAAGAAAAGATACTCGGTCGGTGCAAAAGGTGCACTTCCCAAGGTTACCAAACAAACGTGCATCACGTAGAGCATTAAAAACAGCACGTAAATGTTCCAAATGTTCTTCCAAAGATTTGCTATAAATCAGTATATCATCAAAGTAAACTACCACAAATCGTCCAATGAAAGCACGTAAAACTTCATTCATTAATCTCATGAAAGTACTAGGTGCATTAGTTAACCCAAAAGGCATGACTAACCACTCATATAATCCAAACTTAGTTTTAAATGCTGTTTTCCATTCATCTCCCAATTTCATACGAATTTGATGGTATCCACTACATAAATCAACTTTGGAGAATATTGTAGAGCCACTCAATTCATCAAGCATATCATCTAGCCTAGGAATAGGATGACGATAACGAATAGTAATATTATTAATGCCTCTACAATCAACACACATACGCGACGTACCATCCTTTTTAGGCACTAGTATAATAGGAACAGCACAAGGACTAAGAGATTCGCGTATATAACCAAGCAGGAGTAGGGTATTACCTCCATCGAGAGGGCCCGAACCTGGGTAAAAACATCGTGTCCCTTGTCTCCTGTTACCATCCGCCTAGACGCACAGTTCGGGACCCCCTACCCGAGATCCACCGGTTTTGACACCGACAGCAGGGGATAAAGTTTGCACGATAGAGCTTTAATGCGGCCTCGGAGTTAAAAAAATTATTGCACAAAACGGTTGCCTTCTGCTGAAGTTCCTACATTCTCCATACCTTCCCTAGAAGCATTGGATACTTCATCACTCACCTTACCCGCTTAGCTCTCGGAACCATGCTTCTTACCTAGCTATATTAGTACACAAAAACCCTTCATGCACATCACCAAATCATCCCAATGTTAGATAAAAGATGGGTGCTCTACTTACTTTTGGCTAGACCAATGGCTCTTAACCGAGCCGCTTGCCACTCCTTCCCTTGCCATTTGCTCACACCACGTAAGCCAAAATGCTTCCGCAACAACTATTTTCCTTGGGGGTTCGATCGATCCTTGTGTAGCCGGCTGACCGTGGTTGTGCGCAACAAGTTGTATTTCTTTGTGTGTGCTTTTGCTGTAGGTTATCTTCCACGAAGGGGGTGATGTCAAAACGATCATGCCCGAGAGGACCTTTCATCGTTAAGGGTGCCATGCGGCACTAGCACCGCAAATGCTGCTACCCAAGCTTGAACACAACTAGACATCATGTGTACCAACGCACATTGATGTTGGGGAACGTAGTAATTTCAAAAAAAAATCCTACGCACACGCAAGATCATGGTGATGCATAGCAACGAGAGGGGAGAGTGTTGTCCACGTACCCTCGTAGACCGAAAGCGGAAGCGTTAGCACAACGCGGTTGATGTAGTCGTACGTCTTCATGATCCGACCGATCAAGTATCGAACGTACGGTACCTCCGAGTTCAGCACACGTTCAGCCCGATGACGTCCCTCGAACTCCGATCCAGCCGAGTGTTGAGGGAGAGTCTCGTTAGCACGACGGCGTGGTGACGATGTTGATGTTCTACCGACGCAGGGCTTCGCCTAAGCACCGCTACAGTATTACCGAGGTGGACTATGGTGGAGGTGGGCACCGCACACAGCTAAAAGATCAACTGACCAATGTTGTGTCTATGGGGTGCCCCCCTGCCCCCGTATATAAAGGAGCAAGGGGTGAGGCGGCCGACCAAGGAGGAGGGCGCGCCAAAGGGGGGAGTCCTACTCACACCGGGAGTAGGACTCCTCCTTTCCTTGTTGGAGTAGGAGAGAAGGAAAGAGGAGGAGAGGGAGAAGGAAAAGGGGGCTGCACCCCTTGTCCAATTCGGACCAGAGGGGGGTGCAGGCCTCCTTCCTTTTGGCCTCTCTCCTCTATTCCCGTATGGCCCAATAAGGCCCATATACTCCCCGGCGAATTCCGGTAACTCTCCGGTACTCCGAAAAATACCCGAATCACTCGGAACCTTTCCGAAGTCCGAATATAGTCGTCCAATATATCGATCTTTACGTCTCGACCATTTCGAGACTCCTCGTCATGTCCCCGATCTCATCCGAGACTCCAAACTCCTTCGGTACATCAAAACTCATAAACTCATAATATAACCGTCATCGAACTTTAAGCGTGCGGACCCTACGGGTTCGAGAACTATGTAGACATGACCGAGACACATCTCCGGTCAATAACCAATAGCGGAACCTGAATGCTCATATTGGATCCCACGTATTCTACGAAGATCTTTATCGGTCAAACCGCATAACAACATACGTTGTTCCCTTTGTCATCGGTATGTTACTTGCCCGAGATTCGATCGTTGGTATCTCAATACCTAGTTCAATCTCGTTACCGGCAAGTCTCTTTACTCGTTCCGTAATACATCATCCCGCAACTAACTCATTAGTTACAATGCTTGCAAGGCTTATAGTGATGTGCATTACTGAGTGGGCCCAGAGATACCTCTCCGACAATCGGAGTGACAAATCCTAATCTCAAAATACGCCAACCCAACAAGTACCTTTGGAGACACCTGTAGAGCACCTTTATAATCACCCGATTACGTTGTAGACGTTTGGTAGCACACAAAGTGTTCTTCCGAAACGGGAGTTGCATAATCTCATAGTCATAGGAACATGTATAAGTCATGAAGAAAGCAATAGCAACATACTAAACGATCAAGTGCTAAGATAACGGAATGGGTCAAGTCAATCACATCATTCTCCTAATTATGTGATCCCGTTAATCAAATGACAACTCATGTCTATGTTTAGGAAACATAACCATCTTTAATTAACGAGCTAGTCAAGTAGAGGCATACTAGTGACACTCTGTTTGTCTATGTATTCACACATGTATTATGTTTCCGGTTAATACAATTCTAGCATGAATAATAAACATTTATCATGATATAAGGAAATAAATAATAACTTTATTATTGCCTCTAGGGCATATTTCCTTCAATTGATGTCTTGGACTCGTATTGCTGCACACATATCGATTCAACATGCACCCAAACTTCAAATGCAAAAAATCTCGACTAATACTCCCGCCCGATGTGTAAATTGTGGAGGAGTCCCAAACCCATCTCTTCTTCAAATGCAGCTTCAAAGAACTCGATTTGGCAAAAGGTGGCCACGTGCCCACTTTCTAGCCAATCAGTGATTTCTAGTGGGCTTTGTGACCCCTCAGCTACCCGATGCACTAAAACTCTTTGTCTTACTCGTGGTGCTTTTGAATTTTTGAGGTGTGTGAAACACGAAAGTCTTTCGTCGACAGGATTTAGCTCTGAATGATGCAATGAGAATGTTCTATCTGATTCCACCTCGTGGACAAATGTTCTAAAAAAAGCTGAGCTCGAAGGTCACGCCAAACTGTGGCATGAGTTTCTTTCCTCGAATTCGCGCAATTTTGGAACTGAATCAAGGCGGGAATTTTGCCCTCCCCACCCAACCACCCCCCATGTGAAAGTTTTTTTAGCGTGACAATGTTTATATATATCATATTATTTGAATAGCATCTGTTTCGTTTTTATCAACCCAAGTTGTATATTCCATGATGTGTGGCTACTTTGTAGATTTTAGTAGATAATAAATATCATAATTATGCATAGATAATTTTTCCTAAATAAAATCATGAAAGTGAAGGCTATCTCTTTGCAACTAGACCAATCATCTTAATTAAGCAATCGAGATTATTTAGCATGCCATCAAGTTTCTTTGGTAGAATGCCTAGTATGGACGTGGTTGCATTCATGCTGTTGGTTGATCATCACACATATTATATAAATATTAAACGACTGAAATGGTTTTCATGTATTTCAAAGGATGTATTTTATCTAAAAAAATTGTGACACGCTACACTTGGCATTCAAAATTTACACCCATACAAAACATCAATGGTGTGCGTATCTTTTGGATACGGAGACCAGAATAGTTTAAGCACGTAAAAATAGTGTGCATTCATTATTGAGGAAACAATCTTTGCGTAAATGCTTAGCCATGTGGCTACATAAATTTTACACTCATGCAAACATATCAACGAGACATGCACGTTTTGGATGTAGAACTGGAAGATAGGGATTTGATCTGCTTTTTCCCATATAAAAATATAAAATTTATCCAAAGTGCTATAGGAAGAAAATAAAATGTAGGTGTATATGATTGTCTATGTTGTTACTAAGGTGTGATCATGATATAAGGAAATAAGGAAATAAATAATAACTTTTTTATTGCCTCTAGGGCATATTTCCTTCAGTCTCGCACTTGCATTAGAGTCAATAATCTAATTCACATCACCATGTGATTTAATACCAATAGTTCACATCACCATGTGATTTGTTGGAAATATGCCCTAGAGGCAATAATAAAAGTATTGTTATTATATTTCCTTGTTCATGATAATTGTCTTTTATTCATGCTATAATTGTATTATCCGAAAATCGTAATACACGTGTGAATACATAGACCACAATATGTCCCTAGTGAGCCTCTAGTTGACTAGCTCGTTGATCAACTGATAGTCATGGTTTCCTGATTATGGACATTGGATGTCGTTGATAACGGGATCACATCATTAGGAGAATGATGTGATGGACAAGACCCAATCCTAAGCATAGCACAAGATCGTGTAGTTCGTTTTGCTAGAGCTTTTCCAATGTCAAGTATATTTTCCTTTGACCATGAGATCGTGTAACTCCCGGATACCGTAAGAGTGCTTTGGGTGTACCAAAGCGTCACAACGAATCGGGTGACTATAAAGGTGCACTGGGTATCTCCGAAAGTATTCATTGGGTTGACACGGATCGAGACTGGATTTGTCACTCCGTATGACGGAGAGGTATCTTTGGGCCCACTCGGTAATGCATCATCATAATGAGCTCAAAGTGACCAAGTGTCCGGTCACGGGATCATGCATTACGACGATGAGTAAAGTGACTTGCCGGTAACGAGATTGAACGAGGTATTGGGATACCGACGATCGAATCTCGGCAAGTAAAATACCGATTTACAAAGGGAATAGTATACGGTGTTGATTGAATCCTCGACATCGTGGTTCATTCGATGATATCATCGAGGAGCATGTGGGATCCAACATGGGTATCCAGATCCCGCTGTTGGTTATTGCCCGAGAGCCGTCTCGGTCATGTTGCATGTCTCCCGAACCCGTAGGGTCTACACACTTAAGGTTTGGTGACGCTTAGGGTTGTATGAATATGAGTATGCAGCAAACTGAATGTTGTTCGAGTCCGGATGAGATCCCGGACGTCACAAGGAGTTCCGGAATGGTCCGGAGGTAAAGATTTATATATAGGAAGTCTTATTTTGGTCGTCGGAAAGGTTTCGCGTTATCGGTATTGTACCGGAGTGCCGAAGGGGTCCGGGGTCCACTGGGGTCCACCTGCCTGGGGGCCACATGGGCTGTAGGGGTGCGCCTTGGCCTATATGGGCCAAGGGCACCAGCCCCAAGAGGCCCATGCGCCAAGATATAAGAAAAGGGAGAGTCCTAAAGGGGGAAGGCACCTCAGGGTGCCTTGGGGAGGATGGACTCCTCCCTCTTGGTCGCACCCTTCCTTGGAGGAAGGGGCAAGGTTGCGCCTCCCCTCTCTTGCACCTATATAAAGGGAGGGTAGGGAGGTGGCCGCACTCGAAAGCCCGGCGCCTCCTCCTCCCTCGCAACACCTCCTCCTCCTCCGTAGGTTGCTTAGCGAAGCCTGGGAGTTCTGCTGCATCCACCACCACTGTCGTGCTTTGGATCATCATCAACCTCTCCTTCCCCTTGCTGGATCAAGAAGGAGGAGACGTCATCCGCTCCGCACGTGTGTTGAACGCGGAGGTGCTGTCCGCTCGCACTAGGTCATCGGTGATCTGAATCACGGCGAGTACGACTCCATCATCCCCGTTCCATTGAACGCTTCCGCACGCGATCTACAAGTGGTATGTAGATGCAATCACTCTCCCATGACCCGTTGCTTAGATGAACTCATAGATGGATCTTGGTGAAACCGTAAAAAAAAATTTACTTTTCTGCAACGTTCCCCAACATGATTAACACCCATAGTTCACATCGTCATGTGACCAACACCCAAAGGGTTTACTAGAGTCAATAATCTAGTTCATATCGCTATGTGATTAACACCCAAAGAGTACTAAGGTGTGATCATGCTTTGCTTGTGAGGGAAGTTTAGTCAACGGGTCTGCCACATTCAGATCCGTATGTATTTTGCAAATTTCTATGTCAACAATGCTCGCATTTGAGCTACTCTAGCTAATTGCTCCCACTTTCAATATGTATCCAGATTGAGATTTAGAGTCATCTGGATCAGTGTCAAAATTTGCATCGATGTAACCCTTTACGACGAACCTTTTTGTCACCTCCATAATCGATAAACATATCCTTATTCCACTAAGGATAATTTTGACTGCTGTCCAGTGATCTACTCCTAGATCACTATTGTACTCCCTTGCCAAAATCAGTGTAGGGTATACAATAGATCTGGTACACAACATGGCATCCTTTATAGAACCTATGGCCAAGGCATAGGGAATGAATTTCATTCTCTTTCTATCTTCTGCCGTGGTCGGGCTTTGAGTCTTACTCAATTTCACACCTTGTAACACAGGCAAGAACTCTTTCTTTGACTGTTCCATTTTGAACTACTTCAAAATCTTGTCAAGGTATGTACTCATTGAAAAAACTTATCAAGCATCTTGATCTATCTCTATAGATCTTGATGCTCAATATGTAAGCAGCTTCACCGAGGTCTTTCTTTGAAAAACTCCTTTCAAACACTCATTTATGCTTTGCAGAATAATTCTACATTATTTCTGATCAACAATATGTCATTCACATATACTTATCAGAAATGATGTAGTGCTCCCACTCACTTTCTTGTAAATACAGGCTTCACCGCAAGTCTGTATAAAACTATATCCTTTGATCAACTTATCAAAGCGTATATTCCAACTCCGAGATGCTAGCACCAGTCCATAGATGGATCGCTGGAGCTTGCATATTTTATTAGCACCTTTAGGATTGACAAAACCTTTTGGTTGCATCATATACAACTCTTCTTTTCATTAAGGAATGCAGTTTTGTTTATCCATTTGCCAGATTTCATAAAATGCGGCAATTGCTAACATGATTCGGACAGACTTAAGCATAGATACGAGTGAGAAACTCTCATCGTAGTCAACACCTTGAACTTGTCGAAAACCTTTTGCGACAATTCTAGCTTTATAGATAGTAACACTACTATTAGCGTCCATCTTCCTCTTGAAGATCCATTTAATCTCAATGGCTCGCTGATCATTGGGCAAGTCAATCAAAGTCCATACTTTGTTCTCATACATGGATCTCATCTCAGATTTCATGGCCTCAAGCCATTTTGCGGAATCTGGGCTCATCATCGCTTCCTCATAGTTTGTAGGTTCGTCATGGTCAAGTAACATGACCTCCAGAATAGGATTACCGTACCACTCTGGTGCGGATCTCACTCTGATTGACCTACGAGGTTCGGTAGTAACTTAATCTGAAGTTACATGATCATCATCATTATATTCCCCACTAATTTGTGTAGTAGTCACAGGAACAGATTTCTGTGATGAATTACTTTCCAAATAAGGGAGCAGGTACAGTTACCTCGTCAAGTTCTACTTTCCTCCCACTCACTTCTTTCGAGAGAAACTCCTTCTCTAGAAAGGATCCATTCTTAGCAGCGAATGTCTTGCCTTCGGATCTGTGATAGAAGGTGTACCCAACAGTCTCCGTTGGGTATCCTATGAAGATATCTTTCTCCGATTTGGGTTTGAGCTTATCAGGATGAAACTTTTACATATAAGCATCACAACCCCAAACTTTAAGAAACGACAACTTTGGTTTCTTGCCAAACCACAGTTCATATTGTGTCATCTCAACGGACTTAGATGGTGCCCTTTTTAACGTGAATGCAGTTGTCTTTAATGCATAACCCCAAAACGATAGTGGTAAATCGGTAAGAGACATATAGATTGCACCATATATAATAAAGTACGGTTACGATGTTTGGACACACCATTACACTGTGGTGTTCCAGGTGGCGTGAGTAGTGAAACTATTTCACATTGTTTTAACTGTAGGCCAAACTCGTAACTCAAATATTTTACCTCTGCGATCATATCGTAGGAACTTTTATTTTCTTGTTGTGATGATTCTCCACTTCACTCTGAAATTCTTTGAACTTTTCAAATGTTTCATACTTGTGTTTCATCAAGTAGATATACCCATATCTGCTCAAATCATTTGTGAAGGTCAGAAAACAATGATACCTGCCGCGAGCATCAACACTCATCGTACTGCATACATCAGTATGTATTATCTCCAACAAATCTGTTGCTCGCTCCATTGTTCCGGAGAACGGAGTCTTAGTCATCTTGCCCATGAGGCATGGTTCGCAAGCATGAAGTGATTCACAATCAAGTGATTCCAAAAGCCCATCAGCATGGAGTTTCTTCATGCGCTTTACACCAATATGACCTACACGGTAGTGCCACAAATAAGTTGCACTATCATAATTAACTTTTCATCTTTTAGTTTCAATATTATGAATATGTGTATCACTACGATCGAGATCCAACGAACCATTTTCATTGGGTGTGTAACCATATAAGGTTTTATTCATGTAAATGTAACAACAATTATTCTCTAACTTAAATGAATAACCGTATTGCAATAAACATGATCAAATCATATTCATGCTTAACGCAAACACCAAATAACACTTATTTAGGTTCAACACTAATCCCGAAAGTATAGGGAGTGTGCGATGATGATCATATCAATCTTGGAACCACTTCCAACACACACATCGTCACTTCACCCTTAACTAGTCTCTGTTCATTCTGCAACTCCCGTTTCTAGTTACTAATCTTAGCAACTGAACTAGTATCAAATACTGAGGGGTTGCTATAACACTATTAAAGTACACATCAATAACATGTATATCAAATATACCTTTGTTCACTTTGCCATCCTTCTTATCCGCCAAATACTTGGGGTAGTTCCGCTTCCAGTGACCAGTCCCTTTGAAGTAGAAGCACTTAGTCTCAGGCTTAGGTCCAGACTTGGGCTTCTTCACTTGAGCATCAACTTGCTTGCCATTCTTCTTGAAGTTCCCGTTCTATCCCTTTGCCCTTTTCTTGAAACTAGTGGTCTTGTTAACCATCAACACTTGATGCTCTTTCTTGATTTCTACCTTCGTCGATTTCAGCATCGCGAAGAGCTCGGGAATTACTTTCGTCATCCCTTGCATTTTATAGTTCATCACGAAGTTCTAGTAACTTGGTGATAGTGACTAGAGAATTCTGTTAATTACTATCTTATCTGGAAGATTAACTCCCACTTGATTCAAGCAATTGTAGTACCCAGACAATTAGAGCACATGCTCACTGGTTGAGTTATTCTCCTCCATCTTGTAGGCAAAGTATTGTCAGAGGTCTCATACCTCTCGACACGGGCATGAGTATGAAATACCAATTTCAACTCTTGGAACAACTTATATGCTCCGTGGCGTTCAAAACATTTTTGAAGTCCTGGTTCTAAGCCGTAAAGCATGGTGCACTAAACTATCAAGTAGTCATCATACCGAGCTTTTGTCAAACGTTCATAATGTCTGCTTTTGCTCCTGCAATCGGTCTATCACCTAGCGGTGCATCAAGGACATAATTCTTCTGTGCAGCAATGAGGTTTGTCCTCAGATCACAGACCAAGTCTGCATCATTGCTACTAACATTTTTTAACTTATTTTTCTCTAGGAACATATCAAAATATAAACGGGGAGCAACAAATCGAGCTATTGATCTACAACATAGATATGCTATTACTACCAGGACTAAGTTCATGATAAATTAAAGTTCAATTAATCATATTACTTAAGAACTCCCACTTAGATAGACATCCCTCTAATCCTCTAAGTGATCACGTGATCCAAGTCAACTAAACCATGTCCGATCATCACGTGAGATGGAGTAGTTTCAATGGTGAACATCACTATGTTGATCATATCTACTATATGATTCACGCCGACCTTTCGGTCTCCGTGTTCCGAGGCCATATCTGTTATATGCTAGGCTCGTCAAGTTTAACCTGAGTATTCCGCGTGTGCAACTATTTTGCACCCGCTGTATTTGAACGTAGAGCCTATCACACCCGATCATCACGTGGTGTCTCAGCACGAAGAACTTTCGCAACGGTGCATACTCAGGGAGAACACTTATACTTTGATAATTTAGTGAGAGATCATCTTATAATACTACCGTCAATCAAAACAAGATAAGATGCATAAAAGATAAACATCACATGCAATCAATATAAGTGACATGATATGGCCATCATCATCTTGTGCTTGTGATCTCCATCTCCGAAGCACCGTCATGATCACCATCGTCACCGGCATGACACCTTGATCTCCATCGTAGCATCGTTGTCGTCTCGCCAATCTTATGCTTCTACGACTATCGCTACCGCTTAGTGATAAAGTAAAGCATTATAGGGCGATTGCATTATATACAATAAAGCGACAACCATATGGCTCTCGCCGATTGCCGATAACTTCGGTTACAAAACATGATCATCTCATACAATAAAATTTAGCATCATGTCTTGACCATATCACATCACAACATGCCCTGCAAAAACAAGTTAGACGTCCTCTACTTTGTTGTTGCAAGTTTTACGTGTTTGCTACGGGCTTAGCAAGAACCGTTCTTACCTACGCATCAAAACCACAACGATAGTTTGTCAAATTGGTGCTGTTTTAATCTTCGCAAGAATCGGGCGTAGCCACACTCGGTTCAACTAAAGTGAGAGAGACAGACACCCGCCGATCACCTTTAAGCAACAAGTGCTCGCAACGGTGAAACCAATCTCGCGTAAGCGTACGCATAATGTCGGTCCGGGCCGCTTCATCTCACAAAGACCGCCAACCAAAGTATGACATGTTGGTAAGCGATGACTTATATCACCCACAACTCACTTGTGTTCTACTCGTGCATATGACATCTACGCATAAAACCTGGCTCTGATGCCACTGTTGGGGAACGTAGTAATTTCAAAAAAATTCTTACGCACACGCAAGATCATGGTGATGCATAGCAACAAGAGGGGAGAGTGTTGTCCACGCACTCGTGAGACCAAAGCGGAAGCGTTAGCATAATGCGGTTGATGTAGTCAGACGTCTTCATGATCCGACCGATCAAGTACCGAACGACGGTACCTCCGAGTTCAGACACGCTCAGCCCGATGACGTCCCTCGAACTCCGATCCAGCCGAGTGTTGAGGGAGAGTTTCACAAGACGACGGCGTGGTGACTATGTTGATGTTCTACCGTCGCAGGCTTCGCCTAAGCACCGCTACAAAGATACCGAGGTGGACTATGGTGGAGGGGGGCACCGCACACGGCTAAAAGATCAACTGATCAATGTTGTGTCTATGGGGTGCCCCCCTGCCCCCGTATATAAAGGAGCAAGGGGGGAGGCGGCCGGCCAAGGAGGAGGGCGCGCCAAGGAGGAGGTCTCAATACCTAGTTCAATCTCGTTATCGGCAAGTCTCTTTACTCGTTCCGTAATACATCATCCCGCAACTAACTCATTAGTTACAATGCTTGCAAGGCTTATAGTGATGTGCATTACTGAGTGGGCCCAGAGATACCTCTCCGCCAATCGGAGTGACAAATCCTAATCTCGAAATACGCCAACCCAACAAGTACCTTTGGAGACACCAGAGAGCACCTTTATAATCACCCGATTCGTTGCTAGACGTTTGGTAGCACACAAAGTGTTCTTCCGTAAACGGAGTTGCATAATCTCATAGTCATAGGAACATGTATAAGTCATGAAGAAAGCAATAGCAACATACTAAACGATCAAGTGCTAAGATAACGGAATGGGTCAAGTCAATCACATCATTCTCCTAATTATGTGATCCCGTTAATCAAATGACAACTCATGTCTATGTTTAGGAAACATAACCATCTTTAATTAACGAGCTAGTCAAGTAGAGGCATACTAGTGACACTCTGTTTGTCTATGTATTCACACATGTATTATGTTTCCGGTTAATACAATTCTAGCATGAATAATAAACATTTATCATGATATAAGGAAATAAATAATAACTTTATTATCGCCTCTAGGGCATATTTCCTTCAATTGATGTCTTGGACTCGTATTGTTGCACACATATCGATTCAACATGCACCCAAACTTCAAATGCAAAAAAATCTCGACTAATACTCCCGCCCGATGTGTAAATTGTGGAGGAGTCCCAAACCCATCTCTTCTTCAAATGCAGCTTCAGCAACTCGATTTGGCAAAAGGTGGCCACGTGCCCACTTTCTAGCCAATCAGTGATTTCTGGTGGGCTTTGTGACCCCTCAGCTACCCGATGCACTAAAACTCTTTGTCTTACTCGTGGTGCTTTTGAATTTTTGATTTGTGGAAAACACGAAAGTCTTTCGTCAACAGGATTTAGCCCTGAATGATGTAATGAGAATGTTCTATCTGATTCCACCTCGTGGACAAATCTTCTAAAAAAAGCTGAGCTAGAAGGTCATGCCAAACTGTGGCATGAGTTTCTTTCCTCGAATTCGCACAATTTTGGAATTGAGTCAAGGCGGGAATTTTGCCCTCCCCACCCAACCACCCCCCATGTGAAAGTTTTTTTAGCACGACAATGTTTATATATATCATATTATTTGAATAGCATCTGTTTCGTTTTTATCGACCCAAGTTGTATATTCCATGATGTGTGGCTACTTTTTAGATTTTAGTAGATAATAAATATCATAATTATGCATAGCTAATTTTTCCTAAATAAAATCATGAAAGTGAAGGCTATCTCTTTGCAACTAGACCAATCATCTTAATTAAGCAATCGAGATTATTTAGCATGCCATCAAGTTTCTTTGGTAGAATGCCTAGTATGCACGTGGTTGCACTCATGTTGTTGGTTGATCATCACACATATTATATAAATATTAAACGACTAAAATGGTTTTCATGTATTTAAAAGGATGTATTTTATCTAAAAGGTTTGTGACACGCTACATTTCTCATTCAAAATTTACACCCATACAAAACATCAATGGTGTGCGTATCTTTTGGATACGGAGACCATAATAGTTTAAGCACGTAAAAATAGTGTGCATTCATTATTGAGGAAACAATCTTTGTGTAAATGCTTAGCCATGTGGCTACATAAATTTTACACTCATGCAAACATATCAACGAGACATGCACATTTTGGATGTAGAACTGGAAAATAGGGATTTGATCTGCTTTTTCCCATATAAAAATATAAATTTTATCCAAAGTGCTATAACAAGAAAAATAAAATATAGGTGTATATGATTGTCTATGTTGTTACATTTCTCATTTGAAAGTTACACACGTGCAAACATATCAACCAGATGTATGTGTTTTGGATGTGGGACTTTTTCTCGAATACGCAAGATTGCGTATCATTCCATTGATAGGTTGGGAAACGAGTACAAGGGTTGGAGCCCTGGGATACGTACACACTTGATGGCGGTGCCCAGAAGCGCGGGGTGAGCAGGAGGAGGTAGGAGGATGCTCAGCCACGCAAGTTACAGGTTTATGTTACAGGAATAATCCGATCGAGCCCTTTTGTGCCGGCTCTTGCCCAGAGTTTCGCCTCCTGCTTGATGTCGTCTAGGAGGGTGTTGTGGTTGGGTGATGCATTGTCGAAGAGGACGGCGTTGCGGTGCTTCCATATGGCCCAGGAGGTGAGGATTACCTGGGAGATGATGCCCTTGCGTAGGCTTGTCGGGACATTGGTAGCGGTCCACCATTCGAAAAAGCCGGTGTTGCCGTCGGGGGGTGATGCTGGCGTGCGGCACCATGCCAAGATGGTGTGCCAGACAATGCGCGAGAAGACGCACCCAACAAGGAGATGGTGGAGTGTCTCGTCGTCCTGGCTGCATAACTTGCAGACGGGGTCGTGCGGCAGGCCATGCCGTGCTCGGCGGTCCGCGGTCCAGCACCGGTTGAGGGAGGCAAGCTAGAGGAATATCTTTGCCTTGGAGGGGGCCCAGGTCTTCCAGATGAGCTGGCAGTGGGGTGCGGTGATGGCTCCTAGAAATAGCGCGTGGTAGGCAGACCGCGACGTGTAGCTGCCGTGGCAGTCCACCTCCAGGTCAGCCTGTCCGGCTCATCGTAGAGCTTGATGCCCTGGAGTAGACCCCATAGTTGGATGTGGGACTATAAATATATGAATTCATTCTCCCTTTTTAGAGTACATTTCAGAAATAAAAGTATGCCACAAGACAATGTACTGAACTAAGAGAACACGGAAAAATATGGCTCAAATATTTATGTGGTTTCTTAGTGCGCAACATTGCCGCTTGCTTGGGGGGGTCTGCTAGCTCAATTATTGTCATCCACCCTCTTATATGGGAAATCTTCGTCTTGAATTGAGAGGCCATGCTTGGTCGGTTACCTATTTTTTTAATATATTTTCAGTGGATATATTATATTGATGATTTCTCCTCTCCCTTGTCTGTGAATGGATAATTTGCTTTTCTTAAGAAATGTTGTCAAAGAATTTTAAGTGATAATATTTATATAGATTTTATTATTTGAGATCACACTTACTCTTATCAAACAGAATAGCAACATCCCAAGCACTGTGGTTAACTTGGATATTTTAGGTGAACTGCTGGATCTTTCAAAAAGAAAAAAAAATCAATGTTGTGCGTATCTTTGGATACAGAGATCAAAAGAGTTTAAACGCATATAAATAGTGTACATCCATTACTGATGAAAAAAATCTGCATAAATCCTTAGCCATGTGGCTACATAGATGTTGCACACATGCAAACATACCAACGAGACGTGTATTTTTAGATGGTGGGCTAGATAGCATGAATTTCTTCTCTTTTTTCTATAGAAAAAACTCACCAAAAAGCCCACAGATGCCCTCAAACGATGCACTGAACTAAGAGAACAGAAGAAAAATGCCGCATCCGTCATGTCGGGTCCTAGCAGAGGAGAAGGAAAACAACATGCGACTAACCTCATGCGGGCCATCTCCAGCGGGGTCACCCAAGAGGACTATCAAACCGACCCGTGCATGCACCTGGCGGTCAAAGCAAAAGAAAGAAAAAACGCATGCACGCAGACGCAGCTGCACTATGTGCCAAGGCCAATTTTCCACGAGTTGACCTGCGCAGCGCAGTCTCTGCTCGTCAGCCTAACAACCTAATTGAACACAGCATTCATGTAGCTAGCTCACCGGTGAGGTCACAGAAACCGCGGGAAGTAGACTCATACTTTGTGCCACGGCACGGCAGGTGGTTCGTCATCAATGACAGCCAGTCCATGCGAGCAGGAGGAGGGGATACACAGCCCTTTCCAATTGAGAAAATTCCTTATATAACACTATTTTAAATGTTGTTTCCCTATTTGACATCAAAAAAAAAATCTTCCCTATCTAACACCATGTTTAAATTTTATGCCTTTTATAACACTTTTTTTCATTTTTAGCCTTAGCAGTGTTAAATTACACCTGAAAAGACCTATTTACCCCTCATGGATACGTGACCAAAATATTACGTGGTTCTTTAGCTTTCAGTATGTGGCTCTGTCTGGATGGAGTTCGGAATTTTGTACCAAGGAAAAGTTACATACTGAAGATTTTTCTTGAATGCAGAATACATACACGGAAGAAACATGCACGAGTACATACATGCGCTAGCTCATCTTCGATTAGTTTTGCACGTGCAAGTATATTAGCACTGGTGGAGCTAAGCGGGGGCAAAAGGTGCCGGAAACCGGAGAATGAGTTACATGGAGGAGTCGATGAGTTTTTTCTCAAATACGCACGAGTGTATGTATCATATATTGAAGATAGGAAAAGGGGGAAAGAGCCCCTCCGCTTTTACAATGTGTGGGTACACTCGACACACCACAACTCCACCCTCTAGCTTGGAAGTCTACTACTCGCTCTGTGCCCACCTAAGTGCCGCCATGAGGAGGCCATGAGGCTCGTCCTCGTTACTCAACAGTTCCGCTTGTTGCCACAGCTTGCACTCTCTCGCTATGTTACATACCACATCCCGCATGCATGACGTCTTGCCGTTGAACACAACTGCATTGCGCTACTTCCATATCTCCCACATGGCGAGGAGGTAAATTGCTCGCACCGTCTTTGCTTTACGCCTCCGCAGGTGATCATGCCCGCTTCTTGCGCACCATTCCGGTAGGGACTCTCTGGCGTGCGGCTTGCTGCGTGGCACGCCTAGCTCAGGTAGGATTCTTGTGTAGGAGTAGGTGATCTATCGTCTCTTCTTGCTGTCCGCAAAGCGGGCACGAGTCTTGGTGTGGCAAACCCCTCCGGGCGAGTCTATCGGAGGTCCAACATCTGTTCTTGGCCGCTAACCAGGCGAAGTATCAGCATCTCAGTGGGGCCCGGGAGCTCCAGGTGAAAGTCGCAGTGGGGGAGACCTGTAGGCCCGAAAACTTTGCCTGGTACGCCAATTTGGCCGAGAACTGCCTGGTTTTGTCCCATGCCCAGACAGTGGTGTCCTGATGGTGCTCGTCCAGCTGTGTTGCCGCAACCGTTGGCCAGATGGCGAAGAGCTGATCCAAAGCAGCCAAGTCAATCAAAGGCCCGATGTCGCGCACCCAGCTGCCCATAGTGATAGCATCGTGAACTGTTCTGGAGTTTTTCATGCGGGCGGGCGCTCGTTCGTACAGTCCTGGTGCAAGGTCCTGAATGCGGTTCCCATGTAGCCACCGGTCCTCCCAAAACAGTGTGTCTCGTCCGTTCCCGAGCTCAACTCAAGCTGCCGCCGTAAAAAGCTGATGTGACTCCTTGGGAACGGAGAAGGCGAATTCTGCCCAGGGATTGCTCCTCCCAGTCTTCTGCATCCATAACCATTTTGTTTGCAGTGCGATATTCATCCATCTCAAGTCTGTAATGCCTAGCCCACCAACCCATTTTGGCCGGTAGACTACGTCCCATGCGACTGCACATTTGCCACCTCCGGCCTCCTCTTTTCCTCTCAAGAAGAAACTGTGACATATTTTGACCATGATTCAGAGCGTTTTTGGTGGGAGGCCCATTGCAAGCATAACCTCAAAACGATAGCGGTAAATCAGTAAGAGACATCATAGATCGCACCATATCTAGTAAAGTACGATTACGACGTTCGGACACACCATTTCATTGTGGTGTTCCGGGTGGCGTGAGTTGTGAAACTATTCCGCATTGCTTCAAATGTAAACCAAACTCGTAACTCAAATATTCTCCTCCACGATCAGATCATAGAAATTTTATTTTCTTATTACGATGATTTTTCACTTCACTCTGAAATTCTTTGAACTTTTCAAATGTTTCAGATTTGTGTTTCATCAAGTAAATATACCCATATCTGCTCAAATCATCTGTGAAGGTGAGAAAATAACGATACCCGCCGCGAGCCTCAATATTCATTGGACCACATACATCAGTATGTATGATTTCCAACAAATCAGTTGCTCGCTCCATAGTTCCGAGAACGGCGCTTTTAGTCATCTTGCCCATGAGGCACGGTTCATAAGTACCAAGTGATTCATAATCAAGTGATTCAAGTCCATCAAGATGGAGTTTCTTCATGCGTTTTACACCAATATGACCCAAACGGCAAAGTGCCACAAATAAGCTGCACTATCATTATCAACTCTGCATCTTTTGGCTTCAACATTATGAATATGTGTATCACTACTATCGAGATTCAATAAAAATAGACCACTCTTCAAGGGTGCATGACCATAAAAGATATTAATCATATAAATAGAACAACCATTATTCTCTGATTTAAATGAATAACCATCTCGCATCAAACAAGATCCAGATATAATGTTCATGCTTAACGCCGCACCAAATAACAATTATTTAGGTCTAAAACTAACTCGATGGTAGATGTAGAGGTAGCGTGCCGACCGCGATCACATCGACTTTGGAACCATTTCCCACACGCATCGTCACCTCGTCATTAGCCAATCTTCGCTTAATCCGTAGTCCTGCTTCGAGTTGCAAATATTAGCAATGTAACCAGATCAAATACTCAAAAGCTCATGCGAGCATTAGTAAGGTACACATCAATAACATGTATATCACATATACCTTTGTTCACCTTGCCATCCTTCTTATCCGCCAAATACTTGTGGCAGTTCCGCTTCAAAGGTCCGGCTTGCAAGAGAAGCACTCGATTTCAGTGCTTAGGTCCAGACTTGAGTTTCTTCTCCTGAGCAGCAACTTGCTTGCGCTTCTTCTTGAGGTTCCCCTTCTTCTTCCCTTTGCCCTTCTTCTTGAAATCGGTGGTCTTATTGACCATCAACACTTGATGCTCCTTCTTGATTTCTACCTCCGCAGCCTTTAGCATTGCGAAGAGCTCGGAAATAGTCTTGTCCATCCCTTGCATATTATAGTTCATCACGAAGCTCTTGTGGCTTGTTGGCAGTGATTGAAGAATTCTGTCAATGAAACTATCATCAGGAAGATTAACTCCCAGTTGAATCAAGTGATTATTATACCCAGACATTTTGAGTATATGTTCACCGATGTAACTATTCTCCTCCATCTTACAACTATAGAACTTATTGGAGACTTCATATCTCTCAATCCGGCATTTGCTTGAAATATTAACTTCAACTCCCGGAACATCTCATATGCTCCATGACGCTCAAAACATTGTTGAAGACCCGGTTCTAAACCGTAAAGCATGGCACAATCGAACTATTGAGTAGTCATCACTTTGCTCGCCAAACGTTCTTAACGCCGTCAGATTGCATACGCAACAGGCACGGCACCAGCGGTGCTTCCAGGATGTAATTCTTACTGCAGCAATGAGGATAATCCTCAGTTCTGAGACCCAGTCCGTGTAGTTGCTACCATCATCTTTCAACTTAGCTTTCTCAAGGAACGCATTAAAATTCAACGGAACAACAACACGAGCCATCTATCTACAACAAACATAGACAAGCAAAATACTATCAGGTACTAAGTTCATGATAAATTTAAGTTCAATTAATCATATTACTTAAGAACTCCCACTTAGACAGACATCTTTCTAGTCATCTAAGTGATCACGTGATCCAAATTAACTAAACCATGTCTGATCATCACGTGAGATGGAGTAGTTTCAATGGTGAACATCACTATGTTGATCATATCTACTATATGATTCACGTTCGACCTTTCGGTCTCCGTGTTCCGAGGCCATATATGTATATGCTAGACTCGTCAAGTTTAACCTGGGTATTCCGCGTGTGCAATTGTTTTGCACCCGTTGTATTTGAACATAGAGCCTATCACACCCGATCATCACGTGGTGTCTCAGCACGAAGAACTTTTGCAATGGTGCATACTCAGGGAGAACACTTCTTGATAATTAGTGAGAGATCATCTTAAAATGCTACCGTCAATCAAAGCAAGATAAGATGCATAAAGGATAAACATCACATGCAATCAATATAAGTGATATGATATGGCCATCATCATCTTGTGCTTGTGATCTCCATCTTAAGCACCGTCGTGATCACCATCGTCACCGGCGCGACACCTTGATCTCCATCGTAGCATCGTTGTCGTCTCGCCAATCTTATGCTTCTACGACTATCGCTACCGCTTAGTGATAAAGTAAAGCATTATAGGGCGATTCATTGCATACAATAAAGCGACAACCATATGGCTCCTGCCAGTTGCCGATAACTCGGTTACAAAACATGATCATCTCATATAATAAAATATAGCATCACGTCTTGACCATATCACATCACAACATGCCCTGCAAAAACAAGTTAGACGTCCTCTACTTTGTTGTTGCAAGTTTTATGTGGCTGCTACGGGCTTAGCAAGAACCGTTCTTACCTACGCATCAAAACCACAACGATAGTTCGTCAAGTTAGTGATGTATTAACCTTCGCAAGGACCGGGTGTAGCCACACTCGGTTCAACTAAAGTTGAGAAACCGACACCCGCTTAGCCACCTCTCGTGCAAAGCACGCCGGAGAACCGGTCTCGCGTAAGCGTCTGGCGTAATGTCGGTCCGGGCCGCTTAATCCAACAATACCGCCAACCAAAGTATGACATCCGGTAAGCAGTGTGACTTGTATCGCCCACAACTCACTTGTGTTCTACTCGTGCATATAACATCTACGCATAAACCTGGCTCTGATACCACTGTTGGGGAACGTAGTAATTTCAAAAAAAATCCTACGCACACGCAAGATCATGGTGATGCATAGCAACGAGAGGGGAGCGTGTTGTCCACGTACCCTCGTAGACCGAAAGCGGAAGCGTTATAACAACGCAGTTGATGTAGTTGTACGTCTTCACGGCCCGACCGGTCAAGCACCGAAACTACGACAGCTCCGAGTTTTAGCACACGTTCAGCTCGATGACGTTTCCCAGACTCCGATCTAGCAAAGTGTTGGGGAAGAGTTCCGTCAGCACAACGGTGTGGTGACGATCTTGATGTTCTACCGTCGCAGGGCTTCGCCTAAGCACCGCTACAATAATATTGAGGACTATAGTGGAGGGGGGCACCGCACACGGCTAAGAGATCTCAAGGATCAATTGTTGTGTCTCTAGGGTGCCCCTGCCCCGTATATAAAGGAGCAGGGGGAGGCCGGCCGGCCCTTGCTAGGCATCGCCAGAGGAGGAGTCCTCCTCCTAGTAGGAGTAGGACTCCCTCTTCCTACTCCTACTAGGAGGGGGGAAAGGAAGGAGAGGGAGAAGGAAAGGGGGCGCCGCCTCTCCTAGTCCAACTCGGACCAGAGGGGAGGGGCGCGGCCCATCCCGACCGCCTCTCTCTCTCCACTAAAGCCCATAAGGCCCATTACTTCTCTCGGGGTTCGGTAACCCTCCCAAGACTCCGGTTTTCTCCAAATCACCGGAACACTTCCGTGTCCGAATATAGTCGTCCAATATATCAATCTTTATGTCTCGACCATTTCGAGACTCCTCGTCATGTCCGTGATCATATCCGGGACTTCGAACAAACTTCAGTACATCAAAACTCATAAACTCGTAATATAACTATCATCGAAACCTTAAGCGTGCGGACCCTACAGGTTCGAGAACTATGTAGACATGACCTAGAACTGTATCCGGTCAATAACCAATAGCGGAACCTGGATGCTCATATTGGCTCCTACATTTTCTTCGAAGATCTTTATCGGTCAAACCGCATAACAACATACGTTGTTCCCTTTGTCATCGGTATGTTACTTGCCCGAGATTCGATCGTCGGTATCTCAATACCTAGTTCAATCTCGTTACAGGCAAGTCTCTTTACTCGTTATGTAATGCATCATTCCGTAACTAACTGATTAGTTACATTGCTTGCAAGGCTTATAGTGATGTGCATTACCGAGAGGGCCCAGAGATACCTCTTTGACAATCGGAGTGACAAAACCTAATCTCGAAATATGCCAAATCAACATGTACCTTTGGTGACACCTCAGAGAGATCCTTTATAATCACCCGATTACGTTGTGACGCTTTGGTAGCACACAAAGTGTTCCTCCGGTAAAAGGGAGTTGCATAATCTCATAGTTATAGGAACTTGTATAAGTCATGAAGAAAGCAATAGCAATATACTAAACGATCAAATGCTAAGCTAACGGAATGGGTCAAGTCAATCACATCATTCTCCTAATGATGTGATCCCATTAATCAAATGACAACACATGTCTATGCTTAGGAAACATAACCATCTTTGATCAATGAGCTAGTCAAGTAGAGGCATACTAGTGACATTTAAGTTTGTCTATGTATTCACACATGTATCATGTTTCCGGTTAATACAATTCTAGCATGAATAAGAAACATTTATCATGATATGAGGAAATAAATAATAACTTCATTATTGCCTCTAGGGCATATTTCCTTCACGTTGTTCATGTTCTTGCTGACCACAAAGGGCCCTTCCCAAGGGGGAGATAGCTTGTGCATATCGGATTGATCCTGGATGAGCCGGAGCACCAAATCGCCTTCCTGAAAGGTTCTGGACCTAACCCGACGGCTGTGGTAGCGGCGCATGTCTTGCTGGGAAATCGCCGAGCGAGCTATTGCCAAGTCTCGCTCTTCATCCACTAAGTCAAGTGCATCCTGACAAGCTCGTTCATTATTAGCTTCAACGTAAGCCACCACGTGGGGCGAGTCATGACAGATGTCACTTGGCAGGACCGCCTCTCCTCCGTACACCATGAAGAAAGGTGTATAACCCGTAGATCTGTTAGGTGTAGTGTTGATGCTCCAAATCACAGAGGGTATCTCCTCCACCCAACAACCCGGCGTCCGCTGTAAGGGGACCAAGAGCCGCGGTTTTATACCTTTCAAGATCTCCTGATTGGCTCTTTCTGCTTGACTATTGGATTGAGGATGAGCTACCGCCGAAACATCAAGCCGGATATTGATGTCTACTACACAACCTTATTCTTGTAGACGTTGTTGGGCCTCCAAGTGCAGAGGTTTGTAGGACAGTAGCAAATTTCCCTCAAGTGGATGACCTAAGGTTTATCAATCCGTGGGAGGCGAGGGATGAAGATGGTCTCTCTCAAGCAACCCCGCAACCAAATAACAAAGAGTCTCTTGTGTCCCCAACACACCCAATACAATGGTAAATTGTATAGGTGCACTAGTTCGCGAAGAGATGGTGATACAAGTGCAATATGGATGGTAGATATAGTTTTTGTAATCTGAAAATATAAAAACAGCAAGGTAACAAGTGGTAAAAGTGAGCGTAAATGGTATTGCAATGATAGGAAACAAGGCCTAGGGTTCATACTTTCACTAGTGCAAGTTCTCTCAACAATAATAACATAGATAGATCATATAACAATCCCTCAACATGCAACAAAGAGTCACTCCAAAGACACTAATAGCGGAGAACAAACGTAGAGATTATGGTAGGGTACGAAATCACCTCAAAGTTATTCCTTCCAATCAATCCGTTGGGCTATTCCTATAAGTGTCACAAACAGCTCGAGAGTTCGTACTAGAATAACACCTTAAGACACAAATCAACCAAAACCCTAATGTCACCTAGATACTCCATTGTCACCTCAAGTATCCGTGGGCATGATTATACGATATGCATCACACAATCTCAATTCATCTATTCAAACCAACACATAGAACCTCAAAGAGTGCCCGAAAGTTTCTACCGGAGAATCACGGCGAAAACGGGTGCCAACCCCTATGCATAGGTTCATGGGTGGAACCCGCAAGTTGGTCACCAAAACACACATCAAGTGGCACGTGATATCCCATTGTCACCACAGATACGCACGGAAAGACATACATCAAGTGTTCTCAAATCTTTAAAGACTCAATCCGATAAGATTACTTCAAGGGGAAAACTCAATTCATTACAAGAGAGTAGAGGGGGAGAAACATCATAAGATCCAACTACAATAGCAAAGATCGGGATACATCAAGATCGTGCCATAGAGGGAACACGAGAGAGAACACGAGAGAGAGAGATCAAACACATAGCTACTGGTACATACCCTCAGCCCCGAGGGTGAACTACTCCCTCCTCGTCATGGATAGCATCGGGATGATGAAGATGGCCATAGGTGAGGGATCCCCCCTCCGGCAGGGTGCCGGAACAGGGTCCCGATTGGTTTTTGGTGGCTCTAGAGGCTTGCGGCGGCGGAACTCCCGATCTATCTTCTGTTCTGGAAGTTTTAGGGTACGACGGTATATATGGGTGAAAGGAGTACGTCGGTGGAGCTACGGGGGCCCCACGAGGCAGGGGGCGCGCCCAGGGGGGTTGGGCGCGCCCCCCACCCTCGTGGGCAGCCCGTATCTGTTGGGGAACGTAGTAATTTCAAAAAAATTCCTACGCACACGCAAGATCATGGTGATGCATAGCAATGAGAGGGGAGAGTGTTGTCTACGTACCCTCGTAGACCGAAAGCGGAAGCGTTAGAACAACGCGGTTGATGTAGTCAGACGCCTTCACGGCCCGACCGATCAAGCACCAAACTACGGCACCTCCGAGTTCTAGCACACGCTCAGCTCGATGACGCCCCTCGAACTCCGATCCAGCCGAGTGTCGAGGAAGAGTTCCACAAGACGACGGGCGTGGTGACGATCTTGATGTTCTACCGTCACAGGCTTCGCCTAAGCACCGCTAAAATATTATCGAGGAGGACTATGGTGGAGGGGGCACCAGACACGGCTAATAGATCTCAAGGATCAATTGTTGTTGTGTCTGGGGTGCCCCCTGCCCCTATATATATAGGGAGCAAGGGGGAGGCGGCCGCCTATGGAGGAGGCGCCAGGGGAGTCCTTCTCCCACCGGGAGTAGGACTCCTCCTTTCCTTGTAGGAGAAGGAAAGAGGAGGAGTAGGACTCCTCCTTTCCTTGTTGGAGAAGGAAAGAGGAGGAGAGGGAGAAGGAAAAGTGGGCTGCCCCCCTTGTCCAATTCGGACCAGAGGGTGCGCGCAGGCCTCCTTCCTTTTGGCCTCTCTCCTCTATTCCCGTATGGCCCAATAAGTCCCATATACTCCCCGGCGAATTCCCGTAACTCTCCGGTACTCCAAAAAATACCCGAATCACTCGGAACCTTTCCGAAGTCCGAATATAGTCGTCCAATATATCGATCTTTACGTCTCAACCATTTCGAGACTCCTCGTCATGTCCCCGATCTCACCCGGGACTCCGAACTCCTTCGGTACATCAAAACTCATAAACTCATAATATAACCATCATCGAAACCTTAAGCGTGCGGACCCTACGGGTTCGAGAACAATGTAGACATGACCTAGAACTATTCTCGGTCAATAACCAATAAGCGGAACCTGGATGCTCATATTGGCTCCTACATATTCTGCGAAGATCTTTATCGGTCAAACCGCATAACAACATACGTTATTCCCTTTGTCATCGGTATGTTACTTGCCCGAGATTCGATCGTCGGTATCCAATACCTAGTTCAATCACATTCTTGGCAAGTCTCTTTACTCGTTAAGTAATGCATCATTCCGTAACTAACTTATTAGCTACATTGCTTGCAAGGCTTATAGTGATGTGCATTACCGAGAGGGTCCAGAGATACCTCTCTGACAATCGGAGTGACAAAACCTAATCTCGAAATACGCCAACCCAACATGTACCTTTGGAGACACCTGTAGTACTCCTTTATAATCACCCGATTCACGTTGTGACGCTTTGGTAGCACCCAAAGTGTTCCTCCGTAAACGGGAGTTGCATAATCTCATAGTTACAGAACATGTATAAGTCATGAAGAAAGCAATAGCAACATACTAAACGATCAAGTGCTAGGCTAACGGAATGGGTCAAGTCAATCACATCATTCTCCTAATGATGTGATCCCGTTAATCAAATGACAACTCATGTCTATGGCTAGGAAACTTAACCATCTTTGATTCAACGAGCTAGTCAAGTAGAGGCATACTAGTGACACTATGTTTGTCTATGTATTCACACATGTATTATGTTTCCGGTTAATACAATTCTAGCATGAATAATAAACATTTATCATGAAATAAGGAAATAAATAATAACTTTATTATTGCCTCTAGGGCATATTTCCTTCAGTATCTCCCCTGACGTGCACTCCAAGTTCCCTGGGTTGTTTTCCTTCCAAAAATAACTTCTCCAGTTTATTTCGTTCCGTTTTGACTTCGTCTGATATTCCTTTTCCTCGAAACACTGAAATAGGCATAAAACAGCAAATCTGGGCTGGGCCTCCGGTTAATAGGTTCGTCCCAAAAATAATATAAAAGTGAAAAATAAAGCCCAATATTGCCTAAAACAGTAGATAAAGTTGCATGGAGCAATCAAAAATTATAGATACGTTGGAGACGTATCCGATATGTTCTCGTTGACAGAACTCTTCCATAGCATCTTTGGAGAGATTAGTGCCATTATCAGTTATGATGCTGTGTGGAAAACCAAAGCGAAAAATCACCTTTTTCATGAGCTGAACCGTCGTGGCTGCATCACACTTACTGACCGGCTCTGTCTCAACCCACTTTGTAAATTTATCCACCGCCACCAGGAGGTGTGTCTTTTTATCCTTAGACCTTTTGAAAGGCCCGACCATATCAAGCCCCCAGACCACAAACGGCCAAGTAATTGGAGTCGTCCTCAATTCTTGAGCCGGGACATGAGCTCGTCGTGAGAATTTTTGACAACCGTCACATTTACTGACCAGATCTTCCGCATCAGCATGAGCCGTCAGCCAATAAAAACCATGACGTAAAGCCTTGGCCACAAGAGATTTTGAGCCGGCATGATGACCACAATCTCCTTCATGGATCTCCTGAAGTATTTCCCGACCTTCCGCAGGCGATACACAACGTTGAAACGCCCCAGCGACACTGCGATGATGCAGCTCACCATGAACAATTATCATGGACTTAGAGCGCCGGATGATTTGTCTCGCCAAGGTCTCATCCTCGGGCAACTCTCCCCGGGTCATGTAAGCCAAATACGGTACTGTCCAATCCGGGATGACGTGAAGAGCTGCCACCAATCGTGCTTCCGGTCCGGAACAGCTAAGTCCTCCTCTGGGTAACTTGACAGAAGGATTATGCAAAATATCCAAAAAGGTGTTAGGCGGTATAGGCTTACGTTGAGATCCCAGCCGGCTTAAAGCATCAGCCGCCTCATTCTTCCTTCGATCAATGTGCTCCACTTGATAACCCTTGAAGTGCCCAGCTACAACATCAACTTCGCGATGATAAGCTGCCATGAGGGGGTCCTTGGAGTCCCACTTGCCTGACACCTGTTGAACCACGAGATCTGAATCGCCCAAACACCTTACCCGGCTCAAATTCATCTCTTTGGCCATCCGAAGACCATGGAGTAAGGCCTCATATTCAGCTGCATTATTAGTACAAGGAAACATGAGCCAGAGCACATAGCAAAATTTGTCACCTCGAGGGGAAGTTAAAACGACTCCAGCCCCCGAGCCTTCCGACTGCCTGGATCCATCAAAATGAATAGTCCAATATGTGTTATCCGGCTTCTCCTCCGATTATGCGGAGCTCTGTCCAATCATTGATGAAGTCCACGGTGCTTGAGATTTAATAGCGGTCGTGGCACATACTTCAAACCATGAGGCCCAAGCTCAATGGCCCACTTGGCGACTCGTCCTGTAGCCTCTCTATTCTGGATGATGTCTCCCAAAGGAGCAGAGGTTACCATAGTGATAGGGTGACCCTGGAAGTATTGCTTAAGCTTCTGGCTTGCCATGAACACCCCATAAACAAGCTTCTGCCAGTGCGTATATCTTTGCTTAGACTCAATGAACACCTCACTGATGTAGTAAACCGGTCGTTGAACCGGATGCTCCTTGCCAACCTCCTTGCGCTCCACCACAAGTGCAACACTGACAACACGTGAGTTAGCAGCCACGTATAATAGCAGCGGCTCTTTATCAATGGGAGCCGCAAGAATCGGCGGTTCAGACAACTGTCTCTTTAAATCTTCAAAGGCAGCATTAGCAGCATCACCTGCATAAATCTGTCTGCTTTTCTTCATCACCGATACAACGGTATAGCCTTCTCACCTAAGCGGCTTATGAACCGGCTTAAAGCAGCGATACACGACCATGAGTCACGTAACATCAATGATGCACGCCGGTTTATCCAAAGAGGTGATTGCCTTGATTTTCTCCGGATTAGCTTCAATACCTCATTAGAGACCAAAAACCCAGAAGTTTGCTCGCCGCACCTCAACACACATTTGGCCGGGTTAAGCATCATCTTGTAGACCCGAAGATTATCAAAGGTTTCCTTCAGATCATCTATCAAGGTTTCCTTTTCTCTGGACTTCACCACTATATCATCCAGATAAGCATGAACATTGATCAATACGGGGGGGGGAGCAAAAGGATCAGCCGGACAAGCCTTATTTTAGTCCGTGTAATCCACACACATCCGCCAGGTGCCATTCTTCTTTAAGTACAAGCACTGGGTTAGCCAACCACTCAGGGTGAAAAACTTCAACAATAAATCCGGCCGCCAAGAGCCGGGCCACCTCCTCACCAATAGCTTTCCGTCTCTCTTCGTTGAACCGCCGAAGAAACTGCCTGACCGGCTTAAACTTCGGATCAATATTAAGAGTGTGCTCAACGAGTTCCCTCGGTACACCCGGCATGTTAGAAGGTTTCCATGCAAAGATGTCCCGATTCTCACGGATGAACTCGATAAGCGCGCCTTCCTATTTAGGATCCAGATTGGCACTGATGCTGAATTGTTTAGATGAATCGCCTGGAGTGAAATCAACAAGCTTGGTTTCATCAGCCGATTTAAACTTCATCGCCGGGTCATGCTCTGTGGTCGGCTTCTTCAGAGGTGTCATATCCGCCGGGTCAACATTATCTTGATAAAATTTTAGCTCCTGAGCTGCGCAAACAGACTCGGCATAAGCCGTGACGCCTCCTCACATTCCAGGCTATCTCTCTCGACTCCCATGCACAGTGATGGTGCCCTTGTGATCCAGCATCTTGAGCTGCAAGTAAACATAACAGGGCCGTGCCATGAACTTGGCGTAAGCCGACCGACCAAACAGAGCGTGATATGGACTTTTGATTTTGACCACCTCAAAGGTTAATTTCTCAGCCCTAGAATCATATTCGTCTCCAAAGGCCACCTCCAGCTCAATTTTTCCAACTTGGTATGCCGACTTACCAGGCACCACTCCATGGAAAACGGTGTTGGACATCTTCAAATTTTTATCAGTCAGCCCCATACGCCGAAAGGTCTCATAATAGAGGATGTTGATGATACTACCTCCATCCATGAGTACCTTAGTAAACTTATATCCCCCGACTTGAGGTGCTACCACCAAGGCTAACTGACCCGGATTGTCAACCCGGGGAGGGTGATCCTCTCTACTCCACACAATAGGCTGCTCTGACCACCTTAAATAACGGGGAACCGCTGGCTCAACAGCGTTCACAGCCCTTTGAAAGATCGTGGATGTCGCCTAGAGGGGGGGGGGGTGAATAGGCGCTTTAAAATAATTACGGTTTAGGCTTAAACAAATGCGGAATAAACCTAGCGGTTAATTTGTCAAGCACAAAACCTAAAACAACTAGGCTCACCTATGTGCACCAACAACTTATGCTAAGCAAGATAAGTAACTATGCGATAGCAAGAAATATGACAAAGAACAATATGGCTATCACAAAGTAAAGTGCATAAGTAAAGGGCTCGGGTAAGAGATAACCGAGGCACGCGGAGACGACGATGTATCCCGAAGTTCACACCCTTGCGGATGATAATCTCCGTTTGGAGCGGTGTGGAGGCACAATGTTCCCCAAGAAGCCACTAGGGCCACCGTAATCTCCTCACGCCCTCGTACAAGGCAAGATGTCGTGATTCCACAAAGGGACCCTTGAGGGCGGTCACCGAACCCGTACACTTTGGCAACCCTTGGGGGCGATCACCGATACCCGTCAAATTGCTCGGGGCGATCTCCACAACCTAATTGGAGACCCCAACGCTTGCCCGGAGCTTTACACCATAATGATTGAGCTCCAAGCACCACCAACCGTCTAGGGCGCCCAAGCACCCAAGAGGAACAAGCTCAAGGGTACCAAGCACCCAAGAGTAATAAGCTTCTCAACTTGTAACTTCCACGTATCACCGTGGAGAACTCAAACCGATATACAAATGCAATGGCAAGGGCACACCGAGTGCCCAAGTCCTTCTCTCTCAAATCCCACCAAAGCAACTAATGCTAGGGAGGAAAGTGAGAAAAAGAACAAGAAGGAGAACACAAAGAACTCCAAGATCTAGATCCAAGGGGTTCCCATCACGTAGAGGAGAAAGTGATTGGTGGAAGTGTGGATCTAGATCTCCTCTCCCTTTTCACTCAAAAACTAGCAAGAATCCATGGAGGGATTGAGAGTTAGCAAGCTCAAAGAAGGTCAACAATGGGGGGAAAACGAGCTCAAGAGTTAGGAACCATTGGGGAAGAAGACCCCCTTAAATAGGTCCCCATGAATCTGCCCGTTATGTGCAGAATAACATAGGAGCGGTACAACCGCTATGAGCACCGGTACAACCGTAACAGTAATAAGCGGTACAACCGCCCACAACCGCCTAACAACCGCACCACAACGAAACTAGTCCGGTGGTGGAGCGGTACATGGCCAATACAACCTCCGGACCAATTTCGAGGCGGTACAACCGCTCCAAACACCGGTTGTATCGGTTAACCGGTACAACCTCTCTATGGGGCGGTACAACCTCTCTATGTAAAACAGGCAATATCAAAACAGCCACAACTTTCGCATACGAGCTCCGAATTCGATGAAACGAAGTTTGTTGGAAAGCTAGCAACAAGGACTAACACAATCTTGAAAAAATATCAATAAGAAGCAAATAAGAAAAGGCTCATAAGAAAAAGGTGAGAACCCTTCCTCGGATAAGACCGGTAAAACCTCCAACACCGAAAACATCATACAAGACACATGCGAACTCCGTTTTCGATGAACTCAAGCTTGTCATCAAGATGACCATAAGATCTAAGACTCACAAAGAGAACCAAGCAGGAACCAAGAAATAAGATGAAAGGATGCAATGGTTTGAGCTCTCTATGAATGATACGACCAAGATACTTATCGAGAGCCCCCCTTGATAGTACGGCAATCGATCCTATAACCCGGTCTCCCAACTACCACCATGAGACCGGTAGAAGAGAAAACCTATCAAGGGCAAACCTTTGCCTTGCACATGGCCCACTTGAGCTAGATGATGACGATCTTGACTCCCTCAAGTTGGACCACCTTTCTTGATTGTGTTGGCTCGATGAAGACTAGATGATTGCTCCCCCATAGTCCACTATGGGTGAGCCTCTCTTGACACATCTTCACAAGACCATTGACACCACAAAGGATGGCAAGATTCAAGCACTTGATCTCTTCGTGATGCTCCACTTGAACTTGCACACGGCAATCATGATGACGATCACCACTTGATGTCATCCTTTCCATGGGTTGTATGATATCTTCCTCTTGACGCAAGACCATGGACACGTACCTAACCCCACATAGAACTCTCACATAGACCATGGGTTAGTACACAAAGTGCAATGGACAATGCTTACCATACCATGGGATCACTTGATCCCTCTCGGTACATCTTCTACGCTTTGTGAGTTGATAAACTTGATTCACTCTTGACTTAGTCTTGATCAACCTTGAATCTTTCCAACTCTCTTCATTTGGATGATGTCTTGAAGGTAAACATGAATGATCACACAATCTTCTTCTTCAAGACATCCTTGCAATAAGCTCAACACTCACATGACCAATCTTTGGATAATTCCTTAATAGCACATTGGGCAACTCATAAAATCCTTCAAGACATGCTTGCAATAAGCTCAACACTCACATGACCAATCTTTGGATAATTCCTTAATAGCACATTGGTCAACTCATAAACTCCTTGAAACCAACACATGGACTTCAAGAAAAACCTATGGACAAATCCTTCAAATATAACTCAAGAAAACCATTAGTCCATAGAGATTGTCATCAATTACCAAAACCAAACATGGGGGCACCGCATGTTCTTACAATCACCCCCATTTTGGTAATTGATGACAATCACTTTCAAGAGAGTTTATACAAGGAATTATGCATCACCATGCAATGCATTAACCAATGATGCATGAGAATGAGATGCAAAAGCTTAGGAACCAAAACCAAAGCAAGGAGAAGACTCAGACGACTTCTCCACAAAACTCTCTGAAACTTCTCCCCATTGGCATCGATTGCCAAAATGGGCGAAAAGCTTAGAAGGCCAATATAAATTGTGGTCCTCCAGAAATTGTGTATTTCTCAACAAGAGAGTGGAATGCAATACACATATCCAACTGTCAGTACTTGGAGGAAGACAAACTATATTGAGTCCCAAAGATTGCAAAAGAAAGATATGCCACAAAGACATAACAAAGAGAGACACAAGCAATCCGAGGATACCAATTGAAGCAAGCAATCAATGGATATCAATTGAACCAACTAGACCAATGATCCTACGAGCCACAAGAAAAAGGATATTATGATATGAGCAAGGGAGTGTTCTAAAGAAACTAGAGAAGCTCCCCATGATTTGTGCACACATAAGAGTTTTTGTATTTGAATACAAAGTGCACAAAGTAGGATCATAGCTCCCCAAAATCAATAGAAACTCACACCCAAAGTGCAAGTGAGCAAATAGGAAACAAAGCCTAGCGCTTGCAACAAGCACATGGTTGAGCAACATATAAACGGGCAACTTAAGAGTAGGCTCAACCAAAATGATGTGTGTGAGTCACTACAAGCACTTGAGAAGACTAAAAATAAGGATGAGCATTAAGCATCAACATAGTCTTGAAAGAATGAGGCACACGGTGCAAGGCCTATCATTCTCACACACAACTGGCAAATGGGTTCACAAGCTTACTAATAAGCAGAAGAGAACCTATGCTTGTGACAACTCGTGGTGAAGATAGAAAATAAAAGCCTCATCAAGATGAGGGATACCAATTAAGATGGCAAAGGCCTCGTCAAGACAAGCATGAGGAAAAAGATCTTCACCACAAAAGAGTGCATCAAGATGCAACGAGATAAGACACGCACTCAAGACAAGATCTTTCACGGAGCCACCAAAGAAATAACAAAAGAAAGACAAGGTGGACGTGAAAGAAAAGATATCATCTAGAGATGTAATTTCTCTCAGGTGTATAAGGATCTAGGTAGACGAAATCATGATGATATATGTCTACAAAGAAGGATGTACACCCGACATAGTTACAACGCGAAGGAATAAGATATCCAAAAGGAAGTCATACATATACCAATAAGATATTTGCTCGGAAGCATAGCACATGGCTAGATATGGTCTTATTGTATATAAATGAATTCCTACCACACAACCATCAAAGACATCACAACTAGTAACATGAGATCATTGTTGGGATGCTTTGAGAAAGGAAACAAATATCACAAGAAAGAATGAATACATGCCATGATACAACCTACACAAGGTTGATGCAAGAAATGTGTGCATGAAGTAGATGATGATACTTGTTACCGAGATACCATTGGAAGGATGTAGTAGATACCAATTGAAGGTAGATGGTAGTTCATTGATCATCCTAGCTTGAATCCAATAAGCACATGGTGGAAACACCTTCCTTGTGAGTGAGCCGAGCATCCAATGCATCTCCAAATGTTCCTAAAAGAACAACACCAACTAAACGGTACCCAAACTCATTGGGACCACATAGTTAGAAACACCAATACATAGGACAAACTCCACATAAATATGTGCATATAGATATGAAAATGAATTTCATGCACATCTCATACAAATTGAGGCTAGGTGGAGTTTCCCCTATATATTGAGTCAAAGAAAGACATCATGCCAAATAACATACAAGAAGTAAATATGCATGCTCGAACCGAAACCAATGAAAACGAAATGCCAAGTGAAAAAGGATACCAAATAGATAAATCATCACTTGGAAGATATCATTAAAAATACGTCAAGGAATGAGATATCCATTGATACACACTAAATTAAAGATGTCAAACTCCCAAAGAGAGGATGGTTCCAAACAAACCAAGCTCGCAACAAAGTTTCATGATGGCACAAGGTACCAAAAGAAAACGGCTTGCCTTCCACCAACACACACTTGATAAGGATCACAAGAAGAGTGTTCTAAAGAAAATAGGATAGCTCCCCCACGAGTTGTGCACTAGAGAGAATTTGCTTTTGAATACAAAATGCACAAGGTGGGATCACCACTTTCACTATATCTAGAAAACACTAGACAAGAACAAGAAATTAACAAGATCCACAAGTGGTATGGAAGACAAGGGAGTTGACACAAACCTTGGCAAGAGAAAAGGCAAATAAAATCAAAAGCCAATGTAAAGATGATCAATAAATTCTACCACACATAAGTGACTACCACTTGTCAAAAGACAAGAAGTATTTGGAAATAATTCCCGTTGGTAGATAGCAAGGATATCCAACATTATCTTCACACCAAACACAAGCAAGTTGCAACTTGTAGAGCTAACATGCCACGAGGAACAAGATAATCTACAATATCAACACTAGGTGACAAAATCTCAAATGTACACATTTTATAGGCTAGTAATATACATAGCATATTACTCCCCCATAATGTGATACCAATAAAAACTTAACAAGAGGCAATAAGAGAAACAAACAAGAGATAATTAATGGACTATTTAGAATTTGAATTTCTCATGAGAGATATACCACCTAGCGACTAGATAATCTTGTAATATCAATACTAAGTGGTATTCCCCATGTACCCACCTTTATAGGATTGCGAAGTGCACAAAGCACATCACTCCCCCATACTGGGATATTCCATTAATCTCTCACACGAGCCAACTAAGATACAACCAAGATGCACTAAGGCTCAACGAACGACACATAAGTACATGATGTGCAAACCAACATACACAAAGGCAATTTGGAGACACATCATATACAAACACATGCAAGGAACAAAACCAAAACATGCAAGGGGGCAGGTAACTTTCAATGTAAGCAATTTTAAGTACAAGTTACATAAGGAGGCACATTGGATATAAGATATAAACTTGACAATTCAATTGACTTGGCTTGAGACAATAAGAGTGATGAAGTCCCCTTAATTCTTCATAATGTAGCCAAGTCTCCAATGCCCTCCAACAACACCTATTGATCAAGTTTGAGCTTGTTGGTCCCCAACCAAGTTGGGTCCTAAGAGGTTAGTCACAATAGGCTTGGCAACCCAAATGGTTCTTTTCTTGACACCACTTTGAGTACCAACAAACTTGGCAAACACATTGCCGACCTTATCCTTCCCAAGAGAATAGATATCATCAATAGTAATTGGGTTGGATAAGTTACCACTAGTGCATGAAGAAGCGATGTGGCCTTTCTCATGACATAAGTAGCAACGTCTACTCTTCACTTTCTTCTCACTTGATTTCTCAACAAGAGAAGCATTAACTTGTGTCTTCTTGGGAAGAGGCCTTTCTTCAACTTGAGGTTGAGCATGATATTGAACTTGTGCCCTCTTCCCTTGTTGCTTGACACAATTGGCCTTCTTCTTCAATGGGCAAGATCTAACATGATGCCCTTCTACTTTGCACTTGAAGCAAACAATCTTGGCCGAATTCTTGACTTGTTCTTGGCCCTTCCTTTTGTTCATCTTGGACTTCTTCTTCTTATTGGAATTGAATCCAAGTCCACCTTTGTCATTGGGGGATTTTTGCACACTCGGGATATTGTTGAGTGTGGATTTCCCTTGATGACTCTTTTCCAAGTGTTTCTTCAAAGAAGTGACTTGGGCCTTGAGCTCTTTGATTTCCTCTACATGGATAGTCTCAACACAAGTACTAGAGGAAGTATAAGCTTCATCGTTAGAGCAACAAGGCAAGGAAAGCAATTCATCACAAGATGTACCAACATTGTGAGTAGATGAATTACAAGGACTAGCACATGGCAATATACTATTTTGACTAGAAGTAGTGCTAGTATCCACATGAGGCTCACTAGATGTTACCTTAGCAATCATGGCCTCATGAGCTATCTTTAGCACACTATGGGATACTAGAAGATCATCATGAGAGCTTGAGAGCTTTTCATGACTTTCTACCAATTTCCCATAATTGCTAGATAGCACCTCAAGTTGAGCCCGTAGCTCAACATTCTCCTTCAAAATGGATGCTTCACAAGTAATAGAGTTAGTAGCACAAGCATCATAATTTACAACAATAGGAGAGGACAACTTGGCAAGCTCTTTTAAATAAGAAACTTCAAGTTGGGCATGAGACTCGGTGAGTTTGATGAGCTCACCCTTGATGACCCTTGAGCCATTTTCGAGGTGCTCAAAATCCTCAAGGAGTCTAGCATGAGAAACTTCAAGCTTAGCATTTTTAGTTTTGAAATCATTGGCCACCTCAAGAGCTCTATCATGAGATTCCCTCACTCTAGATAATTCTATAGCAAAAGTCTCCTCAAGAGATTCGGAGGTGGTTTGTTCATGTTCAAGAGCTTGAGATAGGTCGGCGATCTCATTAGCGTAATCACGCCCATGACCTTCCATTTTCTCAATGGTGACCTCATGATCCTCTAGATGAGATTCCAACTCCTCTATATATTTCTTGCCCTCAATGGCAATAGACATGATTTCCATGAAGTTGGAACGAGCAATTTTATTCTTATGAAGAGCTTTAAAAATCATTTCCCCCTTAATTTTTAAGGAGCCAACATCATCATTCTCTTCATCATTATCCTCATCATCAATAGCATCAACATCATCATCAAGAGACATATTGGGGTTCAAAGTAGGAGATACCTTTGACGCCTTAGCCATAAGGCAAAACGCACTAGATGATGATGTAGGATCCCTGAGGCACCATTAAACATCACATCTTGTTCCATGGAGTGTTGGGTTTCCTCTACATTGTTAGCACAACAATTCGAGGAAATAGATGCATTTTTATCATGGCAACAAGATATAGCAAGCATGTCATCATGAGATTTAGTCAAGCAATTTCTACATGATATGCAAGGACTATCAACACAAGCATGTGAAACATTTGGAGTGCTCGAAGTGCTAAAGTCCAAAGATGAAGCATTGCAATAAGAAAGTGATGAAGGATTATCAACAATAAGCCCATTATCATCATTGCAATGAACACCACTACTCACCATGTCATTACCTTGTGGAAAACCACATGTAGGTGAAGTAGAAGAAGTTGAGCACGCAACATGGCCGGAGGTGGAGGGAGAATGATCATCCTTACAAATCTTGGACACACCATATTTATCTTGAAGCTTTGTCCACAACTCATGAGCATCCCGGAACGGCATGAGTTCAAATATAACTACATTGCTCAAAGCATCGAAAAGCACATTAGAAGCTTGAGCATTGAGATAAGAGTTTTTCTCATCCTCTAAAGATAATCTTTGGGGACCCTTTGGAGGAGAAAAACCCATATCTACAATTCGCTCTAAATTTGGGTCCATGACCCTAAAGAGATTAAACATGCGAATTACCCAAACATCAAAATTTGTGCCATCGAAACTAAGAGTGTCAGAGAATCCTAATCCCCTAGTCGACATCTTTACTCTCTAGGTGATTAAGCCCAACAAAGAGAGACGAGGCTCTGATACCAATTGAAAGATCGAGGATGTCGCCTAGAGGGGGGGTGAATAGGCGCTTTAAAATAATTACGGTTTAGGCTTGAACAAATGCGGAATAAACCTAGCGGTTAATTTGTCAAGCACAAAACCTAAAACAACTAGGCTCACCTATGTGCACCAACAACTTATGCTAAGCAAGATACGTAACTATGTGATAGCAAGAAATATGACAAAGAACAATATGGCTATCACAAAGTAAAGTGCATAAGTAAAGGGCTCGGGTAAGAGATAACCGAGGCACGCGGAGACGACGATGTATCCCGAAGTTCACACCCTTGCAGATGCTAATCTCTGTTTGGAGCGGTGTGGAGGCACAATGCTCCCCAAGAAGCCACTAGGGCCACCGTAATCTCCTCACGCCCTCGCACAAGGTAAGATGCCGTGATTCCACTAAGGGACCCTTGAGGGCGGTCACCGAACCCGTACAAATGGCGACCCTTGGGGGCGGTCACCGAACTCAGACACTTTGGCAACCCTTGGGGCGGTCACGGTGCAGATCAAATTGCTCGGGGCGATCTCCACAACCTAATTGGAGACCCCGACGCTTTCCCGGAGCTTTACACCACAATGATTGAGCTCCAAGCACCACCAACCGTCTAGGGTGCCCAAGCACCCAAGAGGAACAAGCTCAAGGGTACCAAGCACCCAAGAGTAATAAGCTTCTCAACTTGTAACTTCCACGTATCACCGTGGAGAACTCAAACCGATGCACAAATGCAATGGCAAGGGCACACAGAGTGCCCAAGTCCTTCTCTCTCAAATGCCACCAAAGCAACTAATGCTAGGGAGGAAAGTGAGAGGAAGAACAAGAAGGAGAACACAAAGAACTTCAAGATCTAGATCCAAGGGGTTCCCCTCACATAGAGGAGAAAGTGATTGGTGTAAGTGTGGATCTAGATCTCCTCTCTCTTTTCCCTCAAAAACTAGCAAGAATCCATGGAGGAATTGAGAGTTAGCAAGCTCAAAGAAGGTCAACAATGAGGGCAAAAACAAGCTCAAGAGTTAGGGAACCATTGGGGAAGAAGACCCCCTTAAATAGGTCCCCACGAATCTGCCTGTTATGTGCAGAATAACATAGGAGCGGTACAACCGCTATGAGCACCGGTACAACCGTAGCAGGCAATAAGCGGTACAACCAGCCCACAACCGCCCAACAACCGCACCACAACAGAAACTAGTCCGGTGGTGGAGCGGTACATGGCCGGTACAACCTCCGGACCAATTCTGGAGCGGTACAACCGCTCCAAACACCGGTTGTACCGGTCAACCGGTACAACCTCTCTATGGGGCGGTACAACCTCTCTATGTAAAAACAGGCAATATCAAAACAGCCACAACTTCCGCATACGAGCTCCGAATTCGATGAAACCAAGTTTGTTGGAAAGCTAGCAACAAGGGCTAACACAATCTTGAAAGAAATATCAATAAGAAGCAAATAAGAAAAGGCTCGTAAGAAAAAGGTGAGAACCCTTCCTCGGATAAGACCGGTAAAACCTCCAACACCGAAAACATCATACAAGACACATGCGAACTCCGTTTTCGATGAACTCAAGCTTGTCATCAAGATGACCATAAGCTCTAAGACTCACAAAGAGAACCAAGCAAGAACCAAGAAATAAGATGCAAGGATGCAACGGTTTGAGCTCTCTACGAATGATACGACCAAGCTACTTATCGAGAGCCCCCCTTGATAGTACGGCAATCGATCCTATAACCCGGTCTCCCAACTACCACCATGAGACCGGTAAAAGAGAAAACCTATCAAGGGCAAACCTTTGCCTTGCACATGGTCCACTTGAGCTAGATGATGACGATCTTGACTCCCTCAAGTTGGACCACCTTTCTTGATTGCGTTGGCTCAATCAAGACTAGATGATTGCTCCCCCATAGTCCACTATGGGTGAGCCTCTCTTCGGCACATCTTCACAAGACCATTGACACCACAAAGGATGGCAAGATTCAAGCACTTGATCTCTTCGTGATGCTCCACTTGAACTTGCACACGACAATCATGATGACGATCACCACTTGATGTCATCCTTTCCATGGGTTGCATGATATCTTCCTCTTGACGCAAGCCCATGGACACGTACCTAACCCCACATAGAACTCTCACATAGACCATGGGTTAGTACACAAAGTGCAATGGACAATGCTTACCATACCATGGGATCACTTGATCCCTCTCGGTACATCTTCTACGCTTTGTGAGTTGATGAACTTGATTCACTCTTGACTTAGTCTTGATCAACCTTGAATCTTTCCAACTCTCTTCATTTGGATGATGTCTTGAAGGTAAACATGAATGATCACACAATCTTCTTCTTCAAGACAAGCTTGCAATAAGCTCAACACTCACATGACCAATCTTTGGATAATTCCTTAATAGCACATTGGGCAACTCATAAAATCCTTCAAGACATGCTTGCAATAAGCTCAACACTCACATGACCAATCTTTGGATAATTCCTTAATAGCACATTGGTCAACTCATAAACTCCTTGAAACCAACACATGGACTTCAAGAAAAACCTATGGACAAATCCTTCAAATATAACTCAAGAAAACCATTAGTCCATAGAGATTGTCATCAATTACCAAAACCAAACATGGGGGCACCGCATGTTCTTACACCCTTTTATGAAGCTTCTGGTCCCGCTTGCATAAGCTAGTGGTGAACACATGATACTGTCCACTATTCAGCTGCTTTGGATTGCTTTGATAACCTGACTGCTGCTGCTTTGACCTCCTTGACTGAATGCTGGTGATTATAGCCACCTTGATTTCCGAAGCCGAATTTGAACCGCCACCGGGCCATGAAAGCCGCCAAAGACACGAGCCGCCACCCGACCCATGATTACCGTCGAACGTATTGGAATTCTTGAAAGCCTTCATGATCGCGCAATCCTTCCATAAGTGAGTGGCCGGCTTTTCCCGGGTACCGTGTCTCGGGCAGGGTTCATTGAGTAGTTGCTCAAGAGATGGACCTGACCCGCCAGATCGAGGGGGCCGCCTCCCCTCGCGTCTCTGATCATTACCCTGCGCATTAGCGTTGGCCACAAACTCCGGATTACCATCGGCTTTACGCTTGTTGCCTCCTTGATTTGCCGGGTTATGTTGCTGGCCCTTTCCATTGTCGTTCTTCTTTCCCTTCCCCGCCTTTTCCTCGTCAGACGCAGGATCCGCGGTATTATCAGAATCGGCGTATTTGACTGGAGCCGCCATCAGCTGACCCATATCATTGCAATCATGCTTGAGGCGCCACAGCTTCTATCTCAGCGGTACAAATCGGCAATTTTTCTCCAACATGAGGACTGCAGAGCCGGCATCCATCTTGTCAGACGAATGTATTATCTCCTTGACCCGGCGCACCCAATGAGTGGTATATTCATCCTCCTCTTGTTTACAATTAGTTAAATCCACAATTGACATGGACTGCTTGTAGGTGTATTTGAAGTTCTGAATGAACCGGGCCTTCAATTCCGCTCATGAACCGATGGAATTGGGCGGCAAGCCTTTTAACCAAGCTGGGCCGTTCCATCCAACATCATGGTGAAGTACTTAGCCATTGCCGCGTCACTGACCTCCAACAGCTCCATGGCCATCTCATAGCTTTCGATCCACGCCCCGGGCTGTAAGTCGGCCGTATAATTTGGCACCTTCCGGGGTCCCTTGAAATCCTTAGGCAGACGCACATTACGTAAAGCCGGCACCAAACAAGGAACACCGCCGGTTCTGGTGGCCACTCCTGCCTCAACAGAAGTCATCGGATAATCCGGGAAAGCTTGATGAGCCGTCTGCTGAGCCGCCAGTTGAGCCGCCCGCTCGTCCTCCTGACGTATCCGGTCCTGCACTGGGTTATATCCGCCGGGTTAGTTACGGCGCTGGGCGTTGCTTGACAAAGCTTCCGACTCCATGTGCCTGCTATAGCTCGGACTCCGGTTCGGGCGAGGAGTCGAATGAATCCTGTCTCGACTATAGGAATAAGCCTCTTCTTGAGCTAGATCCGTCGACGAAGTTCTTCGATCCTTCCGTCTCCACGGCTGTGGGATCATCGCTGGCCCACTGGGAGAGCCGCCAAACGTGCCGATGCTGCAATTAGGTTCTCCATGGGGTTAGAGAAATGACCTGGTGGTGTTGGTACGTAGCGGGGCGGGGCCATATTCACATGAGGAGGTGCCATCACCCGAGGCTGAATCGGCCCCCTGCTCCGGGTGTTATGAACTGGTTTGCTTCTGGCGGGTTGCTAGGGCCGGCTCCGGGTGTGGAAAAAAGGCTCCTAGGATCATAAACCAGAGGCAAACGAGATTGAGTTTTCTGGTGTCTCCTCCTCATCACCTCATTAGACGCCTTCAGGTTCATCAAAAGCTGGAAAGCCTCTGACTAGAGCTGTTGGGCCCGTTCATCCAAAGCCGCCCGTTCTGCGGCCAACCTGGTGTCCTCAACTGCTAAGGCCTCCTTGGCCCGAGCTATTTCCTCACGCACCTGTGCCACCTCTGCATCACGTTCCTCTTGATTTGCAGGAATAACTGTGGCGGTTAACAGGGCCGTCAGCTTATCCATGAAATCAAGCAGCACCTGAGACGGTGGGCGCACATGGCCTCCTGCCCCGGCCGCTCCTGACCCGGACATTATTGCTGCCGCAGCCGTAGAGTTCTGGCCGGGTTGAGTGCCAGCCATGAAGACCCTTACCCAGCTTGGCGGCTCAAAGGGGTCCGAAATACTGCTGCCATCGGAACAGCCCCCAAGCCTGCCATCTTGCAGTTATACAACGAAACCGTCTCACATGTGGACGAATCACCATCGGAGTGGACGGCCGTCTCACCGCCATCGTCAAATCCTTCAGAAAGTTCTCCTCCATGGATGCAACCCACGAAGGCACGCTTCGCGACGGGTTGAGCACAGGCGGGTCTCGCATGCTGAGCCGTCTCGACGAGGCCGGTGCAGTTGTCCGGCTCAGGGCCCGGCTCACCGATCCGGTCGATGAAAACGTGGATTCCGCCGAAGGGAACCCGGTACCCGTACTCAATTGAGCCGGCGTCGGGGCCCCAGCCTTCGTCGTCGATGTAGATCTTGCCGCGACGACTCTTGGTCATCCGGCCCACAGCGTATCCCTTGAGCCCTTGGAAGTTGCCCTTCAAGAACTCAAATCCACCAAGCGCTGGCCCCACGATGGGCGCCAACTGTCGTGGAATTATCACGGCAGATGTCCTCTTGCAAGGACTTAGTCGTGGAGCCATCGCAACTAGGAAGCTTAAAGGGGTTAACCGGGACAAGGGACACGAGAGAGGCTTTATACTAGTTCGGCCCCTTACGGTGAAGGTAAAGCCTACGTCTAGTTGGGTTGGTATTGCTAGGGTTTCGATGACCAGGGAGCGAGATACGCTATGCCCGGCTCTCGATGAGATGTTACCTGCCCTCAGCCGTCAACGGGTCGTCCCCTTATATACATGGGTTGACGCCCTGCGGCCTACAGAGTCCCGGCCGGCTCATAAACTGTGTTCGGCTCGGTGACTGGTTAATCCTGCCTTATAATACAAGTCATGCCATTATGGCGGTTTATCACTATGGGCCTTAATTCGCATGTGGGCTTTAGACCCTTCATTGAACCGCCATCTTTACGCTTGATCTTGGGCTTCATATCATGAATCTCCTTCGCGTAACCCGGCCCTTCCTGGGCGGATTACACAAATAGTTATATCCCCAACAAGACCCCAAGGCGGCCGCCAAACAAAAGCATTCAACCTTTTGGATTTGTGTCCACCGAGAGTTTCATGAGCGCAAGAAGTTTTCGACTTATCAACTTGTGAGCACGCGCGGGTGGGTGTCCATTTCCAAGCGATGGAGGGTGATCCAACAAGAGTGCAACAAGTTTTGCGCCACTCTTGAGAGCATCAAGGCCCGCCCCGTGAGCGGCATCGGCATGCAAGACATGGTACGCTAGCAAGCCGCCCTCTTTTGTGTCATCAAGTTCATGCCGGCGTGTTCATTTGCATATCATTTGCTCATATGCTTGCATGGAAATATTTTGTAAGCATTTCAAGCTTTGGAGGCATTCAAGGTTCAACACAACGGCAAGTGCTTCAACCTCTCCCATTGCTTTCGGGTCATCAAAGACGAGGAGAAGTTCAAGGCACAATATGCCGCCCTCAAGTCGTGTGGGGGGAAGAAAGTCGTGGAGGAGGTTGGCGAGGGCGAGCCGGCAAGGCCGCGGGGGAAGATCAACTCCAAGAAGGAGGACAAGCAAGATGCGGCCACCAACGCCTTGATCGCAAGCGTGGACGACATGATGAATAAGAAGGACCCAAGGGAGGAGGAGCGCCGGCGTTTCAAGGCGGAGCAAATGGACGCTTTCATGGAGATCCAAAGGAGGAGGCTTGAGCTGGACGCCGAGAAGCAAGCCAAGATGTTCGAGCTCGAGGCGGAGAAGCAAGCCAAGATGCTAGAGATCGAGGTCGCGAACGCCAAGACCAAGGCCAAAGAAGTGGCTCTCGCGAGCATGATGACCGGGGTGAAGATCATGAAGGTGGATCTCAACACCGTGTCGCCAAGGAAGAGGCCGTGGTTCGAGAAGATGCAGGCCGACATGCTCAAGTTCGACGACGAGTGATCTATGGCGGCGAGCGCCGTCTTTTTTGTATACCCAAGACGTGTCTTGGCATGACCACGGGCCGCGATGGCGTGCTCGAACTCAAATCCACCCTTTTTGTGTCTTTGGCATGTGCTTACCGGGCGAAAAGGCCAGTCTTGACATGAATATCTTGGCCGATTCTGAAGCGGCATTGTATGCCGTATTTGGTATGGTGCTTAAGCATGATGAGACATGGCCGCTGGCATGATCGACGGTGGGCCTTTTTCTTTAAAATTAATGCGGACATGAAATGGGTCGGCACGTTGGATGCACTGTCGATCCAAATGCAAAACTGAGCGGACGCTGGGCGGGCGGCCGATCCAAACAGACAAATGCGCCGTCCATTTGGTTTGGCCCGTTGGAGTTGCTCTTAAATAAGGAATTCTCTCTTTCCAATTCCAGGGAGACTGCATAGTACCACCCCGAACCGCACCCTCGTCCAAGTGCCACCGAAAACCGTGGATTCGTTCTGAGTACGTGGGCTGGGCAGGCGGAAGTATCAGAAGTAGAAAAGGAAATCCCGGACCCCGTCGGGGCCTCAGAGTCACTGACACTCACTCGCCAAAATTGGGCCATTTCTAGGTTGGTTACAGGGGGGAACGGTGCAGCAGCATATCCCCATTTCCTCAAGAGAAGAAAACGCCGTAGGTAGATCCTGCTGCGAAGCTGCAGCGCGTGACGTTCGTCCTCGCCAACGGGACCGCCCTACACCGACTGGCGACTGCATTGCATTGCACTGCTGAGCAGGTGACAGCATTTTTTGATTGGGCGAGCGCGACCGTCACTCGCCAGTGGGCCACGCCAGACCCGGGCGGGCGGCCTTCGTGCGCCTGCGCCGAATTAACCGAGCAGGACAGTTAAAAACGAGCGATCCTCCGCGCGTCGAAACCAGCGAATGGCGCGGGACATGCGGAAACACAGCCGCGCGCGCGCGTTCTTTTGCGGCCACGCACCCGTGGCGGGCGGCGCGGGGGCGCCGGGTTTTCGCCTTGCGGCGGCACGCGTGCCCGTGCCGAGGGAGGGTGCCCAGCGGGGGGGCTCTGGCCTGGCTTCTGGTGCAACGCTGCTACACGGACGACAAATTCACGGCCGATGCCTGCACGATCCTAACCCACTTGGCAGCATCAAAAGCTAGCGTGCATGCATGAATCGCTGCTGGGGAAGGATGCATCGTTCGCAGATCGTGCGTGTAGCGTCGTGTGTAAAGCAGTTTCGCTTCTGGTGGGCTTTGGCGCTCCGGCCCGAGCGCCCCACGTGTTGCCGGCCCCCCGACCGCGCGCAGAAGTTTCGTTTCGTACGCTGCGCCAGCTCGTGAGTGGACCGTGCTCGCTCGTGTGACCAGACCTGGTCAGTCAGGGTGCCCGGTTCGGTTCAGCTGGGGTCAATTCAGCAGCGGGACGCGTAGTACGCGCCGGCTGCCCGCAGCCCGCGGTGGCGCCAGGTGTCCGCCTCCGGTCGCTCTCCCCGCCCGCGTCGTGGTAGCGTGTGGGGGCTCGCTGGTGTCCCCCGCCGGTTCACTGAATCCGCTGAGAGACGAGGATGACGCATCAGCAGATGTGTTTGCCCGAGCGCTGCGTGTCCACTGACCACTGACCACTGCGTTTCCGTAAGAAGCTGTGTCTATGTAATCGTACTGCAACCACATTTCTGGTTCTGTCTACAAAACTTGTGCAAGCATGCTACACGTGTTGTGGGCTTGTGGCAATAATATAAGCAGCCAGGCCTCGTTATTGCCTACGAAACAAAACCTTACTTGTTGCATCCCGCGGTTCGTTGAGCGGCCCTGCACTTGCCGAACCGGCTTGACAGTTGACACCGACGCCTCCGGCTCACGGTTAATTTGACTCAAGCCCGCACTCACGCTCGTGATAATTTATTACCAGTGCGTCCCACGCTAACCATACATAAATTTATCTCGTGACAACGACGAGTCGCCGTCGCGCACCAGTAATGGAGTAGTTAAAAAAAACATTTTCCGGCGAGGTGCTGCTGATCGGCGATATGATCGACACCTGGGTCTTATCTGCCGGAGGCAAAACCTCGCCGGGGCCCGGGGGAAGCCAGCCCGGCGGGCAATTATATACGTCCCTATATATCCCGTTGCGGTATGTGCGTAGGCGGTAGAGATTGCTAGCCCACAAGTTTCGCTTCCCAGATTGGGCGGTGCTGACGGCGACACGGCACGACGGGAAGGAATCCAAAAGTCTCAGCTTCGACAGCTGCCTCTTGCGACAAGGATGCATGCTCCTTCGGGTCTTCGTTTTAGTATATCGTTTTTCCGTCACTCCGTGCCGTCCAACCATATATGGATGCCAGGTGCCCGATTCCCACATTCTGATTCCCCAAATCATTTTCCTTACAAGTTAATACTCTCTCTGGGTTAAAAAAAATTCTTATATTATGAAACGGAGAGAGTACTATACAATAGTTATTCAGTAACAACTTTATACACGGAAGCTTAAGTAGGTTTGATTTAAAATTTAAAGTTCAGAACCAGCAGCTTTAGTCGCAACTTGAACCGCGCTCACTGTTGAGGAGTCTTCGGCTTGCAAATCAACTGCAGGGTTGGACAAGACAGCTGACAGACCAAAAATCATGTCTTTTGTTTCTAAAAAAAGATGTGTAGTATATTTCTTTTTGCCGTGGAAAGGCAAATGGGAGGGGAGCTCCTTTTATTACCAGATGCACTGTGCGATTTTTGTTGGGTTGTTTTGAAGACGATGGCTCGTGGTGGTGGATATTTCGTGGCTCAGCTCATGTCGACGGCCACCGGTTTGCGTCGCGAGTGCTCCGACGGCGCTCCTTGCTTGCGTGCGTGCTGCTTATCCGATGGCCTCACTCTCCTTGGCTCGGTTGCAACGAGCTTTAGGTCTCTGCTTTTGCAACCAGAAACCATGCTAGTGTAGTGGGTAAGCTGGAAAGCTTTGCCTTCGCTCCAAAGAAAAGCTTTTGGTCTCTCGCTGACTCTCGTTTTGGGCTCAACTTGGTTGGGGCGCGTCTATAGCTCGCTTGTAGGCAAGAGCTCCTCCCCAGAGCTCGTTGCACGCTCATGTTGGCCGGCCCAACAGCCCGAGGTCGCTCGCTCGCCGGTTCGTTCGATCGGGTTGTGGGTGGAGATTGATGGATGGACTAGTTGACAAGTCTACCGTTCGTTAACCATTGACTTTCTGATTTTTTTTAAGATGCTAAATACAGTAATCAGGAAACTCAAAAGAAATTACCACGAATTTAAGAAAAACTCATGATTCCGTAAAAAAGTTCATGAATTTGAAAAAACTTCATGAACTTGAGAAAATGTTTAGAAATCCAAAGAAGTCTATGAAATTTGAAAAGTAATTATGAAAGATTCACGCATTTGAAAAAGTTCACTCGTTTGAAAAACAAAGTTGTGCGTTTTCAAATGTTGAAAAAACCGTAAGAAAATGAAAAGAAGAAAATAAGAAAAAAGAAAGAAACACCGGAAGCAAACCGAATGAGAAAAGTAGAAAGGAAACCGGACTGGGAAGCTACTAGAATCCGCCCAAAACCAGGCTGCACCAGCGGCTCGTGAACTAAGCACAAATGATGCGAGTGAGGAGCTCCTATATGCCGCTCTTTGCGGCAGATTGTTTGCTGAACGCACCGGCTAGCACATTAGCGATGAAAGGTAGAGCAAGCGAGGCTAGTACGTTAGCGATACACAAAAATAGATTGCTCCCTGATGGATCAAACCTACAACGGCTCGCGAATCACAACAACCTGCCGCCCAGTCGAACTAAAGAACGATGTTGACCATAGGCCAGCGGAAAAGCGTAATGATGAACTAAAACGGAGATCCGGTTTTTCTTTTAAATTTCGAAGGCAATACATGTTTTGTAAAAAAACGTGAATGCTACATGAAATGCAAACACTTTTAATATTCATGAACAGAAAATAAAAAAATCAAAACATTTTTTAGAACATAAACATTTTTCTAAAATCAAAAAAGTTTTGTGGACAGGAACATTCTTTTTATTAAAACAAGACGTTTTTTCGAAATGTGAACTTTTTGCAATCAAGAAAACAATTCAGAGCGCAAACATTCTTTTCAAAACAAGAACATCTCGTGATATTCCTAAACAAAATAGGGAAACATGAACAATTTTAGGAATGCGAACATTTTTTGAAAACCTAGAAAAAAAACTTGAAAACACGAATAAAAATTTGGAAACAATTTTTTAGACCTTCATTTTGTTTTAAACATGAACAGATTTTTAAAAAATGAACATTTTCTAAAATTATAAACAATTTTTCAAAAAGCGAACATACTTTGAAATCTAGGAATAAATTGAGAACACCAATATTCTTTTAGAAATGGGAACATTTTCTAAATTTCCAAAACAAAATTTGAAAAAACCAACAACTTTTTAATGCGCATATTTTTTGGAAATACAGAACAAAATTTGAAAACACAAAAAGAAATTTGCAAAACAAAAAAGTGCATAACAATTTTTGAAACACGAACAAATTTTGAAAAATGGGAAACATTTTTAAATTTCCGAACATCTGTTAACAAACAACCTTAAAAAAATAAACAAATAAAGAAAGTAAAAAAAGGAAGAATAAACAAAAAATGAAAATCTGAAAAATGGAAGAAACTAAAAGGAAAAAATTTAACTGATAAAGAAAAGGAAACCCCCGTTTCAAGAACCTTCTAGAAGGTTCTCAAAACCAACAAAAAAAATGCTGGGAGGCTCTAGAAGGTTCCCAAAACCGGAAAACACTGCAACACGTTAACGGGCCGGCCTATGTCACCACTCGGTCGCCATCTCATGTGCGAAAGATTGTCAGTTTTACACATAATGCGTCAAATAGGATATTCCCTGCGAGTGTACAGAAGCAAACGCGAAAATAATTAATTGAGCCAGGAGGGGATATGCGCTGGTTTGTAGAATAGGGCACCAAAATAGGTTTTGGTAGCGTCGCCTCGCCTGAAGCTGCGTGGTCATGGCCTCATGGGTCGTCCTAGTAATGTTGTTGGTTCGATTTGTTTTCCATTCGTTCGCTTCTTCTCTTTTTTACTTTTTAATATTTTCAAAAAGTTCTAAAAAATATATTGCACGAAACATTACTTCAGTTTTCAAGAAACATGTTTATAGAATTTCTAAAAAAATTTGGATACATTTTTTAACGCGTATTAGATTTTTTTCTTCAAAAACATGTGTTTAAAAAATGTTAATCATGTCTTTGAAGAAGGTCATATATCTAATTAATTTTTCAGATGTATATCAAAAATCTAAAATGTGTATGAAAAAAATAAACACCTATACATGTATCTGAAAAAAATGTTAATCATTGTATATTAAAATGCTAAACTATATATTAAAAAATAGTCATGTAAAAATGATGATAATTTCTTGAGAAAATGTGATCATGTTCTATTATTACAAAAATCATATATTAAAAAAATTAAAGTGTATAAGAAATATGACAGTGAGTCCCATGGGGCCCATGTGGCCAACCCACGCAACCGCATCGTGGCCATGCCGCCTATTCGTGGGGAGCCCACTGCCGCCCAGGTGGTCCAGGTGCCTCTGCAAGCTTCCCGACTTGAAAATTTTGATTTTCTCGAAAACCCAAGAAAGCAGCAACTGGCGCTGCAGAGTGGATTAATAGGTTATTTGAGAAAAATAATAAAATTTAATGCCAAAATAATGTAACTGAATCGTAAACTGACAAAAACATAGATTCATTTAGGCCATATCATGGTGGCATAGAATTTCCTATCAGATCTATCGAGGGTGAGGGCATGGCTAGTGTCGCATTGGTTAGCGCCACTCAACCACAACGTCGTCGCTTGAACATGGGTGAGGGTGAGGGTGCAGGGATTGCGGTTCGTGGGTTGGCTTTCTCGTCACCATCACCAAACATTGTTGTCGCCACGTGCAACACTCATCTCGTCTGCCACCGTGTCTAAACATGGGGAAAGGCTAAGGGGTCCAGGGTTCTGAAAGGATCGATATAGTTGACTAGGAGGGGGGGGGGGGGTAAATAGGTAACTAACAATTTTTAGCTTTTCTTTACCAAATTAAACTTTGCGTCAAAGTAGGTTGTCTACATATGCAACTAGGTGAGCAACCTATATGATGCAACAACAACAAGCACACAAGCAAGCAACGGATACAACACAAATAAGCTTACACAAGTAAAGACACGAGATAACAAGAGTGGAGCCGGTGAAGCCGAGGACGTGTTACCGAAGTTCCTTCCTTTTAAGGGGAAGTACGTCTCCGTTGGAGCGTGTGGATGCACAATGCTCCCCAAGAAGCCACTACGTCCACCGTATTCTCCTCACGCGCTCACACGATGCGAGATGCCGTGATTCCACTATTGGTGCCCTTCAAGGCGGCGACCGAACCTTTACAAATAAGGTTGGGGCAATCTCCACAACTTAATTTGAGGCTCCCAACAACACCACGAAGCTTCACCACAATGGACTATGGCTCCGCGGTGACCTCAACCGTCTAGGGTGCTCAAACACCCAAGAATAACAAAATCCGCTAGGGATTAGTGCGGGGAATCCAATTTCTTTTGGTGAAAGTGTAGATCGGGGCCTTCTCAACCAATCCCGAGCAAATCAACATGTTTGTTTGGCTAGGGAGACAGATCGAGCGAAAATGAAGCTTGAAACAACAATGAAGCTTTTGGGGAAGAGGTAGGTCAACTTTGGAGAAGAAGAGCCATTTTTATAGAGGGGCGAACAATCCAATCCGATTCCAAAATTCTGATTCCCTGAAACATTTTCCTTAAAAGTTATACAACAATTATTCAGCAAACAACTTTACACACGCAAGGCTTCGGCGGGTTTGATTTAAAGTTTAAAATTCAGAACCAGCATCTTTGAACGTGATTTGAACTGTGTTCACCGTTGCGGAGTTTTCAGCTTGCAGATCAGCCACAGAGTTGGACAAGATAGCTTTAGAAAAAAATAAATCAAGTTGGACATGATGGCTGACAGATCAAACTTAGACGTCTTTTGTTTCTATATAAAGATGTGCATATTTCTTTTTGTCGTGGAAAGGCAAATGGGAGGCACCGTGCGATTTTTGTTGGGTTGTTTTGAAGAGGATGGCTCGTGGTGGTGGATATTTCGTGGCTCAGCTCAAAGGAAAGGGGAAGATGTAGACGGCCACCGGTTTGCGTCGCGAGTGCTCCGACGGCGCTCCTTGCTTGCGTGCGTGCTGCTTATCCGATGGCCTCACTCTCCAGCTGGAAAGCTTTTCCTTCGCTCCAAAGCAAAGCTTTTGGTCTCTCGCTGCTGACTCTCGTTTTGGGCTCAACTTTGTTGGGGCGCGCCTATTTCTCGCTTGTAGCCGGGAGCTCCTCCCCAGCACTCGTTGCACGCTCATGTTGGCCGGCCCAGCGTGAGGTCGCTCCCTCGTCGGTTCGTTCGATAGGGTTACCGATGGACTAGTTGACCGGTCAACCGTTCATTAACCTTTAATTTTTTGATTTTTTAAAAACTAGCAAATATGCCCGTGCGTTGCAACCAAAGAAAAATTAGTATGCATTTAAAGTTAGTGAAAGTTATATGTGCAAACAAAATCCTGCGCATGTGAAAAATGAACATTTAGCTTCTTGGTTTCGTCGGGTATGAAGTAATCAATCCGGGATTTTTCCATTCATTGATCAAGGACATTTAAGAGTTTTGTTATGTCATCGTACGCCAGAGAAGGTCCATAAATTATTCAATCTAATTTTCATTTGAATTGAGGATATTTTAAGGTATGCAGTTTCTGAATACTGTAGAAAACATGAATCAGTTTTTAAATCCTGAACAGTATTTTGAAAATTATGTACACTTCCAGAACAACATGAACAAAAGTTCTAACAAAAATATTTTTGAAAACACCAACTTTTTTTAACAGAAACATGAACATTATTCGAATTTGTGAACTTGTTTTTCAGAACGGGAACATGTTTTGAAAATTCATAACATTTTAAAAAAATGTGTATCTTTTAAAATTGTTTTGAGTTGTAAAAAATTCACTAAAATAAGAATATTTTTAGAATTTGGAGCATTTTTTTAAATGCCGTTTTCTTTTTACAAATATCGAATAATTTTGAAAAACAATAAAAGTTTTTTAAAAAGGTAAACTTTTTGCAAGTTCGGAATATTTGTCAAAATAGCTACAAAATTTTGGAAATCTGAACATTTCCTATAATTTGATATCATTTGGAATTCTAAACTTTTTGAGAAATTTTAATTGATAAAATAAATTCTATAAGAACAATAAACTTGGAAATGAAAAACAAAAGGGAAATTAAAATAGAAATAGGAGTTAAACACACAGAAACAAAGAAAAATGGGCCAGTCCATTATAGGTTGTCCTGTGCGAAGCTCCAACTATTTGTCGCAACATGAGGAAAATAAAACTTTCCCAGCTGCTTGGGCAGAAAAATAAGTGGGCTAGCTTCGCTGGGCCACAGCGCGCGGCCCACGTATGAAATTCCGAAAATGCCTTTTTTAGCAGTCAAACGCATACGAATTTAGTACCACCTTGGATAGAAAAAAATTATGTTCGACGGTGAACAGATGAAAAAATTATCGAAACACACCTTCCTTATTAATACGTAGGTAATATATATAGATGCAAAAAAATCAGGAAATTCAAAAGAAATTGCCACAAATTTAAGAAAAGTTCATGATTTCGTAAAAATGTTCATGAATTTGAAAAAAGTTCACGAACTCAAGAATTGTTCAGAAATTCAAGGAAATTTACGAAATTTGAATAGTAGTTATGAATTTGAGAAAAAAATTGCAAACTTGAGAAATGTTCTTGAATTCGGAATAGTACGTGGAATTTGAAACAAGTTCGCGAACTCGTGAAATATTCAAGAAATTGAAAAAGTTCATAAATTCAGAAAAAGTTCAGGATTTTTCTTTGTAGTTTTGAAAAAAATTCACCTAAAAAGTTTCTGAAATTTGAAAAAAGTTCACGAGTACAGGAAAAGTACATGAATTTGAAAAATAAATCATAAAAGTTCAATGAAATCTTCACCAATTTGAAAAGGTGAAATTTTGATTATCTTTTAACAGAATAGAAAGATTCACACATTTGAAAAATTTCACACGTTTGAGAAACAAAGTTGTGCATTTTAAAAAATGACAAAAATAACAAAAAGAGAAAAGAATAAGAAAAAAAAGAAACATCGGAGGCAAAACCGAATGAAAAAAGTAGAAAGAAAACCAGACTGGAACCTCTCAGAAACGAAAAGAAAATATCTTTTCTATTTTTTTCTTCTGCGAGTGGCACGGTTTTTTTTTCGCGAGACGCACGGTTGTGCTTTCGCGAGAGGCACGGCCGTGCCTTTTAAAAACGGAAAAAATGCATGTTTTCCTTCCATGAGAGGCACGGTTTTGATTTCGCGAGAGGCATGGTTGTGCTTTCGCTAGAGGCACGGCTGTGCCTCTCGAAAACGGAAAGAAACTTGTTTTCTGTTTTTTTTCCTTCTGTGAGAGGCAAGGCCGTGCCTCTCGAAAACGAAAAAAAATATGTTTTTATTTTTTTTCTTCCGCGAGAAGCACGGTTGTGCTTTGGCGACCGTGCCTCTTCCGGAAAGGAAATAAAACCGTGCTCCTGGTTTGTTTTTTTGTCTGTTTTTTTAACAAAAAAAATTCATCAAAACCTATCAACATGAGATCTAGTTTTGAAGATCTCGCTGCAAGGAATCCAGCGGTGAAAACGGTTTGAGAATTGGATGCACAGTTTAAGAGATAAAATGTTTGAATAAACGGATTTATGAAAAAAGGGAAAATTCCTAGGTTGCAACAAGTAGCGCACATACACCGCGCCACATATCACAACCTGAAAAGATGGGAGTGGTCTTTGCAAAGAATACTCTTCAGATAGTGATTTCGCTGTAATTGAGGGCACCCAAATAGGTGTTGGAACCGTCGCCACGCCTGAAGCGGCGTGGTCATGGGCCAGCCTAGTAATGTTGTTGGTTTGATCTGTTTTCCATTCGTTCGCTTCTTTTTTTTTTTAATATTTTCAACAAAATTAAAAATACATATATTTCACAAAACATTACTTTCAGTTTTGAAGAAACATGTTTATAGAACTTTAGAAAAATGTTTCAAGACATATTTGATTTTTTTAACGGCATTAGATTTTTTTTCTTCAAAAACATGTGTTTAAAAATGTTAATAGTGTATTTAAAAATATCATATATCTAATAAATGTTTCAGATGTATACGGAAAATCTACAATGTATATGAAAAAAACAGACACCTAAACATGTATTTCAAACAAAATGTTAATCATCGTATTTTAAGATGCTAAACTATATATTCAAAAAAATCATGTGGAAATGATGACCATTTTATTTAGAAAATGTAATCCTGTATTATTAAAAACTATTAATCATATATTAAAATATATTTAAAGTGTATAACAAAAATGACATGGAATCCCATGGGGCCCATGTGGCCAACCCACGCAACCACATCATGGCCATGTGGCCCATTCGTGTGGAGCCCACTACCCCCAGGGGGGTCAGGTGCCTCTGCAAGCTTCCCGACTTGAAATTTTGATTTTTCCAAAAAAACAAAAAAGCAACAACTGACATTGAACACTTAATTAATAGGTTAGTCCAGAAAAATAATAAAATTTGATGCCAAAATTGTGCCAAAATTATGTAACTGAAGCATTAAACAGAGAAAACATAGATACATTTAGGACATATCATGGTGGCATAGGATTTCCTATCAGATCTACCAAGGGTGAGGGCATGGCTAGTGTCGCATTGGTTAGCGGCGCCCAACCACGTGGATTCCCACCATCGTCGCCAGAACATGGGTGGGGGTGGGCGTGAAGGGGTTGCGGTTGGAGGGTTGGTTTTCTCGCCACCATCGCCAACCATTGTTGTCGACCAGTGCAACACTCATCCCGTCCACCGCCGTCTGAACATGGAGAAAGGCTAAGGGGGGTTGGCCGTCTAGGGCTTGCTCTTTCTCCACCGCCAAGCCTTTCCCCGATCACCTGCAACGCTCCCCCAATCGCCGCCTCTGCTGGAACATGTGGGAAGGGTATGGGGGTTAGGTGTTCCATGGTTGGCTCTCACGCCATGGCCGAGCCTTGGCGTCGACGAGTAGACAAATTCTATTAGTTATCGGATCGTTACCACCGATTTTTGGTGGCGACCACATGAAGGAGGACCTAACCACACCAAGAAGGTGCACAACCCATTGTCTTAGGGTCGGGTGGGTATGCGTCTTCTCTCCGGAGGATGTTTCCGAAATCTCCATCGCCTGTTTCGATGGGTATAAAATTGTACGCCGAAGGATCATGTGAGAGGCAAGAAAGAAATAGGCATGCAGTCATACTATTAGTTATAGTATCTTGTAGTGGTGAAACTGAGTTTTTTTAGTTTTTAAGCTCAAAGTTATTTTGTGATCGAATTCAACAAATGGGCACAATGCAATTTACTTTCCTATGTAATTAAGTTTGTGGTCCTTTATATGTTCCTTAGTCGTCCACATGAAGTAGGGTAGATTAAGTACATATTCAACAGTTAGATGTGTAGATGACCTCCAAAAATTCTGAAAATTGGATATGTTAAAGACATGCTCATTGTGCCAATTCTTATAACCTTACCACGTATGTTTGGCCAAGTTATCTTTGGTCATGACTACACCTTTGTGTAAGAACCATATACAAATCTAAATCTTCAATTGGACCATTAACTTCTAGATATATTTTTTCTGAACCAGCTAGTGTTTATAATATCAATGTACATGGACTTAACAAAAAAAGGAACAATAATTGGTAAGCTTCTACCGGAAAGAGTCTTCACCCCGTGGTAGGTTGACCGCTATCAACTTTTGGAGCAAATCTCAACTAGTCCCCTTGTCCCCAATAAGCTTGTCAAACGGGCACGCCTCAAGCACTGACGTCGCGGACATGTTCTTTGATCTTCGTTGCACGATATTATAAAGGTTTGGTCAGTGTAGGCATCTAACCGAACATCTTCTAGCCAAATATCTTTCCAACATAGTGTAGTTTGGTTGTTTCCTACTACAAAATCTACTCAACTAAATCAGTTACCCTCATTAGACCTTTTCAAAAGGGGAAATCTGTTGGTTTAGTCGGAAAAAATATATTTGAGTGTAGGTATTTGTTGCAAAGTCAATTCCCGCCAAACAACTTCATGCATGCGTAGCATGAACAAGTTGCTGAGCAAACACAAATGATGACGATGATAGTTTGAGCTAGTTGGTAGTTGCCATAATGTTGATATACATATGTGTTACTTGATATCCTAACGAGGATTTCAGCGGAGGGGGAGAGGGAGGCTTGGGGGAGAGGTAGGGCAAGGGCGACAATTGCATAGTTCTAGGTTTTCTAGTTTTTGCATATCACGCTTAAATAGAACAACTAAATATGTTGAGAAGTATTTCAAATGCTAGAATTTTTTACCCATTGCCACGTCACACACAAAAGAATAGGAATCTGATAACGCCTGAACCTCAGATATGAGCACATGGCAAATCGAATGTTTTTATTGGCAAGTTTAGTGACATGAGGATGACAACTTCGTGCTTCAGTCTATTTTTGACAGAAAATTGCCGTGTGTGCGTGTCAAACTTGACATCCTTGCGTCGTTAGAATTGCCATCGAGAACATTCAATTTGCCATGTGCTCGTACCAAACATCAGGTACTTATCATTTCCGAAAGAATATTGCCTAAGTACACCGCATACTCGCATGTTAGGGTGACCGTGTAACTGTGTAAGAGTCCAACATCAATTGGGATTTGCTATCATTTTATCAAAACAATTTGATTTAACATACAATCACCACTGAAAAATTTCATCGCTACACATTCAATCGTTCACGGAATCTCTCGGTTGCGCATAAAGTTTTGTCCAAACCGTGTGCAACCAGGGGTATCAAGAGACTAGTTTCCATAACAGTGGACCGAGTTTATAAGAATAGTTATTAATAACATCTACAATATCCCAGAAATACATAATAAGAAGAGATTTCATGATAATTTATTGATGTTGATTTGGTACAGTGGATATTGATATTTCTTTGTACAAATTATTAGAAGTTCAAAGATTTGATTTAAACAAAATCCATATTCCATGCAAACCCGAACGCAGCAGCAGTTAACCCGTGTAGATTTGATGTAAAAAGAAAAGAAAGAAACAGTACAGATTTTAGTGCACTGATGAGAATAGAACACAAACAAATAGCAATCCTTCCGAAAGCAGCATACTCTTGGACTCCATTTGCTCAGCAGGGTGGAGCAAATTACAAACGGATGCCGATATTGCTCCTCCTATATGACCTTGACATTGGCGGTGGTGGGGCCTTTTGCGCCGCTTTCGATGCTGAATTCGACACGCTGGCCCTCGGCGAGGGTCTTGAAGCCGGCGCCAGCGATTGCCGAGAAGTGGACGAAGACGTCCTTGCTGCCGTCGTCGGGGGTGATAAAGCCGAACCCCTTGGATTCGTTGAACCACTTCACCTGACCAGTAAGCGCAGGCATTTTCTCTCAGTATGTATCTGTAGTCTCCTCTCTCTAGATCTCAACCTGTTCGCTCTGCTTGGGGGTAGGGGTCTTGGCCGGAGCTGGACGACTGTTATATAGCCGGCGGTGAGGCGAGCAAGGCCAGGCGTTATGGCGGTGCGGCCGCGTGTTTTACTGTAGGAGATCATGTATGATTTGGTTTCATGAGCTGGACGGGTGGTTGCATATCAGGATCAAATCAAACACGCAAACCTAACCTGACTAGTAGACTACCCGTGCGTTGCCACGGGCTTTTTAATTTTTTTATTAGTTGCATGTCAAATTTTATTTATATATAAAAGATAGCCAATAACAAACGAAAAAATAATTTTAATCTACTTCGCATGCAATGTATTTTGATAAAATAAATTAATTCTACCCTATACACATAAATATTATCATATCCTGATGAACAAAATAAAGGTGGTACCCAAGCATTGACCTCTTTATTGTGCGTTGCATTACAAATGATAAAAACACTTGAATGTTTTTTTAATTTATGCTTAAGATCGATTGTCTCGCGAAATCATGTGCATTGCTATTATCCATTAATAAAAATTAACACATGGATGATTGTGTTCCTTTTAAACAAATGTTCCAAGATGTTACAACCAGAAACTTAATTGTAATGTGCAATTGGCTGGCAAACTATTACAAATGAATTTAGGCACTTGAAACCCCATTTAGAAACTACGGTAGCAAAACACATCTTCTAGAACATGCTACTCCTACCTATCTTGGGAGAGGTAGATACATCAATCTTTGATAACATTTATTGATTAAAAATTTATAGGCATTTCTTAATATTTTTATAATAATTTTTCAGTTTTGTTAGAATTTTTTAACTTCAGATTTGGTGTATCCGCTCAAACTGAATTTCACATAAGACTCAAAAGGAAATGTGTGTGTTGTACTATGAACTATGACGTAAAAGGGAAGCGAGCAACTCCCATTCAAATACAAACTGGAGAAAAAAAACCTAATAATACATTCAAATGTAAGGGAGAAAGGGTGAATGGCATGCATCATCAATTGTAAATAACAAGGCTAGAACTTGCCTAGAGAATATTGCTCACAACTCACAAGTTTACAACATATTTTATCATGTATTAACACAAAAGTCGAATAATTCATGGTAGGATTGAGGAGAAGGAGGTCTATAATATTAGTCATACCGATTCTTCATTATTCTGTTAGCAAGAGAGAGAGAGAGAGAGAGAGAGAGAGAGAGAGAGAGGGAGAGAGAGAGGGAGAGAGGGAGAGAGGGAGAGAGAGGGAGAGAGAGAGAGGGAGAGAGAGAGAGGGAGAGAGAGAGAGAGAGAGAGAGAGAGAGAGAAACTATCCGAAAACCCAAACCATATGTGAGGAGGAAATGGGGTCACGACATCTCCAGGCGGCACGCCAGATCAGGCCAGATCACACATCACGTCGGAAAAAACAGATTTCTAAAATTTTTCAAGGCATCCCGAAGATATTTGCGTTATAAGTTGCTACGAGCTTAAATGCTTAAAGCTACCAGCATGCTTCTCCATTTTGTGCGAGTCCAGCTAACAAGAAATTCTTCATTAATACCCACAATCGTTCGAGATAGCCAATAGAAGGTTAAAGTCAGTAAATATTGTACAAAATTATAATTTCAGTTGAGTTGAAAGACTTAAATTTAAAAACATCAAATATAAGCAGGGTTATTTCATACTGTTATATTAGTGGGCACCAATAACCTCCTTTTCAGCATCATAATATGTAATCAAAAATCCTATTAACAGTTTTGGGGTAACTTTAGACTACTTATGAATATAAATAATACGATTAATTAACAAACATTGGATTGTAACATATGTGGAAAACACTTCTATGTTTCAAGGAATCAGATGGTGTGAATATTGTCTGAAAGCTTTCTGGAGAAATAAGGATAGAGTGCTGTTAAGTCCAAGGAAACAGAATGACTCTCCTTACACAAATTCTAAGTTCACCACCGTTAGATGTATAAAAGGGGAAAACACGCTATGAATAAGAGAAACAATAAATAAAGATAAATAGGTGTTAAGTTCACCACACTCTTATTTGCTTACAGGAGAAACAAACGAAATCCCTCCAGTTATTCAAAAAACCATATGTGGTTGACCATGCGTTGCTACGTGATTTTTAATATTAAATAATGAAGTGACAACTCTGAGAGAAGCTGGGGAAGGGATCAATTTTGAGAGAATAATGGAGTGGATGCCCGTGTGTTGCTATAGGATTTTTAATATTAAACTAATCCTAGATAAATTTATGATGTGGATGAGACATATCAGACAGCGCCCATCACATTCAAACACAAAGCACCGAGGTAAATTTACATTGCACATTTACGTCAATTGGTCAACATGTTTCAGTTGACTCCAAGAATGCCTCCGGCCGTTGATGGGGGTACCCAAGTAGGGTTACGCTAATGGAAATATTTTGATTAGAAATCAATGGAAACTTTTTCGAAAATAATGCCTAACTTGGAGCCTTGGACTTACAAAGCCAGAGACATGGTTTCCGTCCATGGGTAAGGGAATCGTAGGAAAAGTTGGATACACTTATATTAGTATTTCAAGCTTGCCCAATACAGTGTTCCTGATCTTTTGGATATTTCACGCCAAGTCTCTTACTAAACACAACATGCCTCTCGCAATCTAATAGGCTTCTTTGGTTTTGGGTCGTTCAACAAGAGGTATTGCTTCCACATGTTGTTTCCCAGTTGAAGCCCTCTTCTTCCGACTGTCCTAGACAGGGGCACTAGTAGTAAATAGTACAAAATCGTAGTTAATCCAACAAGTTTCTTGCCAGAATTTCAGATCACAAAAACAGGAAAATTCATGTTGTGTGGTTACAGTGGCAGTACACATAGAAGTGGCTCCATTCTGAAGCATCTGCCCAATACGGGGGCAAGATGTGAAGTCACATCAATATACTTGCAAATATAGACAGAGCTCAGACTTCATATCTTTGCTATCGGCCAGAGCTTCAGCTCCAAACCCTAAGTTAATATTCGCATCTTCTCAGTAACAATGCAGGTATGCCCAACTTCTGCGATCACGTCACACAAGGATCATGGACTGATTATAGGTCGCGATTACATCGGCACAAGAGCAAGCATACACATGCCAAAAGACAGAATATGCGCTGACTGAATAACCTGCACGAAAGGCATTAGTACTACAGTAATGTCCCTAAAATATACACACCAAAAATGTAGCAAACATCCTGACAATTAGAATATATTGCCATTCATCCAGGACATTTTCTGATCAGTAAAGTTTCATGGTTATCAATCTTTTTAAGCATATATACAATCTCAAACATCGATTTTGGAGTTCTCCTCTTTGTAAACAATGGTAATTACTTGGAAAGTACTGTAGTACTGTACTGATGAATGTACAAGTACTGTACTTTTTTTAAGGGAAGTACAAGTAGTCTACTGAACCTTGCACTTTGCGGCAACTGTTTTGGGACAAATCCCATCTCCGAATGGTGTGCACAATATACTGCTCTGATCTCATCTGAAATATCTCATTGCAGATCTCTAAGCATTCTAAAGTTTGTGTTGCATAAAAAAATGATTATAGAACATACTAAGTTGAGTTAAATCTTTTTAAGCACACCTTTGTGAGCTAGAAGTTTTCATAATTTTAGCACTTGTGATGAAAGGCTTGTAAAACAGAATGACAAAGACACTTCAGTACATATTACCAATGAAACTCAGTTATCAACAAAACTGAGCTAACTAATTCAAATGGGCAAAAATGGATTTGATTGTGGTAACCGGTTAGATCACAAGGTAATAGTGTCTCCCGTGCTTGAGGCCGGTGCGGGCACGTTGGACCTGGCGAAGAACTGGATCCATCGGTGCGATTTATGCGGCCATATCCATCTGCAAGGGAGAACGACGAGATGGTCAACGAAGAAGCATTAGAGCAACAAAAGCCTCCTGGACCTTTGATTCTGTGGAGGGCAGGTAAAGTAAATGTTCCAAAATTATTTGATAACAAGTTAAGTTTGAATGTGAAACTTGATGTTACAACAGTACGAAAAATAACTATGAAATGTTGAGGATCATCTCCCTCCAGAAATGTCATCAATTAAGAATGCTAAAAAGATCATCACAAATACAGATACATAAGTGTATGACACTTGGTCCAGCCTACCTGAAGGCCTTATCTGTGGCTATAAAGGGATGATTGTAGGGGCACTTATACAAAGACAATGTCCTCCTCAAAGTGCACGGTCAATGCGGAATCTGCTGCCTTCAGTCTGTCCTAATTTTGCCATGCACCTCATGTCTGATTATCCACAGGAGGTCTGACAAACAATAAATCAGCTGGACCATGAAACAGAAGTACAATAAATTTACAAGGAAGGTAATTTTCTATTATTGGCAAAACATTTGATAATTGATTAAACCAACACCAACAACTACTTTCTCGCGCATCTATTGCCAAAATCGCAGCTTCTCTTATAGATCATAGCAATAAATTTAACTAAAATATAAGGCAATAATTTGGTTGACTGAACCACACACTTACCGTAGTATAAAATTCGTTGTAGCCACCTACTCCACATGTGTGTTTGTGTGTGTGTGTGTGTGTGTGTGTGTGTGTGTGTGTGTGTGTGTGTCGCTATCTCTAAATCAAATAAACCTCCAAGTATGTAATTCATGAGCACAAAACATAAATTATAATTCAGTAACTTATAAATTAATCAAATAGAGGGATTCTAATCATAATATTTTACATACATATAAATCAAACAAATCATCTAAAGGAGATTACTTTCCAGTAGTCAGGGGCCGCAAAATGCAGCCATGGCACACCTATTATACATGTGCATTCACCTTTAAGAGTGACTAATTGGTAACCACTAAAAGGGACAAGGAAATAAACAAAATACTCATATTAATATTAAGAGGTGAATGAAACATATCATTTTTTAGGCTATTGAGTTTCCTTGAGGACCCCTAGCAAGAATCAGTGCAAGATTGCTGGCCACTAAAAAAGTAGGTACGCAACAGCCAAGTAGAGACCAAAAAGTATGAAAACACCTAGCAGAAGTCATACAACCTTCAACCATGATAAAAGAACACCCTTTCACTAAGACCGCATTTAATTGACTAAAATTATTGATGATAGCTAGGTCTTACCATAAGCGATCTGCTGTCAAATGTTTTGCGCTCTTATGTTGCGTCTCTAGAGAGTCATTTCTACAAAAAGTGACATTACAGATAGCCCTGCAAGTGATGCACCAACGGGTAGCCAAAGGATAACCCGCGAGGGCACCTTGGGTGCTAGCTATTCTTGCTTCAGAAAAGGTAATGGTTTCAAGAATCGAGTGAATGGATCGTCCAAGGCTGAGAGCATTTTCTTTGCTGCGGCATCTGAAATAAAATGTGGGATAATAAAATTCAATCACACATCATAGCCACTGTAAAAACACAACATCTCTCAGTTTTGCACAGACCAATGCTTTATATATCTAAGTGGTTCGTTATGTTTCTAACAGAATTTTAGATTCAACCAAAGCAAGTAGAAGACATATAACTGCATTTGATCCAATTATCAAATTCATTTGTATTTTTTAAAATATGAAGACTTGCAAAAGTGTGAGCCCTTGAGGCAGCTGATAAATTATATGCTTCATTATATGATAAATTTAGTGAGCTTTTGCATGAATCACCGTGATTCTACCTACCATTCTTATAGTAATGTGATTTCCTCGTTGCGTTGAACTCACACCTCATGTAGACATTAGGGTCGAGGAACGTGTAGAAACGAATTATCAGTTACAGTCATGTGCCTTGTAATTCCTACAACAACTATCTGATTTGCAAGAGAATAGTTTCTCCTCAGATCACACAACTCCTGCATAATAAGAGAAACATATGTATCAATCTTAAAGTCGATGACCTGAAGCAAATTAGTGGCAGCAGTGTAAATGAGTTTTGATCAAGGAATATATGTATATATACTTGAAGCAAAGAAACACAAATATATTCAGTATAAGGGTTTAGCTATCACCTCATTAATTTGACCTCACTTCTTTGGTGCTAATGCACATGTTTCTGCCAACAAGTTTTGTGAGGTGAATGTGTTGAGATCAACAAGTTTTAGTGCCATAGATAACCATTAATGGCCAACGATCTGGTGCAAAAACAACTCAACAAAATGTGCAGATCAGACTTCTATGTAGAAATTATTAAGAGGGCTATTACTATGTACTACCAGTGTATTGTGAAAAAAGTGTTCAGATCATTTTACCTTTAAGGCCGTTGTAATCTGCTGTGAACTCTGATAGTTTCGAATATAGTTCGGGTAGGCGTAAGCCCGTCGTAGTTCCCTGTCAAGAAAAAAAGTGTATTGGCCATGGAATCTTATCAAAACTGTAAAGTAAAACACACACCACTGAGGAAATAAATCTTTAAGAAAAAAAAGTATCTTCGTCAATACAGTTGTCACTGAAAAATAGTTCCCAAGTATAAGTGATGGCCAGGCCTTATTTATTTACAATGGGCCATCATATTGACAAGTAGGGGAAAACATAAATCAAGTCTACCGACTCTGTATTCAGAAAATATCAGATATAGCCTGCTCTTATGGATTTGGAGTATCCCATATTAAGTTCAAACGCCATTTGCTAAAGGACGCTTTGCAGATCTGAAGATTTCAATACTATGGGAATATTGTGTTGCATAACTGGCCATCTAATTATTCGGAAATCTATAATTATAGAAGAACAAGAGATCAACATTTCGTATGAGGATTTGACATGTATTTCCCTGAGTAGAGATGACACCAAAAGCTCGGCTACTTGTTGATACCTCAAAGGAATTGGCCGAACCTGCAAACGAAATAGTATTAATCATCTATGAATTTACAGTATACTTCTTTATTACTACAGGGAGGTAGAAGTGCCCTACGTTATAGATATGTATGAATTTAGGGAAGCTTACAACTGATGCAGTTCAGTGAAGCTGCCATTTCCAACTAAAGTATAGATGTTATAGAACATATACCTGTTCCTGTTGCATGTAATTCCTGGAATTTCTTAAAGATGCAATATCAAAATTTAGTCTAATGCCTGGGTCACCCTCCGTCCACGGCAGCACAGACCAAAAGGGAGTGAGAAGCAACCCTTATTCATCCCCCTTCATGCCATTCAAAGGGAACCATATCGATCAGCAAAGGGCCAATTAGTCAGCACTGAAACAGAATAAATATTCACCAGGCAATAAAACGCGGAATTATCAGTTATGATGGTGGGTTTTGTAGCTTCACTAAACAGGGCATTGTGTTGTTATGACTCTGACCTTATCTTTACAATAGAACATGTTCTAAAAAAAAGTTCAATCTTCATGTAACTTCCTAATTGTGTATGATCTATTAAATTTTGCTAATTAAACGTGATATTCACCATTTAATCGTGTATGAAAAGCAGTTGATTTCTAACCTTTTTGGGTGTAAAAAATCAGTTCATGTGAATGGCCAGATAAACCTGTAGCAACGAAGGTCGGGGACTCAGGTATTAAGCAAGATGTTCTGCAGTACGTAGTAAATATTCAGTTACCATTTCTGCGAATGCATAGAAGATATGTTGCAGGTCAAACACGAAACAAAGCATGATCAACCAAGGTCAAAACCGGCATCTTCCATGAAATGAATTAATCCATATCTGCAGTCAAATACAACTGTCAGTCAGTTAAGCAAAGCTACAGTCCATTCAAGCTGAAAAATAATAAAATTCGTAAACCCCACTTCTTTGAGCTTGAGAACTCTAATTGAGGGCAAGAACCAAATCAGTTAATTAGCATCACATCCCAATCCATATCTGCATCGAAATTGAGGTCAAACCTACTCTCTGACACTTGAGAGATTAGTGGAGAGCAGAAGCAACGCAACAGCGAATGGAAAATAGCAGCACCGAACGATTGGATGATTTGCCCCACTTTATTTGGGCATTAGATGATTTGCCCCACTTTACATAGGATTAGATCATTTGCCCCACTTTTCATTTTTCTTTTGATGATTTGCCCTTTTCAATTACTGTAATCATTTTTGAATATTTATTGCTTTTTTCTCCATGCGAAAAGACATAGTTGCCCCTATGGCTGATTTACAATTTGATACCGTACAAATCTTTTCTCTTTACAGGGCTGTGTCCAACTGAAGCAACTAATTAACAGGGAAAAAATCATATCTACTTTCTTTACATGGTTGTACCCAACGGAACCAGGTACTCACAAATCATAGGTTGATTATGTTGCTTGCTTCGTCATGTTCATGGCTAGTGGAGAGGCAGATCCACCGCATATATATAGATCTCTCACCTGTGACTAAAGGAGATTCAGCAAGAGATGAAGCATATATATTTTCAGTGTGATGCAATTAAACTCTGAAGCATCTGGGGGAGATAACTGAACGAAGTGTTTTATACAATGTACCCAGCTCCATGATTGAAGCAGTACTAGCTGCTAGGGTAATTAGTACTATCAACACTGTCGCCCAGCCATGGCTATTATTGGCAACGCAACGAGCTCACATACACAAAATTGTAAATCCATGAATCACTGAAAGAACTTAGATTTTACCAGCAACGAGCGCACCATCTGCAGCTCCGAGTTGCAGCAGGAGCTCCGGACCCGCCGATCCGCCGAGCTGCAGCGGAGACGCCATGATGGGCGGCCGAGCTGCAACGGAGCCGCCTCCCGGGCCGAGGAGCTGCAGCGGAGCCGCCGCAGGACCGACGATCTGCAGTGGAGCTGCCAGCGCGGCAGCCGAGCTGCAGCGGAGCCGCCACGCCCGGGCCGACGATCTGCAGGGAGCCGCCCGGGCCGCTGCTGCCAACATGGGGCCAAGGTGCCTGGTCGGCCTCCTCCAAGAGCTTCCTCCGAGTATTGGGGAATGAAGAACAGAGGAAAGGCGTTGAACTGGAGAATGGTGAGCTCGTCGATGGAATTAGGACCAGTCCAATAGCGAGAAGATTACGGAAGAATTGTAAATTAGCCATAGGGGCAACTATGTCTTTTCACATGATGAAAAAGGGATAGAAATTCGAAAATGATTACAACAATTGAAAAGGGCAAATCATCAAAAGAAAAATGAAAAGTGAGGCAAATGATCTAATCCTATGTAAAGTGGGGCAAATCATCTAATGCCCAAATAAAGTGGGGCAAATCATCCAATCTCCCCGCCAATCGGCCGCCGCGTCGGCCTCGGCATCGAGACGACAGGGGGAGGGGTGAGGAATTTAGGGGATGGAAGGGGATCACGGGAACCTACCCATCTTCAGGAGGGGGACGTGCGCCGATGTACGCCGAGCGGCAGCAACGAGGTGTCTTCGTGGAGGTGCGCCGTACTCCTCATCGTCGTCGGGGCCGAAGTCTCCAACACAGGCGCCGCCTGTCCTCTAGGTCAGGACAGTGGGATCGAGGCAGGTGGGGAGGAACCGGCGCGACCTGGGCGTAGGAGCGAGCCGACGGCGATCTGAGCGCCAGTGCGAGCCGCCGGCGACCTCGGAGTCGGGGAAGGCGGCGATAGTACTCCTTTCTTCCTCTCTTCCCTCTCTCCCTTACGCCCTGTCTCTCCTTTTCTCTGGATCAGCAGGATGTCGTCGCCATCGGAGCAAGATGCTGCACCCGCCGCCAGATCGGCGCCACACCGGATCGAGCGTCGCGCGGGGTGGGGCGCCTCCTGGCGGCTGGGATCGGGAGGCCAGGGAGAGAGATGCGTTGGATGGTGGAGGGGTGGATTGAACGGAGGAGGCTGCGGTCGGTGGAGGCGCGGGATCGAGTGGATCCATGGTGCTTCCCTCGTCGCGAGCCCTCGCCTTACCGCCACCGACGTCCGTGCCTTGGACGTGGACGGCCGCGATGATGGAGAGGATGACGAGGCCGACGTAGTTGAGTCCTGCGGGGCGAGATCGATGTTCGGTGAGGCGTCGTGCGGAGGGGGCGTAGGGATGGATCGGCCGCGGCACCGGGATGGATCGGCCGGGGAGGGGGAGTAGGGGTGGATCGGGCGTGCGATCGGGCGTGCGAAGGTCTGGTCGGCGGCGGGGATCGATCTGCTCTGGGCACGAGGTTTTCTGTTTCCGATTTGGTTTTTCATTCCAGTTTTTGTTTTCACGTTTTTCTCCCTTTCAGTTTCTTTTTTTAATTTTTATCATATATTTTTTAGAAACTTTAAATTTTCCTTTTCGTTTGAAAGATTTTCTAAAATACACATTGAACATTTTTTAAACACGGCGACTCTTTTATTCTTCTTTTTAATAATATTTTTGAGGGAATTTTTCTACATTAACATCTTTCAAATATACGTGTGAATGCTTTTGCAAAATACGTTGGACATTTTTAATACCCGATGGGCAATTTTCAAACACATGATGATTTTTTTAAATACACATTGAACATTTTTTTAAATATGATAAAAAATTGATACACATTGATTTTTTAATCCATGCACATTTATTAAATACATGATGAACTTAAAAAAAATCATGTTTTCTAAATAAAATGTTTACACATTTTGTAAAAGCATGTAACTAGTTTTATCTTTGGTTAGAAAATACACCTTTGTATGAGAACCACATACAAATCTTTTATCTTTAATGGGGCCTTTAACTTAAGAAATATTTGTTTTTGAAGGTCCATCCAATTTTTATAATACCAAAGTATGCCAACTTAACGGAAAAGCACCCGAATTGGTGAGCTTCCACCGGAAAGAGTCTTCATCCAGCGGGAGGTTATTAGTCGTCAACATTTGGAGCAAATTACCCATCTACAAGCCTCCCTCGACACGCTCAGCGCCTCCTTCGACACCGCCGCCTTCAAACGCGGCGTCGGCTCCGAGTGCTTCACCTGTGGCTCCATCCTGGCGTCCTCCACATGATCCATGGACCGGGCTTGTCCAGGCATGGCCTATGCCCTGGTCTGCCCACTACTAGGAAAAGGTCTACTAATGGCGCACCTAATTTGGCTATTAATGGCGCATTATTGGTGCGCCATTAGTATATTTTACTAATGGCGCATCACTGGTGCGTCATTAGTATCTGGTGTACTAATGGCGCACCAGTGGATGCGCCATTAGTATATACAACAGTGCGCCATTAGTATGCCTCCCAGGGGGCCATGTATACCCAGGTGCTTTGGTATACTAATGGCGCACGACGGCAAGATGCGCCATTAGTAACTTCGGCATACTAATGGCGCACTGTGATGTGATGCGCCATTAGTATGAATATTAGGTTTTTTTATTTTTTTATTTTTTGTTTTTTGCACAGGTTACAAAATGTATAATTGGACAAAATATAGACAACACACAACAACAAGAGATTCATCGAATACAATAGAAGATTAGTCTCTGAATACAATTCATCATATTAGTCTCTGAATACAATTCATCATATTAGTCTCCGAATTGAAAAGACCGAACAAAGATAGAACATTATATTACAAGTCTCGAGACCATGAGTAGCGAGTTTGTCTTCACATTACAAGTCGATATCGATCATCTAAACTACCATCACATAGAAGAGAGCTGCGGTCAACACAATGAGCATCATCACGATGAAACTCGTCTTCATCCGGTTCCTCCAACGCTCCCTCCCCTCTCCCGCTAGATAGCGGGCATATCTAGATTCGGCCTCGGCCCTAGTGTGTACCCTTTGTAACTGTTACCGCTGAATCGGTGAACCTGTCTCCAACACTCCTCCCAGTCGTCGTAGACTCCGGGAACCTTACCCTTGTACACGGCATACGACGGCATCGCTATGCACTAGCCAAACGAAACGTTAGTACCAATTCACAGACAATACATAAGCAATATATAAGTATGCAACAGAATGATCGGAAGAGAAAAGCAAGACATTAATAGCATCGATTACATCTAAGTTGAATGACTCTCGAAACCAAAGAGACATACTACAAGTTCATTAAAATTTAATTACAACATGAGCCAATCGATGTTTCAGAATCCAGACACGACATCACCGCTTTCGACTCGACTCAAGGGACCGGAGCGTGGATGAAGCCGCCGTCTATCGTGGGAGTCATGAAAGAACGGGCGTTGTCACCTGCATTTGTAGCATTGTGTCGATGTCACCGTTGGACGGTTGATTTACGAGGTAGAACTGCCCCGAGGTACGAAGGACATCTTGATGGATGATTTCCGCAAACTCCGAATCGGATGCGAAAGAATTCTTGTCCGATGTCCGCGTCTGGATTGCCGACACGCCGCGGCCCAATCTTTGAGTTTACTCGGTAGCGAAGTTGATGATGGTCCCGCACGATCGCCCGCATGTGATGGATGGCGTAGTAGGCACCCTTCGACCGCCCGGCTGCTTGACGCAGAGAACGTCGTATTGTGGGAGAACACGTGCTTGTCGCATTTACGAATAGGCTCGGTGAAGGTGCCTCCAGATTGGGCGAGCCGGGAGAACATCATCAAGAACCTTCTTGACATTTGTGTAGTCTACCTTCGACCGACGGTCGGGTCGAAATACGTGGCCATGGAATATTTGGGGCTTAGGAGGATGAGCGTGCAATGTGTGTCACCGCAGAAAACACGGAATGTTAAAAGAAAACGATCGAAATCTAAGAATTCATATGTTACGGGCGGTTGAGGAGGACTTACTCGGAAAGTAAGGCACGAGGAAGTTATCCTTATCTTGGTTTGCGAATGACGCCTTCGAGGTAAGAACTTCGCGACTTGCCGGTCCCCGCTGCCCAAGATCTTGGCACGCATGTAGAAGGGTCGACTATCACGATGTCCGGGTCTTGTCGCGAATGATCCGCATCTCCATACTCAAAAATAGCCGAACGAAGGTGTAGTGCAGCGGATGAAGGTTCAACATAGCGTGGATGTCATCAAACGCAGGACGATCGTACGTCCGATGGAGTTATCCACGAAGCCCTTGCCCTCTGGCACCTTGGCCACGAAAACCGGGTATGCCACATCCTTCTCTCTGAGACGCCGCTTCTCCAAAGAAAGAACACTGTCATGCAGACTCCGCATAGCACCGGTTGCAGCATTGAGCATATTTGTCGGTAGCATCGCCCTACCCGCCACATGCACCCTCCTCGAGATATCCTCAGTGAAGGTGGCCCGCCCCGAGCACGGATCGTACTCGGTGCGGATGGCCCGCACCCTTGTTAGTCTTTCTTTTGCGTGCCTTCTTCTTCTCCTGTAATGGGACCGAGTTACGCTCATCGACCGCCTTCTTGAGTGTGTTGGGGCTGATAATATTTCGCACCTCGCCTATCTCGAGGCTCGGTGAAGTCGGCACCGGAGGCGTCTCGAGAGCTGAACGGCGAAGACGCGCTGTTGCAACTTGGCTTCTCCGCGGTACCAGCTAGATCGCGACGTCTTTTGTTGGGTTGGGTTCTTGAGAAGGAGGCCCCATGAAGTCGCCACCGTACCCATGATCGGCAAAGTACCGATCGACGTTGGCAAATGTATCGTCGTCGCCGTCGTTACGATCCCGTGCCATATGCATGTTTGGATCCGATGGCATAGGGATGTCCGCACCGCTATGCGGCGGTCTTGCCATGGGGCCGACTTGGCGGCACGACGACCGGCGGTGTTGTCTTTGGGGTGGTGTCCCCGCCCCAAACGAATCTAGCTCTTCGGCCAAAGCGAGGGCCAGCTCAGCAGGCCGAGGGTCATCACGTCATCATCGTCGGCCCCGACGGGTCGAATCGGAGGTAACACCTCGTCGCAGCCTGGCAGCACCCGAACCAGTTCAACCCTAAACAAGTTGGGTGGCATCTGGGTACCGTGGAACAAGGGGTTGCCCGGTTGAACGATTTTGCCCTTGGCGACATCGACCAACTCAGTGGGGTCATCCTCGTCGGCACCATCAGTGGTGGCATCAGTGGGGTCATCCTCGGCGGTACCATCAGTGGTCTCAGGATCGGTGGGGAAGGCGGCGTCCTCATACAAGTGAGGTTGTTCCTCCATCTCCTGGGACAGCTCGAGAATGCCTTGCCGCTGAACCCCCGGCCTCATCGTTGTGGGCCATGTTTCTCTCTAAATAGAAACAAAGTTTGGTCAAAAGTAGGTTATTGTCAAGGAACAAGATCATGGTCTCATCATTTAGGGTTTGTCGACACCGAGGCATCCTAAAATCTAAGCTTTTATCATTGAGGGTTTTTCGACGCCGAGGCACCCTAAAAGCCTAAGCTTACATAGATTCGGTATTTATCGACACCGAGGCACCCTAAAAGCCATGCATTAGTCACAAGTACGCCGGGGCACTTGATCCTACTTAATTAACTACTAAGATACCTGCCCATGCATTAGTCACAAGTACCCTTATATGTCCTATTTTAGCAAAGTCATGCTAAAATTCACGGAAAATTTCAGCATGACCTTTGCTGAAAATAGGACATATGGAGTACCCGAATTTGCCGAAACGGAAGTTAATCGACATTCCAGCAAACTCAAGGGCATCTCGGGTGGACAAGGCAAAAAAGGCCTCCATCACAACATGGAAAAATATATATCAGCAAACTCAAGGGCTTTTGTTTTTGCTTTTCAGTGCCAAATTGTAGCTAGTACCAGCAAATTAACATCTAGCAGCAATCTTCCTAGTCTAAGCATCATCTGACCTGGTAACTGTACCAGTTTGGTTCAATTAAAAAAAAAGACCTGGTAACTGTACCAGCTACCACATTGTTCACGGACAGCTACCAAACTGTTTCTGTATCAAAACAACATGGTAGCTGTAAATGTGGCAAAGAAGCACAATAAATCTGATAAGTTGGTATACAGCTTCAGGTTCCATACAAAGTCAATTGCCAATGGGCAAAAAAAGTAAGTAGCTAGTTAATTGCCTTATTTTCAGTGTAACAAAAATTATGGAAAGCATGAGGGTTACACTATAATTATAGGAAAATTTACACTGTTATTAGGGGAAGTTTTATACTGTAATTACATATAAGAAGCATCAGGGCTACACTGAAAATTGCTGAGCTTACACTAAAATACATCTGCACTGCAGGGCTTGTACACACAAATTCAGTTAGATGATCTAACGTTGACAAAATAAAGGAAACACCTACTGAACCAATACAGAGATATGAAAGCACAAGTTACTAGCATTTGCCTAAAAACTACATAACTAGGATATGAAAGCACAAGTTACTAGCATTTTCCAAAAAACTACATAACTAGTGGACCAACTCTACATGTCTGTAACAAGAACTATAGATCATGGGTGCTCGGGGGAAAGTAGCACAAACAGACAATGCAAACAACCAATCAACTAGTGAAGCCAATCAAGAACCTAGAGATATAGCTAGCAAACTAAGAAGCACATGCAGAGCAAGAGCAGAGCAGAGCAAAAGAATAAAGCATCAACTTTGTCAAGCGTATGAAATTGCTTAGGTTCAACAGAAAACAAAAATGCCTGTCAATTTTCAATGCCCTGTTTAATTGACCAAACAAGTGTTTTTATAGGCATAATACAGCAGCACAGCCTGTATAAACTAAACTGATAGCACCCCCGAACTTAATATCGATTGATGCACGCAGCCTTCTATTGTTGCATAGTTATTTATTTATTTTATTTGTGGTGTATTGCACAGTACTCCTAGTGATTCTTGGTGAACTGTGGAAGATTAAAGTACCAGATACTAACCATTTCAATAAATATTAAAATGGCCAAAAAAGGCATCATTTGATGAAGCAAACTTGAAGAAGTAGATTAACCAAAAATAAGCTTAACCCTTCAGATACTAACCATTTTAATCATATTCATATATTTTAATCAAGTCCAGCGGGGAGGAATCTCGCAAAATTATATTAAAGAGTTGTGAAAGACCCGGAGACTACATTGAGACTCATTTTGTATATCATAGTTTGAAATGGCCAGGGAGGAAATCTGACTGACAAATGTTGAAGAAAATGGCGAAAGAACAGTTTGCTTTGTGCTCACCACGCAGGGGAGGAGGCGACGAGGTCCGGGTGGTGGTGGTGCTCCAGCGACACCTACATTGTACCCATGGCCATTCAGCAATTTTGCATAAGAGAGCATGTCTTGGGCTCAACCACTTGTTCAGGTTTATGAAAAAATTTAACCAATTTAACCAATTTAAGCATATGAAACCATGCCATTGCCGGGATATACATTATGTTTTTATTTGTATGAATAACATACATGTTGTGAGTGTACAGCGATGAAATCATCAATAAGTAGGATTAGTGATTCTTAATCATTAATAAGGTAGCACTAGTGATTTTTTTTTGGAGGACAAGACTATTTCTTATTACTCAGTTAAGTAAACAATGAGATACCTGATGCATATAAGTAGATATTGTTAACAAACTATGAAAAGTAGTTCAAGTACGGAACATAAAGATACCAATGTCATTTATAAGGACTTGAACCATAATACCCCCAAAAAACCTAAGATCTCTAAGAGGATGATTAATAATAAAATTTAGAAGGAAAACAATAAATGAAGCATGATTGCGTGAGAATCATACAAGCTGCAAATACTCAACAATTATTTAGAGTCTTCCAGCGTGCTTATTCCTTATGTTACCATTCACACTTTGCTTACTTAATCGAGACTTTAGCCATAGCTGGAACTCAAAACTAACCAACTAATATGGTTAGAAAGAAACAACAGATCCTACATGATTATGTTTCAAAAAAGAAAATAGCTGCTCCCGGTAACTTCATGCATATTTCGCTTCTTAACTGCCCGGTGAAATGAATCACGGAAGTTTTTATGCTAGGCTTCAAGCTCTTATTACTGTACTAGTTGATAATGATCAATCTGGCTTTGTCAAAAACAGGAGCATCGCTATAACTTCTTATATGCACAAATGGATCTTGTTAGACAGTGTAAAAAGGAAAACTAGAAAAGAAAGGCTATTGTGCTAAAACTAGACTTAAACAAGGCCTTTGATACAGTTTCTTGGGATGCTCTGTTTGCTATTATGGAAGCTAGAAGTTTCGATGGTAAATGGATTATGTGGATCGACTCCTTCTTACAACCGCTAAAACTTTTATTACATTGAATGGAATCTCGGGCAAGTGGATAAACCTGGGCTGGGCAAATGGAATCTGGATCGGACTTAAGATCAACTTCTCTAAATCCCTTTTCTCCCCATCAACCTTGACGATGTGGAGACTACAAATATTTCTAGAGTGTTGGTGACCGATCAAATCTTTTCCTCAAAACTACCTCGAGCTGCCCTTGTCGACTCCAAGTTGCCAAGAGAGGCTTTTCCGCCATTCTTCGATGCAAAATGATGGGGCGAGGAAGAAAGAGAGACGCACTGGGATGGGATGGATCTGCAGACGGTTGACAGGCCGGCGGCGAGGGAGCAAACCCTAGCTAGCCGGGGAGCAGAGGAAGCAGAGGAGGGAGGTGGACGGGCGGCTGGTGTCGGGCGGCCGAGGGCGGCGGGCGACAGTGGTGTCTGCGGCGCTGGCGACGGTGGTGTGGACGGGCGGCGCTGGTGTCGGGCGGCGCTGAGGGCGGCGGGCGACGACGATGGTGTCGGGCGGCGTGGCGACGGTGGTGTGGACGGGCGGCGCTGGTGTCGGGCGGCGTCGAGGGCGGGCGACGGTGGTGTGGACGGGCGGCGGCCAGTGGGCGGCGCCGAGGGCGGCGGGGCGGCAAGGCTGGAGAGCAGAGGAAGCAGAGGAGGAGGTGTGGAAGGGGCGGCGCTGGTGTCGGGAGGCGTCGAGGGCGGCGGGCGACAGTGGTGTGGGCGGCCAAGCGACGTGGTGTGAACGGGCGGCGCTGGTGTCGGAGCGGCCGAGGGCGGGCGGCAAGGCCGGGAGAGGAGAGGGGAAGGGATCGTGGGCAGGGCGAGGGAGAGAGAGGGATCGTCTGAGTAGGGGCGGCACAATACTAATGGCGCACCACCCTCAGTGCGCCATAAGTACATACATGCTAATGGCGCACCTCACCCAGGTGCGCCATTAGTATTTTTTTTTACTTCTGCTCGAGCCAACAGGGTTATCTACAACCTGACCTGATACACATCAAGTCTTCTCTACTACCTCTAATAGTAATATTTTTTTTATATGACAGTAATAATTTTTTAAAAAATATCATCAAACAGTAATGCATGCCGGTGGAGCGGGAGGTGCGGGGTCGGCGGCGGTTGAGTAGGGGAGGGTGCGGGGTCAGTGGCGGTTGAGTAGGGAGGGTGCGGGGTCGTGGCGGCGGTTGAGTAGGGGAATCGAGGGTGCGGGCGGTCGGGCGGCGGCGGTTGAGTAGGGAGGGTGCGGGGTCGGGCGGGCGGTGGTTGAGTAGGGGAATCGAGGTGCGGGCGGTCGTGGCGGCCAGTTGAGTAGGGAGGAGTGCGGGGGTCGGCGGCGGTGGTTGAGTAGGGGAATCGAGGGTGCGGACAGTCGGCGGCGGCGGTTGAGTAGGGGAGGGGTGCGGGGGGTCGGCGGTGGCGGATGAGTAGGGGAATCGAGGGTGCGGGTGGTCGGCGGCGGCGGCGGTTGAGTAGGGGAATCGAGGGTGCGGGCGGTCGGCGGCGGCGGCCGGTGGACCGGATCTGACAAGGTGGGATAGCGATCGAGATGGAGGGGGATCGAGATCGAGTGTCCATGAAATTAAAAAATATTCATGATAGTTCAAAAAGTGCCCATGAAATACAATCGAGAAATGAAGTCTACGATTTAAATACAATCAATCTTAGCTAGCTATCTCTTCACAATCTTCTTGCCCTTCTTTTTCGCAAATGGAGTTCTTCTATGGAACGGACGTCCTTTAGGTAGGGTGGTCCCGCTTCTTCTTGTGGTGTATGCTGCTACTTCATCATCGTCGTCATGTTCGATCCTCGGGTCACCGTACTTGTCGAAGTCTTGCTCATTGGCTACTCCATCCATTCCGATGATCTTCCTTTTGCCTCTCCTCACGACAACACGACTGGGCTTTGGCGGGTCGGTAATGAAGAAGCATTGGTCCACTTGGGAAGCCAGTACCCATGGCTCATTTTTCGCGGTGACGTTTGCGCCCGCGGTCTTGGATTTGGCTTCGGGTATAACCATGGTGGTGAAATACCGGTCTTCTTTTATGACGTTCTTGGCCCATCTGACACGGAACATCGGGACCTTCTCTCCAGCGTAGCTCAGCTCCCAGATCTCCTCGATCCTTACGTAGTATCTGTCCTTGTCGTTACCGGTGTAGGATTCCATCGTTACCCCGGAGTTCTGATAACCATCGCTCTTCATGTCCTTGGCCTCGGTGTAGAATGTGTAGCCGTTGATATCGTCGCCTCATAGGTCATCAGGTTGTGCTCGGCGCCTGACAAGGCGAATATGAGTTGTTCTTCCGCGGAAGAATCCTCATGTAAAGGGTACGGCGAAGCTTCGCTTGAACCAACGTGTGAAACATGAGTTGTGCTCTTTGAGTATATCTCCGTCCGTCCTCTGTTGGCCTCGGTCATTGTACGTCTTCTTAATAAAGGTTTTGTGCTCTACCACCCAAGGATCGACCACGTCTATGTGTTGTAGCGCGACTAGGTTTGCTCTTTCAAAGTCGGCGAGTCGACCCTCGAAGTCGACATGCATTTCGCGGCGACCCTCACGGTAACCCCATCCAGCGAGCCCGCCGAGGTGCTGCTGACGGGCAGACCAACGGGGTTCTCGATGCCTAGATAATTCGTGCGATGGAGATGCACTCTTGGTCGAAAAGCCCTGGCTATGCTTCCTTCTGGACGTGACATGTTGCGAACGTATCCTTTGATGACACCATTCATCCTTTCGAACGGCATCATGTTGTGCAGGAACGTCGGCCCGAGTTGGATGATATCCTCCACTATATAGACCAGCAGATGCACCATAACGTCGAAGAATGCGGGCGGAAGTACATCTCAAGCTCGCATAGTATCACCACGATCTCTTCCTGTAGCCTTCGAGTTGCCTCACGCCAATCGACTTCCGAGAGATGACGTCGAAGAAGTTGCATAGGCCAAATAGCGTTTCACGGACGTGCGTGTCCATGATCCCACGGATTGCAATCGGAAGTATCTGCGTCATCAAGACGTGGCGGTCGTGAGACTTCATCCCGCTGAACTTCTTCACTGGGTTTAGGTATCCGCTTATCTTCCCCACAGAATCAGAAGGAAGTTTTACTCCTAGGAGGCAGGTGAAAACTGCTCGATCTCCTCGACTTAGAGTGAAGCACGCGGGAGGGTAGTCATTTCCGGTCTTCTTGGCCTTTTTGCCTTTGCGACGACTTTACGTGGTCTGCCGCCTCATCATCATCATCATCATCATCATTAGCGTGAAGCTCCTGCCTGATGCCCATTGATTTCAAGTCTGCCCTTGCTTTCGGCCCATCTTTGGTCTTCTCCGGCATGTTGAGCAGGGTACCAAGCAGACTCTTGCACACGTTCTTCGTGATATGCATGACATCAAGGCTGTGAGGCACACGGTGGATCTTCCAGTACGGCAAGTCCCGAAAAGCAGACCTCGTTTTCCATACCTTCAGCGGCTCTGGCGCCTTTCGCTTCTTTCCGGCTCGGCGCCTTTTGCTTCTTTCTCGGCAAGGCGGTCTTTCCAATTTTTCAACAACTTGTCTATTTCCTCGTCGCTCCTCGTATATGGGCGTTTTCGGGGTTCGGTTTCACCATCGAACAGATCCTTGCATTTCCTCCACGGGTCATCGTCGCGAAGCCACCTTCGATGTCCCATGAACACGGTTTTCGAAGACCAGGGATCTCTATCTAGCTGGCGATACGTTGTGTCATCCATGCACCTTACGCATCCAGAAAATCCGTGGACTACCTGCCCCGCGAGATATCCGTAACCGAGATAGTCATGCACCGTCGTGAGCAGTGCGACTCTCATAGGGAAATATTCTTTATCTGCGGCGTCCCACGTATTGGCTGACGTTTTCCACAGCGTGTCAAGCTCCTCTTTCAGCAGCCCCAGCGTTTCAATTAGCATACTCATGTGAATGTACTTCCTCTTCATGCACAACCAGGGGGGAAGGTTGTACATCCACACAAACACAGGCCAGGTGCTATGTGTGCTTCTCTGGCTGCCAAACGGATTGACTCCATCGGTGCTCGCGCCCAAAGACGATGTTCCTTGGATCGTTCCCAAATTCTGAGTCTTCGAAGTTCAACGCTTGCCATCGGCTCGCATCCTTAGGGTGACTCAACATCTTGTCTTTTTATCTATCTCCGGATCATTTGCGTCATCTTATCGCTTCTTCTCCTCCCTATCCGGCGTGCCAACGCAGGAGCTTTGATACCTTAGGGTCCGCGAAATACCGCTGCAGAGACAAGGAGTGATCGGAAAGTACCACACCACTTTTCGAGGAGCTTTCTTCCTCTTCTTGTATCGAGTGACGCCAAGACACCGGACATATGGTAGACTCCGTGCTCGTCCCGATAAATGATGCAATTGTTCATGCACACATGGTATTTCACGACGGTAAATCGAGAGGACACACGATTTTCTTCGCCTCCTCAAACTGGTCGGGCACTTGTTCCCCTTGGGAAGACGTCGTGCGAATGACATGTTCTCGTCGAAGCTACGCGTCGGTCATTTTGTGTTTTACCTTCATCTCCGTGAGCCATGAGCATTACTTTCAGCGGGTATCCTCGGCCTGCATCCTTCATACAATGGAGTAACCGCGTCTAACTCAAGTTGATCCATCTTGGCTTTCTCTCGGGCGGCAGCTCTGGCGTTATCCGTCTGCTTGAGAAGCAGCTCTTGAATATGAGGGTCCTGCACCCAGCCCATCGATGGTCCTGCGTCGTCTGCTCCGCCGACATCATCATCTTCATGATCATGCCCGTCGTCTGCTCTGGCATCTTCCTCATCATCATGTCCTGCATCTTCTACATGATGATCGTACAAGATCACCGTCGTGATCATCTCACGGGATTCTTCGTCTTCTCGCCCGCCCGAGCGCGGTGGTTGTCTTGCTGCCCTTCCTCATTTCTTGCCCGGCCCCCATGGACGACTTCGTAGTCATCTTCATCACCTTGCCACCGATAGCCATCCATGAAACCACGCAAGAGAAGGTGGTCCGCACCTGCCGGAATCCGGCTCCGCAATAAGGCTCTTGACTTGCATCTTCGACACGGACATCTTATCTCCGTCTCGTTCTTTTGAAGCATCTCGGCCTTCGCGGACCTCAAAAACCTATTCACGATGCCTTCGGTCATCGTGCGGACCATGGTCGCTGCGAGGTAGAGCAAAAGCGATATTTTAGAACCAAACAAAAATTTGGCATGACTTTCCTAAAAATAGGACCAAAAGAATGCTTAATGCCAAAATTCTCGCCGAAACGGAGATGAATCAACATTCCGGCAAAATATTGGCAACTATCGCATTTCAAATACCGGTACACCTCCAAACACAAACACATATGCAACACCACAAACATATGCAACACCACGAACATACATAGATCTAGCTAGGCCATAAAAATGCATGTGCACATTGTTGTAGGGAGAACAACATAAATATAGCTTCCCCTTACTTACCTATTAAAACAAGGTAATTTAACCACTTAATTTGAATGAATCTATGGTGGAAATAAGGTGAAAAAGAGGAGGCACCGAGACAAGGAGGAGGTGGAGAGAATGAAGTGGGAAGAAAGTGAGTGTGGGTAGGAGGCTGTCCAAAATATCTAGTTGATGCCAACTTACTAATCACGCACCATCAATAAATGCGCCATTAGTAATCCAGTTTACTAATGGAGCACCTTATGCCGGTGCGCCATAAGTATTTATGCAAAAAAAAAATACTAATGGTGCATCGATCCATGATGCGCCATTACTAGTTTAAACTAGTAATGGCGCACGGTTGATCAGTGCGCCATTAGCAGTATTGCAAAAAAAAGAATAAAAAATATAATAAAAAAAACAACATTAGTGGCGCACATGCGGAAGGGTGCGCCATTAGTAGTTACAACTATTAATGGCGCACTTTATCTGGATGCGCCATTAGTATGTTTGGACAGGCGCACTACTTCAAAAAAAATTGATACTAATGGCGCAACCTTTGCCTGGTGCGCCATTAGTAGTTTCAACACTAATGGCGTATCAGCAGGTGGTGCGTCATTAGTATATACTAATGGCGCACCAACTGTCTGGTGCGCCATTAGTGTCAATCCCATCTATAGCCCTTTTTCTAGTAGTGGCCCCGTCTCCCCTTGGCGCTCCACCTGCCTACACCGGTGCTTGGCAACCTGGCCTTCGTCCGCATACTGGTGCCCCTGGGTTGCTTACCCCTCGACAGCCGGCGAATGCATATCATGCCGCTCCATCGTATGCTCCTAATGGTGCTCCCTCGCCCTCTCCTGCTGACGGAAGTCTCTACTACATGCCCTCGTCGGTTGTTCTGCCTTCACCGGCATATCAACCGGCGCTGCTACCCACACGAACCTCACCTGCACCGCCGAGCTGGGATCAAGCCGCCTTTCTCCAGGACATGAATAACTTTGTTGCCCAAGGAAACTCAGGTACGGATTGGATTTTTTATTATGGTGCCTCTACTCATATGTCTGCATCAAGTAATTTCCATTCTTCTTGCACTCCTTTTCCGTTTCCTTCCATTACTCTTGGTGATGGTTCATCTATTCCCATATATTGTGTAGGTCTCAACTTCCCTCTCCCACTAAACCACTTCTTCTTCGCGATGTTCTTGTTGCACCCGCTCTTATTAAAAACCTAATTTATGTTCGGCAATTTACTCGCGACAATCTAGTTTTTGTTTTGTTTGACCCTTTTGGTTTGTCTGTGAACGATTACCAGACCAAGACCGAGATCTCCCGCTTTAATAGCTCCGGTGAACTCTACTCTCTTCATGGTGTCCCTGCCGCCGCTCCTCCTACATCCATGGTGGCCTCCATCGACCTTTGGCATCATCATTTGGGTCATCCCAACCCTGCTGTTTTAGCATCTATGCTTAGTGAATTTTCCATACCATGTAATCATGATTCCCAAAATTCTTCATTTTGCGAGTCTTGTCAGTTAGGCAAACATGTGCGTCTTCCCTTTAGCTCCTCTAGCTCTTCTACTACTTATCCTTTTGAATTAATACATTGTGATTTATGGACATCACCTGTTGCAAGTGTTTCTGGTTTTAAATACTATCGTGTCATACTAGACGATTTTACTCACTTCGTATGGACCTTTCCTCTCTGCAACAAATCCGATGTTTACCCTCTTTTTCTAAATTTTCAACGCTATGTTTCTGTCCACTTCTTCCTCCCTATTCGTTTCATTCAGTGTGACAACGGTCGTGAGTTTGACAACATTCAAAATCGTACCTTCTTCTTAACACATGGCATCCTTGTTCGCTTCTCTTGTCCCTACACTTCTCCTCAAAACGGTAAAGCCGAGCATTCTCTTCGCACCATCAATGACATTGTTCGTACACTTCTCTTTTAGTCCTCCATGCCATCAAAATTCTGGGCAGAAGTACTCCACATAGCCACCTTTCTTCTCAATATTCGCCCCTCCAAAACCAATCCAAATATCACTCCCTATTACTCTCTTTTCCTTTGCCATCCCAATTACTCTGAGGTTCGTGTTTTTGGTTGTCTTTGCTTTCCAAATGCCTATGCCACCTCTGAAAATAAACTTTCTCCATGATCTATCACATGTATCCTTCTTGGTTTTTCCGTCGAACACAAAGGCTACCGTTGTCTTGATTTACACACTGGGCGGGTACACGTGTCTCGCAACGTTGCATTCGCCGAACATATTTTTCCTTTATTCTAAATTCACCGACACATCATCAATCATCCCTACCTCCGTCGTCGCCTCTTCTCCCCGTCCATTCCACCTCTACACTCCTGTCACGGCATCCCAACCTACCGCACCTACTGGCACGACAGCACCACCCAACCCACCATCAAACACCCAGACACCACCCAACCCGCAACCAAACAACTCGCCACCACCCAACCCTCCAACATCCAACCCACAACCACACAACCCAACACCACCCCACCCACCGTCTGGATCATCTCCTACACCAGAAACCACCCATTCCCATCCTACCAGCTAAAACTATTCCTACCGCCGCCCCTGTCAATGATCATGGCATGCGTACTCGCGCCAAATCAGGTTTTCGTCAGCCCACAGATCGCCTCAACCTACATGCTACCACATCTCTCTCTTCCATCCCCATAACTTACAAAACTACTCTTCTTGAACCGAATTGGGTTGTTGCCATGCAAGAGGAATATGATGCTTTAATTGAAAATAATACTTGGCAGTTAGTTCATCGTCCTTCCAATACAAATATCATTTTTGGCAAATGGGTGTTTCGCCAAAAATTCCACTCTGACGGGAGCCTATCCCGCTATAAACCCCCTGGGTCTGTCGCGGTTACTCTCAACAACATGGCATTAATTATGATGAAACATTCTCTTCTGTTGTCAAGCCCAGCACCATTTGTACCGTTCTTAGCATCGATGTTTCCTCCGCATGGCCCATCCATCAACTAGATGTAAAAAAAATGCTTTCCTCCATGGTTCTCTTCAAGAGACTGTCTATTGTCAGCAACCTCTTGGTTTTGAAAATCCTTCCTATCCAAATCATGTCTATCTTCTGCAGAAATCTCTTTATGGTCTCAAACAAGCTCCACGAGCCTAGTTTCAACGTTTCTCTTCTTTCATCCAAACGATAGGTTTCACTTCTTCCCTTTCTGACACTTCTCTCTTTGTGTACCACCACAATTCTGAAACTGCCTACCTCCTTCTTTATGTAGATGACATCATTCTCTCCGCATCTTCTCAAACCTTTTTAGATCATCTTATTACCCGTTCTGAATTCTCTATGACTGATCTGAAGGAAATATGCCCTAGAGGCAATAATAAAGTTGTTATTTTATATTTCCTTATTCATGATAAATGTTTATTATTCATGCTAGAATTGTATTAACCGAAAACTTGGTACATGTGTGAATACATAGACAAATCACCGTGTCCCTAGTATGCCTCTACTTGACTAGCTTGTTAATCAAAGATGGTTAAGTTTCCTAGCCATAGACATGTGTTGTCATTTGATGAACAGGATCACATCATTAGGAGAATGATGTGATGGACAAGACCCATCTGTTAGCTTAGCATAATGATTGTTCAATTTTATTGCTACTGCTTTCTTCATGTCAAATACATATTCCTCCGACTATGAGATTATGCAATTCCCGGATACCGGAGGAATGCATTGCGTGCTATCAAACGTCACAACGTAACTGGGTGATTACAAAGATGCTCTACAGGTATCTTCGAAGGTGTTTGTTGGGTTGGCATAGATCGAGATTAGGATTTGTCACTCCGAGTATCGGGGAGGTATCTCTGGGCCCTCTCGGTAATGCACATCATAAGAAGCCTTGCAAGCAATGTGACTAATGAGTTAGTTGCGGGATGATACATTACGGAATGAGTAAAGAGACTTGCTGGTAACGAGATTGAACTAGGTATGAAGATACCGATGATCGAATCTCGGGCAAGCTGTAACATACCGATGACAAAGGGAATAACGTATGTTGTCATAACGGTTTGACCCCTAAAGATCTTCATAGAATATGTGGGAGCCAATATGAGCATCCAGGTTCCGCTATTGGTTATTTACTGGAGAGGTGTCTCGGTCATGTCTACATAGTTCTCGAACCCGTAGGGTCCGCACGCTTAATGTTTGATGACGATTTGTATTATATGAGTTATGTGTTTTGGTGACCGAATGTTGTTCAGAGTCTGGGATGAGATCACGGACATGACGAGGAGTCTCGAAATGGCCGAGAGGTAAATATTGATATATTGGATGACAGTATTTGGACACCGGAAGTGTTCCGGAATGTATCGGGTACATATTGGAGTACCGGGAGGGGGGTTACTGGAACCCCCCGGGGGAAGATATGGGTCATATGGGCCATAGGAGGGAGGCACACCAGCCCACAAGGGGTGCCCCCCCCCCCCAGGGAAGGAGGCCGAATAGGACTAGGAGGAGGGGGCGGCGCCCCCCTCTTTCTTTCTCCCCCTCTCTCCCCCTCAGATAAAAGGAAGGGGGAAGGGGGCGAATCCAACGAGGAGCCCAAGTAGGATTCCTCCTACTTGGGCGCGCCTAGGGCTGGCTCCCTTCCCCTCCCTCCTTTATATACATGGGGAGGGGGTGCCTAGAACACACATCAATTATTCCTAGCCGTGTGCGGCGCCCCCCTTCCACAGTTTACGCCTCCGATCATATTCTCGCTGTGCTTAGGCAAAGATCTGCGTGGATCACATCACCATCACTGTCATCACGCTGTCGTGCTGACGGAACTCATCTACTTCCTCGACACTCTGCTGGATCAAGAGCTCGAGGGACGTCATCGCGCTGAACGTGTGTAGAACTCGAACTGTTGGGGAACGTAGTAATTTCAAAAATTTACCTACACACACGCAAGATCATGGTGATGCATAGCATCGAGAGGGGAGAGTGTGTTCACGTACCCTCATAGACCGAAAGCGGAAGCGTTAGCACAATGCGGTTGATGTAGTCGTACGTCTTCATGGCCCGACCGATCAAGCACCGAAACTACGGCACCTCCGAGTTCTTGCACACGTTCAGCTTGATGACGTCCCTCGTACTCCGATCCAGCCGAGTGTCGAGGGAGAGTTCCACAAGACGACGGCAGGACGATGATGATGTTCTATCACGGAGGGCTTCGCCTAAGCACCGCCACGATATTGTCGAGGAGGACTATGGTGGAGGGGGGCACCGCACACGGCTAAGAGATCAATGATCAATTGTTGTGTCTATGGGGTGCCCCCCCCCTCCGTATATAAAGGAGTGGAGGAGGGGGCCAGCAAATGGGGTGGCAAGGCTTTAGGGGGAGTCCAACTCCCACCGGGAGTAGGACTCCCCCCTTTCCTATTAGGAGAGGGAGAGGGAAGGAAGAGGAAGGAGGGAGGAAGGAAAGGGGGGGCCGACCCCCTTCCCAATTCAGATTAGGCTTGGGGGGGGCGCCCCCTCCCTTGCTCCTTTCTCCTCCTTTCCACTAAGGCCCATTAAGGCCCATATACCTCCCGGGGGGTTCCGATAACCTCCCGGAGCTCCGGTATTGTCCCAATCTCACCCGGAACCTTTCCGGTGTCCAAATATAGTCGTCCAATATATCGATCTTCATGTCTCGACCATTTCGAGACTCCTCGTCATGTCCGTGATCACATCCGAGACTCCGAACAACCTTCAGTACATCAAAACACATAAACTCATAATATAACTGTCATCTTACTTTAAGCGTGCGGACCCTACGGGTTCAAGAACTATGTAGACATGACCGAGACACGTCTCCGGTCAATAACCAATAGCGGAACCTGGATGCTCATGTTGGCTCCTACATATTCTACGAAGATCTTTATCGGTCAAACCGCATAACAACATACGTTGTTCCTTTTGTCATCGGTATGTTACTTGCCCGAGATTCGATCGAAGATCTCAATACCTAGTTCAATCTCGTTACCGGCAAGTCTCTTTACTCGTTACGTAATGCATCATTCCGTAACTAACTCATTAGCTACATTGCTTGCAAGGCTTATAGTGATGTGCATTACAGAGAGGGCCCAGAGATACCTCTCTGACAATCGGAGTGACAAATCCTAATCTCGAAATACGTCAACTCAACAAGTACCTTCGGAGACACCTGTAGAGCACCTTTATAATCACCCAGTTACGTTGTGATGTTTGGTAGCACACAAAGTGTTCCTCCGGTAAGCGGGAGTTACATAATCTCATAGTCATAGGAACATGTATAAGTCAAGAAGAAAGCAATAGCAACATACTAAACGATCAAGTGCTAAGCTAACGGAATGGGTCATGTCAATCACATCATTCTCCTAATGATGTGATCCCGTTAATCAAATGACAACTCATGCCTATGGTTAGGAAACTTAACCATCTTTGATTTACGAGCTAGTCAAGTAGAGGCATACTAGTGACACTATGTTTGTCTATGTATTCACACATGTATTATGTTTCCAGGTAATACAATTCTAGCATGAATAATAAACATTTATCATGATATGAGGAAATAAATAATAACTTTATTATTGCCTCTAGGGGATATTTCCTTCGCGAAGGTGCCATGCGTCCGGTACTTGATCAGTCGGAACGAGAAGAAGTTCGACTACATCAACTGCGTTAAGCAAACGCTTCCGCTTTCGGTTTACGAGGGTATGTGGACACACTCTCCCCCTCTCCTTGTTATGCATCTCCTAGATAGATCTTGCGTGAGCATAGGAATTTTTTTGAAATTGCATGCTACGTTTCCCAACATGTTCTTGGTACTCTTCATCACTTTTTGGGCATTGTTGTTCTTCGTGATTCTTCTGGCCTTTTCTTTCCCAACGTGAGTATACTCTCGATCTTCTTAATTGTGCTGGTATGCTTGACTGTTAGTCCTCTCGCACCCATGTTGATACCAGTTTCAAACTACCAGCTGACGGTGAACCTTTCCATGATCCTACTCTGTATCGTAGTCTAACTGGGGCTCTCCAATATCTCACTATTACTCGTCCTAAAATTTCCTTTGAAATTCAACAAGCATGTCTCCATATGCATGATCCACGGCTTCCGCATTATAATCATGTCAAACGTGTTCTTAGGTATTTGAAAGGTACTCTTGATCATGGTCTTTACATCAATAAGTCCACTCCTCATTCTCTCACCGCATACTCTGATGCAGACTGGGCTGGTTGTCCAGACACTTGATGATCCACATCCGTTTTTTGTGTTTTTCTCGGTAACAATTTGATTTCTTGGTCCTCAAAAGGACAGGTCACGGTCTCCCGCTTGTCCGCTGAAGCTGAGTACCGTGTTGTGGCACATGATGTCGCTGATACTATTTGGATTGTCAGTTGCTCATAGAACTGCACCAACCGATTGAGCAGGCTACTATTGTATATTGTGATAATATTTCAGTTGTTTACATGTTTGGAAATCATGTTCAGCATCGCCGGACCAAACACATTGAGATTGATATTCACTTTGTTCGAGAGAAGGTGGCTCTTGGACAAGTTCGGGTGCTCCATGTTCCTACTACGACTCAATTTGCCGACATCTTCACCAAAGGACTTGCTACTAAGCCATTTCATGACATATGTTCCAGTCTCAACGTCATCAAACCTCCCGTTGATACTACAGGGGGATGTTAGACTATTCCTTGGATCACAAGTTTCCAAATCCAAATCGGTTTGTAATACCTAGTCTAAGTCGGTTTGTACCAATATATATAACCATATACCCTGTGCTAAACATAATACAGGCAATAGTTTAATTCATCTATCAGATCCACTTATGCCCAATAAGTGCTTGTAGAAACAAAATAATCAACGGACGTGCCTTAACACAGAAGCCACAAAGATGTTCTTTCGCTACTTAATGGTATATGATGGTTTGGGTATTTAAGGCCTACGCGAGCATTCCTATCCAAGTATCTTCCCAAAATTGTTTAGTTTGACTGTTGCCTATTACGAAATCCCTCAGCTAAATAAATCAACCTTCACCCTCAACCGACCCTTGCAAAATGATGATTTTGTTGGTTTAGCCATCACCTAGTATAAAGTCTTTGTGTGTAGGTATTTATTACGAAGCAATTCCTGCCAAACATATTCCTCTTTGAGTAGCTTGGATAGTCATTTATACTGAGTAAACACAAATGATGAGACGGTGCTAGTTGAAGCTAGTTGGTACTCCCTCCGTTCCAAATTACTCGTCGTGGTTTTAGTTCAAATTTTGAACTAAAACCACGAGGAGTAATTTGGAACGGAGGGAGTAGTTGCCAAAGGATTTCAGTGGAGGAGAGTGGGAAGGGGAGGGGGGATTGGATAGCTCAATGGGCCTAATGGTCCGAGATTTTTTGTTAAATGCTGGAAATTTTGATCTGTTTGTGATAATGACATCATCACATATAAAAAAAATCTTGACTACTACATTGCATACACGCGTGCTAGGGCAACAGAGTCTGTGTCCAACTTCAATGAGGTTCGGTATCATTTTCTTCGGACAACTTGATTTGTCATATAACGACTACTGAAATTTTTCACCGCTACATATGTAGTAGCTTATAAAATCTCTCGGTCGCTCATACCGTTTGGTCAACACCGTGTGCAATGAGGGGTATCAAGAGACTAATCTTATATTCTTAAGAAGTTGCTCCGTTGCTCCCCACTACAAGGCATTCTTTTAACATGCAGATAGCCCACCTCAGCATTGCCATGTCATCATTATTTTCTTTGAAGGAATTATCGTGTCATCACTTCAGTTACATATTATAAGGACAGACGCAAACAATCTCTCCCCAACTCTCTCTCTCTCTCTCTCACCAGTTCCTCTTCGGCCTCTCCCCATCGCTTAATAATCTCCCAATTAACTCCTTCCTCTATCCATTGATTTCCATCACCATAATATCCCAAATTAACTTATCTCCCCATTGATTTCCGTCACCAATTCCTATTCTTCTTCTCCATCAAATAAATTCATGAGTAACAGAAAATTCCGTCTTTACCACATCGATTGGAAGCGCATCGGCTGTCATATGGGGTCGTATGACCTAGATAACTGCCGCCCGCAGCCGTCCACCCCACGAGGGTCACCCACTGCTACCCATCCCCCACCCGCCTCCCCGTCTGGATCATGCAGGTCGCCGCCAGCGACTAGCACACTATCGCCAGCCACCTGACCGTCGGCGCTGCCCTCGACCAAGCTGCTGTGCGCGCCACTTGCCCCAATCTTGCCGCGTGCCGCCGCTAGCAATATTCCCGAGCCCCTGCCACCAACCCAGCTACATGATGCGTGACTCGCCGACAGCCTCACCAATCCTCAGTTGTCGATCCAGCTCCTCCAACACCGATCAGTGCGCCATGATTCGACCTCCCGCCGCTGGCCAATCTCCTTCAGTGCCACCGGGCATGGCTCCCACCCTCCTCCCTCACGCCCATGGAGCAGCGCTCGCCCAACGTGACCAGCTTCGGATGTGTCAGTGGCCCACCCTTCCCCATCCATTGACAAGACTGCTTCTTCCTCCTTGATCTGAAGACGGCTAGTTGGAGGAGCCCACGACGGCGTCCCGTTTCTTCTTTGGTAAAGCTCTTCTTTTCTTCTGAATAATGCTTTTGTCAAGTTACTGCGCTGCTGTAATCTCTGACTGCATAGAGTTGTACGTAGCCATGGCGGTGATATTGTCTGACGATGAAGATCATAGGCGAAGCCAGATTTGGAGCATACTCTGGGCTGGCAATTGTAAATTTTCTTTGTGACGTTAATCAACACATTTTCTGTTATCTATATACATCTTTTACTGGTCTATATATAAGTGATACTGCAGAGTTACCATGCTACATGACTTTCACAGAAACATGAATACGGGAGTACATTTGTTTTGGGACAGGGTGAATTTATTAGGAGGAGACATACCAGTAAGTATTATCTTACCTTAATCCCTAATTATATCACTCAGTCTAGCCATGCTATTTATTTGCTCTCTTCATGTATGTTACCGTCATACAAGTTATAGTGCTCGGAGAAATTTGGAGTACTCACGGCCTGCTAGTACGCAATCTTGCTACTTACTGTGAGGTTATCCTATATAATTTTATGATTATTATTTTCCCATGTCTTATGTAATTTTTTTCGCGAATACGGAAAGTTTGCGTATCTTTTCATTGATAAATAGAAGGAGAATGAGTACAACCGAAGATACAACACATGACATACACAAGGAGGCATGCGCATGGTATCCGGAGCAGAGAGAAGGGGTGCTCAGCCCAAACATGAAGAAACACACAGCTAAACCCACCAAGCCTAAAACTAAAGTAGCAGACCAAATGAGCACGACGTCAAACATCTCCAATTCCAACACCGGGGACTCCGCGAGCGAGCAAGATAGCGCCTTCAAGAAGGGGAACGACGTCGCGACGCCGTCGCCATCCGATCGGACAAGCCGGACCTAGGGTTTCCCCTGATGCTCAAAGAGGGGCTCAGAAAAAGGCCATGGCAGCGCCTTCAAGAAGGAAAACAACATCCGCGGGTGTCGCCGCTGCCAGCATCGGCAAGCCGAGCAGGGCTTTCGCCTGGCCTGAGTCCGAGCAATCCCATATCCACCAGATCAGGATCCGAAGATGCCGGAGTCAACATGCCTGTCAATCGCTACCTCAGACGGAGGGTGGGGCTGCACCTGCCGCCGACAAGAACACAAGCTTTGCAACCGATGGCATGGTGGACGGGGTTGGAGAGGCAACGGGGCAGAGAGCGGACACGGGTGGTAGGGTGGCGGCGGCCGCCGCCGGCAATCCGTAGCCGGAAGGGAGCGCAGCTCCGTGTTGCAGGAGGCGTAGCCACCAGGACACCGGCGAACCAAAGATGCTGGAAGGGACGCACCAACTTGTCGGTCGGGGCCGAGACCACGCCAGTGGGGACGCCGGCAGACCATGGACACTGGAGAACGCAGGTCCGTGGACGCCGGGACCGGAGCAGTGTCGACCAAGAACCACCGTGAAACTTCAGCCGCCTACCAAAGGACGTCGTGACCACACATACGCAAGTCGTTGCCGCAGCTCGGAGGAAGCGCCGTCAGGGACAGAGGGTGGCATGCACTGAGGCAGGACCGAGCCCCAGCCTGCCCGGCCACCTCACCCAAGGGCCTCGCCCGCCCCAATCAGCAGCAGCAAGAGCTGCGGCCACGGGAGACATGAGGCAGACGGGGGTAGGTCACTGTGAGCAAGGCAGAGAATGAATGTTTGCAGAGAATGAATGTTTGCATTATTTGCCATCCCATTGATACAACTTTATTGGTTATTCTTCTAGATTATTGTTAAATTGTGCTATCTAATTTCCTACACCAGGATAGTGAAACATGGATGGTTATGGTACATGGAAGGCTGGAGTTTCATAATTCATTTTGCCACACACAACATCAAAACAAAACCAAAAGATAACATTCATATTGTAGATCAATTATTGAGCACCGTTGGTTGTTTCACTCGCTCTATGGGATATTGTACACACTTAATGTTTAATACTTCCCTTCCAGTTGTCGACAACATGTTGCCTTCACTGTCGTGTCTTGCTTTCCTAGGAGATCTTGCAGCTTCCACTCGTCGGCGATCTTAATGGAGTGGCTATGAACCAAAATATATATGAAGAGTCTATTCTCCCATAGTTTCTTTGAGGAATCAACAAGGCCAAGTACAACACAACTTCTAATTGTTGCTTTGCTACGAATGAAAAAGGTAAAATCATATGAGTATGGAATTTCTAGACAAGTAACACCTACAGGTACAAGTCTTTCAAAAAAAAATTATCATGCCAATATAAATAAATAAAATTTAGTTTTGTTTCTGTACAATACTGCTTCCTTAGCAATTAAAAGGACTATATCGATGTATGCTATTCATGATGCCTCTCCGGATGTTTGAAACATATATCTCAGCTAACTTCTCATGTGTGCTTCACATGTACTATCATATGCCCATACTTTATTTTTCCAGTTGTTAAGATTTAGCCACACAAATTTGAATTTTTTTATAGGTGAACAAATGTCTCATTTGGAGCAACTGTAGGCTAACCAAGTGTACTAGAATTACTTCAATGCTCTTAAAATCCAACATAGTTACTTGCGAGATGAATCGGTGCACGTTACTGATTATTCTCTTTATATTTCTGTAGAAATATATTTGCTCATCATTTCAAATGTAAATATCAATATTCCATTGGATCTCCAAAATCCAAAGTTAAAATGTAAACGTATTGTTCCACATTCGAAGTTGTATCTTATATTCATTCGTACAATATATGCCTTCCTTTGAATCTGCAAATGGAAAGCACAAAGTTCCGCAGCAACGCGCGGGGTATCATCTAGTTTCCACAATAGTGGACCAGGTATATAGAAATAGTTATTATCAAAATTTACAATACCCAACAAATACGTTACAGAAACACATTTCATGATAATTCTATTGATACTGATTTGGCACTGTAAATATCTTTCTTTGTATACACTCAAAGTAAAGAAAAATCATTTGACTCAGACAAAAAACCATATTCCTTGCAAGCCCGAACGGAGCAGTAGTTAACCCATGTAGCCTTGATGTAAAAAGAAAAGGAGAGACGGTGCAGATTTTTAGTGCACATGTGAGAAGAGAAGACAAACGCAGCAATCCCTCCGAGCCCAGCATAGGATATTACGCATCGACCGAGGTGGAGGGTGGAGCATCGTCCTCTTATAGTTTGCTCGAGATCCTCTTATCCTCCTCTAGGGCCTTGACATCGACGGCGGACGGGCCTTTCTGGCCGTCTTGAATGTCGAATTCGACACTCTGGCCCTCGGCGAGGGTCTTGAAGCCGTTGTCAAGGATTGCGCTGAAGTGGACGAAGACGTCCTTGCTGCCGTCGTCGGGGGTGATGAAGCCGAACCCCTTGGTTTCGTTGAACCACTTCACCACACCAGTCGTCTTCACCGGCGACATTTTCTCTCGATATGTATCTGTAGTCCCTTCTCTCTCTCTCGATCTCACTCTGTTCGCTGTGCCTGTGCTTGGGTTTGGGGGTCTTGGCCAGAGGCGGGCTATTATATAGCCGGCGGTGAGGCGAGCAAGGCGAGATGTGGCTGCGTATTTGACTGTGGGGCATCATGTATGATCTGTTTCATGTAGCTGGAGAAGTGGGTGCATATCAGGACCAAATCACGATCGTGCTTTGTTCCTGATTTTCTTGTATGTGGATCGTATCAGGAAGGACTCCAGTTGTGCTTAACTAATGGAAGCTCGTTTCCCCACCAAAAGATAGCGATCGTGCTTGCACGCGCTGCACTGTCGCGCCGTTCACGTCGCCTAAACGTGCTCTGACGTGCCCGCACGCGTACCTCTGCGTCCATGCCCGCGCGCACGACTCGCAGCTACCGCGCGATGCCTGGGCCAACCATTCGAACGGTCCCGCATCGCCGCACGGAGAACCAGTCGCACCGCACCGCTGGCACGCGACGCAACGAGCCGCCGCCCGCCGCGACGACACCGCAACGCCGCACCGTGCTGCCGCTCGCAGCGCCTGCGCTGCACGCTGCATCGTCGGTCGTCGTGCTTCCGCCGCACGCGCTGAGCCTCGCTGCCAGTTGCGTCGCCGCCGCGCGTGCCCGAGGCGAACAGACCACCTGAGGTGGGGAAAACGCCGGCCCAATCAGACAGAGAACTCACGAGAGAAAAAAGGCGTTTTGCAAATCGGCTCGAATGTTTTTCTCAACAAAGAAAAAGGCAAATCGGCTCGAATTAAGAGCTTATAAAGGATCTGTTAGAGATGCCTTAGAGCATCTTCAATAGAGAGTTCAAATGTAAAAATACTGACTTTCGGACCGTCTGGGACAAAAAAAATTGCTTCAACAGACGGTCCATATATATAAAAAAAAAATTAGACCACGGCCTTCCGGTGATGTAAAATTAAAAACTTTGTGATGCAAATTTACACCACGAGATGCAACTGGTCCAAAACCGCGGCCGTCCGCCAAACGCCCAACCGCCACTTCATTCATACGCCCGCCCGCTCCCGCTTTCTTTGACTTCGCTTCGCCGCCCGCCGCCGTTCTCAAACACCGCCCGTAGATCCAGACCCGCGCCAATTCCAGCCCGCCCGGCCACCGTCTGCCGCCGCCCCGCCCCGACCATGTCCGCCTCCTCTTCGGCCGCCTCCGCACCCCGTCCGCCTCCTCTGCTGCCGCCTCCACCTCTGCTTCGGCCGCCTCCGCCCCGCCCCGACCCCGTCCGCCTCCTCTCCGGCCGCCTCCGGCTCCGGTCCGTCCTCCGCCTGGCCCCGCTCCGTCCGCCTCCTCTCCGGCCGCCTCTGCCTCCGATCCGTCCGTCGTCCGCTCCCCGATGGCGCCGTAGAAGATGTCGAAGGGCAAGTCCGATTTCTTCGGCGTGAGGGCGAAGCCCTCTGGAAAGTTTGGAGTGGAGTTCTCCGACGCCGGGCGGCGTTGGTGGCTCGACACGTATCCCACAGCCGACGATGCCGAGCGTGCCTACGACGTGGCGGTGTGGCGTGCCGGACGGCCGAAGACGGACCTCAACTTCCCGAAGATCGAGTCCCAGGCGGTGGCGGACTGGCTCGTGCCGCAGGGCATCCTGATGGAGGAGATGCCAGTGAAGAAGGCGAAGAAGAGACCGGGTGAGAGCGGTTGTCGTCGCTCCGGGCGAGAGCGACGAGGCGGCGGCAGTTCGGTTTGCGCGAGAGCATCCACAGTATATCCAGGCCGAACTGGAGCACTACTGGAAGCGCGACATCGAGGTAAAAAAGAAGGGGGTGAAGAAGGAGAACGAGGCCGGCCTCTCGACTGTGATCCCTGTCGAGTCGTTGGATGAGGACTGGGGTGACTCCAAGGAGGAGGACGAGGGGTGCGATGACCCGACCAAGGACGAGTTCTGGGAGCAGTTCCGCAGCTCGGACAACGAGGAGTAGTTTAATCTAGTAGTTCGAATAAGTAGTAGTTGAATTTGTGTATGAAACTATGTTGAATTTCATGTTTAAACTATGTTGAGATGAACTAGTAGTTGGTCATTTTAATCTTTGTTTTGGACCATCTGTTGGAGTTGCTCTTTTTTTTACATCTTCGATTTGAACCATTTGTTAGAGTTGAGCATTTTTTGGATCTCCAAAACGCACCATTTGGCGGTCAATATTTTACATCTCCGTTTTTGGACCGCCAAAATTTAGACCATCTATTGAAGATGCTCTTACTTGGAAAATCCGGAAGTCAGGTGTAACTTTCGATTGTCAGGAAGTGCGCCAAGTGGTGCGTCCAGTAGCAGTCACATGTCACGTGCTGGATGACCTCTCTCAAAAAAAAAATGTGCGCTGCTATACACACGACGCCGTGCGGACGACTTGTGCACGACAACACATCTCAAGCCGTTCATGGATGCTATCCAGCGCATATCAGCGGCTGGACTGCCAATCGTCCCAGCTCGTGCACACATTCATCGTCTACATAGCAGTTTCGAAAAAAATTGTCTATCCGTTTTTTGGTTTTAGATGAGTTTTTTCTAGTTTTGGGTTTTACGGTTTTCGTCTAGTTTCCTTAGGTTTTGGCTTTTTTTTGCGAAGCACAGCTGTGCTTCTTAGAAAAAAAGTTATATTCTTACTAGAAGTATTGATTTGCTTCCGCGAGAAGCACTGTGCTTCCAACAAGCACAAATTTGGTTCTTCTGTAGGCAATGATTTGCGTTCGTCCGAAACACATAGATCTGGTTCTCTAGAAGTACAGATTTCCTTCTGCGAGAAGTATAGTTGTGCTTATACGGAAAAAGAAGGCAAAAGCACAACCTGTGCTTCTTAAAAAAGTAGAAAAAAAATTGCTTACGGGTGCTGGGTTTTATCCTCTCTTTTTTTGCGAACAGGGTTTTCTACGGATTTTTTTGTTATTCTTTTTTACAGTTTTTCCTGGTATCCTTTTTATCATGTGAAACAAATTTCGTTGAAACCTATTAACATGAGATCTGGTTAATAGTTTTTTATATACTTTTGAGAATCTTCTAGGAGGTTCCTGAGCCGCCTTTTTTCTATTTCTTTACTATTATTTTTTTTACATTTTTCCCGTTTCCTTTTTTGCTTTCTCTTATTTTTATTTTTTTGGTTTTTTTGCCACAAAGTATTCATGTTTTTAAAGAAATTTTCTTAAATTTAAAAAATGACTGCGTCTTTCATAAATAGTTCAAAACTTCAAAAAATGTTCCTACTTTTCAAATTTGTTCATAAATTCAAAAAATATTCACTTTGGAAAATGGTTGGGAATTTTAAAAGAAATACATTTTTACAGCGATGATTTGTTTTCATCTGCATTCAATTTTTGGAAGAACAAATCGGCTCATGCAGTGCAGACTGAAAACAGACCAAATACTTTTGTCTATAAGTCCTATCCTACGCCTTAAGCGACGTATTGTAGATAGAATGCTCAGAGAACCGTGGCCCACTAGCGCAGGCTCGCTTGCCCTTTCCAACATATTTAGAAAAAAGTGAATGTTTTTTGAAGTTGTGAACAAAATAGACAGACTCCAGCCCATGAACAAATATTGACTATCATCTTTTCATAGATATAAAAAAACAAGGTGAATCCAAAAATGTTGATGGATTTACAAAAATGTTCATAGATTTGTAATAAATCTGCATCATTGTTGTGCAAACCTTTTCATATATAGAAAAATGTTCATGTATTTTTGATAATATTCAGAAATTTCAAACTATGCACGTATTGAAAAGTATGTTCTTGAAATTTTTAAAATGATCAGTATTTCAAAATATAATCGTGAACAATAAAACATGCACTTACTGCTACAAATGGGCACAAATTTTAAAAAACATTCATGAACTCATGAAATTTAAAAAATATTTTTGAGTTAATATTTAACGAATTTATCAACAATAGAAGAATAAACGTCAAAATGAAAATAAAAACTTCTATAGGAAATGAACAAAAGAAAAACACAGAAGTAAACATAAAAAGAAAACATAAAATAAATAACTGATAACCGGGATAAATTGACTGGAGAAAACGAAAAAATAGTCTAAAACCCAAAAATAAAACTGGCATGAAAAGAAAACCGGAGACAAATGAGCTCAGCACTTTACTGTTATTCACCATTCGGCCACAGTATAGTAGGAAGCGGCTATGTCTCGCTTTATGCTGGATAATAGTGAAACCAGTAGTGGGCCGTCCCAACACTTCGGTTATTTCTTTCTTAGCGAGCATGTAAACAGCGGCACGTACGTAAGCACATCCAGATGTACGTAGGAGTGATGCATTTGTTCTTTTTACCTTTTTATTTATTTCTGCTTATATTTGGAATTATTCTAAATAAATATATTTTGAAAGCCAATTTTGTTCAATTTTTAAAATTTTCATCGCACATTTAAAAGATGTTCATATAGTGTAAAGAAAATGTTCTCGCAACTTTTAGAAAAAAGTTTGTACCATACAAAAACAATGCTAGTGACATTTAGAAAATGTTCAAACATTTCAAAGGAAATTTTGACATATTTAAATTTTATTTATACAGTGAACAAAAGTTGTGTAACTTGATAAAATGTTTTGTTCCATTCAAAAAAGGTACTTGATATTTTAAAATGTTATCAAGTTCCAAAAAATGCTTTGTGACATTTTGAAAACATTAATATAAATTAAAAAATATGTTTGTGTAATATGAAGATGTTTTATAGCATTCAAAAAAGGGGTCAGTGTATATTTGAAAAATATTTAAATATTTGTTCAGAAAAAAAATATTGAAGCAAGTATTAAAAAATGTTCAACATGTATTTGGAAAATCTTCAACATGTATCAAAAAAATGTTACACGTGTATACAAAAAATGTATGACATGTATTTAAAAAGTCAACATGTATTTGAAAAAAAATAAACAAAAAGCAAGAATAAAAAAAGGAAAAACCAATGAAAACCGCAAGTAAACACAGAAAAAACAGTGTGGAACCTTCCCAAAACTGGTGGATAGTTCCACGAACCGGTGCATGGCCTCACAATAGCGTTCCTATATGTGTTAATATTAGGTCGGCCCTTCCCACCGCTCGCCTACTGCACTAATAAAGTTGGGTGGGAATTCTCAAAAAAAAGGTGAGATATAGTTCCCAAGATTATTCTATGTATAAGATTTTCCATTTTTGCCGGACTATGGGTCAGCTTATCTTTTCTTTCTTAGAGAGAGAATTGGTCAACTTATCTTTGCATCAAAAACAGTTCTTTCGGTATATCTAGATTCTACTTTGTCTTAAAAAAGACCTAGATTCTTCTAACCAGGCCGGGCCTATTTCATTCAGTGTGGGCTGCGGCGTACTGAGCACTGAAATCCCAATAGGTTCCTAGCAATAAAAAAGGCAAAACTTATTTAAACGGATTCATAAAAAAAGAAATAAACTAAGTTAGACGAATAATCACTTCACTTGGGCAGGCACATGGCAGCCGTGTCCACTGCATGCCTTTTTTTGTCACCGTGTGTTTGGTTTCGATCGTGCTGTTAGATAGATCGATGATTCTCTGTTGAGCAGAAGGACCCCATCAAATCGCTGCAGCTTTAATCTCGGCCATGCATTGAGATCTGGGAGTATTCCAGGCTCGCAGTGCAGCGTTATTGTAGACAAGAAGAGTGAACTCCGGCAGAAAGATACAGAAAATACCATGAGATGGCCGATGTCTTTTTGTTCTTGGTCCGGCCCTAGGCGCAAACAAATTGGCAGCGTAGCTGCTGCTACATACTCCCTCCGTTTAAAATTATTTGTCTTAGAAATAGATGTATCTAGACGTATGTTAGTTCTAGATACATCTATTTCTATCCATTTTCACGACAAGTAATTCCGGGAGTACTACGTACTACGAATCTAGTGGAAGATGGCGCTGGAAGGAAGACAAAAACCTACGGATCGACCTCGAGCGTGCAATAATGCTTCTTGCTTCGTCATAATGGTACTAGTACTCTTGAACGCACTCAGGCATGAGACAAATCTGGCGACTCCAAAACTTCAAGTACTGTACTGCCCTCATCTCCTGCTCATTTAGATGACAGGCATGATGCCAAGGATTGCTTCCTAGTTACTCAGCTCGGCGACTAATTAACATGACTACTTTGCTATGCTATGCTACGGTGGCTCATTCATGGTGGCCGTGATCGTAGGCGCCAAAGCCAAGTGAACATAGACTTGGGGGCTCCCTCTAGTAGCATTACTGGTTTTACATTGGTTTATGTATGCGACGCGCGCGTGACATGGCGTACGCGATGGCGCATAAGATCGGCTGGTTTAACGCGTCTCGGATTTGTGTAAGCGTCGCTGTTATCCTCCGGCTAAGTTGGTAGGTAGGCACGTTCTTGCACGGCCTCCCCTTCTTAGCTCGATCGGGAGATATCGGGAGAATGGCCATGAGAGTCAAACCGAGCACATGCATGTCAAATCAAAATTAGGAAATGATTGGGCACTCCTCCTTTTGTGGTTTGGAATTGGAACACGAGTGATTCCGTAAAATGCGGTTCAGCTCTAGGTCAAATCTCGAAAATTCGGCTTATCACATGGACGAAAAACCTACTTCTACGGTTCTACCCCTCATCCTACACGCTCTTCATCAGTCTCAATATTATCCTCCCCTAAAACAAGTCAATGTCATCCTGAATTATGCAAGTGTGAATTGTGCGAGCGATTAAATAGAGAAATATGCTTTCATCCCGCTTCATAGGTCAACAAACACGGTTGTATGTTAAAATTGTGCGAGTAATGCCACCGGCTGATACATATTATGTATGCGTTATTGAGTTCTTTATTGTGGTCATCTCTCGACCGGGCCATTGCCGCAAAGTTTTTATGAATTCATGGGAGTTAAATTCATCAATAATTTCTAGTGAACAGTATTGTCATAAAACCGTTTAGTTTATTGCTTAAGCAGCCACGAAAAAGTTGCATGCAATACATTTAGAAACATTAAAACTGTACACTAATAAAGCCCTCTCAGGCCATTAGCGTTCTCAACCATACGATGTGGTGTTCCGGCCGTTAGATGTCGTTCTCATCCCACATGGGCTTCGTAAGCTGACCACTAATTCGCTCAACGGGAACGGGCTGCTGCTCTGGTAACTAAATCGGACGTCTCCTGTGATTTTGGGCCAATTGAGCTGATGTGATGTATGCCTGCGGTCTGACCCATGCGAGCAACGGGGTAGCGTCTCAGGGCAACGCCGTCATCATTGATGTCGACTCACAGGTTATTGGCAACGTAAAACACAGTTGATGTCGGTCATTACTGGCAATGATAATTGCAGGTCAGTTACTATTGCAATTCACCTTCTTCCTTTGCATGCTCGTGTATATAATATCCAACAAGCCTGCCAGGTCGTATCCTCCTCGCCGATGCCTGCCACCTCCCAGCAACAGAAACGGCGACCCGCCCGGTGCCAGCAAGCGACGGCGCGTGTGAGCCATGATGGTCATCCGCTCCCTTACGTCCTTACCTGACACCATCTGTAAGACGACCCCTTCTTTTTTTTTTTTGTGATGGTGTAAGATGACCCCTTCAAACCTTAAATCACTCGAGTCTAAATCTAATGGATGGAAGGGGACAGAACTTGGTATTAACTTGCTCTGTCCAATAATTCGTCTACTCCCTCCATCCATTTTTACAGAGCCTAATTTTTGAATCTCTCATACCAAGGCACTCCATGAAACCTAGAGAAAATTTTTGGGACTCACCATCATTTAAACGTCTATTAATTGCGCTAATCTCTTCCTCTCTCTTCATTTTAATTTTCCTCTTATAGCCGTGCTTAAGCATTGGCTTGCATGCCAAAAGAAAACGGCTTGCATGCATGCATGCCATTAAGTGCCTCTGTTGTCAACGCCCAGGCACTCCTTACCAGAGAGTAGTAAAGGCTATATGCATCGGTTACCTAATTTGTCCTTGTATATATGGAAAAATGAAAATTGGTGTTAGGCCTTATAAAGATGGATAGAGGGAGTACCAATTTCTTGTCAAAATCGTCGCAAGAAATATATTGTGACCTTAGATCCAAAATAAGTTTTCTTATTGATCTGGTGTGCTAAAAATTCCATTGCAGGAGAGCCATTCTGTATGGTCATCTAATTTCTACACATGCCTTTCCTATGGAACTGCAGAGTGGTTGCCCAAGATCTGAGCCCATTCTTCATGGTAATACTACATGTTTAATGCATCTCCTAATAATTCTTTATTCCCAGTCCCAGTCCACCATATTGTTATAAATTCTGAATATTCTCAGTCCAGCTTATTTCTAATTATATAATTATACAACACAAGATTATAAGGTCATAGTCAATACTTCCACAAAAAGCTGCTCATGTCCTTGCTGTTGAATCGAGACTTGCACTTTCTTAACTGGTCAGTGAACTCTCTATAGTTATCTACATGTCAATATAGCTCAACATGCCCTGAAGATCTTCAACGAAAGTAGTGGAGCATTGCACAAGCATAAGCAAATATTTGGCCACTTATTCGGTGTTACTGCTAAACCAAAAGGAACCCTTCTTATTTTGTCCATGGATGCTTTCACTGTTGCCATTGTTTTGTGCCATGTCTTCCTTGTTTCACAGAAATTTCATCGCAGATCTACGGCAGTGTAACTTTCAATCCTGATCATTCATGGATGCTTTCACTGTTGCCTTTGTTTTGTACCCTGAAGATCTACGACAGTGTCAACTAAACCATGTGCTTTCTCATATTTAAGTACTTCTAATGGAACTGAACGAAATAACATGACTTCTACATGGATTGCCTTGATGAACATTAGCCTGTTATGGAGATCCAACCGAGTGAAATATTGTCTTGTCCCAAAAGACGAAATGAAGTCTTTGGGTAACAAGACAAAACTCAGGTACATTACGGGATTAGTGATTCTCAATTCTTGTTCTCAATTCTCAATTCTTATCAGTCTGAGAATATAAGTGTGGCTACTATTGTCGAAGCTGGTTTATTGTTATATATTTTTACTTTAGATGTACATGGTGAGAGTTTAAAGTCTTGGATTAAGTCATAGCTAAGTACATTGCAACCAACTTGAATTATTATTAGGATAGACTGTGCTTAGAAATTACATGCTAAAGGTCTGTTAATTGTTTACTCTAGCTATTCCGGTAAACTGTTTAGTGAAGGGCTACAACAAGCTTCTCAAGAGTTCAGTAAAGATGTGGCTATGTGATATCTGCATAAACAAGAGCTTAGTAAGTATGTTTTTGTGCCAACTGATCACTTCCCTTCTGCTCTTTTTCTTATTATTTTTTGAGTCCTAGTAATCAAGCCATCTCAGCCTATTTAGCGTTTCTGGCCATCGGATCGAGACTTTGGGTAATTATCAATATATTCGCTTATAAATAAATACACTTTCCCCCGATAATTAAAATTCTCACATCAAAAGAGAGAAACGTGCCATCAAATGAATTTACAATGTAAAAATCCCATCAATGGACATCATTATTTTCGCATGTGCATGTACGCAACAAAGCTACAGCTACAGAGATTCTCCATTGTCGATAGAACAATAGAGGCCGAAATACTATCACTCTAAATAGTTGCATCAATCACGAATATTAAAGCATCAAAATTGACTGGCGCAGCAACGCGCGCCATCAATGATCTAGTTAACCTTAATAACTTAGCTAGTTAGACTAGCCCTTCTGTCTTCGTTCATGAGGTTAACGGAATGGAGCGTACAAATCATGCACATACATTTATCATTGACACATTGGCCGCCTCCTGGGAGTTTCTGTTACATGTAAAGAATGCTTCCATCATGTGTGATAATGTTTCACATAACATGGCAAGTGCTTCTTAACTTTGCTCCTATAATGCTTCTTTAATACTTTGCTAGTGTGTACTCCTATAATGCTTAGATAGTAATCTTAAAATATTTTGGCTATCACTATGATGTGCTTCCTATTTTCTTCCGTTGCAAATTCTAATACATAAGGAAGCAATGTTTGATGCACAATCTTTGCATGTAGGAAACAATCTTGCACAATGTCATGAGCAATAGTAGAGCTGGCGACATTCACTTCGTTTAGGGCTTCTCTGCGGCCATAGAGGGTCGACATTTAGATGGGGACGATAACAACGAGGTGGATGCTAGGGTCAACAGAGGCAATGGCGAGGATGTCGAACAACAACAAGGACAAGGAACACAATGGGAGGCGTCTTACTCATCTTCCTCAATTAACGATTCTCTCCTTCAACGCCCCTGCCAACGTCAGTGACTTCTTCAACACCTTCGTCGGGTTCACCCTCCAACAAGGATCCCATCAACGACTATGCCCTCAATGCTAATCCGGAATTAATGTTGTATCAGTACAATCAGGAAGCAAATAACATGAATATATGCATATGTGTTGGTCTACTATTGAAGCATGCAATGAAACTAAAGGAAACATTATTTTTGTTGATGGAGCTGAAGGAAATATGCCCCAGAGGCAATAATAAAGTTGTTATTTTATATTTCCTTATATCATGACAAATGTTTATTATTCATGCTAGAATTGTATTAACCCGAAACTTGATACATGTGTGGATACATAGACAAAACACAATGTCCCTAGTAAGCCTCTACTTGACTAGCTCGTTAATCAAAGATGGTTAAGTTTCCTGACCATAGACATGTGTTGTCATTTGATGAACGGGATCACATCATTAGGAGAATGATGTGATGGACAAGACCCATCCGTTAGCTTAGCATAATGATCGTTAAGTTTTATTGCTATTGCTTTCTTCATGACTTATACATATTCCTTACTATGAGATTATGCAACTCCCGAATACCGGAGGAACACCTTGTGTGTTATCAAACATCACAACGTAACTGGGTGATTATAAAGATGCTCTATAGGTGTCTCCGAAGGTGTTTGTTAGGTTGGCACAGATCGAGATTAGGATTTGTCACTCCGAGTATCTGAAAGGTATCTCCGGCCCTCTCTCAAGAATGCACATCACTATAAGCCTTGCAAGCAATGTGACTAATGAGTTAGTTACGGGATGATGCATTACGGAACAAGTAAAGATACTTGCCGGTAACGAGATTGAACTAGGTATGAGGATACCGACGATCGAATCTCGGGCAAGTAACATACCGATGACAAAGGGAATAACGTATGTTGTCATTACGGTTTGACCGATAAAGATCTTCGTAGAATATGTAGGAACAAATATGAGCATCCAGGTTCCGTTGTTGGTTATTGATCGGATATGTGTCTCAGTCATGTCTAAATAGTTCTCGAACCCGTTGGGTCCGCACGCTTAACGTTCGATGACAATTTGTATTATGAGTTATGTGTTTTTTGGTGACCGAAGATTGTTCGGAGTTCCGGATGAGATCAAGGACATGATGAGGAGTCTCGAAATGGTCGAGAGGTAAAGATTGATATATTGGACGATAGTATTCGGATACCGGAAAGGTTTCGGAGTGTTTCGGATATTTATCGGAGTACCCAGGGGTTACCGGAACCCCCCGGGAAAGTAATGGGCCAACATGGGCCATAGGGAGAGAGGGTAACCCACAAGGGGTGGCGCGCGCCCCTCCCATAGGCAGTCCGAATTGGACAAGGGGAGGGGGCGCGACCCCCCTTTCCTTCTCCCTCTCCCTCTCCTTCCCCCTTTCCACCTCCATAAGAAGGAGGGGGCGACTAGGACTAGGAGTCCTAGTGGGTTCCCCCCCCCCACTTGGCGCGCCCCCTAGGGCCGGCCTTTGATACCTCCATTTTGCATCATGCTTTTATATCGATATTTATTGCATTATGGGCTGTTATTACACATTATGTCACAATACTTATGCATTTTCTCTCTTATTTTACAAGGTTTACATGAAGAGGGAGAATGTCGGCAGTTGGAATTCAGGGCTGGAAAATGAGCAAATATTAGAGACCTATTCTGCATAACTGCAAAAGTCCCTAAACTCCACGAAAGTCAGTTTTGGAATATATTAAAAATATTGGGCGAATAAAGCACCAGAGGGGGGCCACCCACTGTCCACGAGGGTGGAGGGCGCGCCCTACCCCCCTGGGCGCGCCCCCTGCCTCATGGGCCACCTGGAAGCCCCCCTATGCTCATCTTCTGATATAAGGTGTCTTTTACCCTCAAAAAATAAGAAGGAACCTTTTGGGACGAAGTGCCCCCATCTCGAGGCGGAACCTTGGCGGAACCAATCTAGGGCTCCGGCGGAGCTGTTCTGCCGGAGAAACATCCCTCTGGGAGGGGGAAATCGTCATCATCGTCATCACCATCGATCTTCTCATTGGGAGGGGGTCAATCTCCATCGACATCTTCACCAACACCATCTCCTCTCAAACCCTAGTTCATCTCTTGTATCCGATCTTTGTCTCAAAACCTCAGATTGGTACCTGTGGGTTGCTAGTAGTGTTGATTACTCCTTGTAGTTGATGCTAGTTGGTTTATTCGGTGGAATATTATATGTTCAGATCCTTTATGCACATTAATACCCCTCTGATTATGAACATGAATATGATTTGTGAGTAGTTACGTTTGTTCCTGAGGACATGGGAGAAGTCTTGTTATAAGTAGTCATGTGAATTTGGTATTCGTTCGATATTTGATGAGATGTATGTTGTCTTTCCTCTAGAGGTGTTATGTGAACGTCGACTACATGACACTTCACCTCTGTTTGAGCCTAGGGGAAGGCATTGGGAAGTAATAAGTAGATGATGGGTTGCTAGAGTGACAGAATCTTAAACCCTAGTTTATGCGTTGCTTCGTAAGAGGCTGATTTGGATCCATATGTTTCATGCTATGGTTAGGTTTACCTTAATTCTTCTTTCGTAGTTGCGGATGCTTGCGAGGGGGGTTAATCATAAGTGGGATGCTTGTCCAAGAAAGGGCAGTACCCAAGCACCGGTCCACCCACATATCAAATTATCAAAGTAACGAACGTGAATCATATGAGCATGATGAAAACTAGCTTGACGATAATTCCCATGTGTCCTCGTGGGCGCTTTCCTTTATATAAGAGTTTGTCCAGGCTTGTCCTTTGCTACAAAAAGGATTGGGCCACCTTGCTGCACCTTGTTTACTTTTGTTACTTGTTACTCGTTACGAATTACCTTATCACAAAACTATCTGTTACCGATAATTTCAGTGCTTGTAGAGAATACCTCACTGAAAACTGCTTGTCATTTCTTTCTGCTCCTCGTTGGGTTCGACACTCTTACTTATCGAAAGGACTACGATAGATCCACTATACTTGTGGGTCATCAAGACTCTTTTCCGGCGTCGTTGCCGGGGAGTGATGCGCCTTTGGTAGGTGGAATTTGGTAAGGAAAATTTTATATAGTGTGCTGAAATTTACTATCACCTGTTACTATGGAAAATAATCCTTTGAGGGGCTTGTTTGGGGTATCTTCAGCCCGACCAGTAGAGCAAAGAGTTGCTCCTCAACCTACTGAACCTACTGAAAATGTTTACTTTAAATTCCTTCGGGTATGATAGAGAAATTGTTAGCTAATCCTTTTACAGGAGATGGAACATTACATCCCGATATGCACCTAATCTATGTGGATGAAGTTTGTGGATTATTTAAGCTTGCAGGTATGCCCGAGGATGTTATCAAGAAGAAGGTCTTCCCTTTATATTTGAAGGGAAAGGCATTGACATGGTTTAGGCTATGTGATGATATTGGATCATGGAACTACAACCGATTGAAATTGACATTTCATCAGAAGTTTTATCCAACGCATTTGGTTCATCATGATCGTAATTATATATATAATTTTTGGCCTCGCGAAGGAGAAAGTATCGCTCAAGCTTGGGGGAGGCTTAAGTCAATGTTATATTCATGCCCCAATCATGAGCTCTCAAGAGAAATTATTATTCAAAAATTTTATGCTCGGATTTCTCTCAATAATCGCTCCATGCTCGATACTTCTTGTACTGGTTCTTTTATGATGAAGACTATTGAATTCAAATGAGATTTATTGGAAAGAATTAAACGCAACTCTGAAGATTGGGAACTCGACGAAGGTAAGGAGTCAGGTATAACACCTAAGTTTGATTGTGTTAAATCTTTTATGGATACCGATGCTTTTTGTGAATTTAGCACTAAATATGGACTTGACTCTGAGATAGTAGCTTCTTTCTGTGAATAATTTGCTACTCATGTTGATCTCCCTAAGGAGAAGTGGTTTAAATATCATCCTCCCATTGAAGTAAAAGTAATTGAACCTATTAAAGTTGAAGAAAAGACTATCACTTATAATGTTGATCCTATTGTTCCTACCGCTTATATTGAGAAACCACCTTTCCCTGTTAGAAATAAAGGATCATGCTAAAGCAACTGTGGTTCGTAAGAGTAATGCCAGAACACCTACACCCTCTGAGCAAATTAAAGTTGAACCTAGTATTGCTATGGTTAAAGATCTCTTGGTCGATAATATTGATGGGCATGTTATTTACTTCTATAATGAAGCTGCTAGAATTGCTAGACCCGATACTAAAAATAAACATAGACCTGTTATAGGCATGCCTGTTGTTTCTGTTAAAATAGAAGATCATTGCTATCATGGCTTATGTGATATGGATGCTAGTGCGAGTGCAATACCCCATTCCTTATACAAAGAAATTATGCATGATATTGCACCTGCTGAGATAGAAGATATTGATGTTACAATTAAGCTTGCCAATAGAGATACTATTTCACCAATTGGGGTTGTTAGAGATGTTGAAGTCTTGTGTGGGAAAATTAAATATCCTACTGATTTTCTTGTTCTTGCTTCCCCACAAGATGACTTTTGTCCCATTATATTTGGTAGACCCTTCTTGAATATTGTTAATGCTAAGATAGACTGCGAAAAGGATAGTGTTACTGTTGTTTTCAGGGATATGTCTCATGATTTTAATTTTGCTAAATTTCATAGACAACCCCATGATAAAGAATTGCCTAGTAAAGATGAAATTATTGGTCTTGCTTCTATTATCGTGCCTCCTAATGATCCTTTAGAAAAATATTTGCTAGACCATGAAAATGATATGTTTATGAATGAAAGAAGGGAAATAGATGAAGTATTCTTTGAACAGGGACCTATTTTGAAACACAACTTGCCTGTTGAAATTTTAGGGGATCCTCCTCCACCCAAGGGTGATCCCATGTTTGAGCTTAAACCATTACCTGATACTCTTAAATATGCTTATCTTGATGAGAAGAAGATATATCCTGTTATTATTAGTGCTAACCTTTCAAAGCAGGAAGAAGAGAAATTATTGAAAACTCAAGAAGCACCGTGTCGCTATTGGATATACTCTTGATGATCTTAAGGGCATTAGTCCCACTCTATGCCAAAGACAAAAATAAAATTGGAGAAAGACGATCACCATTTACGGTTAAATCCTAGGATGAAATAAGTGGTAAGAAATGAAATACTAAAGCTTATGGAGGCAGGTATAATTTATCCTGTTGCTGATAGTCAGTGGGTAAGTCCTGTCCATTGTGTCCCTAAGAAGGGAGGTATTACTGTTGTTCCTAATGATAAAGATGAATTGATCCCACAAAGAATTGTTACATGTTATAGAATGGTAATTGATTTCCACAAATTAAATAAAGCTACTAGAAAGGATCATTAGCCTTTACCTTTTATTGATCAAATGCTAGAAAGATTATCCAAACATACACATTTTTGCTTTCTAGACGGTTATTCTGGTTTCTCTCAAATACCTGTGTCAAAAGAGGATCAGGAAAAGACCACTTTTACTTGCCCTTTCGGTACCTTTGCTTATAGACGTATGCCTTTTGGTTTATGTAATGCACCTGCTACCTTTCAAAGATGTATGACTGCTATATTCTCTGACTTTTGTGAAAAGATTGTTGAGGTTTTCATGGATGATTTCTCCATGTATGGAACTTCTTTTGATGATTTCTTAAGCAACTTTGATTGAGTTTTGCGATGTGAAGAAACTAATCTTGTCTTGAATTGGGAGAAGTGCCACTTTATGGTTAATGAAGGTATTGTCTTGGGGCATAAAATTTCTGAAAGAGGTATTGAAGTTGATAAAGCTAAAGTTGATGCTATTGAAAGATGTCGTGTCCTAAGGACATTAAAGGTATAAGAAGTTTCCTTGGTCATGCCGGTTTTTATAGGAGGTTCATTAAAGACTTCTCAAAAATTTCTAGGCCTTTGACTAATCTCTTACAAAAAGATGTTCCTTTTGTCTTTGATGATGATTGTGTAGAAGCATTTGAAATACTTAAGAAAACCTTGATTTCTGCACCTATTGTTTAGCCACCTGATTGGAATTTACCCTTTGAAATTATGTGTGATGCTAGTGATTATGTTGTAGGTGCTGTTCTAGGACAAAGAGTTGATAAGAAATTGAATGTTATCCAATATGCTAGTAAAACTATAGACAGTGCCCAGAGAAATTATGCTATTACTGAAAAAGAGTTTTTAGCTGTTGTATTTGCTTGTGATAAGTTCAGACCTTATATTGTTGATTCTAAAATAACTATTCACACTGATCATGCTGCTATTAAATATCTTATGGAAAAGAAAGATGCTAAACCTAGACTTAATAGATGGGTTCTCTTGCTACACGAATTTGATTTGCATATTATTGATAGAAAGGGAGCTGAGAACCCTGCTGCGCATAATTTGTCTAGGTTAGAGAATGTTCTTGATGACCCACTACCTATTGATGATAGCTTTCCTGATGAACAATTAGATGTCATAAATGTTTCTCGTACTGCTCCATTGTATGTTGATTATGCTAATTACATTGTTGCTAAATTCATACCACCTAGTTTCACATACCAGCAAAAGAAAAAGTTTTTCTATGATTTAAGACATTACTTCTGGGATGACCCACACCTTTATAAAGAAGGAGTAGATGGTGTTATTATACGTTGTGTACTTGAGCATGAACAGGAACAAATCCTACGCAAGTGTCACTCTGAGGCTTATGGAGGACACCGCGCTGGAGATAAAACTGCACATAAGGTATTGCAATCCGGTTTTTATTGGCCTACTCTTTTCAAAGATGCCCGTAAGTTTGTCTTGTCTTGTGATGAATGTCAAAGAATTGGTAATATTAGTAGATGTCAAGAAATGCCTATGAACTATTCACTTGTTATTGAACCATTTGATGTTTGGGGCTTTGATTATATGGGACCGTTTCCTTCCTCTAATGGGTATACACATATTTTAGTTATTGTTGATTATGTTACTAAGTGGGTAGAAACTATTCCAACTAGAATGCTGATCATAACACCTCTATTAAGATGCTTAAAGAAGTTATTTTTCCGAGGTTTGGAGTCCCTAGATACTTACTGACTAATGGTGGTTCACATTTTATTCATGGTGCTTTTCATAAAATGCTTGCTAAGTATGATGTTAACCATAGAATTGCATCTCCTTACCACCCACAGTCTAGTGGTCAAGTAGAACTGAGTAATAGAGAGATTAAAATTTTGCAAAAGACTGTTAATAGATCTAGAAAGAATTGGTCCAAGAAACTTGATGATGCATTATGGGCCTATAGAACTGCATATAAAAATCCTATGGGTATGTCTCCGTATAAAATGGTTTATGGAAAAACATGTCACTTACCTCTCGAACTAGAACATAAGGCATATTGGGCCATTAAAGAGCTCAATTATGATTTCAAACTTGCCGGCGAGAAGAGACTATTTGACATTAGCTCACTTGATGAGTGGAGAACCCAGGCCTATGAGAATGCCAAACTGTTTTAAAAAAAGTTAAAAGATGGCATGACAAAAGGATACAAAAGCGTGAGTTTAATGTAGGTGATTATGTTTTATTATACAACTCTCGTTTAAGATTTTTTGCAGGAAAACTCCTCTCTAAATGGGAACGTCCTTACGTTATCGAGGAGGTCTATCGTTCCGGTGCCATAAAAATCAACAACTTCGAAGGCACAAATCCAAAGGTGGTGAACGGTCAAAGAATCAAACACTATATCTCAGGTAATCCCACAAATGTTGAAACCAATGTTATTGACACCGTAACCCCGAAGGAGTACATAAGAGACACTTTCCAGAACGTTTCAGACTCCGAAAAGGAATAGTATGTGGTACGGTAAGTAAACCGACTCCAAAACAGTTCTAATAGCATTTTTTCTCCGTTTTGGAACATTTAAGAAAATAGGAAAATAAGAAGTAGTCCGAAAGGGACACGAGGCATCCACGAGGGTGGAGGGCGCGCCACCTGTCTCGTGGGCCCTCATGTGCTCTCCGGACTCCGTTTTCTTGCACGATACTTATTTTGGTCGGTAAAAATTCATTATATGATCTCCCAAAGGTTTTGACCACCGTACCTTGCAAATACCTCCTGTTTTTGTTTCGAGCTGTTTTCTGCCAGAGTTTTCAAGGCTAGGCATCATGTCGTCTCCCTCCTCCAACAACGTGTGCGATGATGCTTGGCTAATGAAGATAGATATGAAGAGAGAAGAACCTGGGGAGATCAACAAGGATGATAGGATCAAGAAGGCTGCGGAGGATCAAGCTCCGACGACAGAAGAAGAAGACATCCTTCAACCTCACTACAATCTTCTTACCCCTACTAAAATTGAAGATTTCAAGATGATTGAAATAGTTCGGGTGCAGAACAAGTATCTAACTCGTGAAAATATTCTGTTGCAAGAGAATATCACCGCACTCAAGGGCATTATTCGTAAGTTGGAGCACCTCCTACGCTCGATGTTGGACGACAAGCCTACGTCATCAACAACTCCATCATCACCACCTCCGAAGAAAGAGACATAAATACATGGGTATGGGCACTCCCCATGGCAACTGCCAAGCTTGGGGAAGGTGCCCGGGTATCGTATCACCATCACACTTCTATCTTTACCGTTTTTCTTAGTTCGATCGTTTTGGTTATATCTTGATCTAGTAGAATAAAGTTTAGTATGATCTAGCTTTGAGTTTTTGTGTTGATCCCTATCTATGTAATCGAGTCCGTGAGCTATATATAATAAATATTAGTCTTGAGTTGAGGGCTTGGTTATCTTGCTATGATCTTGAGGGAATAAAAAAAAGAGAATAAAAAGAAATAAAGAGATCATATTGATCTTATGGAGAGTAATGACTTCACATATAAAGAGTATGATGAATAAAAGTTGTTGAGAGCTGACAAACATAGTTTTGGTCATCATTGCAATTAATAGGAAGTAATAAAGAAAGAGAGGTTTTCACATATAAATATACTATCTTGGACATCTTTTATGATTGTGAGCACTCATTAAAATATGACATGCTAAAAAGTTGATGTTGGACAAGGAAGACAATGCAATGGGTTATGTTTTCTTATATCCGAAATAAATTATATTGTCATGGATCATCCAACATGTTGAGCTTGCCTTTCCCCCTCATGCTAGCCAAATTCTTTGCACCAAGTAGAGATACTACTTGTGCTTCCAAATAACCTTAAACCCAGTATTGCCATGAGAGTCCACCATATCTACCTATGAATTGAGTAAGATCCTTCAAGTAAGTTGTCATTGTTGCAAGAAATAAAAATCGCTCTCTAAATATGTATGATCTATTAGTGTGGAGAAAATAAGTTTTATACGAGCTTGTGATATGGAAGAAATAAAAGCGACGGACTGCATAATAAAGGTCCCTATCACAAGTGGCAATATAAAGTGATGTTCTTTTGCATTAAAATTTTGTGCATCCAACCATAAAAGCACATGACAACCCCTGCTTCCCTCTGCGAAGGGCCTATCTTTTATTCTTGTCTTGTACCTTATACAAGAGTCATGGTGATCTTCACCTTTCCTTTTTACACTTTATCCTTTGGCAAGCACTATGTGTTGGAAAGATCCTGATATATATCCAATTGGATGTGGGTTTTCATAAAGCATTATTGTTGACGTTACCCTTGAGGTAAAAGGTTGGAAGGCAAAACTATAAGCCCCTATCTTTCTCTGTGTCCGATTAAAACTTCATACCCATAAGTATTGCGTGATTGTTAGCAATTGTGAAAGACTAAATGATAGTTGAGTATGTGGACTTGCTGAAAAGCTCTTATATTGACTATTTCCGATGTTATGATAAATTGCAATTGCTTCAATGGCTGAGATTATAGTTTGTTAGTTTCTCAATGAAGTTTCTGATTCATACTTGACATTGTGAATAGATTATTACTTCAGCATAAGAAATCATATGACAATATATATATATATATATATATATATATATATATATAGTTGTTTTAAGAATGATCATGATGCCCTCATGTCCGTATTTTATTTTATCGACACCTCTATCTCTAAACATGTGGACATATTTTTTTGATGTCGGCTTCCGCTTGAGGACAAGCGAGGTCTAAGCTTGGGGGAGTTGATACGTCATTTTTGCATCATGTTTTTATATCGATATTTATTGCATTATTGGCTGTTATTACACATTATGTCACAATAATGCCTTTTCTCTCTTATTTTATAAGGTTTACATGAAGAGGGAGAATGCCGGCAGCTGGAATTCTGGGCTGGAAAATAAGCAAATATTGGAGACCTATTCTGCACAACTCCAAAAGTCCTGAAACTCCACGAAACTTAGTTTTGGAATATATAAAAAATATTCGGCGAAGAAAGCACCAGAGGGGGGCCACCCACTGTCCACGAGGGTGGAGGGCGCACCCCCTGCCTCGTGGTCCACCTAGAAGCCCCCCGATGCCCATCTCTGATATAAGGTGTCTTTTGCCCTCAAAAAAATAAGAAGGAAGCTTTCGGGAGAAGCGTCGCCGTCTCGAGGCGGAACCTTGGCGGAACCAATCTAGGGCTCCGGCGGAGCTGTTCTGCCGGGGAAACATCCCTTCGGGAGGGGGAAATCATCACCATCGCCATCACCATCGATCCTCTCATTGGGAGGGGGTCAATCTCCATCAACATCTTCACCAACACCATCTCCTCTCAAACCCTAGTTCATCTCTTGTATCCGATCTTTGTCTCAAAACCTCAGATTGGTACCTGTGGGTTGCTAGTAGTGTTGATTACTCCTTGTAGTTGATGCTAGTTGGTTTATTCGGTGGAAGATTATATGTTCATGTCCTTTATGCACATTAATACCCCTCTGATTATGAACATGAATATGATTTGTGAGTAGTTACATTTGTTCCTAAGGACATGGGAGAAGTCTTGTTATAAGTAGTCATGTGAATTTGGCATTCGTTCGATATTTTGATGAGATGTATGTTGTCTTTCCTCTAGTGGTGTTATGTGAACGTCGACTACATGACACTTCACCATTGTTTGGCCCTAGGGGAAGGCATTGTGAAGTAATAAGTAGATGATGGGTTGCTAGAGTGATAGAAGCTTAAACCCTAGTTTATGCGTTGCTTCGTAAGGAGCTGATTTGGATCCATATGTTTCATGCTCTGGTTAGGTTTACATTAATTCTTCTTTCGTAGTTGCGGATGCTTGCGAGGGTGGTTAATCATAAGTGGGATGCTTGTCCAAGGAAGGGCAGTACCCAAGCACCGGTCCACCCACATATCAAATTATCAAAGTAACGAACGCGAATCATATGAGCATGATGAAAACTAGCTTGACGATAATTCCCATGTGTCCTCGGGAGCGCTTTCCTTTATATAAGAGTTTGTCCAGGCTTGTCCTTTGCTACAAAAAGGATTGGGCCACCTTGTTGCACCTTGTTTACTTTTGTTACTTGTTACCCGTTACGAATTACCTTATCACAAAACTATCCGTACCGATAATTTCAGTGCTTGCAGAGAGTACCTTACTGAAAACTGCTTGTCATTTCCTTCTGCTCCTCGTTGGGTTCGACACTCTTACTTATCGAAAGGACTACGATAGATCCCCTATACTTGTGGGTCATCAGCCTCCTCCCTCTCCTCCTTTATATACGGGGGCAGAGGGGCACCCCAAAGCACATCAATTGTTTCTTAGCCGTGTGCGGTGCCCCCCTCCATCGTTTACTCCAACGGTCATATTATCGTAGTGCTTAGGGGAAGCCCCGCGCGGATCACATCACCATCACTGTCACCACGCTGTTGTGCTGACAAAACTCTCCCTCGACACTTTGCTGGATCAAGAGTTGGGAACATCATCAAGCTAAACGTGTGCTGAACTTGGAGGTGCCGTACGTTCGGTACTTGATCAGTTGGATCATGAAGACGTTCGACTACATCAACCGCGTTAAACTAACGCTTCCGCTTTTGGTTTACGAGGATACGTGGACACACTCTCCCCCTCTCGTTGCTATGCATCTCCTAGATAGATCTTGCGTGATCGTAGGAATTTTTTTAAAATTGCATGCTACGTTCCCCAATAGGAGCATTGAATGATAACCTATGAAGCTTTGCAAATTTCTGTAGGAAGGAAGTAACTTTGAGCATAACATACTAGCCATGTACGAAAAAAGAAAAGGAAGCACACAATGACAATGGTTGCGACATAATTCAAATCATGGAAGCATACGTGATAAACATTGAAATATTACTACTAGAGAATTTGAATCAATTGTGAAATATGACCTCTCTAAAACACAAAAGTAAAACCAATTTTAATTTAAATCATGGAAATATGATGTGTTGATTTTGTTGGTACCGAAGCAGTACAATGATAAATTATGAGGATTTATTAAATTATGTACGAAATAACTGAATTGGTAGTAATATATGGAAGCATGTTAAATAGAAAATAAAGGAAGACCACCACATGGTAGTGTTGGGATAATTTCTTTTACTACAAATTACGAAGGTGGTTGTAGCATTGGAAGCATGACTTCCTATAATGGAAATAAGGATGCAATTATGAAGCATGGTTTGCTATATTAGAAGTATAAATATAAACGGTTTATTGGGGGAAATCAATGGTATGCATCATCGTACCGGACGGAAATTGCTAAGATATGGAAGCTGGTGCATGCAAAGTACTGATCGTGGATGCTTCGTGGAGCAGTTTTTTTAGCTGTTAGAGCAAGTACAAAAAAGTGACATAAGCGGGCTATAATAGATGTCACATCGAATTTTTGCTCAGGTGAAAGAGAGGGGAGAGGAGGAAGAAGAGAAGCATGGTACAAGCTTACATACGCCTGTAGCACGTGCTCCAACAATCATTCTCACATAACAAGATATGCCATATTAATGCCATAACATACTAGTATGACTAACTATTATATAGGTGAGCTATTAGATTGATTATAAATGATATGACGACTTTATATAACTGACTTTTGGCTATATTATTAACCCTGCTCTTACTAATAAAAAGCTAGCGTTGATGCATGAAAACTACCGAAGCCCACTTTACTACTAAAATTCTATGTCCAGCTATTACTCCCTTCATTCATAAATATAAGATGTTCTAACATTTCTCTAAATCAAATGTATATAGATATATTTTAATGTGTTTATTCACTGTTAATATTAAAATATTAAAGACATTTTATATTTATGAACGGATGGAATAGATTAGACGCTCAAATCAATTCTTATAATACGGTGGACTGGTCTTTTCTTTTGCGAATCGATGGACTTGTCTAACTAATTGATAGGGATCAGTAGTATGATCTCTGGTGGGGAATATTCGTTTCTGAGTTCAGCCTCAAGTGGACCTGATATCTTCACCCTTCAGACGCATGTGGATCTGTGCATCAAGCAGTATTTTAAATTGTATAGAGAAGCGTATGCACATAAATAAAAGGTGGGCCATCACATGCGCTCCTATATAGCCAGCTGCTGACTCTGTTAGGGTATCTCCAACATCGACCTTTAAACTTCTCACATGCGTTCGTATCATGCTATCATGATCGTGAAAAGCCATCCAACGTGGTCTGAACGTACTTTCTCTCGCAAACCGGAGACAAACGTGGGGGGCTTTGCGGGAGTCTGGATCGCTTCCAAGCCCCCTTCTGACCACCCTGGCCCACCCAACCTTTCCTCCCTCGCCCTCGCGCGTTCCCGCTTGCTGGCAGCTGGCCGCATTCATGCCGCTGTAGAGCATGCAACTCCATATTGAAGACGTTTCAGGGCGGACGCGACCTCTCACTGCCTCTGCCATTGAAGCGGCGCGCCGGTCGAGATCACCGCCCGCTGCACGCCCGGCTGAACACGCCTCCTCTCCGCATTCAAACACCTTCATTAAACCCGCGTGGAAGCCAAGAAACCTACTCCGGCCACACGTCTGTTCATGACCGGCCGACGAACGCCGCAGCTCCTCTCGTCCGCCTCTATTTAAACGAGGCCGACGCCGGCAAGAATCGCACCACTCCGCTACTCCCATCTCCTTCTTCCACAATTTTCTCCACCTTTGCATGGCATCCGACGCGGGAAGATCAGTTCTCTGGCATAAAAGCCGGTTGGGTGACCTGCCGAGCCCACCGGATATGAGTGAGGCAGCTGCCTGCTCCACCTTCCTCGCTTGGCCCGACGAAGCAAGTTGCCGCCCAACCGGCGCGTGGTTCAAGAACTTCGCCGCCCAAGCCACTCGCGGAGGAGTGGCGAGTTGCTCCAAGCTGGCACAACGGGGAGCACAGGCATCGTTGTTACTGTGGACGACGCCGCGTCATACCGCCCCTCCCGTGCTTGTGACTGCGCCATCCACCGTCAACGCAGCACTCGCTTCGCCTGGCAGAGAAAGAAGCCGCTGCGTGGAGATCGACGAGTCGGTGTGGCGCGTCCGCGTCGGCCGCCAACATCGAGGAAAAAATAGAACACGGGAGGCAGCCACCACTTGGGTCTCAGGAAGGCCACCGCCGAGGCGACGCCGGCGTACATAGCTGGTATCTTGCCCGGTTCTTCTTCGGTGCAGACCATCGTCGGCCGCCGTCTGGGCTTCGAGCGTGGCGCCTTCCCTCGGTGAAGCATCGATCGGCAGCGATTCGACGATGAGCGGTGGGGAAGCGAGTTGTTCTTTACGCTGAAGCATATACCTCCGGGACTACTGGACATAAGGAAGACAAAGTGATCCGTCGCGGCCGGCCATAGACTAATGTAGTGTATCCGTGTCATGGGAGCAGAGCTCCGCGCAACCGTAAGTGCACATAGTTTTACCCTTTTTTGTTTAAAATATGTCCAAAATGTCACCGTTTTCATACGGTTTGTATTCCGTCATGTTTATATGAAATCTGGTTGTGTTTGCATGGATTTCACCCAATTTATTGGAAACGAGTTTGAAATGTCAGCACCTATGGTTGAATAGCGGATTCCCACATCCGTGTCTGCGGACTAGTCCCTTTATGGGCGGACGTGAAAGAAAATTTACGGGTTGTCATTGAAGATGCCCTACTCTTGCTCTTGAAATTTGATGACAACTCTGGACGTGGGAGTGCGTACGAGCTGCAGCGACGTGAGCGTGGGTTAGTGCGTCTATTTCGTAATCAGCGTGCCTGATAAAATAACGCAAATTTGAAATGGACGACGACGGCGCGTGAGGAAGAGAGAGGCAAAAGGGAAAGAAAACAAGAGGGAAGAGAATGGCGAGTCCCAACGGCTTCCAACGGAGTGTCGCGGTCGGTCACCACCGTTGGGAGGGGCGGGTGGAGGGTCCCCGTTGTCGCGCCCGCCATCAACGGAACGGCCGCGGAATTCCTTTTCTGACGCTCCACGAGGCGAGCCTCGCCCGTCCGATCGTAATCCGACGGATCACACTGCAACGCAGAGGGAATCTCGGCAGCTGCGCGCGATCAGGGCCTGGGCTGGTCCGCGGTTCGTGGGTCAGGGCGTCGGCTGCACCTGCTCGGTCCGGATCGCACTACGCGCGCCTGACCTGCTCAGTGCCACGTCTCTCGCGCGGATCTTCTGTGCCCGGCCGTTGCCTCTCGCTGTTTTTTTTTCTTCTTTTTTCACAGTACAATCGAAGTCCCTCACATACACCCATCTCTATGAACCCTCACTGTTTCTTTGCCTCCGTTACGAGTACTCTGCGATTTGATGGTGTAGCTATTTGTTCGTACAAGTTAACAATGAATAAAAGAGAGACATGTTTGTGAGTTTGAGCTCACATACACCCTTGCTACAGTAAATCTACTTTTTTTTAACTATAAAGATCTGAATTATTTGGTAATAAACAGTGATGTGTGTTTCAGTGCGTGCAAGTTTTCACGTTAGAATGACATTCGTGGAGGTCTGAAAAAAATCAATGCTTCAAATAGACCGTTTTCTGAAGCATTGAAATTTGTAAACCCATGAATGCCATTCCATCATAAAAATTTGCACCGATATGGAACACACTTCATTGTTTGTTGCGAAAAAATATAGAATTTTGTTTAGTACTTGTTTTAGATTTTACTGCAGCAAAGAGTGCGCGTGACTCACGCCATGTTTACACACGGTGCACTTCTGTGCATTGTTGACAGAAGCACGGGCAGCTTACACGCCTCTTCAGTCCAAATAACACATTGCTATCGTTTCCTGCAAAACAAAAGACATTGTTGTCCTGTGGATTCTTAGCTAGTTTTATAAAAAGGACCGGCTATACGTAAATTGTTTGAAAATTTATCTGGATAAGTTAATTTTTGGGTGATTAGATTAAGATTCAATGAAGGTCCTTCTTTCTTCGTCCTTAATTTTCTGCCTCCTCCATCCATTCCTTCTTCCATAAAATCAGTTTATCAAAAATATAATTCAGTCAACTAATACATAGGCATTGTGATGGAAAAGGGATACAACACTAATGGGTGAAGCACCTACATGAAGGAGCTGGGTTTAGCGCACTTCACCGGAGGAGCAAAAGTAAAGCACCATCAATCGAGATCAAGTACCACTCACATACATAAATTTGCATCCATATATATAGGATCCGAATATCTGGTGACTGGTTGACGATGCGTTACTTCCATCGAATGCTTTCGTTTGCTAGGGGGAGTAGCTCCCAGTGAATGTTTCCTCATCACTAATCATTTGCTAGGGGGCAGGCCAGGGCAAAACCCCCTATTGGACCAAAGGACTAGTTAAAATTGTTATTTTAAAAATGCCATGAAGAAAAAAAAAACATTTCTGTTAACAAACAGAGAAAACCTAAAATTTGAAATCCCATGCTCTATATTATGGAAAATGCCATGCTACTTTATAAAACCGCCATTCCTCTAATTTATAAATTAAAAATGTGTATGATAAAAAAAGGTCATGTCATCAAGAAAAATAAAATTGTCATGCTAAACTTTAAACCGCCATCCTCTAGATAAAAAATGGCATGAACAAATAGAATACACAATTTTTGTATAAAAGAGAAAGAAAACTTAAATTTTTAGAATGCCATGCTCTGAAATGTTTAAATTGCTATGCTACTTTATAACACAACTATTTCACTAATTTGTAAATGTACTATGATAATAAGAAATACCATGCCAATAAAAATGAAATTGCCACCCTTTTAATAATAAAGCTGCCACCCTCTTGATAACAAAAATGCCATGGCAACAAAAATAAAAATGCAATGCTCTTATAATAAATAAAACTCCGATCATGTTAATAATAAAGCTACAATCCTCCTAATAATAAAAATGACATGTTATCAATTATTAAAAATGCCATGCTCTCAATAATAAGACTCTCATTCTTTTATTAATAAAATGCCATGCTATTAATTATTAAAATACCATGCTATAATAATAAAAATGACATGTTTTGGAAGACAAAAATGCCATGTTTTGGAAGACAAAAATGTCATGGTTTTAACAGAAGAATAAATTATCATGCTACTTATCATAAATAAGTGCACATGACAAGCTTAGGAAAAAAATTCCCTCTAAAAGTAGGGATTTCTGTTCTCTCAAAAAATGAAAAAATTGTGGATTATCACTTTTTTTAAAAAAAATTCAGATTAACTCAAATACATAAAAGGTGTTTGAGTGCAAGTCTTCACAAACTCCGCTTGAACCAAAGCAGTGAGTGTGCGTGGGGCACGAGTTCAAGTCTCCCAAGCACGCTCCATTTTGCGTCAAGATCCGCTCTGCAAGATCGGACGGTGGGAAGGGCGTTCGCCAAGATTGGTTCCCCGACGAACGGACCATATAGCATCAGATTTTCTATACAATTTTCTTTAAAAGATGTTTACACGAGCGATCAAGTGTGAGCAGGTTTTTTTTAAATCTGAAACTGGAATGGTGGTAACAGCAAACTAGCTCCATACTACACTACCATAGTTTTCGTCCATGTGCATAGGGGGCAACGTGTAGAGAAGCAGAAAGGATCCCCCCGCCCCCCTCGAAAGAGGGCATTCAATTCAAAGCTCGCACCCGCTCTCCTCCCTTCCCTTCACTTGTGTTTGCCAGCCGAGGAGACAGGGAGCACGAGGAGAGCGAAGACCGCGCAGAGAGACCAGAGAGGTGGGATAAACCTCCTCCCATTTTTATTGCACCAAAAACCCACCGCGAAAGCCTCTCCAGATTCGCTCCACGTTCCCCGCTGCGCTCTCCGCTCGCCGAATCGAGCCCCCAATGCGCGCGCCAGCAGCGCGGGCGAGTGCGAGATCCGGGGGCGCCGTTTGACCTGGGCAGGGCAGACGGCTCCGGCTCCGACTCCGGGCGCCGCCGCATTCGGCGAGGCTTGGCGCTCTGGTAAGCAGCTCCCCCTCTCTCTATCCGGAGCGTGTTCGTGGTGTTTCTCGTTTGATTCCCCCCTCGTTTTTGAACCGCCGCCTGCTTGGGACGGGAGGTTGAAAGTCTTGGCCTTTTCTTTTTGCTCTGTTTTTTTCTCTCTCTCTCGCTGTGGTGCCTTTTCCTTTTTTTTTTTCTTCTTTTCAACAAAAGTCGGTATAATTTTGTCCGTGCTCCGTTGGAGGCGTAGCTGCCGAAATCTTTAAGCAAATGTTGTTCCATTGGGTCTTGGAGCAGTAGCAAATTATAATTACAGTCTCGCTTTTCCGTGGAGTGGGTGGGTGGGTGGGTGGTTAGCAATACAACCTAGTACTAGTAGCACAAAAAAGAGGCGCAAGTTAAGAGCCAAGGCGCGCTTAGATTTCAATTCTCTTACACTACAGTCTACAGGTGTCCTGTAAAGCCGAGAATGTATTTTTAGTTTGAGAAACCGAGTGCGGATTTTATATCCAGGAGAAGTTAATTGGACTAACTACTGCAAAAACTTGACACACTACGTGTTTTTCAACAACTAAGAATTCTGGATATTAAATCCACACTCAGTTTGTTCTGTTATTGCTGTTGGAAGGTCAGTATTTTTATTCATGTACACGATGCCACAATTAAACTGACACCGAAGATTTATTCCTTGATTTAGTTGTTTCAACAGATCGTAACCAGAATCAGCCTTGTACTCCTGCGTATTAACAACATTAGCCTCCACTCCAGGCATCTTTAGCTGTCCTTTTTGGTTAACTAACCTTATGATTCCCGTTGACCATTGCAAGTGCACAGGGGAGTTGTACTATCTGCCATCTCGCTGTCCTGTCTAGTGCAATTTAAGACATTCATGCAAAAGTTAGTTGCTTCTCCTGATTCCAGTTGCTTCTAATGCAGGTCTGTAGTCCTGAGTTTAGTGGGTGATTCTGTACGATCTTGCGATGATTATAACTGCAACACTTGATTCTTGAGGGTTGGTAGTAGCACATGCACAAGGCTTGATGAACTTGTATGGCTTTTGTTCTCTTTCTTTTGGAGGGGAGAACTCTTCCACTTGCTTCTGCCTTTTCATCAGCTTCCATTTCTATTTCGGTGTTATTTTTTGTGTTCCCTTTTTCCATCTTTTATGTTTATCGACGGGTCATTAAAACAGAAAACGGTGATGTATGAACCATTTTCACCAATGATCTATTCATTGTGTCCAGCAGTGATCTTTTGAGATACTGACGCTTGCTTTTTTTTTTGGAATTAGGGGTGAGAATTACTTATCGATGACTCGGGCATCAACTCTTGATTTTCGGCGGAAGACGCAGGGTCAGAACAACTGGTCTGGGCCGTTGCGCCCAGTAAATGTCATCAGAAATAAGTTCCCTACCTACAAGAATGGTTTGAATGGGATAGTCATCAAATTTGCAGATGAGCCAGAAACACCATCTCTTAAGGAGTCTGTTGCCAAAGAGACAGCAGATCTGCTTGATCGGCGTCAGCGTCTTTCAGTCCGCGAGCTCGCAATGAAATTTGAGAAGGGCCTCAGTACTGCCACATTATTGTCTAACGAGGTATGGGTCTTCCTGATTCCTGAACACTCATTTAGCAATTGGTTCAGTTAGTTCAGACCTTAAGTTATTGCATTGGCTTTAACTCTCAGGTTAAATGTAAACAAGTGGCTTTATTGGAGCGAGACATCCTTCTGAAGAATCTAAAGAGTGTATTGGAGTCACTGAGAGGTCAAGTAGCTGGCAAATATAAGGATGAAATCGAGGAATCAGTATCTATGGTTGGTTTTTCTTCTTTTGAACCATATTTACAGCCTCGTGAAGGATTATTGTTCCTTGGTGTGTTTTTAGAGTATCTGTAATGACGCTGCAAGTGTTCTAAACTTACCATTATGGTTTCTTAAAAGAAGTCTCCAGCTAAATATATATGCCTAAATGATCCCTTTGTTTGTGAGCACTTTAATAGTTTGATACTTTCTATAGGTGGATATTTTAGCAGTTCAGCTGTCCAAAAGAGAAAATGAGTTGCTTCAGCAGAAAACCGAGGTCACGAGAATAGCGACTTCACTGAAACTGGTGAGTTGATCCTTGTACTTTGGAAGTATCTTCATTCTATGAACCTTTGTCAGCAAATTTTAGTACCATGAGCCATTCTGTGTTCTCTGTTTACAATGTACTATCAAATGACATGTGTATTTTCCCTGCTTGCTACTGGCTTTGGAGGAAAACTTAGTTCCTTCTTTTAAATGCAAATTATCTGCCATGATTAAGCAAGCCAAGCTGAAGTTTTACCTTTGTTGGGGCTTCAGAAACAGACTATCACACAGTACTACAGATTTGAGATGGTGCTCTTCTCTTCCAAATGCACAGCAAAATTTCAGGGGCCTGCCGATGGTTTGTTGAGCAGCAAATTTTTAGGAGTTCTGCCTGATTTTCTTACCATGGTTCAAAAAATCACATGCTGGCATATGATTTGTGTGTAAAGCATGTTCCAATTCCTCTTGGATTGGCGCGTCGTTTTAGTATTTTTTATAAACATCATTTATCCATATCAAGTATGCTTAATCTTGGTATATTCCCATTTCTTCATTTTCACACATCACTCTTTCTGTATCGTTCGTAGGCTTCTGAAGATGCTAGGAGAATTGTTGACGAAGAACGAACTAATGCCCGCACTGAGATTGAAAATGCTAGAGCTGCTGTACAAAGAGTTCAAAAAGTACTTAAAGAGAAAGAGAACAGTTCACAAAGAATTGGGAAGCAGGTAAATTATACTCCCTCCGTCCCATAATATAAGACGTTTTTTGACACTAGTATAGTGTTAAAAAACGTCTTACATTATGGGACGGAGGGAGTATATAATTATATGAGCACCATATTATCTTGTTTTCTCTACTTTAGTACCATGCTTACCTGGAACTTATGCCTCAATCTGTATTCCTTATATATTATTTTATTTATGTCATATACAATTCCTCCCCTTGACTTCTGTACAGTTTTTCTGTTCAAAACCAGTGGTAGTATTTTTTTAATTTGACTGTGCATCCTTCTACGTACTGCATCATATAGCAACAGATCTTCCTGCCCAACTTTGCTTTTATTGCTTGCTTGTCCAGATGCTGTACTTTGACACTTTCCTCAATTTTTATGATCTTCCTGCCCAACTGTTTGTACAGATATAAGCATTCTCCATACACAGACAGAACTGCTGTGGTTCAGCAGCATGATGTTTCTAACATGCAATGTCGATCACTTAATTCATTGAATCTTGTCTGAACCATAACTCTTTTATCTCGGGGCATTACTTCTCTGTTCTGTTTTTGTTGCCGTGTTTCTCATTCTATTAGTTGGTGCTTTTGGCCTTGAACTGCTCCCAGTTTCCTGTCTGTCATACCTTCCATGTATGTTAAGAGATTGATGCGTTTTCTTATGTAAAGTTCCTTCTATTTCCAGCTGAACTGTGCACATTTAAATTTTATTTCTGTTTGAAATATGTAAGGATGTGGATGAACTTAGGGAAAAAGTTCAAGAAGCACGGAGAGTCAAGATGCTGCATTGCCCCAGCAAGGTAGACTACATAGGCTTATTGCGTTGTTTTGTGTATATATGGCATATTTATGTGATTATATGGATTTTATACAATGTCAAATATATTTAGAGCCTTTTAATAATTGTAGGCAATGGACATAAAAAGCGAGATTCATATTCTACGTGATCAATATGCTGAGATATCTTCCAGTTCTGCTCATCTTTTAAAAGAGGTATGGCTTACATGTTCTGCATTTGATGACTTCAGTTTGTGTCTCTCTCATTACACTTACATAGAATTATCTTGATCTGTTATCTTTAGTTGGAGCTGCATCAAAGTTTTAAGGAAAATGGCATGTCCTCATGTGAGTTGGAGGGTCTCGAAAGCTTAGGCTCAATGCTGCGCGTAGTTGTCCAGAATGATGTGGCTTTATCGAATAGTTCAGTACAATGGTTCCGCATACAGCCTGAGGGACACAAGAAGGAAATCATTTCCGGTAGGACTATCTTCATCCTACAAAAGCTCTAGTTTCTACAGATAATATTCTTTTTAAAATATTTGTTGCCACTGGAAATTTTTAGGTGCCACAAAGCTAGTATATGCTCCAGAACCTCATGACGTAGGGCGGTACCTGCAAGCTGAGGTTAACCATGGTGGTGAAACCTCCGTCGCAAAGACTGCTGGCCCACTAGACCCTGGTTTGTTTGTTTGCATTATCTGACAAAGTTAAGCTGCTTTCATGGTTATGACATGGCTAACATTACTTTGGTCATGGAACAGCACCAGGTTTGGTCGATTATGTAGAGACCCTTGTAAGGAATCCCGAAAACGACTACAATGTATGATCACCTCTTCCTTAGCCATTACTATTTCTGTATGATATGCTTGCCATCTTCTATACAAAGTTTGATCTTTGCTTAACTCAACTGTTTTGATGCCCATAGCACAATTTACCTATTGGCATGTCATCTGCTGATTTTATGTCGATAAATCATATTCCTGTAGCACAAGGAAAGCAGAATAATGCTATCTATCCTATCTTGACAAGGCCTTTGTACTTGCACTCCTCAGCTCATCATGGCAGCTTTATACAGAGTTACTTCCTTCTAGTCATGTTTTTGAATGTGCAGTTGTTCTGCTCCTTATGCTAGGTTGTTGTCCTTCAAGTGAACGGAATCGACCAGCCTACAGACTCCATCCACGTCCTATGCGTCGGGAAACTGCGTATGCGACTTGCCAAAGGAACAACGGTGGTAGCCAGGGAATTCTACTCGTCGTCGATGCAGGTATCCTGTAACAACACTTTCAGCATCACAAGACTGGTTCTGTTACTGGCTATGGCACACAATCTAATCCTTCTGCTTCAGCTATGCGGCGTTAGGGGCGGCGGAGACGCTGCGCCGCAAGCGATGTTCTGGCAGCCCAGGGAAGGCCTCAGCTTGGTCCTGGGCTTCGAGACGCCCAGGGAGCGCAACTCGGCGATCATGCTCGCCCGGAGATTCGCCATCGATTGCAACGTAAGCTCAGACCATTCGCATTTTTGGACCGTGTCATGGGTATCATCATCGCTCATGCCTTGATCTTCTTCCTTGCTGGACGCAGATTATCCTCGCCGGTCCAGGGGACAAAACTCCGTGGTGACACGACCAAGCACACCAGCTAACTTAGTTCTGACCCTTGACGGAATCAGTGTACATCTATCTCTGTGCAGTGCACGGCGGCGTCTGTTTAGTAGTAGCTCAGTGCCTACTTGGCACCGGTTCATTGTTTTCTTGCCTAGGTTTCTTCATCTTCTTTCACGTCATCACTGTATCCTGCTAGTATCTTGCTAGGTAGAGCATGTTTTTTTGATTTTCCTGACACCCTGGTGCGAGATCTATAGCTGTGTGCCAGTTCCATTTGTAATTTATATTTGAACAATAAAAATGTGATGCTGATGTACACCTTCATACCCAAGTTGCTTCTTGTGTGAACCTTGGTCTGTTCGTCCGAGCAAACAGTTCGTCCCTGACTATATGACGCAGCTGCCTGTCAGGCAGGCAACATCCAAACCCTAAGAGCATCTCCAGCCGTTGGAGCCCCCAAGAACACCACCGAACCAAAAAAGTTAATGTTTTGGGGGGCCAAATGCTTCATCCGGTCGAAATAGAAGTGCATCTTCACCCCACCCCAACCAAAAGTTTGTGAGGGAAATGATTAAGTGGGCCAAGAAAAAAGACATGTGGGAAGACATGATTCGCCGAAACTTCCGCCGGCGCCCCTAAGAGCCCCCCAACGCGCTGGGTTTCGCCTGGGTTTGCCGACGCTATTTTGACGTTCCGGGGGGCGCTGAGGGCGTGGCTGGGCGTTTTTCGGCAAAAAGTGCCGTTCGAGCCCAAACCGAGCCTAAAAAGGTGTCCTGGGGAGCGTCCGGGGGGGGGGGCTAGTGGAGATGCTGTAACCACAAGGAACGTGGCTGATAGCCGCCAGCCATGGAAGACCTCCCCGACGATTCTCTCGTGGACACGGATGCAGGAATTGGCCAACCAAGCTAGGCGCATATGTCCCGCGGCCATCCAAACAAATTCAGTGCATATTTAAACAGAATGAATTTAATTGAATTTTTTAATAGTTTAAACAAATTTGGTGCATATTTAAACATAAAACTGGATGGTTTTCGATATATTTGCACTAGACCGGACTCTAACCTAGCCTAAAATGATCGCCGTCGCCTGTTCCCCATCTCCGGCTAGCCATGAGCCCTGAAAAATGAAGCTCCACCTTCACCTCTGTAGCCTACCAGCGGCTAATCGACCGGCGATGATGAGCGCGCCAAGCTTGGCTTCAACGGAAACGAAAGAGCGGTGGCCTTCCTAGGACCCGAGCACCAGCGACCTCCCATGCTCTACTATTCCTTGCTGTCGTCAGCGCCCGCGGACATGCCGGTTTTTGTGGTCGTGGTGGCGTGGCACGGGCGTGGCGGAGCTGGCGACGTCCTCCTCATCCTCACTCTTGCCGTAGACTTTGCCAGCCGCCTCATTGAACTCCTTGAAGGCAGCTTCTAGCTCCGTCTGATGTTGGCGGTACTGCCAGCGGTCACGACGGATTTCATGGGTGGTGCAGTAGGAGTCGACCAACGCCTTCTGCTCGACCACGCCCATGTCCGACACAATGGCCACGCTGGCGGCGAGTAGCTCCCTCCATGCGCCGGAGCTCATCGAGGAGGCGGAGGTTGTAGGCCTGGTAGGCCTTTGCCTGATGAAACGCGAACTCCCGCTCCTCCAACACCATGTCCGTTTAGTGAGCACGGACCTCACCCATGGTGATCCCGGCATGGACCATGAGGAGGGTGGCACTAGCTCGTCAACTGTCGCGTCCTCCACTAGGACGTCTGCATCGCCGCCCTGCCAGCCGGCAGCAATGGCGGCGATCTCCTTCTTCTACTCGGACGAGAGGCTGTCCCAAATGGCTTTGGAGCTCAGGGATGCCATGGCAGCCGTGGTGTGGAGAGGATAGATGGAGCGGAGGATGATGGTTGCGGCTATGGCCGAGCAGGAGTTTAAATAGCTGGCGGGTGGCAGGGCAACCGACGGGGTGGTTAATGGTGGGCGGCACACAGACAGACGGGAGGCGCCGTAGTAGGTTCCTCGACAACTGCACATGTTTAATGAAGGGAGACGGAACGACGGACTATCGTTTGAACGCGGAGCAGTTGCGTGTGCCAGGGAACGATGCGGGCGACACTCTTGGCTGCGTGTCACTTCAATGCCGAAGCGCTAGTGAGGAGTCACGTGATACGTCCATTTTGCATCATGTTTTTATGTTGATATCTTGAGCTTGCTCAAAATTGTGTTTGAGCTGTGTTTGAATGTGCTCTTTCTCTTCTAAGAATGTTTTTTACTTCAGAGTATGTAGGACCAGGGATGGAGACTTCATTGATTAGAGGCGGGGCAAAACCATATACGCACCGAAAAGGAGTGAATTTTGTGGATGTATGATATGAAGTGTCGTACCACCATTCTGCAAATGATGGCCAAGAAAACTACTTCTTTGGTTCATTGAAAGCCATGCTTCTCAAGTAGGCTTCTAGACACCGATTGATCCTCTTAATTTGCCCATCAGATTGAGGATGGTGGGCAGTGCCCATCTTCAAGCTAACATGTAGCGATCTGAAAATGGCTTGCCAAAAATTGCTGGTGAATATCCTGTCTCTGTGTGTAACTGTAGGAACTGGCATGTCATGTAACTTAAAGATGTTATCAATGAAAGCTTGTACTACAGATTGAACTATGTAAGGGTCGGAGAGGGGTATGTAGTGAGCAAATTTAGTAAGTCTGCAGACCACTACTAGTATGATTTCCTTGCCATGAGATTTGGGTAATCCTTCCACAAAGTCCATGGATATGTGCCCGTAGTCTAAATAACTCTTAGGCAGCAAACGGTCCTAGCCTATTCTAATAGCAACATTAAGACGTCTAACAAGACGAGTAGCATAAAGACCACCATGATCAATACCCTTAGACCTGTTAGTATGCAAACGACGATGCAATAACAACTCTTAAGATATGACTCCTACCACCATAAGGAGCACTACAAAAAATGTCAAGGTCAGGGGTATAGAGCGTACCACCCTCTCGCCTAGTAAAACATTTCCCTATAAATAAGAAAGGTAAGGTACAACATGAAAATGCAGAATAGTGACCCTAGCATGAGAAACCCCTCTAGTTTCTCCCTTAGTTACAGTCTGTAGGAATCCCTCAAACTCACTAGGTCAAGGTTCACTTATCTCACCCTCAACAGGAATCATGCAAACCTCACAAAAATCAACAAACGACATCTCAAAGGTTTGATCATGGAGATGAAATGACACACTAGGTACCTCCTGTCTAGGCATGAACCAAAATTTTTGTACAAAGTATTAGGGAGGAGTTGATACTGATCACACTTACCTGTGACAAAGTTGGTCAAATTGGCGTTCTTCACGAACTGCTCGAAATTGTGTCAGAAATCGGCTTCGAGCATGAAGGTATTACATGGCCATTCGCACGGCCGTACCTCTCCATTACGAGGAAGGTTGTACCTAGGTGCCTCCCTCGGAACTCCACGAGGAACCCCTTGTGAATATCCTCCTAAACATCTCCCTTTTCTCAACTTGGATGGCCATGGTTCTAGTCATAATAGTTTGATATTTCTTTTCGGGAACTGTAAGAGGAAATTCAAAGTCTACAATAATAATATTCATAATTCTTTCAATAGAGTTGGGACTGTTTACTTTATTTTCCTTCGTCAGAAAGTAAACCATATGCTCATTGCCATTAACATGAAAAGTGACGTTGCTTTTGTTATAATCAGTAACAACCCCTGCAGTATTAAGAAAAGGTCATTGAGGGATAACTGACATGTTGTCATCCTCGGGCATATCAAGAATAACAAAGTCCATTAAGATAGTAACATTAGCAACTGCAACCGGAACATCCTCACAAACACCAACAAGAATAACATTAGGCTTGTCAGCCATTTGTAAAGAAATTTCAGAGGGTATCAACTTATTCAAATCAAGTCTTTTATAAAGAGAAGAGGGCATAACACTAACACCAGCTTCTAGATCACACAAAGCATTTAACATAATTATTCTTAATGGAGCATGATATAGTAGGTATCCCAGGATCTCCTAGCTTTTAAGGTATTTTTTCTTTGAAATAATAGTTTGCAAGCATAGTAGAAATCTCAGCCTCAGGAATTTTCCTGTTATTAGTAACAATGTATTTAATATATTTAGCATAAGGAGGCATATTCATAGCATCAGTCAAAGGTACTTGCGAAAACAGAGGTCTAAGCAATTCAACAAAATTATTAAAAGCTTCTTCATCTTTAGACTTTATAGCCTTACTAGGAAAATGCATGGATTTCTGAACCCATGGTTCTCTTTCTCTACCATTCTTCCTAGAGACAAATCTCTCTTATCATATCGTTTATTCTTAGGAGGTGGGTCATCAACCTCAACTTCAAGTTCTATTTCTACATCATTATTCATTATTATCATTAGGCGGAGCATCATTAACAACATGATCATCATTAGTACTATCATTGTCATTATCACTAGGCACATGCTCAGCACCAGATTGTGTCTCAACATCGTAAATAGAAACACCATTATCATTCTCAATGTGTTTTCTACAGCAGGTTCACTAGAAGTATGCAAAGTTTTATTCCTACCATTTTTTCTTCTTAGGTGAACTAGGTGAGCTATTATTATATCTCTGAGAATCTTGTTCAATTCTCTTATGGTGACCCTGAGGAAACAAAAGTTCCTGAGTCATTTTACCACCTCTAGTAATTACTCGAATAACATGCTTATTAGCCTTAGTATGCATGTCCCTAAATAAATCATTTTGTGATCTAGAAACTTGTTCAAGCTGAGTATGAACCATAGAATAGTGCTTGCATAAACCTTTAACATCATTAGAAATTCTAACAAGCACATCATTCAAGCGTTCAATCGTAATAGAATTACGTTTCAATTGATCACTTATTTGCATACTGAAGTTTTGTTGTTTAATGATGAAATTATCAAATTCATCCAAGCACTGACTTGTATATTTATTATAAGGCATATCACCCTCCTCAAAACTATAAAGATAGTTTACCTCTACTATCTACATCGAAACATTGAGTCCATGTAATTCTTCAAAAGGTGGTAGATTCTTAACATCTTCTGGAACGAGGAATATAATACATCTCTTCTTTGGAGTTGGCTTAGGTGGTGGCTCGGAAGTGTCCAATCATCGGCATTTCTCAACAATTTATTTAATAAATCATGATCTTATTGAACTATTCTTTCCCTGAAAACACAACTATCACAACTATCTAGGTACTCCCTAGATGCATCGGTTAGTCCATTATATAAGGTATCAAGTATTTTATTTTTCTTAAGAAGATGATCAGGCAAAGCCTTTAGTAATTGGATAAGCCTATGCTACTTGTGAGCTGTATTGGGATTTTCCCTGAAGAGGAGGGGAGATGCAGTATAGTAGAGATAAGTATTTCCCTCAGTGAGAAGCAAGGTTTATCAAACCAGTAAGAGAAACACGCAAAGCCTCGTGAATAGCACCTGCACACAGAAAAGCAAATACTTGCACCCAACGCGGGCAAGAGGGTTGTTGAAAGGATCGAGAAGTGGGGTCTAGAGGGAGGGGGTGATTAGACCCTTAACAAGTAAAAGTGTCAGGTTTTAGTTTCTTTAAGTTAAGGTTGAGTTTTGCACATGTTAAAGGGAATCCAATACATCTCAAGCAATCATAACAAGAGTATAGGCAGAGGGAAGAGTAAAGCATGCAATTTGCAAATGTAAAGGGATGGGATTGGAGTTTGCAAACACAATGGAGACGCGGAGATTTTTGGCGTGGTTCTGATAGGTGGTGCTATCGTACATCCGCGTTGATGGAGACCTCAACCCACGAAGGGTAATGGTTGCGCGAGTCCACGGAGGGCTCCACCCACGAAGGGTCCACAAAGAAGCAACCTTATCTATCCCACCACGACCATCGCTCACGAAGGACTTGCCTCACTCGCGTAGATCTTCACGAAGTAAGCGATCTCCTTGCCCTTACAAACTTCTTGGTTCAACTCCACAACATGTCGGAGGCTCCCAAGCGACACCTAACCAATCTAGGAGACACCACTCGGCAAAAGGTAATAGACGGTGTGTTGATGATGAACTCCTTCCTCTTGTGCTTCAAATGATAGTCCCCAACACTCAACTCTCTCTCACAGATTTGGCTATGGTGGAAGAAGGATTCAAGTGGAAAGCAACTTGGGGAAGGCTAGCAATCGAGGTTCAAATGGTAGGAATGGAATCTCTTGATCTCAACACATGAGTAGGTGGTTCTCTCTCAAAAAATGGATGGTGGAAGTGTAGGCACGTTCTGATGGCTCTTTTCCAAATGAAGAGGGGGTGGTGGTGGTGGTGGTGGTGGGGGGGGGGTATATATAGCCTCCACACAAAATCCAACCGTTACACACTTTTGGTCCATCTCGGTGGCGGCGATTTTGAAACTCGGCGGTACTGATCTGTACAAAAATATGAACGTTACGAATCTCGGTGGGACTGAGGGAGTCCTGGACTAAGGGATCCTCGGGCGTCGGCACAGTAGCCATGGGCGGACCGATGGGCTGTGAAGATCACGAAGACCGAAGACCGCATCCGTGTCGGGATGGGACTCTCCTTGGCGTGGAAGGCAAACTTGGCGACCGAATATGTAGATTCCTTTCTTTGTCACCGACCTTGTGTAACCCTAGATCTCCCGGTGTCTATATAAACCGAAGGACTTAGTCCGGAAAGGGGATACTCATTACCATAGTCATACAAGCTAGACCTCTAGGGTTTAGCCATTATGATCTCGTGGTAGATCAACTCTTGTAATACTCATATTCATCAAGATCAATCAAGCAGGAAGTAGGGTATTACCTCCATAGTGAGGGCCCGAACCTGGGTAAACATCGCGTCCCCCGTCTCCTGTTCCCATATACCTTAGATGCACAGTTCAGGACCCCCTACCCGAGATCCACCGGTTTTGACACCGACATTGGTGCTTTCATTGAGAGTTCCACTGTGTCGTCCCCAAAGGTTTCGATGGCCCCTTCAATCGTCTACAATGACGCTGTCCAAGGAGAAACCTTTCTCCCCGGACATATCTTCGCATTCGGCGGCTTCGCACTGCGGGCCAACTCGTTTGGCCATCTGGAACAAATCGATAGCTACGCCCCTGGCCATCAGGTCAGATTTGGAAGCTTGAACTATGTTGCGGACATCCGTGGAGACTTGATCTTCGCCAGATTCAAAACCGTAGCAGTCGCTCCCTGTCACACCAATACACACGATCTAAATCTATCGTCGGACCACACTCAGGAGATCGCTCCCGTAACTGCTCTGGCCTTAGATCCGGAGCAGATCGTGCCGTCTGAGGATGGGAAGCTCAACCCCACCATGGAGGCCACAGATTCCACGGCGTTGGAGCCGAACGTAGACCTAAAGCCGCACGACGCCTTTGTCACCGGAACTCCGGACTCGTTTCTGGTCATAAATTCCGAGCCACGTGCATCCGCGGACCCGAACTTGACCACTTATCGATCTTTGAGTGCAGCGCCGTAGACATCTTCCAACATTCGGCCTTTGGCGACGTGCTAAACTCATTAAAGAATCTGTCCTTGGTGGGGGACTCACAGCGGAACTATGTACGGTTCGAACTAGAGGCTGATGATGGGGAATTTTGCTTCCCACCCGCCACCCACTTCATAGCCACTGTCGAGGACTTAACCGACATGCTTGACTACGACTACGAAGACATCGCCAGTACGGACGACGATGCCAACAAGGAGCAAGGCCAAAACCCGCCATTCACTGGACGACGGACGACCACTTCTTCCTACGACGTATACATGGTGGACACGCTTGAAAAAACTAACAACGATGACAAAGAGGATCCAGTTGAGGATAAACCTCCTGAGAGACAGCCCAAGCGCCAGCTTCCTCAACGCTGCTCTGAGTCACGTCATTCCAAAGACTGCAATACGGGCACCGGAAAAAATAATACTCCGGACGATGCCGAAAACAATGAAAACCCCGTCAAGGTAACCTCCGAACAGGAGGAACAGGAAAATGGGCAAGTTAGCCCTGATGAACAGACCATACACAGAGACTCAGAGGACAGTAATTATCTTCTGCTCTCCGAGAAAGAGGAGAGCCTCGGCAACGAGGATTTCATCGTGCCCGAGGAACCTCTCGAGCAGGAGCGCTTCAAACGTCGGCTAATAGCCACTGCAAGGAGCCTGAAAAAAAAGCAGCTGCAGCTTTAAGCGGACCAAGATCTGCTCAATGATAGATGGACCGAAGTCCCGGCCGCCGAAGAATACGGCCTTAGTGGCCGAACCAAAAGTTACCCGAAGCGTAGATTGCTACCTCAGTTTGATGACGAGGCGCTGGAGCCCGTACCATCATCGCGCAATGCGGCAGGCCGACCACAACTCGGTCCGGATAAAGCGGCAACTCAAGCCGAACACCAGACCGCCCCACCTCGCCATAAAGGCAAGAATAAAACAGCTCAGGGTTGTACATACGACCTTCGACAGGACTTGGACAGCAGAGCAGGACACACAAGATCGATCTAAGGATCGCGAGGACGTGCCCCGACACGCGAAGACGGCTACCTATTCGGACGTGACAAACCTAGCCACGCCCGGGCCGAAAACCGCAAATGGACCCCATCAGAGGTATGTCGCAGTGTGGCCCAATATAGAGGCGCCGCACACCCTCTTTGCTTCATAGACAAAGTAATGGAGCATGAATTCCCATACGGGTTCAAACCCATGAATATCAAATCATACGATGGAACAATGGATCCCGCGGTATGGATCGAGGACTTCCTCCTCCATATCCACATGGCCCGCGGACATGACCTTCATGCCATCAAATACCTACCACTAAAACTCAAAGGACCAGCTCGGTACTTGTTGGGGATGTTACTACTGGGCGTAAACCGGCCTATCTGGGCCGGGTTAACTTCATTAGTAGTTCAAGGGTGTAAAAGCCCAGGAGGCATGAGTGTAAGGGCCCAAGGCCTGTAGTCGGTTCAGAACACATGGCCGTAAACCGGCCCGATGTGTAAACTTGTATTGTAAGTTAGGAATAGAGAGAGAGACCAACCTGGATACAAATATGAACCGGAGGTTGGGACTCTCTGGGCGACAGGCGTCACCCGTGTATATAAGGGACGACCCGGGCGGTTCAAGGACGTAACAACAACAACTCGAGGCTTAGGCGAAGCTATTTGCTCCCTAGTCATCGAGACCACATCAATCCCATCACAAACTAGACGTAGGCTTTACCTTCATCGAAGGGTCCGAACTAGTATAACTCTCGTGTCTTTGCTTCCGCTTTTACCCCTCCAATTTAACCCGTAGCGTTGGCTCCAGGACTAAGTCCTTTCATGAGGACATGTGCCGTGAAAAAACCACGACCGTTGGCGCCCACCGTGGGGCTATCGTGACGATGGTTTGATGATCTTGGAGGGCAAGCTCGAAGGACTCGAAGGCTACGCTGTGGGCCGGATGACCAAGAGTCGTCGCGGCAAGCTCTACATCGACGATGCAGGCTGGGGCCCGAGGCCGGCTCGATTGAGTACGGGTACCGGGTCCCCTTTGGTGGCATACACATTTTCATCGGCAAGATCGGTGAGCTGTGGCTCGAGCGAACATCTGCACCGACCTCATCGAGACGGCTCAGCGTGCGAAACCTGCCCAGGCTAAACCGGCTGTCAAGCGTGCTTTCGTGGGAGTCATCCACGGAGGAAATTATGAGGACGGATCAACATCTGGTGGCGAAACCGTCGTCTACTCTGATGACGAAGTCGTCGACGGAGAAACCGAGTCTCAGATCACCGCAAGATGGCCAGATTGGGGCTGTTCCGACGGTGACAGATTCGGACCTTTGATCTGCCCAACCGGGTTGGAATATTCATGGCCTGTACAGAAGCGATGGTTCACTCTTCGACCGCTGCGACAATGGTCGCCGGTTCAACAGCGGCGATGGCAGCCGGGGCTGGAGGCCCTGTGCGCCCGCCGGCTCAAGTTTTATCGTAACTATTCGATCGTTGGCTGTGCTCATGGCGAGAGGCTAACCCGGCGGACCAGGACATTCATAATGCGGAGATTGCAAAGGTGAAGGAACAAATCACTCAGGCTAAAGCGGATCTGGCAGCTGCAGACGCCAGGATGGCGGCAGAGCGGGCCGCTTTGGATGCACAAGCTTATAGGCTCATGCTGGATCAGAACGCGTCGCATGAAGTCATGAAGAGGAAATACAGATCCCGTTTGCCTTCAGTTTTCGAGGGAAGAGATCTCTTCAACACCCTGAGCGAGGATCGGTAATCCGCCGGTGGTAAACCGGGCGGAAGCACTGGGCGGGCGCGCGGTTCAGCCCAGCGTAATAGATCTACCTCGCCATCATACCGCACGCCTCGGGCTGTGCAAACACCTCCAGGTCACTACTCCAACCCGATGGATAACCTTATTGCAGCTGCGGCACGGTTGGAGGCGATTCCAATTGAAGGCGATTCACCACAGGCGGTAGAGACGCGCCGGGTCACGGAGCTCCTTAGGACAGCACTGGTCCAACAGGAAGCGTATTCGTACAGCCGCGATCGGATCCACACTACACCCCGCCCAAGCCGGAGCTATAGCAGGCGCGTGGATGAGCCGGCCGTGTCAAGTAATGCACGGCGCGGTGCGCCCCGTGGCAACAACCCGGCGGGTGGTTTCGACAACGCTCAGGAGGTGGTGGACCGGGCCCGGGCACGTAGGGAGGCCGAGTTAGCAGCACATCATCAGGATTATCAGCTTACTCCGGTTCGTCCGACCATCTTTGAGCCTGGAGTTACCTCTAGCTCTTTGGGGGTGCCTTGCCTCGTCCCCGCTTTACGCAATGTACGCTTGCCCAAGGATTTCAAGGGGCCGCGCAAGGTGCCAAATTACACCGCCGATCTAGCTCCAGAAGCATGGATAGAGAGTTATGAGATGGCCATGGAGATGCTGGATGTGGATGAAGCCGTGTGTGCAAAGTACTTCACCATGATGCTTGAGGGCACGGCCCGTACTTGGTTGAAAGGCTTGCCACCCAATTCCATCAGTTCATGGGCCCGATTCGCGGACCGGTTCATTCAGAATTTCAAAGATACCTGTAAGCAGCCCATGTCCGTGGTGGACTTGGCGGCTTGTGTCCAGGGTGAAGGGGAGTCAACAACCCATTGGGTGCGCCGCGTTTTGGAAGTCTTACATTCTTCAGACCGGATCAACGCCGATTCTGCGATTTTGACCCTAGAGGGCAACTGCCGGTTTAAACCTTTAAAGTTGAAGCTGGGACGCATGAAGCGGTTTTGCAATGACATGGGCACTCTCATGGGCATTTTAGTGAAGTATGCTGATTCTGATAGTACCAAGGATCCCGAGTCTGATGATGATGATGAGACAGGGAAGGGAAAGAAGAACAACAACTCCAAAGGCCAGCAGTATCACTCGGCAGGTAATGGTGGAAGTAAGCGTAAGCGTTTAACGGCAACATGGACTTCGTAGCCAACACCAACGCTACAGGACAAGGGCCATCGGCGCAAGGGTAAACAACCGAATCGAGGTGGAGCGCCTAATCCCAATCCGGACCACTTGAACTATCTGTTGAATCAACCTGTCCAAGCATGGGACGAAGGAGGCGCCGACAAATCACCTCTGGAAGGATTGTTACATTATGCAGGAGTTCAAAAGTTCTAATGCTTTCGGTATGATCAAGGATCCGCGGCGGTTCAGTGGTCCGGCCCGGGTTACGGTGGAGGAAATTCGGTCCAGGGTTTAATGGTAATTGAGCGGACATAACAATCGAACAATCGAGAATAACCGTGGTGGTTACAATCAGCAGCCAGCAATCGGGTTATCGAGCAACCCAAAGCAGTTGAATGGTGGGCAGTACCACGTCTTCACCACCGGCTTAGACAAGCGAGACCGGAAGCTTCGTAAACAAAATAACGTTGTCGAACCGGCCGTGCCTCATTACCTACGCTGGTCGAGCAGCCCATTGTGTGGAGTAGAGAGGATCATCCTCCCGGGTTGACAATCCGGGTCAGCTAGCCCTGGTGGTGGCACCTCGTGTGGGAGGTTATAAGTTCACCAAGGTGCTTATGGACGGACGGAGCAGCATCATCATCCTGTACGACGAGACCTTCCGTCGTATGGGGTTAACAGATAAGCATCTCAAACCGTCCAATACAGTGTTCCATGGTGTGGTGCCTGGCAAGTCAGCGTATCCGGTTGGTAAGATAGCTCTGGAGGTGGCCTTCGGAGATGAACATGACTCCAGATCAGAAACATTGACGTTTGAAGTGGTGAAAATTCAAAGTCCATATCACGCCTGTTTGGGCGGCGGCTTATGCCAAGTTCATGGCGCGACCTTGTTATATATATTTGCAGCTCAAGATGCCGGGTCACAAGGGGACAATAACGGTTCATGGGAGCCGCAAGATAGCTTTGGAGTGTGAGGAAGGTGATGCGGCTTACGCAGAGTCGGTTTGTGCCACCGAGGAGCTGAAGTATTATAAGGACAATGTTGATCCGGCGGACATGACTCCATTGAAGAAGCCAACTACAGAGCACGATCCGGCCCTGAAGTTCAAATCAGCAGCTGAGACTAAGTTTGTTGACTTCGTACCTGGCGATTCGTCCAAACAGTTCAGCATCAGTGCCAACTTGGATCCGAAATAGGAAAGCGCACTCATCGAGTTCATCCGTGAGAACCGGGACATTTTTGCATGGAAGTCTTCTGACATGCCAGGTGTACCGAGGGAACTCACTGAGCACACTCTTAATGTTGATCCCAAGTACAAACCAGTGAAACAGTTTCTCCGCCGGTTTAACGAGGAGAGGCGTAAGGCCATTGGAGAGGAGGTTGCCAGGCTCTTAGCAGCGGGCTTTATCGTTGAAGTTTTTCATCCAGAGTGGCTTGCTAATCCGGTGCTGGCCCTTAAGAAAAACGACACTTGGCGCATGTGTGTGGATTACACAGATCTTAACAAGGCTTGTCCAACAGATCCTTTTGCCCTCCCCCGCATTGACCAGATTATTGATGCCACTGCGGGTTGTGAGCGTTTGAGCTTTTTGGATGCGTATTCTGGATATCATCGAGATCAAGATGGCGGTTAAGGACCAGGAGAAGACAACATTTATCACTCCCTTTGGAGCCTTCGCTATGTGTCTATGCCTTTTGGGCTCAAGAGCGCCCAAGCAACTTATCGCTATGCGTCTGAAATTGCTTGCATGAACAGATCGGCCGTAATGTGCATGCCTATGTGGATGATATTGTGGTTAAGTCAAGGAAGAAGGAAACACCGATTGATGATTTGAAAGAAACCTTTGACAACCTGCGGGTTTACAAGATGATGCTCAACCCGCCAAATGTGTCTTCGGTGTTCCGGCAGCAAGTTATTGGGTTTTCTTGTGTCCAATGTGGGATTGAAGCTAATCCGGAGAAGATTACGGCTATCACCTCCTGGCTAAACCAAAATGTATTAATGATGTCCAGCATTTGGCGGGCGGATTGCCTTGTTGAGCGGTTTATCGGCCGCCTCGGAGAAGGCCATCCTTTGTACCAGAATCTTTGAAGAAGACAGATCGGTTTGTATGGAGTCCACCGCTGATGAAGCGTTGGAGGACTTAAAGCGCAATTGGCCAACCCGCTTTGTGCTCGCCGCTCCCATCGACAAGGAGCCGCTGCTGTATGTTGTTGCTAACGCCGAGCGATTAAGCGTAGCCATTGTGGTAGAGCGGAAGGAGGCAGGAAGGAGCATCCGGTTCAACGTCCGGTTTATTATATCAGCGAGGTGCTTATTGAGTCTAAGCAAAGATATCCGCATTGGCGTAAGCTAGTGTATGGAGTTTTATGGCAAGCCGGAAGCTGAAGCAGTATTTCGAGGCACCCCATCACGGTGGTCGATTCAGCTCCCTTAGGTGATATCATATGTAACCGGAGGCGATCGCTGGATTGCCAAGTGGGCTATAGAGCTTGGGCCGCACGGTTTGAAGTATGTACCTCGAACGGCAGTGAAGTCTCAAGCACTTGTGGATTTCATTAATGATTGGACAGAGTTACAAGCGCCTGAAGAAAAGCCGGATCATACCTATTGGACCATCCATTTTGACGGATCCAGGCAGTTGGCGGGCTCGGGTCGGAGTCGTGTTAACTTCCCCACGAGGTGACAAGTTTTGTTACGTCCTCCGCTTAATGTTCCCTTGTACTAACAATGCAGCTGAATATGAAGCCTTGCTCCATGGTCTTCGGATGGCTAAGGAGATGAATCTAAGCCGGGTTAAGTGCTTCGGTGACTCGGACCTAGTGGCTCAACAGTGTCCGCACTTGGGATTCCAAGGACCCACTCATGGCTGCATATCGTCGTGAGGTGGATGTTGTCGCAGGTCATTTTAAAGGCTATCAGGTGGACCACGTGGATCGTCGGAAGAACGAAGCGGCGGATGCTTTGAGCCGGTTGGGCTCTCAACGCAAACCGGTCCCGCCCAATGTTTTTCTCGACGCATCGCACAATCCGTCAGTCAAGCTCCCTGATGAAGCGGATTTGGCTATTCCTGATCCGGAGGCTCAGTTGGTGGCAGCTCTGCATGTCATTCCGGATTGGACGCTCCCTTATTTGGCGTACATGAACCGGGGCGAGTTACCAGAAGATGAGACGTTGGCCCGACAGATAGTTCGGCGGTCTAAGTCTATGACCATTGTTAATGGCGAGTTGCATCATTGCAGTGTGTCAGGGGCGTTTCAACGTTGTGTGTCCCCTGAGGAAGGATGTGAAATATTGCGTGAGATCCACGGCGAGACTGTGGTCACCACGCGGTTCAAAATCCTTGGTGGCTAAGGCGTTCCGCCGCCACGGTTTCTATTGGTTGATCGCCCATCTTGATGCGGAAGATCTGGTCGACGATGTGATGGTTGCCAAAAGTTTTCCAGATGTGCTCATGTACCGCCCAAGAATTGAGGATGATTCCAATTACTTGGCCGTTTGCAACTTGGGGGCTGGATATGGTTGGACCTTTCAAAAGGTCCAAGGACAAGAAGACACACCTGTTGGTGGCGGTTGACAAATTTACAAAGTGGGTAGAGGCAGAACCTGTTAGCAAGTGTGATGCGGCCACGGCGGTTCAGTTCATCAAAAGGGTGATTTTCGGTTTGGTTTTCCACGGTATCATTACAGATAATGGTACCAATTTGTCCAAAGGTGCCATGAAGGAGTTCTCGCGAACGTGAGCACATCCGCTTGACGCTTTCTTCAGTAGCTCACCCATAGTCCAATGGTCAAGCGGAAAGAGCCAATCAAGAGATCCTGAGAGGTATCAAGCCCCGGCTTATGGTCCCTTTGCAGAGGACGCCGGGTTGTTGGGTAGAAGAACTACCGTCTGTGTTATGGAGTGTAAATACTACACCTAACAGATCCACTGGATACACGCCATTCTTTATGGTTTATGGAGCGGAGGCGGTTCTCCCCAGCGACGTCCATCATGACTCACCTCGTGTGGCAGCCTATGTTAAGGCAGATAACGAGACAGCACGACATGACGCTTTGGATCGGCTGGATGAAGAATGAGACATAGCAGCTGCTCGCTCGGTGATTTACCAGCAGGATCTTCGTCGTTATCATAGTCGCCGGGTCAGAACCAGAACCTTTCAAGAAGGAGATTTGGTGCTTCGGCTCATTCAAGACCGTGACGGATATGCACAAGCTATCCCCACCTTGGGAGGGACCTTTCGTGGTCAGCAAGAATCGCACAACGGGTCGCATTTATCTCGATCGATGTTCGAGAGCATAAAGACTCACGACGTCGGAAGAGGAGACCAACAGGCCGTGGAACATAGCTCATCTTCGGCCTTATTATACCTGAGCCATCGGCTCTACTTATGTACATATTATGACAGTGTATATATTATGAATAAAGCAATAAACCGGAGCCTCGGCTAAAGCGGGGTATTCATTCTGTTACATCATGCGTGGTTACATGGAGTTGTTACGTCTTAAAGCGGCCTCGGTTTACCCCTTGAGTTTGCTTTTCAAAAGCTTTGTGATATCACTTGGGGGCTTGGTCGTATCCGAACCAATGCAACACCTTTTGATGGGCGAAAAGCCACCAGATCACTTGGGGACATGGTCAAGTCTGAACCAACACGCTTCTTGATCGACCTAAGGCCATAGAGTCACTTGGGGCTTGGTCGAACCCGAACCATTGCTACCACTTGATCGGCATAATGCCACGGTTTCAGTTGGGGACCTGGCTGACTTGAACCATAGCTACACCTTATTGGGAGCTTGGTCGTGTCCGACCATGGTAACACCATCTGATCGGCTCAGTAAAGCCTCTTTTTACAAATGGTTTTATCATTGCCTTTGCTTCCATATTTTTTTCATCACTGTTATTTAATTTTTGTTGCGTTTTTTAAACCGGCAACATTTTTAAACCGTTTTCAAAACTATCAGTTGATGGAATTCGGTCAAATTTTTAATCCGGCGATAATTTCACCGGTTTGATATTTTTTCTGTTAACATCCTATTATGGAGTAACATGGGGGCTTATTATGACCCGCAAGACGGTTTCTGTGGTAAACCGGCAAGATAAAATGACAGTGAGCTGTTTTTCTAATTTGACGGTAAGGGTTTATACAACCTCCGCTTCAAGATTGGCTAAGCCAACCTTATGCCCAGCAATGGCAGGTATTTGATATCATAAATTTCGATTATATGCCTTAAATATTCCATTATATGTATATGTGAATATCACAAACCAGCTGGCGGTATAAACCGCCGTGGCGGTTTAAGATTTTGTAGCTGCAGGCAATATAAGATGAAAAGTTTTGATCATTCAAGCAAGAGTATCAGCACCCATGCACGAAGGCATGTTCAAAGCAAGAGTGTTGGCTATCCTATTACAAGGCAACATGGTGCCCAAATAAGATCGTTGTTTCTGGGTGGAATATAATAAAGTAGCTCTTCAAACCGGCTTCCGGTTCATGCTTGCTCGCTGCCCCGATTTGATGGTTGTGGATCGTCCTGCGCCGCTTCAGCCTCTTCCTCTCTACCCAAATCTTGGAAATCAACAAGTGGTCGATCGATTCCCATTAAAGCTTGAAAGACAGCCTCTTCATGGATCGGGAAGTTGGGTAAATATCAGAGCATAAGTATGCTTACGGATTGGAGGGATCAGTTCTCCGCTTGAGAATAGGTGCAGCCACTCGCTTGTTCTGATCATCATACTGAGCTTGATAATGCGACAAGTTGGCTTCTTCAGCTAATTGGCAAGCCAAAGGGCGAACGGCCTGGTTTATTGCTCTCAAGTCATCTTCGTTGAATTATGAGCCGTCTTCCTTCAGACTGGGATAGCCCTGAGCCGCTTCAATGGGATCGAATCGCACCCATGCTTTGGCCCGGATTAAGGCGTTGATGGCGCCGGTTCGTGCAGCAGATTTCTTCAGCTCTTCAATCCGGGCGGGAAGCATGGACAACCTCTTAAGGGTATCCTGAATTAAGGAAGGTGCCGGATTGTTATGAGATGCGGTGGAGATGATCCGCTGCGCTCCAAAGATACAAATGCTCTATTAAGGTATAGGCAGCCTTCAATTTTTTCCGAACATCTGACCCCAAGTGACCAATGCCTGTGCCTACAGCATTGCAAGAGAAATTACAAACCAGACTTATCATAAGAAAGGTCAAGATTATCATAGAATCCAAAGGAAACTTACCGAAGATGGCAACAGTCATGGAATGCACTTGCCGCTTCACGCTGGTCAGCTCATCTACCACCGGTTTAAGGGCAGCCTCAGCATTTTCAACCTTTATGGTCAAAGCGTCCTTTTCAGTATCCCAGCCGGCCCGCTCAGACTTGAACCACTCCTTGAGTTGCTCCATAGTAGTTAACGCGGTTTTCAGCTCATCCTTGGCCTTGGAGGTTTCTGATTGTTGAGATTTCAGATTTTCTTGGAGGTCCTGGATTTGTGAGGCTTGTTGACGTATCTCGCTCTGCAACAACAAGGGAGCATGTTACATATCATCATTTCAAGTCCCCAGTGCATAACCTGTTATATGCTTGGCACTTGGGGGCTAATGCATATTTAATCTTCATCTGTTAATGCAATCACAAAGTCCCAAGCTCAATACAAGTATTCAACTTGGCACTTGGGGGCTAATGGCTATTTATTCAAACATGTACCGATGTGGCGATATAAAATACAGTCGGTTTAACTATGCTAAGTTGAACCGGCTCTTGGGGGCTACATCGGTGGATTACGAAGCATTGGGTTTATATTAAGTCCCGGTTTAACTATGCTAAGTTGAACCGCCCTTGGGAACTAGGAGAGTTAACAAAAATGGAAATATTCAGGCAAGAAAAGAACATGGAGGTTACCTCGAGTTTCTCTTTCATCATTTTCACCAGGCCAGCTTCATAGTCACGGCTGGTATACATCCGGTTCAAGTAGCTGGACTGAAGGTCTTGAGGGTTCAGAGCGGCATAAGTGGCCAGATCAACATCCCACTTGCCCTTGCTCATAGTGGCAAACTCCTCCTTGGAATAATGTTTAGATAAAGCAACTGGATTGCCCGGTTCGCTGTGGCCAAAACCAGTAATTACGACGTCGTCGTCCTTGGAGCCACCGGTTTGACCAGGAACCGTCGGTTGGTCAGCAGGCCGGAATGGACTGGTGGATTTTTCAATCCGGGTTGGGCTTCTAGGCTGATCAGCAGGAGGGCGGTGTCGAGGCCTTTCTTGATAACAAGATCGTCATTTTGCTGTGGCGGATCATTGGGCGTGTCTTCCACAGATATCCGCTTCAAGGTTTGGGGTGCTCCCGGTTCAGTAAGCGATTTCTTCGTCGGCCGCTTTGCCCAGACGAGCCTTTTTGCTCGGCCTAGGCTTGGCCCTGAAAAAGCACAACAAGAGTTAAATATGGCATATACAACACAGTGATGCAGTAGAAGGAATATGAAAAGTATAACTTACCCAAGCACCGTTTTTAGCGGCGGCAGCTGAGTGGCTGATGACTCGCCAGATGAGGAGTGGGAAGTGACCTGATAATCAGAATCGACGGATTAAGGGTTGTGAAACCAGCCTGCTTTAGGAGGAGCACCGACAAGCAAATTCGAGACCTCTCGAACGGCGTTTCCGAACCGGACTGTTTGGTAAACCGGTGGAGGTAACTACCTGGTCATTGTGCCGAGTTGTGCGGCGTAGCTTCATGTTGTTGAGTCTTCATAAGAAATTTGGGATCCAAGTAAGCAAGGGATGAGAAAATTTAATTTTCCGGTTTGCCTGACGGTTTTTTAGCGAAGGCAAAGGATTTGAGTCAGAGGAGAGAACAGTTACCTCTACAACATCAGCGTTACTGGCTTCAGCATCATCCTGACAAACATCGTCATTAATTAGGCGTGTGAAAGGTAAACCAAGTGAATCAAATTTTACCTCAAGGTCCGGATTACCCACATCATCATCCGCAGCCGGATCAGAAGAGGCAGTGGTTTTTCTCTTATGAGCAGTCTTCTTGACAGCTTTTGTCTTTTGCCTAAGTGGTTTTTCTGGTTTGTCTGGTTTCTCCGGTTTCTCTTAGGCGTTTCTTGCTCCGTAATGGATCATCGCCTGGTTCAGCAACAATCGGTATTAAAAGTTATCTTTGGGATGGCGATAATATATTCAGTAAAAATAATAAGAAATCTTACAGATGGCGGTTTGTTGGTAGCGCAGAAGGGGAGCAGACCGGTCCGGCACAGAGATTTTCCGGTTCGTTTCAAAGATTCGCTTTCACCGCCTCGGTGACCTCGTCATCGGTAAGCTGGATGTTAATGTGTCGGAGGGTCGTCGACACTACCAAAGGTACTCGCACATTAAACCGGAGCGCCTGGGAGAGGGCAGTATGCTCCATGATATCCAACAGCGCAAGAAGGTCAATTCCGTTAAACCGTTAGCCATGAAGGCTCTGAGCTTGGAGAGTTGAGGAGCATATTTACTTCTCTCAATCGGCAGTTAATCTTTGTGGAAAGGGATGTGTGTTCTTGAGTCGCTCCCGACGAAAACCGGGCAAGGGATTCTCATTGGCGGTGAAGTATCTTTGCAATAAAACCATGTTTGATTCCATTCCTTGGGGTGGCTGTGCAGTTTGACATGAGGATAAGTGACCTCCTTTCTTTTCTGAATCGCCACACCACCTAATTCCGTGTTAGGCCCGTCAGTGAATTCTGTGCGGCGGTTTATATGGAAGCAGTCTCTAAACAGCTCCACTGTGGGTTCTTCTTGAAAGTATGCCTCACAGAGCACTTGGAAGTGGCAGATATTGGTAATGTAATTGGGGCCTATATCTTGTGGACGGAGTTGAAAATTGGCTAGCACATCTCGATAAAATTTTGAACAGGGCGAGTTGAAGCCCCGGGCTAGGTGATCTGCGAAAACTACAACCTCTCCTTCCTGAGGGGTGGGTGGACATTCTTTGCCAGGGACCCTCCAATGGATGCTATTTTCTTGGCTAAAGCGCCCGGTCGGGACCAGGTTGTTTAATTGAGTCTCAGTGACACGGGAAGGAGCCCAATTGCACTCATACACTTGTTTGGCCATCTACAAAAGATATATAAATCCGGTTCAAAGAAATATGGTGGGATAAAGAGAGAACCGGTGTACAATGCTAAAACGGAGTTTTATGAAGCGACAGTATCTGCTCCAGAAATTCTGGCGGTTCAACAAGAGGGCTAATGGTGTATACTGGTTTATCTAATTTTTCTATGTTAAGTTAAACCGCTTTGGTCTAAGGTCTAAATATTGAAAGCAATGAAGGTTGCGAACGGCTAAGTGTGCGTAAACAGGTTTCGCAAGTTTTTCTACAACGAAGGATCCGACGCCAGATCGGAAAATAAGAAAAATATTCAAAAAGGAAGACAGCAGAGCAAAGATTGATACAATGAGCGAGAGGATGCACGAGATCTTTGGATGCACGCACGAGACTATAGGCGGAGCATAAAAGTTGCTGCTAATCAGCACAAAGTATCACCGATATATTCAAGAGTCTGTTATGAACAGGAACATTTCATGGAGTACGGCAAGGACAGGAAACCCTAGAATGGATCTAGGTCAAAAGGGAACCGAGGACCTACCTGAGTCGAGGAGAGGTGAAAGAATCTGCGCTTTCTCCGGGTGCTGCTGTGTCGATGCAGCGCCCAAGACGGCAGAGAGGTCGGCGGCGGCGGAGCTCTGAGGCCAGCGACGCGAGGAAGACGAAGAGAAAGGGGGACGAAGGGAAGATAAGGGATGACCCTTCGGGCCTATTTATAAGGCAGGATACCTGTGTCAAGCGCAGGAATAAGGAACCATAACCCTAGAAAGCGGAGCTGTCGCCTCGATTATTGCGGATCTATTAAAACAAAGAAGATATCGCGGATGCTATCTTTCTGAGGACGCCGACCGGTTTACAAAGACCGGAGAAAAGTGACATCACGGCGGTTCAACGATTTCAAGAAGGCATTGAAGATAAAGGTTTTTTCTCAAGGATTGACATGAACCTGTTCAAATCAATCCGGGGCCTAATGTTGGGGATGTTACTACTGGGCGTAAACTGGCCTATCTGGGCCGGCTTAACTTCATCAGTAGTTCAAAGGTGTAAAAGCCCAGGAGGCATGAGTGTAAGGGCCCAAGGCCTGTAGTCGGTTCATAACCTGTAGCCGTAAACCGGCCAGATGTGTAAACTTGTATTGTAAGTTAGGAATAGAGAGAGAGACCAACCCGGATACAAATATGAACCGGAGGTTGGGACTCTGGTCGACCAAGGCGTCACCCGTGTATATAAGGGGACGACCAGGCGGTTCAAGGACAGACAACAACAACTCGAGGCCTAGGCGGCTATTTGCTCCCTAGTCATCGAGACCACATCAATCCCATCACAAACTAGACGTAGGCTTTTACCTTCATCGAAGGGGCCGAACTAGTATAACTCTCGTGTCTTTGCATCCGCTTTAACCCCTCCAAGTTAACCCGTAGCGATGGCTCCGCGACTAAGTCCTTTCATGAGGACATCTGCCGTGACAAAACCACGACAGTACTGGTTAAATAGTCTGCTGGAAAATTCTATTGGCAGCTGGGAAGATTTGGAAGACGCCTTTCGCGACAAATTCCAAGGAACATATGTCCGGCCACCGAATGCCGATGACTTAAGTCACATTGTCCAGCAGCCCGGAGAGTCAGCCAGGAAGCTGTGGACTAGGTTCTTAGTTAAAAATAACCAAATCGTCGACTGTCCGGACGCGGAAGCCCTTGCGGCCTTCAAACATAGCGTCCGGGATGAATGGCTTGCACGCCACCTCGATCAAGAAGAACCTAAATCCATGACAGCCCTTACTGCTCTAATGACCCACTTTTGCGCGGGAGAAGACAGCTGGCTCGCTCGTAGAAGCAACATCGCCAGCGACTCGGGCACTTCCGAAATCCGAGACGGCAATGGAAAGCAACGACGAATCAAACACAACAGTCGCAATGATAATGAAAGATCACGCGACACATCGGTCAACGCCGGATTCAGCAATCCCAAACCCGGTCAACGGAAAAAGCCATTCAAGGCGAACAGAGACGGACCATCCAACCTAGACAGGATATTGGACCGACCCTGCCAGATTCACGGCCACCCCGATAAACCAGCTAATCATACCAACAGAAGCTATTGGGTCTTCAAGCAGGCCGGCAAGCTCAACGCTGAACACAAGGGGAGGAGGCCGCCAGGCGATAGGGACGACGAAGAGATTCACCAACCAAATACCGGGGGTCAGAAGCAATTTCCCCCCGATGATCGACCAATCCCGGAGCGGAAATAGCAGTTCAGCTGCCGCAGCCCACCTCATATACCCGCGAAATTTGTATCACGCATACATCACTACGCACTTAAGATACCATGGGCATCAGCGGAAGTACAATACGGACAAGCCTGCAAGCATTCCCATAACATTTTTTATCTACATTACTCTTTCTTTCTTCATTATCTCTTAAAAACAGGTGACGCAAAGGACAAACATCTAACTGACTCTATTGGAGTTTGGATCCAGACACTCACCTAAGGGCTACTTCACAAGGATTCCCCTCGCCGAGGACAGGCGGCACAGACGTGCGACAGGAGGTCCAAAATAACTTTTTGTAGACCACACTCTTTATTTCGAGCCTGTAATATGCCTTTTTCCTCCGCCTTCGACCCCGGGCATGTCAAATAGTTGAGGTTGTGGTCTTTCTACCTATAAAGTAACCATTGGCATACCACTCAGATTCCAGTAAACATAATCCGCATTAATCATTCATTTCTTTTTCACAAATGAATTTGGCCCCTATAGCTGTTTCACAGACATACCTCGGTATAACCTGCCAGGGGCTCGGTATGGGAACAAGTGAGTTGCCAACAAAGTCCGAACAGCTTTATAGCGTACTTCGGCGTCGCTAGTTTGGCATTATATCCATCAGCTCAGAAGCATGTCTTGGGTCAATGGTTGGGTTACTCGACTCCTGTGCTTGCTACCTTACGTTCCGCTCTATCGGCTAGGGTAGTAAAGGGAGAACTACTGCGATTGTGCTTTTGGTTCATCTGGTCAAGCACCTCAGTAGAGAAAGCTGAAAACCGACTGTCATGATGCTGCGAGAGCTGGTCAACCACTCGATGACTTATCGGAATCTGTCGCGATTCCCTCCGTATCACACGAAGGACCTTTTTTCTTCAGGTCATATATGTAACGCACCATATTGGAATAAGCCGTACACATACCAGGGGCTATATCGTAGTCCCCCCCCCCCATATAAAACTCCTATGGCTAAGTGAAAGTGTTAATGCCCCATAGTCTGATTGCCTGGTTCGTCGCATTATCACCTCCTTCATGGACCAAGACGTTGGGTCAAGAGTGATCAAATGCTTTTCCGAACACCCCCGTACTTCCTACGAGGGGGCTGAAGCCGACGACTGGAAAACTTTCAGATTATATAAAACGGCCGCACAGGAGGAACACAAGCTTTCGAGCAAAACATAAAAATAGATTAACTATAAATTTGTCTTTTACAATTCCCATACACCTCACTTGAACATTATGTCTTTCGAGCATTGACCCTCTATCAAGCGGGCGGCCTCTAAGACGTCTTCAAAATAATGCTCCGGTGTGTGGCGGTCCTTGCCTTGGGTGGACTCTTCGCTGCAACATCAATGGTCTTCATCTTCCCCCAGAATGTCTTGACACGGGCAAAGGCCATCCGTGCACCCTCAATGCATGCCGACCGCTTCACAGCGTCGATACGTGGCACCGCATCAACAAGCCGCTACACCAAGCCGAAGTAGCTATTCGGAACAGGCTCAGTCGGCCACATCCGGATTATGACGTTCTTCATGGCAGCGTCGGATATCCTATGAAGCTCGGCCTATTGGGACATCTATTCATTCAAAGAACAGAGGGTGCTTTGACGCTACCAAATTGTGACCGTAAAAGCTTCTCCATTGCATACCCCTCTCGCTTGGTAAAATCCGCTGCATCGGAAGAACTCTTCGGCAAGTCTAAAAACTCGTCCGGAGAACTCCACACTTGGTTGTCGAGCATAGTTCGGATCGCCGAACTTAGCCTGTAGTAAAAAGGGCTTACCGGCCGCAATCTCCCCAGCTTGCCGAATCTCCTCACGGGCTGCTCTGGATTCAGACCGCGCTTCTCTTGCCTCTCGTAAGGCCTTGTCAAGTTCAGCCGTTTTGGCTTCATTCTCCTTCTCAAGAAATTCACAGCGGCCGGTAGCATTTTTTAGTTCGGGCGCCATCGTGGATATCTTCTCCTCGTCTTGGCGCCGAGCAGCTTGTTCGGCCTTAACTCGACCGATGCCTTTTCGGCAGCCGCATTACTAAACCGGGCCAGCTCCGCTCAAAGAATCTCAATGGCGGCAGCACCATCTGCAACCATGCATATCCCAGTATATAACTTTCAGCGTCATGCTTATATTACAAAAATGCAAGTGAAAGGACTGCTCCGAATACATACCTTGCGACTCGTCAAGACGCATATTGATTAACACAATGTCATCCCCTGCCACATCAAGCTTCCGCTGCAGCTCGGCAAAATCCGTAGTCCGGGAAGTAGCCAGGGGGGAAGCAGCCTGTGTTCTAGTTAATTAGATTAGTCCTTGAGTATTTCTTCTTGATCCTTTGTTCGCCTCCCATGGGAAGCCAACCCGAGTCTCAGGGGCTACTACCTATACACAGGCGCATTATGCAAATAAAATATAGTTGAAAACATTACATCATAAACCTCGAAGCCTCTTAGCAGGCTCATGAAGGCTTCATTCAATCCGCTCTTCATGGACAGAATCTTCTCAACCACCGTACCCATCAAGGTACGCTGTTCCCCCGAGACAGATGCTTTTCGCAGCATATCCCTCAATATATCCGGCGCCGCCGGGTCTCCGGAAGCCGTTGTAGGAGCACGACCCTCCTTTGAAGGAACCCGTTCACCCGTTTCCAGAATCATCGTTGGCTGAAAACCGGACAGTCTGGGGCCTTCATTATTGGTCCCCGAATCCTGGACGATCCGAGGTCCACCTTCGAGTACTGCCTCTTTCATCCCCTGCACCGCTTGTTGATCAAGAAAAACCCTCCGAGATGACACTTTGGAGTCGTCCGCCTTATTGGGCGAGGAGGTCGGGGGAGGCGTCTGTCTTTCCATCATCTCTGGGAGGAGATCTCCCGAAGAAGAGGATTCGCCAGAAAAACTCTGTGCCAAAGTGTAAAAATACGCAGGCACGTTACATGTCTCTTCGGTAACAGGAAAGGAGCGGGATGCTATCAAAGCACCCCAGATTCACTTACGATTTGGTTGAGGGCTTGTCCTCATGACGTAGCTGTTCAACGGCGTCACCTTCCAATCTCGAGCCGCTCGACGGTGGCATCTTGCCCCTCTTAGGAGACCGCCCTCCCAACCTTCGGAGGCGGCCCTTTTCTTCCTAAATGGAGAAGGGATACTTGCTTCTCTTTCGCCTTTGTCTTCGGGACAAGAAATGTCGATTTCTCCGGACTCAATATCTAATTTACCGCAGGAACGAAGGTCACCCTGGGTATTCCCACTATCCACCTTGCCCTCCCCTACTGGCGCCTGGTACGGTGCCGGTGACAACATCCTTGTTAACACGGGGTCCGCTGAGTCTTCGAGAAGAGGGGCCGGACACCTAATCTGTTCCGCTTTCTTTATCCAGCCCTGGAAAAAGATGGTTTTCTCAGTGTCTTACCATGGGATATCTGATTATGAGGTGTTCGGCGGACGAGTACTTACCGTTGTATCTGGATGGTTACAGTCTAGGCCGATATCTTCGATGGTGTCCGGCCATTGTTTTCGTTTCCCAAAAAATAATTTCCACATCCCTTCGTGCGCAGTGCCGAAGATGTGCTTAAGAGTCCATGGCCCTTCTCGGTTAAACTCCCACATGCGGAGAGGCCGTCGCTGGCATGACAGGGTCTGGCGGACTAGCATTACCTGAATAACGTTGACAATATCGATGTCCTTCTCAATGAGGCTTCAGATGTGACTTTGCAGAGTCCGCACCTCGTCAACTGATCCCCAGTCCAACCCCTTATTAATCCATGATGCAAGTTGAATTGGGGGGCTGGATCGAAATGCAGACGCAGCTACCCACTTGGAACCGCAGGGCTCGGTGATATAGAACCACTCCTGCTGCCATAAGTCGGAAGATTATTTGAAAGATCCTTTTAGCCAAATAGCGATGGTAAGCTTGCTCACTGAGGCACCACCGCACTCTGCCTGCTCCCCCTCTATCATTTATGGTTTCACATTGAAGGTCTTGAGCCACAAGCCGAAGTGTGGAGGAGTTCGGAGGAAGGCTTCGCACATGACGATAAACGCCGAGATGAGAAGAATAGAGTTCGGGGCGAGATCGTGAAAATCTAGTCCATAATAGAACATGAGCCAGCGGACGAAGGGATTAAGGGCGAACCCTAATCCTCGGAGGAAGTGGGAAACAAACACGACCCTCTCACTGGATCTAGGGGTAGGGATAACCTGCCCCTCTGCGGGAAGCCGATGGAGGATTTCTGCGGTCAGATATCTTGCCGCCCGGAGCTTCACGATATCCTCCTCTGTGACAGAAGAAGCCACCCACCGGCCTTGACGGCTGGATCCGGACATGACTGAGTCTTGCGGAGGGCGAAACCTGGGTGTTGGAACTCGAGGTAGTAAGAGTCGAGGAAGAAGCAAGCATGGAGAGGAAAGGCGGGTCTGTGCCCCTTTATAAAGGCCGAGAATATCGAACGCTCCTCCCGGGCCTTAAAATTTGCCTATTCCCAAGGAGTTGTACCCTAAGGACGGTTGGGTTACCCACGTCTGTGTCGATAAAAGAATCCCTTAATAAGGGGACACAATCTCTGCTTGGATAAGAAGTGCCAATGACAACCGCGTCTTGGAACATGGGGCCGTAGGTGAAACAACAGTTCGAAATAATGACCGGACTGACATGATGTCATGTTGTAAAAAGTTGCCAGAGGTTTGGACTTATAAATTATTATGCCCTCTGTGGAAGTATATGCTGCTCGTGCTGCCGAGCCGAACTCAATCGTCTGAAGACCGTTGTGAAGTATCTGGAAAGAAGGGAACCCGCATTGCAATGTCGAAGGCAAATCAGCGCGCCGGACTCCTCGTCATCGAAGCCAGGTTCAGGGGCTACTGAGGGAGTCCTGGACTAAGGGGTCCTCGGGCGTCCGGCCTGTTAGCCATGGGCCGGACTGATGGGCTGTGAAGATACGAAGACCGAAGACTGCATCCGTGTTCGGATGGGACTCTCCTTGGCGTGGAAGGAAAGCTTGGCAACCGAATATGTAGATTCATTTCTTTGTAACCGATCTTGTGTAACCCTAGATCTCCCCGGTGTCTATATAAACCGGAGGACTTAGTCCGGAAAGGGGATACTCATTACCATAGTCATACAAGCTAGACCTCTAGGGTTTAGCCATTACGATCTCGTGGTAGATCAACTCTTGTAATACTCATATTCATCAAGATCAATCAAGCAGGAGGTAGGGTATTACCTCCATAGAGAGGGCCCAAACCTGGGTAAACATCACGTCCCCCGTCTCCTATTACCATCGACCTTAGACGCACAGTTTGGGACCCCCTGTCGGTGTCAAAACCGGCGGATCTCGGGTAGGGGGTCTCGAACTGTGCGTCTAAGGATCGATGGTAACATGAGGCAAGGGACACGATGTTTACCTGTGTTCGGCCCTCTATGGAGGTAATACCCTACTTCCTGCTTGATTGATCTTGATGATATGAGTATTACAAGAGTTGATCTACCACGAGATCGTAGAGGCTAAACCCTAGAAGCTAGCCTATGATGGTATGATTGTTGTATATCTCTATCGACTAGCCTGGCCTTGGTTTATATAATGTACCAGAGGCCTAGGATAACAAGAGTCCTAGCCAAATACCCCGGTGGGGCTTAGTCCTTGTCTTGATCGCCAAGTCTTGTGGGATCTTCCTTGTATGCGGCAGCTGTCCGGACTGGCCCATGAGTATACGGCCATGGGGGTCCTCGGCCGAATCTAACAGATCGGGAGATGACGTGGTGAGTACCCCCTAGTCTAGGACACCGTCAAGAGCCCCCGAACCGGTCTTCGTTAGGAACGCCTCGATTCTTCCGAACTGTTCTTCATCTTCGGTCATCGCCTTTGAAAACTGGTTCAACAAATCTTCTCATCTTCGATCTTGAGGATCGCCAAGTGCATCCGAAGAGTTTTCACGTCGGGCATCCGAGGAGCCCCTTTAAGTTTCTGGCCTTTATCAATGCCTTGTTATTTTTATGCCTCACCTCGGGTTTGAAGTTGTTCCCGGGAGGCAGTGTCCTCTTGCGCCCGAGCTCTAATGCCGGACTGCATTCGTGGTATCTTTTGCAGCCGAGCACCAATGCCGGACTGTGTCCAAGCTCCAACGCCGGACTGTATCCGAGCTCCAATGCCGGATTGTGTCCAAGCTCCAACGCCGGACTGTATCCGAGCTCCAACGCCGGACTATATCCAAGATGTCTTGGTTCAAACAAGTTGAAGGAGTTTAGCCGAGCTTAATGCCGGAAATGCCCTTTATGGAGCTTACCGGGCGCCCGAAGCTTTATGCCGGGACTGCCTCCGAGGTGATGCACCACCCCATCATGGGCTGATTTTTTGTGAATATTTTTAATCGGTGCAGTTTATCCTCCGCCGAGATATATAGCCAAGATCCTCAAGGTGTGTATCAGTCTAAAACCCGAGATGCACCTGAAGGAAAGCATAAAACCGCTGTTCCCAGTAGCCCCTAAGACTCAGGTCGATGTGCAAAATCGTCCTGAGGATCAACTCCTAGCTCGGCAACATACATAGGAATAAAAACGCAGTGTAACATATTAGAGATAATAGTGATCGGCGAACGGGCCCTTGAGAGAGGGTTGTGAGAAGTCGCCGCAATATACTAGCTTGACGCCGGATAGGTCCATATGGTACCTATTATTGTCCGAAGACATGTATGCGCATAGTTCGGTCAAGCTGAACACTGAGCACTTTGAATTCTCTACATTGAATAAGCACGCAAGAGCCCCGAGACACCGGGTCGGGTGGCAACACAAGATTAGGGGATCGATGTGCCCCTTTAATATTTATAAATAATGAGCACGGAGCCGAGTAGCCCCTGAGCCTTAATGTGGGCATGGGTGGCCGAATTAAGGATCGATATCCAGAGTAAAATCACAGATTATGTGTAATGATTCTATGTGTCCAAGTACTTTACATCATTATTTTGACTCCATTGCGACCGTTTATCAGTTGAAAGTGGCCCATCGTCGGCTTCTACCCCTTGGTAGATACTACACAGGGTGTTTCCGCACTAACAAAACAACCCTTAGCCAACGTCTCGGTGCCCGAAGGCGGGTGTGTTAGCGGAAACAAGGCAATCAGATATGCGAGCTTTATAACTTTTGCTTAGTCATAGGAGATTTAAACTGGGGAAGCTAGCTATGAGCCCCCGGTTAGTGTTCGGCGACATCTGAGGTCAAGCCGTAAACACATCGGCCAATGTTATGAACGACCCGTCATTCAACATAGTCATCGGATCGTTGACCAGTTTACGCCTATTGTGACAATCAGTTTTCGGCTTTCTCCACTGAGGTGCTTAACCATGCGAGTTGGAAGCACAATCGCAGTGGTTCTCCCTTTGCACACCTAGCCGAACAAAGCGGAACATAGGAGGCAAGAATAGGAGCCGGGCAACCCAACTATTGACCGAAGACACAATTCGAAACCGATGCATATATGGCGATATCCGAGAATGTTTTTGCTGAATCCCTAAATGTGTCCGGCGTTGCACTGCGAGACTAATGCTGGAAACGCACAAATAGTTTAAAAGTGCCATAGGCTTGAAAAACCCCAAAAAAGAAAACTTCAGTAAAAACTGGACGTCCGAACTAAATCGAGTGTTCGGTGCCAAATCGAAAATTGGACTTAGAAAAAGAAAATTGTGTTTCCTGCCGTGCTTTATAATGACACATCCTATCTCAAGACTTCAAACGGGTCAGCCTACGGCTTTAACCTCCTTATCCCGAATGCGGAGTGCTTCTCCGAGGCTAGTTTAGCAAACTGCACTCGAGAGAAGCAAGGCTATCCGGCTATTGACCACACACTTGCATCGAGAAAGGAGTGATAGAAAAAAGACTTTGCAACGACCAAGAAGAAAACACTTAATATAAAATGGCTCAAATAAACTTTAGAGCCCACAAGTGACTTGGGTAAAAGAATGATTGTGTGTACCGAAGTACTTATATCATATCTATGTTCACCCGAACTTTAAACGCGTCTTAACCGACCGTCGGCTTCTCCCTCTTCGGTCAAAAGACCGAAAAGTGTTATGTACTCCACCTGTCGAGAATATCGACGGTGTTTCCGATAACCAGGCAATCAGGCCATAAGGCTGTAACAGACAAAGCGCGCTCAGGGAACTTATGCTATATTACGAACGAAGTGTAAGAAGCATCTTCGAAGAAAATAGTACCCCCACCGATACCTTTCTTCGGTTGCTCATTGCTACTATGAGCCTTATGCAATATATTTTTTGTACTCATGAGTTCCGTTGTGTGCCGACCATAATTTAAAATAGTAAGAGCGCTAGCTTTCGGCTTCACCCAGTCTGAGGTCCGGCTCGGGTGACCCGATCGTGACAATTGCAGAGGTGCTCCCTTTACTCCCTAGCCGAACAATCGGGAACGTAGGGGTAAACACATGAGCAAGGCAACCCAGCTTGCAAATCACTTAGGTCAATATGGTGCATATTGTGGCATAATACACGAACAAGGAACGAAGCCGTACAAGTATAATCATATGCAAGAGGAAAAGCTCCAGCAAGGGAGCCCCCAAGTAATCTGGGTATTTGAATTTGTCTGTCACAAACAAAGTTTGGACAAGGAATTTTTTTTACAAGCAACTTTTTTTTCCAAAAAAGTATAATGCTTGGTCGAACCGAACACAAGTTAAAAATTTAAAACTTTGAGCATGAAGGCAACTTAGCTGGTTAATGTGTTCGGTATTGATGTCGTGGTCCGAGCTTGATGCAAACAAGGTTCCATCCCCCAAGCCAGTCCCGAGGTGGCGGAGCAAAGAGCTCGGCACTCCGAAGTGGTGACATAGCGCGGTCAATGCAGGTCGGCAGAGTGATGCCGAAGTCCCCGACATGGGGTAATGAAGTGTTGATGAAGCCCCCATCCAGCCGAGGTGACGCCAAAGGATATAGTCCAGCTGGATCATTTTCCTGTACACAAAAAATAATGCAAACCGGAGATAATAGTAATAATAATAATTAAGAAAAAATGTTGCATAATAAATAATTTATGCAAAGTGAGTAATAGAAGAGATATGGCCTGGCGCCGAAGTCAATGTCGATGCAGGGCGTCGGCGTGATGCGGTAAAGGCATGAAAATGCTTGAATTCACAGGTTGGTCCGAGTTCCGGATGCGGCGTTCGCCAGACTATGTACGGAAACTGGCCAAACCACCATGCGACTATCGTTAATGCGGCCACCATTTGATAGACCTGTGTACATATGATGGGCAAACCAGAGTAATAATTCCTTGGGAAAAAATGAACCCAAACAAGCAAAAAAATACTAGGATCAATAGCACCTGGTTTATTGTTGTAGCAATCCAAAGAAAGATGATTCCCAAAATTGGGACTCGATCCGCACACCCATTGCCTGATGGGCGATAAAGCAACGGCGTGGTGAGGCTAGCAAAGGTTGGCTCGCCGAGGCAAAGCCCTCGGTCCAGCTAACGTGATGGAGCTGGTCAGCTAGTGACGCCGAAGTCTCTGGAGTATAGGTTGATGAAGAGATGGCGAAGCCCCATGTCCAGCCGAGATGTCGAAGCCTCGATGTCAGCCGATGAGTCGAAGTAGGTCGGCGTGATGGACACCGGCTTGAAGAAGCAACCGTGCGGCGATGCCGGTGTGCCCGCACCGTGTATTCCGTGGGGCGGCGATGTTGGTGATGATTTATCCTTCGCGATGCCGAACTCTTGTTCGACTTGCCGAGATGATGATCCGAAGAAGTTGAGCTCGGCTCAACAAAGTGACGACGTGTCTAGCGCAGGTCGGCAACCTTGGAGTAATATTGCCGGACTGGTTTGACACCAGCATGATAGTGAAGATCATGTTCAAAAGATTTTAAAATTAGTGGGATGTGTTCGGGAACAAAACAAAATACCCCATACAAAACTTCCTTCGAAAAGGATGTCCGAAATCCCGTTCATAAAAAAGACGAGTTCGGGCCGGATTCGTTCTCGCGCAGAAAACAGATCCGGAAAGTGATGCACTAATCGGAAGGTTCCCGGAGTTTGGACGGTCGGATCGAGCTGAAATTTTGAGAGGTGGTAGATATAGGAATTCCGCAGCCGATGAATGGTTGGATCTTCCAAAGGACGTCCGAGCTAGAAGCTGGACACCACGCTCTAAACTCGTCCAGATTCCCGTCCAGATTTGACATGGCTCCGGTATATCGCGGATTGCCAGAGATTCCTCCATCGGAACTTGATGAATTTTTTCAGGGTTGTTGTAGACTCAATTGCGCACAATTCCACCAAAGTAATCGTTAAAACGATGCTTGAGGAGGCGGTGACGGCGGATACAGGTTCGCTGTCCAGAAAAACAGCGCGGTCGCCCGAGGGCAATGTTGACGTTGAGCCCTCGGGCTCCCTGGATGATTCCTCCATGATCTTGATAGAGATCGGAGTTGATGTTGATGAAGGACCTCATCCGAACATGACGATCGGAGGTAGGGCGTAGTCCTTGGTCCAGCCAAGGTGACCAGTCAGGTTGGTGAGGAAGATGCCGAAGTCGCAATTGATCTGCAGGCGAGCCATTGACCTTTTGCCGAACACACAGCGGGACTCTCAATGAAAGCACCAATGTCGGTGTCAAAACCGGCGGATCTCGGGTAGGGGGTCCAGAACTGTGCGTCTAAGGATCGATGGTAACAGGAGGCAAGGGACACGATGTTTACCTGTGTTCGTGCCCGCTCTATGGAGGTAATACCCTACTTCCTGCTTGATTGATCTTGATGATATGAGTATTACAAGAGTTGATCTTCCACGAGATCGTAGAGGCTAAACCCTAGAAGCTAGCCTATGATGGTATGATTGTTGTATATCTTTATCGACTAGCCTGACATTGGTTTATATAATGTACCAGAGGCCTAGGATAACAAGAGTCCTAGCCGAATACGCCGGTGGGGAGGAGTCCTTGTCTTGATCGCCAAGTCTTGTGGAATCTTCCTTGTATGCGGCATTGTCCGGACCGGCCCATGAGTATACGGCCATGGGGGTCCTCGGCCCAATCTAACAGATCGGGAGATGACGTGGTGAGTACCCCCTAGTCCAGGACACCGTCACCCCCTACTCGAGATCCGCCGGTTTTGACACTGACAGGGACCGACTGGAACAACTCAGTGGGACCGATGTTCTAGGGCTTAGGGAAAACTTCATCTCGGTGATGCCGATTGCATCAACTCGGTGAGACCAAAGTGAAGCAATAAGCAACAGATAATCTGTCAAGCTAACTCGGTGAGACCGATTGCAACATCTTGGTGAGACTGAAATAATTACAACAAGTCAGGGGGAGTTTGCAAGGTCATCTCGGTGAGATAGAGATCCGTATCATTGTGACCGAATCATTAGGGTTTTTGGCAGTGGTTATGTCAAATGAACTCGGTGGCTCCGGGTAGAAAGAATTAGTAGGGCCGAGTTTTGATTTTAGATTTGGACATATTTGGAAGGAGAAAGTGGCTGAGGGTTTTGGAGCAATATCACTAAGCACTTTGAGCAAGTAGACCATTAAGCAACACCTCATCCCCTTTTAATAGTATTGGCTTTCCTATGGACTCAATGTGATCTTGGATCACTAAAATAGAAATGAAGATTCTTGAGCTTTTGCCAATCTTTGTCCTTATCATTTTGAAGGGGTTCCACATCCTCTTGTCCTTGGCACGCCACTGTTGAACTCATCTGAAGTATACTAGATGAAACTATTAGTCCAACAAGAAATATGTTTACATTAATTACCAAAATCACCTAGGGAGTACTTGTGCTTTCAGTTGTCAATCCCCTTGAACTCGTTACTTGCAAGGATCAGATCTTGTAGTGGTAGATAGATAAATACTAGTCAAGCGACCCAGGGATGATACCTTGAGAGAGGGACCTCTTGACGGCGGAAAAGGGCTTGATCTCGACGACCTCGTCATCATCATCCTTCTCAGTCACCCCACCGTGTCCGAGCTCCAAGTCATAGTCCCCGGAGTCGGCCTCAAAGTTCTCAAAGTCAGCCTCAAAGTCCCTTTCGTCCACATCGGCTCAAAGACGAGTCCCTCGCGCTCATTGCAGCGTGAAGCGGCAACCCCGTTGTCGTCCCGCCAGGGATTCTTCTTCTTGGGCCACTTCGTGATCTCCATCACCTTACGCCTTACCGCAGGAATCTCAACGTCCCCGAGTAACACTCTGCCGCACATGATGGCCACTGGTACCTCGTCGCAGTCGTCACCGGAGGGATGGGCCTCGTCGGAATTGATAAATGGGCAGAAGTTTTAATGAAGTTGGGCGACATGTGTGGGTTTCCAGGTGGGGGCGAGGCCAGTCCCCTATATACGTGGTGACTACGTGACGGTGCGAGAGGGCGTGTGGTGGGGCCCACGTGTTAGCGAGGGGCTGCGCGGCAGGCGGAAGGTACGAGATAGGTTCTGAAAGAGTGCGTTTCTACTCGGGGGAATCTTGCACGCTGGTTGAGGGAGTTCCGGACTAGGGGGTGTCCGGATAGCCGAACTATCATCATCGGCCGGACTCCAAGACTATGAAGATAGAAGATTGAAGACTTCGTCCCATGTCCGGATGGGACTTTCCTTGGCGTGGAAGGCAAGCTTGGCGATACGGATATGTGGATATCCTACCTTTGTAACCGACTTTGTGTAACCCTAGCCCTCTCCGGTGCCTATATAAACCGGACGGCTGTAGTCCATAGGACGAACAACAATCATACCATAGGCTAGCTTCTAGGGTTTAGCCTCTTTGATCTCGTGGTAGATCCACTCTTGTAACACACATCATCAATATTAATCAAGCAGGACGTAGGGTTTTACCTCCATCAAGAGGGCCCGAACCTGGGTAAAACATCGTGTCCCTTGTCTCCTGTTACCATCCGCCTAGGCGCACAGTTCAGGACCCCCTACCCGAGATCCGCCGGTTTTGACACCGACATTGGTGCTTTCATTAAGAGTTCCTCTGTGCCGTCACCATCAGGAAGGATGCCTTTTCCCGTCTTTAAAGACGGCGCCGTTGTCAAGGGAGCTTTGACCGCCGACCAGACTATCCGGCTAGGCGGTTTTCTCATGACCGCCTGTTCGGCCACCGCCCCGACAATGACCTCTCAAGTCATTAAAAGCGATCTTCACTTCAGCTCGGAATTCGCCGAGCAGCTAGATCCGATCGAGCTCTCCTCCGTAAACGAGCTCTTGGATCGCATCGCCGCAAAGGGAGTCGCCACCGACTACGATCAGATTGGGCTTAAAACCGATCTGAGAGAAATTAACTCTCCCCAGGTTACCCATCACGTTGTCGTGGAAGAGGAACAATGCGGCGACTCTTCTTCTATGTTAAAATCCAACTATGTCCGGATTCCGGATCCCTCCATGCCGGATTCCCGCGGAGGGACGGACGCTAATCAACATCGAACCTAAAGTCGCATCGGACCAGATTTGTTGGAAAGCGCCAAGAAACCAAGCTTCCGAATCCGGAAGCTTCTTGGCCTTTGAGCCTCGCATCGGGCGGGGTTCAACTTAATTCCACTCGCCCACCCAAACATAAGCGATCTATCTCAACACGGCAAGAGTCCGATGAAACAAAGACATCATTATCGGGCGATTCCTCCCGGTTATGAACAAGATAAAGGACTGCCGTGAAGAAAGCGCGATTTCAATCTTACGCAACAATTGCACGGACAAGGGAATCATGAACGCCATCATCGCCGTCTAAGTTTCACGCCTCGCCGACCTAGCGACCATCGTACAAAAATAATGCGCGATGGAGAGTGCCCGAAAACCGAAACTAGGTTTTGGGACAATCCGGCCCTGAATACAAACCCAGTCCGAAATAAAAGGGTGCTTCATACTGAAGCACCTGGGTTAAAAACCAAAAAGCAAAAACCCCCTAAAGGGTACGAAATCGTACTGGAGGGATGGCTCAACGGACCCTGCAAAATCCACAGTATGGAGGGCGCCACTCCAACACACAGCCTTCGAGCATGTTGGATACTACGGCAGGTGGCCAAAAGTGGCGTAGGCTTTTTAGCCCCGGGCAACCAACCCAGGAGTACCAAGACGGGTATTAACAGTCTTGAGACTTTCGCATCAAATAACATGCAGAACGAACAATCCGCAGCCTCGCCAAGTCTACCAAGTAGCAACAACAAATCCATGGAGCGACACAGCTATCACCTTCAACGCCAAATGATTTAACCTAAATTCGAACAGCTAGAGCACCACCGCATTGGTCCTCGGTCCGATAGTGGACGGTTTCCGTCTTACTAAGGTACTCATGGATGGCGGCAGCGGATTAAACCTCATCTATGAGGAAACCCTTCAAAAATGGAAATTGACTGGAGCCGCATTGAGCGAAGCAAAGCACAACCTTCAGGGGGATAATCCCTAGTCGAGAAGTATGCTACACAGGAAAAATCACACTAGATGTAGTGTTCGGCTCACCGGACAATTACAGGTCCGAGGAGGTCACGTTCCAAGTGGCCCCATTCGGCAGCGGATATCACGCTTTGTTAGGGCGAGAGGCATTCACAATCTTCCAAGCTATACCCCATTACGGGTACATGAAGCTCAAAATGCCCGGACCCAATGGGATAATCACTCTCGCCAAGGATCCGGATACAAAGACTCCACGCTGAAAATAAGACAGCCAAGACAGGCCCTAGAGGCATTGTCCAAGCCCTAGCGGCAGAGGAACTAACTACGCTGCGCTCCACGGTGGATAGGGACGATGTGATAATCGATAAGAGGTCCAAGTCCACCTCTTTAAACCAGCCAGATTTAAATAGTCAAATTTCAGGTCCATCCAACGGACCCCACAAAGACGGCCTCCATTGGGGCACAATTAAGTCCTGATGTCGAAGTCAAGACTACGAGAATTCCTTCGGGAAAATTGGGACATCTTTGCTCGGCACCCTTGAGACATGCCAGGAATCCCACGCAGTCGGCAGAGCACAGCCTAAATATCCTAAAAGGATTCAAGCCACCAAACAAGCTCTTCGGCGATTTTCCGAACCCAAAAGATGTGCAATGGGAGAGGAGCTAGCCAAACTCTTCAAGCCGGATTCATCGAGATATAAAACATCCGGACTGGCTAGCCAATCTAGTAATGGTACCAAAAAGGACAAATCCTGGCGCCTCTGCGTCGATTTTAAAGACCTTAACAAGGCCTGTCCAAAGGACCCTTTCCTCCCTCGCATCGACCAAATCATCGATGCCACCGCAGGCACGATTCATTGTGCTTCCTCGACGATACTCCGGATACCATCAAATCAAGATGGCAGAGAAAGATCAGGGCCGCAACGGCATTCATTACTCCATATGGGCCATTCTGCTTCAACACAATGCCCTTCGGACTAAAAACGCCGCGCAACATATTAGCGCATGATTCAAACATGTCCGGCTACCCAGATAGGCAAAACAGTAGAGGCATACGAGACGATGTGGTCGCCAAGACCAAACACGCCGGAACTCTAGTAGAAGACTTGAGGGTGACATTCGACAACCTCCGAGCATATGACATTAAGCTCAATCCGAAAAATGCGTCTTGGCGCATCAGCCGAAAGCTCTTGGGCTTCATCGTATCCGGTAGAGGAATTGAAGCAAACCCGCCAAAATCCGAGCTTTGTCACAATTGGATATTCCAAAAGACCTCAAGCAGATACAAAACTAACCGGATGCGTAGCGGCCTTAAGTCGCTTCATCTCCCGTTTGGGAGAAAAGGCTCGCCCTCTACTGGCTCCTCGGCGCACCGAACATTTCGAATGGACGGATGCTGCCATAGCCGGACTCGAAGAAATAAAGGCCATACTGGCAACAAATCCGGTTCTGGCCGCGCCCAACCTGGGCGAACCTATGTTATTATATATCGCAGCAACACATCAAGTTGTCAGCGCGGTACACGTCGTTGAACGAGAAGCGAAGGGCACAAATTCCCTCTTCAAAAACCAAAGTGTACTACGATCCACCGTTCTAACTCCATGCAAATCCGGTACCCACATTATCAAAAGATAGTGTATGCGGTGTTCATGGCATCCCGGAAGCATGACACTACTTTCAAGAGTGTTCAATAACGGTGGCCTCAAAGTACCTCTCAACGATATTATAAACAATCGCGACACAACGGGCAGGATTGCAAAATGGGCTATCGAGCTCTTACCATTTGACATAACCTACAAACCACGGCGAGCTAGAAAGTCGCAGGTTACGCTGACTTCGCCGCTGAATGGACCGAAGCGAACTCCCTAAAGAGTACGGGCGCTGCATCTAACCGGATCATGCATTTCGACGGATCCAAAATGTTGGCTGGCTTGGGGCTGGCGTCGTCCCGACGTCCCCCAATCGGAGACACAATCCAACACGTACTTCAAATAATGTACATGGACTCCAACAACACAGCCGAATCTGAGGCCCTTCTACATGGCCTCCGGATGGCAATCTCCATGGGCATTCAACGCCTAGAGGTGCGCGATTCAAACCTCGCAATATCCCAAGTAAATGGAGACTTTGACGCCAAAGATCCAAAAATGGCAGCTTACCGCAACGCCGTCCTAAAAATGTCAGCTCGGTTCGAAGGACTCAATTCCACCATGTAGCCCGGGATAATAACCAGGCAGCAGACGTGTTAGCACGCATCGGCACGAAACAAGACGCCGTCCCTCCAAACATCTTCCTAGAACGGCTCTTTAAGCCATCCGTATTATGCGAAGAGGAGTCCGGAAATAACAATCCGGAGCCAGCTGCATCACCTAACTCAGACCATTCTGACACAATCATGCTCACCAATGAAATAACACCTTCAAATTTCACGAAATGATGGCAGTAATTGCCCGTGGACAGAACCATTCCTAGCCTACTTAATGCGGCAGGAACTTCCCGAAGACCAAAATGAGGCCCGCTGCATAGTTCGGCGATCTAAAGCCTACAAGGTCCATGAGGGAGAACTTTATAAGAAAAGCACAACCGGATCCTTCAAAGGTGTATCTCCGAAGAGGAAGGGCGAAATCTCCTGGCTGAAATTCACGCCGGACTCGGCGGGCACCACGCTGCAGCCCGGGCCCTTGTAGGCAAGGCCTTCCGTACAGGATTTTATTGGCCGACAGCCCGGGCAGATGCTCAGGACTTAGTCCAACGATGCGTCGGTTGCCAGCTCTTTGCTAATCAGAGCCACATGCCACCCACCGCCCTCAAAACTATACCCATTACCTGGCCGTTCACGGTCTGGGGGCTTGACATGGTTGGACCCCTTAACGGGGGAACCCACAAGCACAAATACTTATTGGTCATGGTGGACAAATTCACCAAATGGATTGAGGCCAAGCCGGTTAAAACGGCAGAATCCGGACCGGTGATAGACTTCATATCCGGGGTAGTACACCGTTTTGGCGTCCCCCATAGCATCATCACTGATAATGACACGAACTTCACGGCCGACGAGGTTAAACTCTGGTGCAAAAACATGGGCATCAAGCTCGATTACGCTTCAGTCTATCACCCCCAAACTAACGGTCAAGTCGAGCGAGCAAATGGTCTAATCATGAGCGGCATCAAACCCAGACTAGTGCGGTCCTCAAGGAATCTAACACGACCGGGTAGAGGAGCTCGACCAGACTGGGGGCTGCGGACCACGCCAAACCAAACCATCGGATTCACACCATTTTTCATGGTATACGGCGCAGAGGCGTTACGCCTGCGATATACTTCATGACTCACCTCGTGTGCGCATGTACGAAGAAAGAGAAGCCGAGTTGGATCGGCAGGACAGTTTGGACGCTTTAGAGGAGGAGCGGACGTGGCAAAGGCTCGTTCCGCATTTTATCAAGAGTGTGCTCAAGATATCAAAGCGTAGAAGCACGGGCCAAAACTTACAATGTTGGCGAACTTGTTCTACGCTCACGGACAAGAAAAAGGACAAACTTAAGCCCAAGTGGGAAGGTCCCTTCATCGTCCGAATCAAGTCCTCACCGGGCGGAGCATACCGCTCACGTAACGATCTCGACAACCGACTCGAGCCGAACCCATGGAACGCAGCCCGTCTCCGAAGATTCTACGCCTAACGCCGGACTCCGGGTTCGTCTCACTCCCCCCTCCACCCTTTTTATATTTTTTACTGTCTCTTGTCCCCCTCCTTCTTCCCACTTTCCTTTTTCAATACCTTTTATAGGCTGATTTGCGCCTTGTTCGCACACACTTGATGTGCTCCTGGCACTCATTATACCTGGGGCTTCTTTAATGTAAGCTTATTCATACGGCTTCATGCCCAATACATGTGTCATACTTCCACATGTACCTTTTATTCACCATTGTATGCATCGATATGACTTAAGTTTTGGCCAAGCTGGGTTGTTCGGCTCCTGTGCTTACCCCTACGCTCCCGATTGTTCGCTAGGAGGTAAAGGAGCACCTCTGCGATTACTCACGCTGGTCAGCGGATGTGTACCTCAGACTGGTGAAGCCGAAAGCTAGCGTTCTTAAGAGAATATTCGGTCGGTGACTTGAAAGATGATTTATTACTTACTTATTTATCTGCCCCAGATGCTTTTTTTCGCTATTTTCGCAGTCGGCATTGCACTTTAGGGCATGCCTCCTGTGGAAAGGAACCCTTAACGGAACTATTCTCCCGGAAGATGTTTCTTACTAACCATGTAATATAACATAACTAGTTGGGCACTTGTCCGATAAAGCAATTATGACCCCGACGCCTTGTCTCCATGCATGCCCCGGTTCTTTTATAACCGTAAGGGTATTCGGACACACTCCGGACTGTTGGGTCCCGAGGTTGAAGCGAAACGGTCCGCAAAGACAAACGATCTACAATCCAGCTAGAAGGCATTTTACATGTCATTTCAAATTACATCGTCAAACCGACTGATTGTACTCCTCTTCAATCCCATCTAACAGTTGTCTAATTTACATCCTGTTGGGAATATTTCATGCCAGTTCTACTTGGCCGTACATCAAGCTCACAGGATCTCCTTCCCATCAGCCCCGCAGTCCGACCTCGGCCATGTGGTTTGGGTCAGCCTTCGGTAACGTGTCTTCACCATGGCCCAGTGGCTCCTCGGCGCTCGACGGCAGCCGATATCTTCCACAAACGGAGGCATCGCCGTGCGTTCTCGAAGCTTCTCAAAGAAGCTCACCAAGGCCCTCGGGTAGGGAGATGGATGGCCATAAAGCATGAACGACGCCACTCATCGCAGCCGAACACGCTCGAGCAATTGCACCAGCTCGGGAAGTTGGTCACCCGTTGACTCAGCATTTCCTCCGCGAGGCGACCTGTGAGCACACCTAAAGACATATTTCTGTCAATCGACTTCCTTGCCGAATTCTTCTTTTCAAAGGAATTTGTTCAAGCACTTACTATAAATGCCGTGACGAAGCCGCTGATTCTCCTTCACGGAGCCAGACAGCTGGGCCCGAACACCTTTCAGCTCTTCTCCTCGCTGGGTGTGGGCATCTTGGAGCTTGTTTCTCTCTGCCGCACCATCATAAGCACCCTCTCGCCCGGCCTTTAGGCGACGCAGTAGCTGTTGCTTGTCCGGATCTAGTCCGGCGCGCCTGCAATATTATTGTCAGATTCACGCCGCACTTTGTTAAATATTTATCTTTTCATAGTACGTCTTACCAGTTGGGGTCTCTGTGGCTCCCTCAGGCCAAGGCGGCCTCAAGTTGGGCCTTGCACTCTTGGAGCTCCTGGGACAGATGGGTATTCTTCTCCGTAAGATCCTGCATCATAATTAATCCTTAAATAAGTTATTTCAACTATTTTAAGTCTCGGGGGCTACTGGCATATATTACTATTAAAATTACTTACACGTATGTCTTTCACATACTGCTCCGTGGCTCTGGTTAACCCATCTTGAGCGGCACGGAGGTGCGCGTTTCCCGCATCAAAGGCATTTAACGCCCGGGAGAAACACGCCACGAAGAACCGTCCCGGCGACGCCTGTGATTTATGGCGCTCTCCACCTCGCATCGGGTGGCGGACAGCCTGTCGGCATCCTCCGTCGGAGGAGCGTCCGCTCATGCCTTGTATTCTCCTCCTCCCGGACCATGCGTTGGAGCATGGCTGGCGGAGGCTTGATTGGCAACCTCTCCGGACCTTTGTCCGCCAGCGCTCTTCTGGAAAAGTTATGAGCATTAATATACCTCCGGGATCCTTCCTTAAAAATAGCGGTGCTCGCATCGCTTGCGGTGACGTTCCGGTTCACGCCGCACTCCTCTTCCGCCGGGCCGGGCCGGACTCGACCCTTGTTGGTCGGCCGCCGAGTTCGCTCTTCCCGCCTTTAAAGGCACCTCCTGCGATGCACCATCGGTATGGGATGGTCAGAATTGAGGGCGGATCAAATGATGGTGTCGAGACCTCGGTCGTAGTCACCTAGGAGGCCAAAATAAACCGGGTAGTCACCGTAATGGCGACTAGCGCATTGTCTATGCTACGTTGGTGGAACACCCCGTCAATCAGCTCCACCTTTATGTCCGGATCCTCTTCGGAGGTCGGATCAAGGGATCGTTCCGGATCCTCGGGCTGTGGAGTTAGGCTTTGTATGCCCTCCACGTCCCGGCGCAGCTCATGCGTCGAAATCACAGAGTAAGATGCTTGACTTTAAAAAAGTATGGACCGGGTAGATGAACATCTGCTTACCCAGCTCCGAGGGTTATTCATAGAAAATCCATTCAACGGATTCTTGCAGAGGAAGTCCTCCTCCTCTCCCTTGTACAAGCCGGACAAGATCTTTGCCAGATCGACTGCCGAGCTCAGCCCTTTGGCGGCCATGACGGGTGGCGTCATCTTCCCGTTGAAATCCCACATAGGGTGGCCCCTATATTGGAGTGGCTGCACCTCGCATAATGCACGTGGCATGACTCCAATCATGGTCAATCCGGAGGGCCAAGAACCTAATCCGCCCATCGAGATAATGGACGCTCCTATCATCTTCCCGCTGAGGGCTCATGGGCGCCAACTCAAGCGCTTTCTTCAAGGGAGCATTGTCGAACTCCGGAGGCCGATCCAACTGGATCCGCAGAGGGCGTCCTCCATGTAGAACCATTCAAGGTTAGTCTTTGGGCGCCTTCTTCGGGTGCCGGATGGATATCCGGTCCCGGCGATGCGCCATATTTCGGCTCCGCCCACTTGATATATCGACCCCTCATGAGAACGGGGTACGAGACAAAACAATCTCTTCCACAACGCAAAATGGGGCTCGATGCCCAAGAACAGCTCGCAAAGAGCTACGAAGCCCGCGATGTGCAAAATGGAGGCGGGCGTGAGGTGGTGAAGCTGGAGTCCGTAGAACTCTAGGAGCCCCCGGAGAAACGGATGTATGGGAAATCCGAGTCCCCTTATAAGATAGGGGACGGCATACCCGCTCCCCTTTGGAAGGGTTGGGGACGCTCTCCGCTTTCCACCCTTGTAGGTGGCTAGTCCGGCTCGAACCGGAACCATGAAAGCCGGGGAAGATATCCCTTGGTTTGGAGTGCCACTAGCTCATTGTGGAACTCGAGCATCTCCCCAATCTCCTGGCTTAGGGCTGGGAGCGCGAGAGGAGGAGCCGCGTCGGCTATCCATGATGGAATGGATTTTTGTCGAGGCGCTTGATGAGAACTTGCGGATGGAGGATGGTGTGAGCTGGATCTAGATCCTCGCCTCTCTTATAGGCGGCTCGTTCGCACGGCTAGGAGGTAAAATGTAAAAATACCCCAGCCTTTCGCATTCGTACGACACGTGGAAGAAGGCCATTATTGGGCATAGAAGCCAAGGAGCGCAACACTTATAAGGAAGCCGGACACTATTCGACGGGAATATGAAGTTTGAAGGAGAACCCGCCTTGCAACGCCGAAGACAATATACGCGTCGGACTCGTCGCTGTCAGCTGAAGCCCGGTTCGGGGGCTCTTGAGGAGTTCGGACTAGGGGTGTCCGGATAGCCGAACTATCATCATCGGCCGGACTCCAAGACTATGAAGATAGAAGATTGAAGACTTCGTCCCGTGTCCGGATGGGACTTTCCTTGGTGTGGAAGGCAAGCTGGGCGATACGGATATGTAGATCTCCTACCTTTGTAACCGACTTTGTGTAACCCTAGCCCTCTCCGGTGCCTATATAAACCAGACGGCTGTAGTCCATAGGACGAACAACAATCATACCATAGGCTAGCTTCTAGGGTTTAGCCTCTTTGATCTCGTGGTAGATCCACTCTTGTAACACACATCATCAATATTAATCAAGCAGGACGTAGGGTTTTACCTCCATCAAGAGGGCCCGAACCTGGGTAAAACATCGTGTCCCTTGTCTCCTGTTACCATCCGCCTAGATGCACAGTTCGGGACCCCCTACCCGAGATCCGCCGGTTTTGACACCAACACTGGTCCCTTGGGAAAAGTGGTATTTCTTGTATTTTCCCTAGCGAATGAACAGATGGATGTATGTTTGACTTTATTTCTTTGGAGGCAAACCAATATTTATTAGCTCAAGATTGTTGTACACGGGTACGTGTCAGTGCTATACAAACGGTTTTTAACCCCTTTCCGCGACGATATTTGGAACCGTCGCCAAGTGAGTGTGGGCGATAGGGGGGTCCTTCCCGCACGGCCTAGAAATCATCGGGGATAGGCCCTCCTGGGACACCAAATGAGCTCGTGTGCGATCGGGCGAGGCATCGAAACCCAATCAGTTCGTAGGCATGTAAATTCCACACGGTGAATCCCAGAAAATCATTTCAATAGGTATGTATATCACACATAGTCAATCCAAGGAATATGTTTCCGTTCTTATGTACATCACAAAAGTCAATCCAGGGAAAACATTTCTGCTCGTACGTATATCACACACAATCAATCCAAGGAATACGTTTCCATTCTTATGTACACCCCACACAGTCAATTCAGGGAAAACATTTCCGTTCGTATGTACATCCCACACAGTTTTATGTGTAGGCTCGTGTGTGAAAGGTGTAACTATCACACACGCTCTGCCTTGGTTAACTGTTTGCTTTTATCAACTACATCACACACAACTTGATGAAGAAAAATGCGTGGCATTGGGCTATCCATCACAAGCGCTTTTACTGCTAGAACCGTTTGCAAAGTTCCATGACACATTTAGCAGGTTTATTAGTTTACAATTAATAATTCCGGTATTACGCAAATTCACATTTCATATCGAACAGCTGTTTGCCAATTTCATAGCAGGCACATAAATATATTATAACATCATAATACGATAGCTACATGAAAACAACACAGTACAACATATAGCTACTTCAACTTCATAAGAACAATATATTCATTTCGCTAATCGAGATCATCCAGGCTCGTCTTATCCACCTCTGCTTTCAGTTCAGTAAGAACCTATTTTGCACTGGCCAACTGGGAAAGTTCCTCCTCCTTTCCCAACACCATCTTAGCAAAGCCTGATTTAAAAATCTGAGCTCATTATCCACCTTCTTCTTTTTATCCCGCATCTTCAAATATTCTTTAGCGTTGACAACACTTTCTCTGTTCTCTTCCTCATATATGCTCCAGAGCTTTGCTAGGCACATCTTCAAAGACTGTGGCCACTCTTGATCAACCCACTCCAAGTAAGAACACTTCCGTTCATCCTATAATATTTAAAACTAGATCAGTAATAATTGTAGGGGAAATGGGTTTATAGCAACATAGAAAATCACCCATGCTTATTTTGAAAAAATGAAGAAACATGTTAATTATGACATATCTTCTCAAAAAGATCAATGTGCAAATGAAATAATTGCTACTGAGACAACAACCAAATTCTGGAACATCAGAAGCTATAATTAACTACAACAATGCTACAAGTTCTTACTCATGTACAATAAATAACAAATTGAACATTTTATGAGGAAGGTAAATATAACTGCAACAGCAGAGCGACAATGTTTGGATGACAGCAAATTGATACTAACAGGTGTGTACATGCACAAATTTAGTAACATATAACTAATAGCACTAAGGCCGTCCACTATGTATGCCAAAACTGGTGTGAAGACAACTGTTGCTACATCTCGCACCAGTGCCCTGCACTAGCGAGCCGATGCAGCGGAAAAAAAATCAGGGACCCGGACTCCGGAGCACCTAGTTGCTCCGATGCCCAGTTCCTTCGTGCCATAAAGATTTAGTATTTTATTTCTTGGCTGCTCGGATGTGTGGACCAAAGTTGTCTGCACAAACTGCTAAAGCGGTGCCAATTAATTTTTTCGAATGGCACCGCTGATAAGATGGCAATAATTTTAGATACTAGGTACAAACTGTGACACTGTCTTAGGATGCATTTGGTTGAAGGTGTGGTATGAATGGGTTGGGACCGTGACAGCGTCTGAATCACATCTAACAAATGATTTGTAACAACGAAAGAGGGTCTAACCTTCTCTGCACATGCCAGAAACTTCCTCCCACTGTCCATAGATTCAAACGCAACTAGCTTCATGCATGGAGATTGATGGTGACAATGAGCAGATAGATCTTTAGCCACCCCGCTCCATTCGTTGCCACTGATGGTCCTAGGGAGCTACAAGAGGAAGAAATGACTCAAATCGACCGCCGGGTAAAAATCCTTCATTCCAAGGCATAGCCCGAGAGAGAGAGAGAGAGAGAAGAGAGGCATACCTGGGTTGTGAAGGAGTCGCCGCCGGAGGAGGAACCGCTGGAGAGGTCTTTGAAAAAGACCATGGCGACCCCGACGGTAGGATGCGAGACGACGAGAGCGAGGAAGTGGCTATAGCTTAGGAAGGAAGGAAGGAAGGAGGAAACAGGGGAAATGCGACTTGTGCTCGGGGAGAAAAGGGGGCGGGGAAGGGGGGAGGGGGTAGATATTTTGGCGGTAGGCCAAAAGTTTGGAAATGTGGAGTGAAACTTTGTGCGCGGTGCCGCCGGACCATTCACTTTGAACGATTGTGTGCATCACAAACGATTCTTCTGCTTTACGCGCATGGGATGAGTTTGATAATTCAAATTTTGGTGGAAATTTCCCCGGGTATGTCATTGCATAATTTAACATCGCTTGCAAATTTGGGCACACAAAAGAGCGTACAACAGACATACCACACTTACTTAATCGAGCAATTTTAGTAATTAAACAAAACCAATTGACCTAAACATTGCTCTAACAAAAGACCAACATTAAAAACAAAGCCTAAGTAAGCATAATTTTAACAAATCCGCCGTCGCGCCGGCCTATGCATCGTCGATGTGAGATAAGACATCAATGACTTGTCCTGGCGACTGATGACCCACAAGTATAGGGGATCTATCGTAGTCCTTTTGATAAGTAAGAGTGTCGAACCAAACGAGGAGCAGAAGGAAATGATAAGCGGTTTTCAGCAAGGTATTCTCTCCAAGTACTGAAATAAGTGGTAACAGATAGTTTTGTGATAAGATAAATTGTAACGAGCAACAAGTAACAAAAGTAAATAAGGTGCAGCAAGGTGACCCAATCCTTTTTGTAGCAAACGACAAGCCGGAACAAACTCTTATAATAGGAAAAGAGCTCCCGAGGACACATGGGAATATCGTCAAGCTAGTTTTCATCACGGTCATATGATTCGCGTTCGGTACTTTGATAATTTGATATGTTGGTGGACCGGTGCTTGGGTGCTGTTCTTACTTGAACAAACATCCCACTTATGATTAACCTCTATTGCAAGCATCCGCAACTACAACAAAAGTATTAAGGTAAACCTAACCATAGCAAGAAACATATGGGTCCAAATCAGCCCCTTACGAAGAAACGCATAAACTAGGGTTCAAGCTTCTGTCACTCTAGCAACCCATCATCTACTTATTACTTCCCAATGCCTTCCTCTAGGCCCAAATAATGGTGAAGTGTTATGTAGTCGACGTTCACATAACACCACTAGAGGTTAAACAACATACATCTCATCAAAATATCGAACGAATACCAAATTCACATGACTACTAATAGCAAGACTTCTCCCATGTCCTCAGGAACAAACGTAACTACTCACAAAGCATACTCATGTTCATAATAAGAGGGGTAATAATATGCATAAAGGATCTGAACATATGATCTTCCACCAAGTAAACCAACTAGCATCAACTACAAGGAGTAATCAACACTACTAGCAACCTACTAGCACCAATCCGGACTTGGAGACAAGAATTGGATACAAGAGATGAACTAGGGTTTGGAGATGAGATGGTGCCGGTGAAGATGTTGATGGAGATTGCCCTCTCCCGATGAGAGGAGCGTTGGTGATGATGATGGCGATGATTTCCCTCCCGAGGGAAGTGTCCCCGGCAGTAACAGCTCACGGAGCCCTAGATTGGTTCGGCCAAGGTTCCGCCTCGTCGGGCGGAGTTTAGATCGAAAGGTTGCTTATGATTTTTCCCATCGAAAGACTTCATATAGGAGAAGATGGACATCGGAGAGCCACCGGGGGCCCATGAGGTAGGGGCGCGCCTGCAGGTGAGGCGCGCCCCCACCCTCGTGAGTAGGGTGTGGGCCCCTGGCCTTCATCTTCGGTGACGATTTTTCTTTATTTATTTTAAGGTATTCTATGGAGTTTCAGGACTTTTGGAGTTGTGCAGAATAGGCCTTCAATATTTGCTCCTTTTCCAAATTTCAGAATTCCAAATTGCGGCATTCTCCCTCTTCATGTAAACCTTGTAAAATAAGAGAGAATAGCCATAAGCATTGTGACATAACGTGAAATAATAGCCATAATGAGATAAATATCAATATAAAAGCATGATGCAAAATGGACGTATCAACTCCCCCAAGCTTAGACCTCGCTTGTCCTCAAGCGAAAAGCCGATAACAATAAATATGTCCTCATGTTTAGAGGTAGAGGCATCGATAAAAATAAAATACGGACATGAAGGCATCATGATTATTCTCATAAAAACAACATATATTGATTTGTCATATGATTACTTATGTTCAAGTGATGATCTTTTCACAAAGACAAAGTATGAATCAGAAACCTGAGCGCCAACAAATTATACCCTCAGTCATTGAAGCAATTGCTATTTATCATAACATCGGAAAGAGTCTATGTCAGAGCTCAAAAGCAAGTCCACATACTCAACTATCACTTAGTCCTTCATAATTGCTAACACTCACGCAATACTTGTGGTTATAGAGTTTTAATCGGACACAGAGAAAGATAGAGGCTTATAGTTTTGCCCCACAACCTTTTACCTCAAGGGTAATGTCAACAATAATAATTCATGCTCCCCCACATCCAATTAGATATATATATCATGATCTTTCCAACATCTTTGGGCTTGCCAAAGGATAAAATGAAAAAGGAAAGGTGAAGATCACCGTGACTCTTGCATAAGGTAGAAGATAATAATAAAAGATAGGCCCTTCGCAGAGGGAAGAAGAGGTTGCCATGCGCTTTTATGGTTGGATGCACAAAATCTTAATGCAAAAGAACATCACTTTATATTGACCCTTGTATGTGGAACTTTATTATGCAGTCCGTCGCTTTTATTACTTCCACAACAAGTTCTGCATAAAGCTTATTTCTCTACACTAATAAGTCATGCATATTTAGAGAGCAATTTTTATTGCTTGCACCGATGACAACTTACTTGAAGGATCTTACTCAATCCATAAGTAGATATGGTGGACTCTCTTGGCTAAACTGGTTTAAGGGTATTTGGAAGCACAAGTAGTATCTCTACTTGGTGCTGAGAATTTGGCTAGCATGAGGGGGAAAGGCAAGCTCAACATGTTAGAGGAACCATGACAACATACTTTATCTATAAGAAAACATAACTCATTATGTTGTCTTCCTTGTCCAACATCAACTCTTTAGCATGTCATATTTTAATGAGTGCTCCCAATCATAAAAGATGTCAATGATAATATATCTATATGTGAAGCCTCTCTCTCCTTATTACTTCTTATTAATCGCAACAATGACCAAAGCTATATTTGCCAACTCCCAACAACTTTTAATCATCATACTCTTTCTATGTGAAGCCATTACTTTCAATACGATCAATATGAACTCTTTGTTTCTTTTTGTTCTTTTCTTTTATTCACTCAAGATCATGGCAAAATAATCAAGCCCTTGACTCAACACTAATCTTTATTATATATAACTCACAGACGCGATTGCATAGAGGGATCATAAGGCAAAACTTCAAAACTAGATCATGCCATGACTTTATTCTACTATATCAAGATACTACTAATAGGATCGAACTATGAAAAACGGTAAAGATAGGAGTTGTGATGGTGATACGATACCGGGGCACCTCCCCCAAGCTTGGCAGTTGCCAAGAGGAGTGCCCATACCCATGTGATTATGCCTCCTTCTTTGTTGTTGGTGGTGGAGGTTTTGTTGATGATGCAAGCTTGTCGTCCACCTTCCATGGAGTAGGCTCACCCTCATAGAAGGATAATCGAGTCTCCGGAATCCTCAAATCTGCAACGGAAACAACTCGAAACGAAAACAGAGGATATTTGCGTGATACGGGAGTCAAAACCTTCGGGACAATATATAATGAATTTTTACCGACCGAAATACGTATCGTGCAAGAAAACGGAGTCCGGGGGACACACGGGGTGCTCACGAGGTAGGGGGGCGCGCCCAGGGGGTAGGGCGCGCCCTCCACCGTCGTGGAGGTCTCGTGTCCTCCCTGGACTGCTACTTTTTTTTCTATTTTTCTAAATATTCTAAAACGGAGAAATATTGCCTTAGAATTTGTTTTGGAGTCGGTTTACTTACCGTAACACATACCTATTCCTTTTCGAGTCCGGAACATTCGGAAAGTGTCCCTTTATGTATTCCTCCGGGTTACAGCTTTCAATAATATTAGTTTCAACATTTATAGGATTACCTGAGATATAGTGTTTGATTCTTTGACCGTTTACCACCTTCGAATTTGTGCCTTCGAAGTTGTTGATTTTTATGGCACCGGAACGATAGACCTCCTCGATAACGTAAGGACCTTCCCATTTGGAGAGAAGTTTTCCTGCAAAAAATCTTAAACGAGAGTTGTATAGCAATACATAATAACCTACATTGAACTCACGCTTTTGTATCCTTTTGTCATGCCATCTTTTAACTTTTTCTTTAGACAACTTGGCATTTTCATAAGCTTGGGTTCTCCATTCATCAAGTGAGCTAATATCAAATAACCTCTTCTCACCGGCAAGTTTGAAATCATAGTTGAGCTCTTTAATAGCCCAATATGCCTTATGTTCTAATTCGAGAGGTAAGTGACATGCTTTTCCATAAACCATTTTATACGGAGTCATACCCATAGGATTCTTATATGCAGTTCTATATGCCCATAATGCATCATCAAGCTTCTTGGACCAATTCTTTCTAGACCTATTAATGCCTTTTGCAAAATTAATTTGAGCTCTCTATTACTCAATTCTACTTGACGACTAGATCATGGGTGATATGGAGATGCGATTCTATGATTAACGTCATATTTAGCAAGCATTTTACGGAAAGCACCATGAATAAAGTGTGAACCACCATCAGTCATTAAATATCTAGGGACTCCAAACCTCGGAAAAATAACTTCCTTAAGCATTTTAATAGAAGTGTTAAGATCAGCACTACTAGTTGGAATAGCTTCTACCCACTTAGTAACGTAATCAACAACAACTAAAATATGTGTATATCCATTAGAGGCAGGAAAAGGTCCCATATAATCAAAGCCCCAAACATCAAATGGTTCAATAACAAGTGAATAATTCATAGGCATTTCTTGACGTCTACTAATATTACCAATTCTTTGACATTCATCACAAGACAAAACAAACTTACGGGCATCTTTGAAGAGAGTAGGCCAATAAAAACCAGATTGCAATACCTTACGTGCAATTCTATCTCCAAATGGTGTCCTCCATAAGCTTCGGAGTGACACTTGCGTAGGATCTCTTCCTGTTCATGCTCGGTACACAACGCCTAATAACACCATCTACTCCTTCTTTATAAAGATGTGGATCATCCCAAAAGTAATGTCGCAAATCATAAAAGAACTTTTTCTTTTGTTGGTATGTGAAGCTAGGTGGTATAAATTTCGCAACAATATAATTAGCATAATCAGCATACCATGGAGTGCTACGAGAAGTGCTTACGACATTTAATTGTTCACCAGGAAAGCTATCATCAATAGGTAGTGGGTCATCAAGAACATTCGCTAACCTAGATAAGTTGTCTGCAACGGGGTCCTCAGCTCCTTTTCTATCAACAATATGCAAATCAAATTCTTGCAGCAAGAGAACCCATCTAATAAGTCTAGGTTTAGCATCTTTCTTTTCCATAAGATATTTAATAGCAGCATGATCAATGTGAATAGTTACTTTAGAATCAACAATATAGGGTCTGAATTTATCACAAGCAAATACAACTGCTAAAAGTTCCTTTTCGGTAGTAGCATAATTTCTTTGAGCATTGTCTAGAGTCTTACTAGCATAATGGATAACATTTAATTTCTTATCAACTCTTTGCCCTAGAACAGCACCTACTGCATAATCACTAGCATCACACATAATTTCAAAGGGTAAATTCCAATCAGGTGGCTGAACAATAGGTGCAGAGTCTAATGCTTTCTTAAGTATTTCAAATTCTTCTACACAATCATCATCAAAGACAAATGGTACATCTTTTTGTAACAAATTAGTCAGAGGCCGAGAATTTTTTTAGAAGTCCTTAATGAACCTCCTATAAAACCCGGCATGACCAAGGAAACTTCTTATACCTTTGATGTCCTTGGGACATGGCATCTTTTCAATAGCATCAATCTTGGCTTTATCAACTTCAATACCTCTTTCAGAAACTTTGTGTCCCAAGACAATACCTTCATTAACCATAAAGTGGCACTTTTCCCAATTCAAGACAAGATTAGTTTCTTCACATCTCTGCAAAACTCGATCAAGATTGCTCAAGCAATCATCAAAAGAGGAACCATAGACGGAAAAGTCGTCCATGAAAACCTCACAAATCTTTTCACAAAATTCAGAGAATATAGCCATCATGCATCTTTGAAAAGTAGTGTGCATTACATAAACCAAAAGGCATACGTCTATAAGCAAAAGTACCAAAAGGGCATGTAAAAGTAGTCTTTGATTGATCTTTAGCCGACCACGGTATTTGAGAGAAACCAGAATAACCATCTAGAAAGCAATAATGTGTATGTTTGCATAATCTTTCTAGCATTTGATCAATAAAAGGTAAGGGGTAATGATCTTTCTTAGTAGCTTTATTTAATTTGCGGAAATCAATTACCATCCTATAACTTTGTGATAATTCTTTGCGGAATCAATTCATCTTTATCATTAGGGACAACAGTAATACCTCCCTTCTTAGGGACACAATGGACATGACTTACCCAATCGACTATCAACAGAACGGGATAAATTATACCTGCCTCCAGAAGCTTGAGTATTTCCTTTCTTACCACTTCTTTCATTTTAGGATTTAAACGTCGTCGAGGATCACAAACTGGTTTGGCATCCGCTTCCAAATTTATTTTATGCTGACATAGAGTGGGACTAATGCCCTTAAGATCATCAAGAGTATATCCAATAGCGGCACGATGCTTCTTCAGAGTTTTCAATAATCTTTCTTCTTCATGCTCTGAAAGGTTAGCACTAATAATAACAGGATATATTTTCTTTTCATCAAGATAAGCATACTTAAGATTATCAGGCAACGGTTTAAGCTCAAACACGGGATCACCATTGGGTGGAGGAGGATCCCTTAGGATTTCAACAGGCAAATTGTGTTTCAGAATAGGTTCTTGTTTAAAGAATACTTCATCTATTTCCCTTCTTTCTTTCATAAACATATCATTTTCATGATCTAGCAAATAGTGTTCCAAAGGATCACTGGGAGGTACGGCGATAGAAGCAAGACCAATAATTTCATCCTTACTAGGCAATTCTTCCTCACGATGTTGTTTACTAAATTTAGAGAAATTAAACTCATGAACCATATCATCCAAGCCAACAGTAACAACATTCTTTTGCAGTCTATCGTAGCATTAATTGATTCAAGAAGGGTCTACCAAATATAATGGGACAAAAAGCTATCTTATGGAGAAGTAAGAAAAAGAAAATCAGCAGGATATTTAGTTTTCCCACACAAGACTTCAACATCTCTAACAATCCCAATTGGTGAAATAGTATCTCTATTGGCAAGTTTAATTGTGACATCAATACCTTCTAATTCAGCAGGTGCAATTTCATTCTTAATTTGTTCGTATAAAGTATGTGGTATAACACTAGCACTCGCACCCATATCACATAAGCCATGGTAATAGTGATCTCCTATTTTAACAGAAATAATAGGCATGCCTACCACAGGGTTTATGTTTATCTTTAGCACAGGGTTTAGCAATTCTAGCAGTTTCACCTTCGAACTGAATAACATGCCCATCAATATTATCAGACAAGAGATCTTTTACAATTGCAATATTGGGTTCTACTTTAACTTGCTCAGGAGGTACATAAGTTCTGATATTGCTTTTACGAACAACAGTTGAAGCTTTAGCATGATCCTTTACTCTAACAGGGAAAGGTGGTTTCTCAACATAAGAGGTGGGAACAATAGGATCATTATAAGTGATAGTCTTTTCTTCAACTTTAATAGGTGCAGCTACTTTTACTTCTATGGGAGGATGATATTTAAACCACTTCTCCTTAGGGAGATCAACATAAGTAGCAAAAGATTCACAGAAAGAAGCTACTATCTCAGAGTCAAGTCCACATTTAGTGCTAAACTTACGGAAAATATCGGTATCCATAAAAGATTTAACACAATCAAACTTAGGTGTCATACCTGACTCCTTACCTTCGTTGAGGTCCCAATCTTGAGTTATGTTTAATTCTATCCAATAACTTCCATCTGAATTCAATAGTCTTCATAATAAAAGAGCCAGCACAAGAAGTATCGAGCATGGTGCGATTGTTATCAGAAAGCCGAGCATAAAAAATCTGAAGAATTGTTTCTCTTGAGAGGTCACGATTGGGGCATGAATATAACATTGATTTTAGCCTCCCCCAAGCTTGAGCGATGCTTTATCCTTCGCGAGGCCAAAAATTATATATATAATTGCGATCACGATGAACAAGATGCATAGGGTAATACTTTTGATGAAATTCCAATTTCACTCTTTTATAGTTCCATGATCTCGTATCACATTGCCTATACCATGTCAATGCGTATTCCTTCAAAGATAAAGGAAAAGCCTTCTTCTTAACAACATCATCGGGTATACCTGCAAGCTTAAATAGTCCACAAATATCATCCACATAGCGAAGATGCTCGTCAGGATGCTTTGTTCCATCTCCTGTAAACGTATTAGCCAGCAATTTTTCCATGGTACCCGAAGGAAATTCAAAAGGAGTTTCATTTTCAATAGGTTCAATAGGTTAAGGAGAAACTCTTTGCTCTACTGGAAGGGGTGAAGATACCCCGAACAAGCCCCTCATAGAATTACTTTCCATTGTAACAAGTGACAGAAAATTTCAGCACACTGTATAAATTTTTCCTTACCAAATTCCACCTACCAAAGGCGCTTCACTCCCCGACAACGGCGCCAGAAAAGAGTCTTGATGACCCTCAAGTATAGGGGATATATCATAGTCCTTTCGATAAGTAAGAGTGTCGAACCCAACGAGGAGCAGAAGGAAATGATAAGCGGTTTTCATTAAGGTATTCTCTGCAAGTACTGAAATAAGTGGTAACCGATAGTTTTGTGATAAGATAAATTGTAACGAGCAACAAGTAACAAAAGTAAATAAGGTGCAGAAAGGTGGCCCAATCCGTTTTGTAGCAAAGGACAAGCCGGAACAAACTCTTATAATAGGAAAAGCACTCCCGAGGACACATAGGAATATCGTCAAGCTAGTTTTCATCACGCTCATATGATTCGCGTTCGGTACTTTGATAATTTGATATGTGGGTGGGCCGGTGCTTGGGTGCTGTTCTTACTTGAACAAACATCCCACTTATGATTAACCTCTATTGCAAGCATCCGCAACTACAACAAAAGTATTAAGGTAAACCTAACCATAGCATGAAACTTATGGGTCCAAATCAGGCCCTTACGAAGCAACGCATAAACTAGGGTTCAAGCTTTTGTCACTCTAGCAACCCATCATCTACTTATTACTTCCCAATGCCTTCCTCTAGGCCCAAATAATGTTGAAGTGTTATGTAGTCGACGTTCACATAACACCACTAGAGGTTAGACAACATACATCTCATCAAAATATCGAACGGATACCAAATTCACATGACTACTAATAGCAAGACTTCTCCCGTGTCCTCAGGAACAAACATAACTACTCACAAAGCATACTCATGTTCATTATCAGAGGGGTAATAATATGCATAAAGGATCTGAACATATGATCTTCCACCAAGTAAACCAACTAGCATCAACTACAAGGAGTAATCAACACTACTAGCAACCTACTAGCACCAATCCCGGACTTGGAGACAAGAATTGGATACAAGAGATGAACTAGGGTTTGGAGATGAGATAGTGCTGGTGAAGATGTTGATGGAGATTGCCCTCTCCCGATGAGAGGAGCGTTGGTGATGATGATGGCGAAGATTTCCTCCTCCCGGAGGGAAGTGTCCCCTGCAGAACAGCTCTGCCGGAGCCCTAGATTGGTTCCGCCAAGGTTCCGCCTCGTGGCGGCGGAGTTTTGTCCCGAAAGGTTGCTTATGATTTTTTCCCATCGAAAGACTTCATATATGAGAAGATGGACGTCGGAGAGCCACCAGGGGGCCCACGAGGTAGGGGGCGCGCCCAGGGGGAGGGGGAGCGCCCAGGGGAGGGGGCGCGCCCCCCACCCTCATGAGCAGGGTGTGGGCCCCCTGGCCTTCATCTTCGGCGATGATTTTTCTTTATTTATTTTAAGGTATTCCATGGAGTTTCAGGACTTTTGGAGTTGCGCAAAATAGGCCTTCAATATTTGCTCCTTTTCCAAATTCCAATTCCGCATTCTCCCTCTTCATGTAAACCTTGTAAAATAAGAGAGAATAGCCATAAGTATTGTGACATAACGTGAAATAATAGCCCATATGCGATAAATAGCAATATAAAAGCATGATGCAAAATGGACGTATCAGTGACATGCCTCCATTGGTGGATGTCGGTTCTATATCCGGCATATCTCATAGTAGGGGTCCTAAGCTAGGCATCTTGGAGTGATGGTAACATGGACACATGATTTTACCCAGGTTCGGGCCCTCTTGATAGAGGTAAAACCCTACATCCTGCTTTTTATTATATTGATATGGGTGTAGTACAAGGTACATGTGTCTACCACTTAGACCGATCTAATAAATATGAGATGTCATGTAATGTTCTATTGACTAGCCTGGCCTCGGTTTATATATGCACCAGAGGCCTAGGGTTTTGGAGAGTCCTCGTCTTGCGCGCCAAGTCTTGTGGAAACCTCCTTGTATGCGGCATGGGCTACCCAAAGTGGCCCATGAATGAACCGCCACGGGGTCCTTGGCCCGATCCAACTGGTCGGGAGATGACGTGGTGAGTACCCCCTAGTCCATGACACCGTCAGTAGCCCCCTGAACCGGTCTTCAAGATGGGGACGCTCCTCGGTTCTTCCGAACTGTTCTTCATTTTTGTACACCGGTCTTGAAAACTGGTTCAACAAATCTTCTCATCTTCGATCTTGAGGATTTCCGAAGTGGATCCGAAGAGTTTATACGACGGGTATCCAAGGAGCCCATTTAAGTTATCGGCCTTTATCAATGCCTTGTTATTTTTCATGCCACACCTCGGGTTTGAAATTGTTCCTGTGGGCGGTGTCCTCTTGCATCCGAGTTCCAACGCCCGACTGCATTCGAGATATCTTTTGCAGCCGAGCATCAACGCCGGACCGCTTCCGAGCTCCAACGCCGGACTGTATCCGAGCTCCAACGCCAGACTATGTCCGAGCTCCAACACTGGACTATGTCCGAGCTCCAACGTCGGACTATGTCCAAGCTTCAACGCCGGACTGTATCCGAGCTCCAACGCTGGATTATGTCCGATCTCCAACGTTGGACTATGTCCAAGCTCCAACGCTGGAATATGTCCAAGCTCCAACACCGGACTATGTCCAAGCTCCAACGCCGGACTATGTCCGAGCTCCAACACTGGACTACATCCGAGCTCCAATGCCGGACTATATCCTAGGTGTCATAGATCACCTTGGTTCAAAAAAGTTGAAGGAGTTTAGCCAAAATTAATGCCAGAAATGCCCTCTATGGAGCTAGCCACTTGCATCCAAACTATATCCCGAGATGCTTTCGAGGTGGTCAGCACCTCGGTAATGGGCTGATTGTTTGCGGATTTTATTTCCGATGCGTGTAAATTTATTTGTTGTCAATATGTATAAGCAGTAGCCCTCAAGGTGCGTGTCGGTCTAAAACCCGTGATGCACCTGAAGGAAAACATGAAACCACTGATCCGAGTAGCCCCTGAGACTCAGGTCGATTCACGAAATCGGCCTGACGATCAACTCCTAGCTCGGCAGCATATGTAGGAATAGAAACACAGTGTAATATATTAGAGGCAATAGTGGTCGACGGACGGGCCCCTGAGAGAGGGTCGTGAGAAGTCGCTGTGATATATTAGCTTGATGCCGGATAAGTCCCATATGGTACTCATTGTTGTCCGAAGACGCGCTTTGCCCATAGTTCGGTCAAGCCGAACATGGAGCACTTTGAATTTTCTGCATTGAATAGGTAATGCAGTAGCCCCGAGAAACTGGTCGGGTGGCAACACCAGATTAGGGGATCGATGTGCCCCTTTAATATTAGTAAATGATAAGCCTTAATGCGGGCACGGGAGGCCGGATTAAGTATCGATATCCGGAGTAAAATCAAAAATTATGTGTAATGACTTTATGTATCCAAGTACTTTACATCATTAATGCTCGGATCCGCATTGTACAAAACTTTGTTGACCGGCCATCGGCTTCAACCTCTTCGGCCAGTAGCCGAGGAGTGTTTTCCTACTTTATAAAGCCATTATAAGGGCAAAGATTTATGGAAAACAAGGCAATCCGGCCTTACGGTTTTATAAACAAAGGTACACGGAGAGATATGTTATATTACATTTTAACGTAAGAAACATCTTCCAAAGAAAATAGTCCCGCTATCGATTCCTTTCTTTGGGTCGTCATGCTTATCATGATCATGAAACCTCACCTCTGATCAATGTGGGAGGAAAATATTGAGGATTTAGTTCGGGGAAAGTTCCCGAACTCTATGGTATTAATGAACCAAAATTTTCACTTCCGTCATTGCCGACCAATGTGATCCTTTAAGATTGTTAGCTTTCGGCTTCACCCAGTCTGAGGTACTTACTCGAATGACCTAGTAGTAACAATCACAGAGGTGTTCCCTTTACCGCCTAGCCGAACGTAGGGGTAAGCACAGGAGCCAGGCAACCCAGCTTGGCCAAAATCTTAAGTCAAATTGATGCATATTTATGGCTTTATAATGATGATTACAGAAGGCAGCCCTCGTATATTAAATACGAACAGCGATGATATGTTTATTTTGACTCCGTTGCGACCATTTATTAGTTGAAAGTGGCCCATCGTCGGCTTCCACCCCCTTGTAGATGCTATTCGGTGTTTCATAATAACAAAACAACCCTTAGCCGACGTCTCGGTGCCCGAAGGCGGTTGTGTTAGCGGAAACAAGGCAATCAGATATGCGGGCTTTATAACTTTCATGTAGTCATAGGAGCTTTAAACTTGGGAAGCTAACTAATAGCCCCCGGTTAATGTTCGTCACCGATCGAAGTCGAGCCATTAACACTTCGGCCAATGTTATGAAAGGCCCATCGTTCAACACGGGGAAATCGGTATCGATCTATAATTTGACACCGTCATCGGATCGGTGACCAGTTTGCGTCCATTGTGACAGTCAGTTTTCGGCTTTCTCCACTGAGGTGCTTAACCATTCGAGCTGGAAGCACAATTGCAGTGGTTCTCCCTTTGCACACCTAGCAGAACAAAGCGGAACGTAGGAGGCAAGCACAAGAGCCGGGCAACCCAACTATTGACCGAAGACACAATTCAAAACTGATGCATATATAGCAATATCCGAGAATGTTTTTGCCGAATTGGCGTTGCACTTAGAAACTTATGCTAGAAACACACAAATAGTTTAAAAGTGCCATAGGCTTGGAAAACCAAAAAACATCAGTAAAACTTGACGTCTGAACTAGATCAAGTGTTCGGTGCCAATCCAAAAATTGGCCTGAAAAATTGTGCTTCCGTCGTGCTTTAACATGACACATCCTATCTCAAGAGTTCAAGCGGGTCAGTGATACGTCTCCGTCGTATCTATAATTTTTGATTGTTCCATGCCAATATTATTCAACTTTTATATACTTTTTGGCAACTTTTTATATTATTTTTGGGACTAACATATTGATCCAAAGGCCCAAAGTGCAGTTCCTGTTTGTTGCATGTTTTACGTTTCGCAGAATATCCATATCAAACGGAGTCCAAACGGGATAAAAACGGACGGAGCTTATTTTTGGAAAATGTGGAAAATTCCGGAAGAAAAATCCACGCGAGACGGTGCCCGAGGTGGTCACGAGGTAGAGGGCGCGCCTGACCCCCCTGGGCGCGCCCCTACCCTCGTGAGCCCACTGTAAGGCGGTTGACGCTCTTCTTTTGCCGCAAGAAAGCTAATATTCAGAAAAAAATCACGGCGAAGGTTTCAGGCCAATCGGAGTTACGGATATCCATATATACGCGAAACGCTGAAACAGAGCGAGAACAGAACGCAGAAACAGAGAGATAGATCCAATCTCGGAGGGGCTCTTGCCCCTCCCTAGCCATGGGAGCCAAGGACCAGAGGGGAAACCCTTCTCCCATCTAGGGAGGAGGTCAAGGAATAAGAAGAAGAAGGGGGCATCTCTCCCCTTGCTTCCGGTGGCGCCGCAGCACTGCCGGGGGCCATCATCATCACCGTGATCTCCACCAACACCGCCGTCATCTTCACCAACATATCCATCACCTTCCCCCTTCTATATTCAGCGGTCCACTCTCCCGCAACCCACTGTACCCTCTACTTGAACATGGTGCTTTATGCTTCATATTATTATTCAACGATGTGTTGCCATCCTATGATGTCTGAGTAGATTTTCGTTGTCCTATCGGTGGTTGATGAATTGCTATGATTGATTTAATTTGCTTGTAGTTATGTTGCTGCCCTTTGGTGCCCATCATATGAGCGCGCGCGTGGATCACACCTTAGGGTTAGTTGTATGTTGATAGGACTATGTATTGGAGGGCAAGAGTGATGAAGCTTCAACCTAGCATAGAAATTGATGCATACGGGATTGAAGGGGGACCAATATATCTTAATGCTATGGTTGTGTTTTACCTTAATGAACGTTAGTAGTTGCGGATGCTTGCTAATAGTTCCAATCATAAGTGCATAGAATTCCAAGTAAGGGATGACATGCTAGCAGTGGCCTCTCCCACATAATACTTGCTATCGGTCTAGTAAAGTAGTCAATTGCTTAAGGGTCAATTTCGCCACACCTACCACCACTTTTCCACACTCGCTATATTTACTTTAGTTGCATCTTTATCTAAACAGCCCCTATTTTTATTTTTGTGCTCTTTACTTTCTTGCAAGCTTATCCAAAAAAACACCTTCAAAGTACTTCTAGTTTCATACTTGTTCTAGGTAAAGAGAACGTCAAGCGTGCGTAGAGTTGTATCGGTGGTTGATAGAACTTGAGGGAATATTTGTTCTACCTTTAGCTCTTCGTTGGGTTCGACACTCTTACTTATTGAAAGAGGCTACAATTGATCCCATATACTTGTGGGTTATCAAGACCTTTTTCTGGCGCCGCTGTCGGGAGTCATAGCGATGGGGTGAATATTCTTGTGTGTGCTTGTTTGCTTTATCACTAAGTAATTTTATTTGTTGTTCTTAGTTGTTCTCTATCTTTAGTTATGGATATGGAACGCAAAATACCAAAAAAATTAGCTGTACTTGCTACTCATGAGGATGGGGTAACTCCTAAAACCCTCGATTCTCATTATGCGAAAGATATTATGTACTACTTTGATAATCCTGAGAAAGCCCCATTCAACTTTATAATGGGAGACACGCTGGATCAACATGAATACTTTAGGGATTATCGCTCGACACAAAAAGGGAAACTATTATGGGATCAATTTATTATGTTGCGTTGGTATGCCTAGAATCTATGCTTGAAATATGATATTACTTGTTGCTCTAGGATGGAGGCTCCACACCTTCCCTTTTCATGCGAATTTAATGATAATGAAACCTTAGCTTCTTATGCTAATGGTAGATATGGCTACTATGATGTGGAACAAATAGAAGAATTTGTCGCTTTTATGGGTGCTTATGAGATTGAATCTATGTTTAAAGCGTTTGATGATTTTGATGTTGCAGTTTGTAGGCCTGAAAATCTTGCTATACTTAGATATTGCTATGAAAATTATGAATACAATTACTATATTAATGCATTTGTGAAGAAATTCTCCGCTGTCCAAGAAGAGACTAATATTTTGCAGGAAGCTATGGAAGAAGAAATTGATGAAACTGTGAGCTCATTGGATGAAAAAGATGATGAGGAGAGCGAAGAACAAAAGGAGGAAGAGCGGATTAGCTACCCGTGCCCACCTTCTAATGAGAGTAACTCTTCAACTCATACATTGTTTAATTCCCTTCGTGCTTACCGAAGGATGATTGCTATGATGATTGTTATGATCCCGTTGATTCTTTTGAAATATCCCTTTTTGATGATGCTTGCTATGCTTGTGGCCAAGATGCCAATATGAATTATGCTTATGGAGATGAACTTGCTATAGTTCCTTATGTTATGAATGAAATTGTTGCTATTGCACCCACGCATGATAGTCCTATTATCTTTTTGAATTCTCCCGAATATACTATATTGGAGAAGTTTACCCTTATTAAGGATTATATTGATGGGTTGCCTTTTACTGTTGCACATGATGATTTTGATAGATATAATATGCATGTGCTTGCTGCTCCTACTTGCAATTATTATGAGAGAGGAACTATATCTCCACCTCTCTATGTTTCCAATACAATAAAATTGCAAGAAACTGTTTATACTATGCATTGGCCTTTACTATGTGTGCATGAATTGTTCTTTTATGACATGCCGATGCATAGGAAGAGAGTTAGACCTCGTCATTACATGATATATGTTGCTTTGTGCTCACTACTAAATGCCAAATCATTGCTAATTAAAATTGGCTTTGATATACCTTGGGATCCGGTGGATTCACTACTTGAGCACTATATGCCTAGCTTAATGGCTTTAAAGAAAGCGCTGCCAGGGAGACAACCTGGAAGTTTTAGAGAGTCATTTATTTCTGTTGAGTGCTTTCATATAGTTTAAAAACAACAAAAATACAGAGGGGAACCCAAACTTTTCAAAAAGGAAAGTGAAAGTTAGAAAGACAAGGATTGTTGAAGTGGGAGAGCTCCTTGAACTTTGTTCATGCTCACGGCAACTTTGTGAATCTTGATTACAGAAACTTTCCAACAAAAATAATTATCCCCTTGTACAATTCCATTGTATTATAAAAATAATGTGCCAAGGTTTGCCTTTAGGATGTTTACAATGCTTGTTGGTTTGTGCGGTGCAGGACAGAAACTTTGGCTGTAGTGCACGAATTTTAGTTTTTTACTGGAAAGTCAAATGGTTCTGATTCTTTCTGCAATGTCTTGCCGTAAAAATTGTTTATTTTTTCTAATTTTGGCAGAATTTTTCAAGTATCATAAGTATGGTGAATGTTCATATTTCTACAGAATGTTCTGTTTTAGAGAGATTCTGTTTTTGATGCATAGTTTGCTTGTTTTGATGAAACTATCAATTCATATCAGTGGATTAAGCCATGAAAAAGTTATATTACAGTAGACACAATGCAAAAAAATATGAATCGGTTTGCAACAGTACTTAGAGTAGTGATTTGCTTTATTATACTAACGGATCTTACCGAGTTTTCTGTTGAAGTTTTGTGTGGATGAAGTGTTCGATGATCGAGAAGGTCTCGATGTGAGAAGAAGGAAGAGAGACAAGAGCTCAAGCTTGGGGATGCCCGAGGTACCCCGAGTAAATATTCAAGGAGACTCAAGCGTCTAAGCTTGGGGATGCTGGGAAGGCATCCCCTCTTTCTTCAACAAATATCGGTATGTTTTCGGAATCGTTTCATTCATGCGATATGTGCAAGTCTTGGAGCGTCTTTTGCAATTAGGTTTTTATTTTTATTTTATGCACCATGTTGGTATGAGATGGTCCTTGGTTGATTTATAGAATGCTCTATGCACTTCACTTATATCTTTTGAGTATGGCTTTATAGAATGCTTCATGTGCTTCACTTATATCATTTGAAGTTTGGATTGCCTGTTTCTCTTACATAGACAACCGCCATTTGTAGAATGCTCTTCTGCTTCACTTATATTTGTTAGAGCTTGGGCATATCTTTTGTAGAAATAATTAAACTCTCTTGCTTCACTTATATCTATTTAGAGAGATGACAGGAACTGGTCATTCACATGGTTAGTCATGAAATCCTACATAAACTTGTAGATCGCTGAATATGATATGTTTGATTCCTTGCAACAGTTTTGCGATATAAAGATGGTGATATTAGAGTCATGCAAGTTGAGAAATTGTGAAATTGAGAAATACTTGTGTTGAGGTTTGCAAGTCCCGTAGCATGCACGTATGGTGAACTATGTTCACCATACTTGTGCTTCAAAATAGATTGATCATACTAGTGGGAATTTTCATTATAGAACTTGGCTTGTATATTCCGATGTTGGGCTTCCTCAAATGCCCGAGGTCTTCATGAGCAAGCAAGTTGGATGCACACCCACTTAGTTTCCAGTTTGAGCTTTCATACACTTATAGCTCTAGTGCATCCGTTGCATGGCAATCCCTACTCCTCACATTGATACCTATTAATGGGCATCTCCATAGCTCGTTGATACGCCTAGTTGATGTGAGACTTTCTCCTTTTTTGTCTTCTCCACATAACCCCCATCATCATATTATATTCCACCTATAGTGCTATGTCCATGGCTCACGCTCATGTATTGCGTGAAAGTTGAAAAGGTTTGAGAACGTCAAAAGTATGAAACAATTGCTTGGCTTGTCATCGGGGTTGTGCATGATGTGAATACTTTGTGTGGTGAAGATGGAGCATAGCCAGACTATATGATTTTGTAGGGATGAGCTTTCTTTGGCTATGTTATTTCAATAAGACATAATTGCTTGGTTGGTATGCTTGAAGTATTATTATTTTCATGTCAAAGGATAGATTATTGCTTTGAATCACTCATGTCTTAATATTCATGCCATGATTAGACATATGATCAAGATTATGCTAGGTAGCATTCCACATCAAAAATCATTCTTTTTTATCATTTACCTACTCGAGGACGAGCATGAATTAAGCTTGGGGATGCTGATACGTCTCTGTCGTATCTATAATTTTTGATTGTTCCATGCCAATATTGTTCAACTTCTTATATTATTTTTGTGACTAACATATTGACCCAGCTTGCAAATCTAGGTCAATATGGTGCATATTGTGGCATAATACACGAACAAGGAACAAAGCCGTACAAGTATAATCATATGCAAGAGGAAAAGCTCCAGCAAGGGAGCCCCCAAGTAATCTGGGTATTTGAATTTGTCCGTCACAAAAAAAGTTTGGACAAGGAATTTTTTTTACTAGCAACTTTTTTTCCAAAAAAGTATAATGCTTGGTAGAACCGAACACAAGTTAAAAATTTAAAACTTTGAGCATGAAAGCAACTTAGCTGGTTAATGTGTTCGGTATTGATGTCGCGGTCCGAGCTTGATTCAGACAAGGTTCCATCCCCCAAGCCGGTCCCGAGGTGGCGGAGCAAAGAGCTCGGCACTCCGAAGTGGTGACATAGCACAGCCAATGCAGGCCGACAGAGTGACGCCAAAGTCCCCGGCGTGAGTTAATGAAGTGTTGACGAAGCCCCCCATCCAGCCGAGGTGACAACACTGCCCGACCCAAATCATTTACTTGTGCACAAAAAATAGTGCAAACCCGAGATAATAGAAATAATAATAAATTAAAACAAGAAATTGTTGCATAATAAATAATTTATGGGAAGTGGGTAATAAAAGAAATATGGCCTGTGCGCCGAACACTCAATGAGGTAGAGCTCTCCTAGCGATGCCGAAGTCTCAAAGGCAACATAACATGTCGGTATGGCAATTCGACCCACAAGGTGATCACGTGAGCCGATTTATGCCGATTGGGACGATGGCGTCGGCTTGCCGAAGTGACCGCGTGACGCAGTCGAAGTCGATTACCTGCACATGTAAAATAGTGCAGTCCAAAAAAAATCTTTGCATAATTAAAATACGCAAAGTAAATTGTTAAAAAGATGTAGCCTGGGTCGACTACTCGTACACATGAAATAGTGCAAGGAAAAAGAAATAATGATAAAATAATGAAAATGATAACTCTACTTAAATAATTTAAGTGAAGCGAAAAATGATAATATAAAATATGGCCTGAGGGCCGTGGTCGGCCCGGCAGAGTGGACCGGCGAAGATGCCGACACAGAAGGGCGCGCCAAGGCGGCGCCACAACTTAGTTAACGCTGGTAGGACGACGACATCGGCTCGCCGAGCTGGCGGCGTGGCGTAGTCAAGGTCATATATCATGCGCGAGGTTGATGTCGACATAGGTAGGCCGGCCGAGGTGACGACAAAAGGGTGGCCAGACCGACGTCACGTACGAGCGTCGGTAGAATATCTCTGCGAAAATAATGCAATATAAACCAGCATAAAATATTTTGTGTATAATAATGCTAAATGAATAATTTAGCAAAATAAAACCTGTTCGTCGGCGGTGACGACCATAGGGGACCAAAGCAAACCGACGAACTAATCCGTACTGAACATGCTGCGAAACTAGTCCTCAATATGCTTAGAAGCACTTCCGTTTTGCATACTTGTCAGCAAAAATAGTGAGGAACCAGTGGTCGACTAGGTAGGTACTGAAAAAAAGAAAAGGAAAGAAACAAATCTCACAGGTGTCTTGTCATCGAGCCAAGCTCGATCGATTACCTTTGCTCGCACTATCTCTTTGGCTGGATTGCCCGCGGCCAGATTGATTCCGGATCCGATGTAGCAAGTAGCGGATGCTAACATAGGCCATACTGCGGTCTGTATACATACAGCAGTACAAACCATGCAGGAGGAATAGCATCCCACGTGGGTGTTAGCAAGTACTGGTATAGTACTACCCACGCACGGGCGAAATCAATCTAGTACTAGAAAAGGTGCATGGATGGTATATACTACAAGACAAAAGGGGATACTGAAGGAAATATGCCCTAGAGTCAATAATAAAGTTATTATTTATTTCCTTATATCATGATAAATGTTTATTATTCATGCTAGAATTGTATTAACCGGAAACATGATACATGTGTGAATACATAAACAAACAGAGTGTCACTAGTATACCTCTACTTGACTAGCTCTTTGATCAAAGATGATTATGTTTCCTAGCCATAGACAAAGAGTTGTCATTTGATTAAGGGGATCACATCATTAGGAGAATGATGTGATTGACTTGACCCATTCTGTTAGCTTAGCACTTGATCATTTAGTATGTTGCTATTGCTTTCTTCATGACTTATACATGTTCCTATGACTATGAGATTATGCAACTCCGTTTATCGGAGGAACACTTTGTGTGCTACCAAACGTCACAACGTAACTGGGTGATTATAAAGGTGCTCTACAGGTGTCTCCAAAGGTACTTGTTGGGTTGGTGTATTTCGAGATTAGGATTTGTCACTCCGATTGTCGGAGAGGTATCTCTGGGCCCACTAAGTAATGCACATCATTATAAGCCTTGCAAGCATTGCAATTGAGGAGTTAGTTGCGGGATGATGTATTACGTAATGAGTAAAGAGACTTGCCGGTAATGAGATTGAACTAGGTATTGAGATATCGATGATCGAATCTCGGGCAAGTAACATACCGATGACAAAGGGAACAACGTATGTCGTTATGCGGTTTGACCGATAAAGATCTTCGTAGAATATGTGGGAGCCAATATGAGCGTACAGGTTCTATATTGGTTATTGACTGGAGACATGTCTCGGTCATGTCTACATAGTTCTCGAACCCGTAGGGTCCGCACGCTTAAAGTTCCATGACGGTTATATTATGAGTTTATGTGTTTTGATGTACCGAAGGTAGTTCGGAGTCTCAGATGTGATCACGGACATGGCGAGGAGTCTCGAAATGGCTGAGACATAAAGATTGATATATTGGACGACTACGTTCGGACACCGGAATGGTTTCGGGGAGTATCGGGCATATACCGGAGTACCGGGGGTTACCGGAACCCCCCGGGGAGACTAATGGGCCTATTGGGCCCTAGTGGAGAAGAGGAGGGGCGGCCAAGGGGCAGCTGTGCGCCCCCTCCCCCCTAGTCCGAATTGGACAAGGAGGGGGTGTGGGTGGCGCCCCCCCTTTCCTTCCCCCCTCTCTCCTTCCCTCTCCTGTCCTACTCCCACATGGAAGGGGAACTCCTACTCCCGGTGGGAGTAGGACTCCTCATGGGGCGCGCCAAGGGTGGCCGGCCCCCTCCCCCTCCTCCACTCCTTTATATACGGGGAGGGAGGCACCCCTTGGAGACACAACAATTGATCCCTTGGATCTCTTAGCCGTGTGCGGTGCCCCCCTCCACCATAATCCACCTCGATAATATCGTAGCGGTGCTTAGGCGAAGCCCTGCGTCGGTAGAACATCATCATCATCACCACGCCGTCGTGCTGACGGAACTCTCCCTCAAAGCTCGGCTGGATCGGAGTTCGAGGGACATCATCGAGTTGAACGTGTGCTAAACTCAGAGGTGCCGTGAGTTCAGTACTTGATCAGTCGGATCGTGAAGACGTACGACAACATCAACCGCGTTATGCTAACGCTTCCGCTTTCGGTCTACGAGGGTATGTGGACACACTCTCCCCTCTCATTGCTATGCATCACCATGATCTTGCGTGTGCGTAGGAATTTTTTTGAAATTACTACGTTCCCCAACAGTGGTATCAGAGCTAGGTTTTATGTGTTGATGTTATATGCACGAGTAGAAACAAGTGAGTTGTGGGCGATACAAGTCATACTACTTACCAGCATGTCACACTTTGGTTCAGTGGTATTGTTGGATGAAGCTGCTCGGACCGACATTACGCGTACGCTTACGCGAGACTGGTTTTACCGCCGTGCTTTGCACACAGGTGACTAACGGGTGTCAGTTTCTCCAACTTTAGTTGAACCGAGTGTGGCTACGCCCGGTCCTTGAGAAGGTTAAAACAACACAAACTTGACGAACTATCGTTGTGGTTTTTGATGCATAGGTAAGAACGGTTCTTGCTCAGCCCGTAGCAGCCACGTAAAACTTGCAACAACAAAGTAGAGGACGTCTAACTTGTTTTTGCAGGGCATGTTGTGATGTGATATGGTGAAGGCGTGATGCTATATTTTATTGTATGAGATGATCATGTTTTGTAACCCGATTATCAAAGAACTGGTAGGAGCCATATGGTTGTCGCTTATTGTATGCAATGCAATCGCTTCATAATTGCTTTACTTTATCACTAAGCGGTAGCGATAGTCGTAGAAGCAATAATTGGCGAGACGACAACGATGCTACGAGGAGATCAATGTGTCGCGCCGGTGACGAAGGTGATCATGACGGTGCTTTGGAGATGGAGATCACAAGCACAAGATGACGAATGTGATGTTTATCTTTTATGCATCTTATTTTGCTTTGATTGACGGTAGCATTATAAGATGATCTCTCACTAAATTTCAAGATAAAAGTGTTCTCCCTGAGTATGCACCGTTGCCAAAGTTCGTCGTGCCCAAACACCACGTGATGATCGGGTGTGATAAGCTCTACGTCCATCTACAACGGGTGCAAGCCCGTTTTGCACACGCAGAATACTCAGGTTAAACTTGACGAGCCTAGCATATGCAGATATGGCCTCGGAACAGTGAGACCGAAAAGTCGAGCGTGAATCATATAGTAGATATGATCAACATAGTGATGTTCACCATCGAAAACTACTCCATTTCACGTGATGATCGGTTATGGTTTAGTTGATTTGGATCACGTGATCACTTAGATGATTAGAGGGATGTCTATCTAAGTGGGAGTTCTTAATTAATATGATTAATTGAACTTCAATTTATCATGAACTTAGTACCTGATACTCCCTCCATTCCTAGATGTAGGGTGTATAGTTTTTGGCACGGATATTAAAGAACGCACATGGAGGGATAATTTCACAAGTTTTGGGCGAGATTACACCTGACTAATTGACATGAGAAAACAGAGGAGATTGCCTAATATAAGGAAATGTAATCGAATCCCTAAAAAACTTACCCAAACGAGTGGTGCAACGCAATACACCTTATATTTCGGATTTTTTCTCAAAAAACTATACACCTTATATAAAGGAACGGAGGGAGTAGTATTTTGCATGTCTATGTTTGTTGTAGATAGATGGCTCGTGCTGTTGTTCCGTTCAATTTTAATGCGTTCCTTGAGAATGCAAAGTTGAAAGATGATGGTAGCAATTACACGGACTGGGTCCGTAATTTGAGGATTATCCTCATTGCTGCACAGAAGAATTACATCCTGGAAGCACCGCTAGGTGCCAAACCCGCAGCAGGAGCAACAGCAGATGTTATGAACATCTGGCAGAGCAAAGCTGATGACTACTCGATAGTTCAGTGTGCCATGCTTTACGGCTTAGAACCGGGACTTCAGCGATGTTTTGAACGTCATGGAACATATGAGATGTTCTAGGAGTTGAAGTTAATATTTCAAGCAAATGCCCTGATTGAGAGATATGAAGTCTCTAATAAGTTCTACAGCTGCAAGATGGAGGAGAATAGTTCTGTCAGTGAGCATATACTCGGAATGTCTGGGTATAACAATCACTTGATTCAACTGGGAGTTAATCTTCCGGATGATAGCGTCATTGATGTAATTCTTCAATCACTGCCACCAAGCTACAAGAGCTTCATGATGAACTATAACATGCAAGGGATGGATAAGACGATTCCCGAGCTCTTTGCAATGCTAAAGGCTGTGGAGGTAGAAATCAAGAAGGAGCATCAAGTGTTGATGGTCAATAAGACTACCAGTTTCAAGAAAAAGGGCAAAGGGAAGAAGAAGGGGAACTTCAAGAAGAACAGAAAACAAGTTGCTGCTCAAGAGATGAAACCCAAGTCCGGACCTAAGCACGAGATCGAGTGCTTCTACTGCAAGCAGACTGGTCACTGGAAGCGGAACTGCCCCAAGTATTTGGCGGATAAGAAGGATGGCAAGGTGAACAAAGGTATATGTGATATACATGTTATTGATCTGTACCTTACCAGAGCTCAAAGTAGCACCTGGGTACTTGATACTGGTTCTGTTGCTAATATTTGCAACTCAAAACAAGGACTACAGATTAAGCGAACGCTGGCTAAGGATGAGGTGATGATGCACGCGGGAAATGGTTCCAAAGTCGATGTGATCTCCGTCGGCACGCTACATCTACATCTACCTTCGGGATTAGTTTTAGACCTAAATAATTGTTTTTTGGTGCCATCATTGAGCATGAACATTATATCTGGATCTTGTTTGATGCGAGACGGTTATTCATTTAAATCTGAGAATAATGGTTGTTCTATTTATATGAGTAATATCTTTTATGGTCATGCACCCTTTAAGAGTGGTCTAATTTTGATGAATCTCGATAGTAGTGATACACATATTCATAATGTTGAAGCCAAATGATACAGAGTTGATAATGATAGTGCAACTTATTTGTGGCACCGCTTGCTTTGGGTCATATTGGTGTAAAGCGCATGAAGAAACTCCATACTGATGGACTTTTGGAATCACTTGGTACTTGCGAACCATGCCTCATGGGCAAGATGACTAAAACGCCGTTCTCCGGAAATATGGAGCGAGCAACTGATTTGTTGGAGATCATACATACTCATGTATGTGGTCCAATGAATGTTGAGGCTTGCGGCGGGTATCGTTATTTTGTCACCTTCATAGATGATTTAAGCAGATATGGGTATATCTACTTAATGAAACATAAGTCTGAAAATTTGAAAAGTTCAGAGAATTTCAGAGTGAAGTTGAAAATCATCATAACAAGAAAATAAAGTTTCTATGATCTGACCATGGAGGAGAATATTTGAGTTACGAGTTTGGTCTACATTTGAAACAATGCGGAATAGTTTCGCAACTCACGCCACCCGGAACACCACATCGTAATGGTGTGTCCGAACGTCGTAATCATACTTTACTAGATATGGTGCGGTCTATGATGTCTCTTACTGATTTACCGCTATCGTTTTGGGGTTATGCTTTAGAGACGACCACATTCATGTTAAATAGGGCACCATCAAAATCCGTTGAGACGACACCTTATGAAGTGTGGTTTGGCAAGAAACCAAAGTTGTCGTTTCTTATAGTTTGGGGCTGTGATGCTTATGTGAAAAAGCTTCAACCTGATAAGCTTGAACCCAAATCGGAGAAATGTGTCTTCATAGGATACCCAAAGGAAACTATTGGGTACACCTTCTATCACAGATCCGAAGGCAAGACATTCGTTGCCAAGAATGGATCCTTTCTAGAGAAGGAGTTTCTCTCGAAAGAAGCGAGTGGGAGGAAAGTAGAACTTGATGAGGTAACAGTACCTGCTCCCTTATTGGAAAATAGTTCATCACATAAACCAGTTCCTGTGATGTCTACACCAATTAGTGAGGAAGTTAATGATGATGATCATGAAACTTCAGATCAAGTTGTTACTGAACCTCGTAGGTCAACCAGAGTAAGATCCGCACTGTGAGTGGTACGGTAATCCTGCTCGGAGGTTATGTTACTAGACCATGACGAACCTACGAACTATGAAGAAGCGATGGTGAGCCTAGATTCCGCAAAATGGCTTGAGGCCATGAAATCCGAGATGGGATCCATGTATGAGAACAAAGTATGGATTTGGTTGACTTGCCCGATGATCGACAAGCCATCGAGAATAAATGGATTTTCAAGAAGAAGACTGATGCTGACGGTAATGTTACTGTCTATAAAGCTCGACTTGCTGCAAAAGGTTTTCAACAAGTTCAAGGGATTGACTACGATGAGACCTTCTCACCCATAGCGATGCTTAAGTCTGTCCGAATCATGTTAGCAATTGCCGCATTTTATGATTATGAAATTTGGCAAATGGATGTCAAAACTGCATTCCTGAATGGATTTCTGGAAGAAGAGTTGTATATTATGCAACCAGAAGGTTTTGTCGATCCAAAGGGAGCTAACAAAGTGTGCAAGATCCAACGATCCATTTATGGACTGGTGCAAGCCTCTCGGAGATGGAATAAATGTTTTGATAGTGTGATCAAAGCATATGGTTTTATACAAACTTTTGGAGAAGCCTGTATTTACAAGAAAGTGAGTGGGAGCTTTGTAGCATTTCTGATATTATATGTGGATGACATATTATTGATTGGAAATGATATAGAATTTCTGGATAGCATAAAAGGATATTTGAATAAGAGTTTTTCAATGAAGGACCTCGGTGAAGCTACTTATATATTGGGCATCAAGATCTATAGAGATAGATCAAGACACTTAATTGGACTTTCAAAAAGCACATACCTTGACAAAGTTTTGAAGAAGGTCAAAATGGATCAAGCAAAGAAAGGGTTATTGCCTGTGTTACAATGTGTGAAGTTGAGTAAGACTCAATGCCCGACCACTGCAGAAGATAGAGAGAAAATGAAAGATGTTCCCTATGCTTCAGCCATAGGCTCTATCATGTATGCAATGCTGTGTACCAGACCTGATGTGTGCCTTGCTATTAGTTTATCAGGAGGTACCAAAGTAATCCAGAGTGGATCATCGGGACGGTGGTCAAGAACATCCTGAAATACCTGAAAAGGACTAAGGATATGTTTGTCGTTTATGGAGGTGACAAAGAGCTCGTCGTAAATGGTTACGTCGATGCAAGCTTTGACACTGATCCGGATGATTCTAAATCGCAAACCGGATACATGTTTTTATTGAACAGTGGAGCTGTCAGTTGGTGCAATTCTAAACAAAGCGTCATAGCGGGATCTACATGTGAAGCGGAGTACATAGCTGCTTTGGAATCAACAAATGAAGGAGTCTAGATGAAGGAGTTCATATCCGATCTAGGTGTCATACCTAGTGCATCGGATCCAATGAAAATCTTTTGTGACAATACTGGTGCAGTTGCTTTGGCAAAGGAATCCAGATTTCACAAGAGAACCAAGCACATCAAGAGACGCTTCAACTCCATCCGGGATCAAGTCCAGGTGGGAGACATAGAGATTTACAAAATACATACGGATCTGAATGTTGCAGACCCGTTGACTAAGCCTATTCCACGAGCAAAACATGATCAGCACAAAGGCTCCATGGGTGTTAGAATCATTACTGTGTAATCTAGATTATTTACTCTAGTGCAAGTGGGAGACTGAAGGAAATATGCCCTAGAGGCAATAATAAACTTATTATTTATTTCCTTATATCATGATAAATGTTTATTATTCATGCTAGAATTGTATTAACCAGAAACATGATACATGTGTGAATACATAGACAAACAGAGTGTCACTAGTATGCCTCTACTTGACTAGCTCGTTGATCAAAGATGGTTATGTTTCCTGGCCATAGACGAAGAGTTGTCATTTTATTAACGGGATCACCTCATTAGGAGAATGATGTGATTGACTTGACCCATTCCGTTAGCTTAGCACTTGATCATTTAGTATGTTGCTATTGCTTTCTTCATGACTTATACATGTTGCTATGACTATGAGATTATGCAACTCCCGTTTACCGGATGAACACTTTGTGTGCTACCAAACATCACAACGTAACTGGGTGGTTATAAAGGTGCTCTACAAGTGTCTCCGAAGGTACTTGTTGGGTTGGCGTATTTCGAGATTAGGATTTGTCACTCAGATTGTCGGAGAGGTATCTATGGGCCCACTCGGTAATGCACATCATTATAAGCCTTGCAAGCATTGCAACTAATGAGTTAGTTGCGGGATGATGTATTACGGAACGAGTAAAGAGACTTGCCGGTAATGAGACTGAACTAGGTATTGAGATACCGACGATCGAATCTCGAGCAAGTAACATACCGATGATAAAGGGTACAACGTATGTTGTTATGCGGTTTGACCGATAAAGATCTTCGTAGAATATGTGGGAGCCAATATGAGCATCCATGTTCTGCTATTGGTTATTGACCGGAGACATGTCTCGGTCATGTCTACATAGTTCTCGAACCCATAGGGTCCGCACGCTTAAAGTTTGATGACGATTATATTATGAGTTTATGTGTTTTGATGTACCGAAGGTAGTTCAGAGTCCCGGATGTGATCATGGACATGACGAGGAGTCTCAAAATGGTTGAGACATAAAGATTGATATATTGGACGACTATGTTCGGATACCGGAATGGTTTCGGGGAGTATCGGGCAGATACCGGAGTACCGGGGGTTACCGGAATCCCCCGGGGAGACTAATGAGCCTATTGGGCCCTAGTGGAGAAGAGGAGGGGCGGCCAAGGGGCAGCAGCGCCCCCTCCCCCTAGTCCGAATTGGACAAGGAGGGGGGGGGGGGGCGGCGCCCCCTTTACTTTTCCCCCTCTCTCCTTCCCTCTCCTCTCCTACTCCCACATCGAAGGGGGAAGTCCTACTCCCAGTCGGAGTAGGACTCCATGATACGTCCATTTTGCATCATGCTTTTATATCGATATTTATCGCATTATGGGCTGTTATTTCACGTTATGGCACAATACTTATGGCTATTCTCTCTTATTTTACAAGGTTTACATGGAGAGGGAGAATGCTTGCATTTGGAATTACAGGCTAGAAAAGGAGCAAATATTGGAGACCTATTACATGCAACTCCAAAAGTCACGAAACTCCACAGAATGTTTTAAAATAAATAAAGAAAAATCGTCGCCAAATATGAAGGCCAGGGGCCCACACCCTGCTCACGAGGGTGGGGGGCGCCCCCCTGGGGCGCGCCCCCCTACCACGTGGGCCCCCTGGTGGCTCTCCGATGCCCATCTTCTCCTATATTAAGTCTTTCGATGAGAAAAAAAATCATAAGCAACCTTCGACGAGACTCCGCCGCCACGAGGCGGAACCTTGGCGGAACCAATCTAGGGCTCCGGCAGAGCTGTTCACTGGGATACTTCCCTCCGGGAGGGGGAAATCATCGTCATCATCATCACCAACGCTCCTCTCAGCGGGAGAGGGCAATCTCCATCAACATCTTCACCAGCACCATCTCTTGTCCAAACCCTAGTTCATCTCTTGTATCCAATTCTTGTCTCCAAGTCCGGGATTGGTGCTAGTAGGTTGCTAGTAGTGTTGATTACTCCTTGTAGTTGATGCTAGTTGGTTTACTTGGTGGAAGATCATATCTTCAGATCCTTTATGCATATTATTACCCCTCTGATTTTGAACATGAATATGCTTTGTGAGTAGTTACGTTTGTTCCTGAGGACAAGGGAGAAGTCTTGCTATTAGTAGTCATGTGAATTTGGTATTCGTTCGATACTTTGATAAGATGTATGTTGTCTAACCTCTAGTGGTGTTATGTGAACGTCGACTACATAACACTTCACCATTATTTGGGCCTAGAGGAAGGCATTGGGAAGTAATAAGTAGATGATGGGTTGCTAGAGTGATAGAAGCTTAAACCCTAGTTTTTGCGTTGCTTCATAAGGGGCTGATTTGGATCCATATGTTTCATGCTATGGTTAGGTTTACCTTAATACTTTTTTTATAGTTGTGGATGCTTGCAATAGAGGTTAATCATAAGTGGGATGCTTGTTCAAGTAAGAACAGCACCCAAGCACCGTCCACCCACATATCAAATTATCAAAGTACCGAACGCGAATCATATGAGCGTGATGAAAACTAGCTTGACGATATTCCCATGTGTCCTCGGAGCGCTTTTCCTATTATAAGAGTTTGTTCCGCTTGTCCTTTGCTACAAAAAGGATTGGGCCACCTTGCTGCACTTTATTTACTCTTGTTACTTGTTGCTCGTTACAATTTATCTTATCACAAAACTATCTGTTACCACTTATTTCAGTACTTGCAGAGAATAACTTGCTGAAAACCGCTTATCATTTCCTACGCTCCTCGTTGGGTTCGACACTCTTACTTATCGAAAGGACTACGATAGATCCCCTATACTTGTGGGTCATCAAGAATCTTTTCTGGCACCGTTGCCGGGGAGTGTAGCGCCTTTGGTAAGTGGAATTTGGTAAGGAAAAATCTATATAGTGTGCTGAAATTTTCTATCACTTGTTACTATGGAAAGTAATTCTCTGAGGGGCTTGTTCGGGGTATCTTCATCCCGTCGAGTAGAGCAAAGAGTTGCTCCTCAACCTATTGAACCTATTGAAAATGAAACTCCTTTTGAATTTCCTTCGGGTATGATGGAAAAACTGCTAGCTAATCCTTTTACAGGAGATGGAACAAAACATCCCGATTTAACATCTACGCTATGTGGATGATATTTGTGGACTATTTAAGCTTGCAGGTATACCCGATGATGTTGTTAAGAAGAAGGATTTGCCTTTATCTTTGGAGGGAGACGCATTGACATGGTATATGCTATGCGATGATATGAGATCATGGAACTATAAAAGATTGAAATTGGTATTTCACCAAAAGTATTACCCTATGCATCTTGTTCATCGTGATCGCAATTATATATATAATTTTTGGCCTCGCGAGGGAGAAAGCATCGCTCAAGCTTGGGGGAGGCTTAAATCAATGTTATATTCATGCCCCAATCATGAGCTCGCAAAAGAAGTGATTATGCAAAGTTTTTATGCTCGGCTTTCTGATAACAATCGCACCATGCTCGATACCTCTTGTGCTGGCTCTTTTATGATGAAGCCCATTGAATTTAGATGGAATTTATTGGATAGAATTAAATGCAACTCTGAAGATTGGGACCTCGATGAAGGTAAGGAGTCAGGTTTGACACCTAAGTTTGATTGTGTTAAATATTTTATGGATACCGATATTTTCCGTAAGTTTAGCACTAAATATGGACTTGACTTTGAGATAGTAGCTTCTTTCTGTGAATCTTTTGCTACTTATGTTGATCTCCCTAAAGAGAAGTGGTTTAAATATCATCCTCCGATAGAAGTAAAAGTAGCTGCACTTATTAAAGTTCAAGAAAAGACTGTCACTTATAATGATCCTATTGTTCCTACCTCTTATGTTGAGAAACCACCTTTCCCTGTTAGAGTAAAGGATCATGCTAAAGCTTCAACTGTTGTTCGTAAAAGCAATATTAGAACTTATACACCTCTGAGCAAGTCAAAGTAGAGCCTAATATTGCTATTGTTAAAGATCTCTTGTCTGATAATATTGATGGGCATGTCATTCAATTCTCTGGTGAAACTGCTAGAATTGCTAAACCCTGTGATAGGGATAAACATAGACCTGTGGTAGGTGTGACACTCAAATTTGTTTTGTTTGGTTTCAACATAAAACCTTGTTGGTTTTTAAGAAGGACATTTAAACCCTTCCAAAAATATCTCTCTCAATTTTTTTTTTCTTTGGCAAAGGATTTTATTTTGGCATCTTTTTCAACTCTGGTGTTTGGTTATTAAAAACCTTTCCTCTGATTCTCCCCTTCTCAAATTTATTTTTGGGATTTATTTTCTTTTAAAAGAAAACCCTAGGAGTTTTGGGTCTTCTCTTATATTGAAACCATCCATACTTTTTACCATGTCTCATGTGGTAAATCTTCCCAAAACCCCTCCTTCCACTTTGGGGCAATCCAAATATTCTGTCCCAACAAGTCCAACTCATTTTTAGATTTTATTTCATTTATTTCTTTCCCCAAAACAATTCTGTCCATTATTTTGAGTCTAGGTGATTTGCAAAGCAAGTACCTATTTGCCTTTGAATTTTGATCTCAAACCAACTCCTCTGGATAGTCCCTAGCACCCACAACCTAGAACCATCAAGATCCACTCTTCTTCTTTTCAAAATTTTCAAGTTTCAGCTTCTGCAAATTTGGACCAGATTTGTCAAATTTGATGAAATACATATCTCCTCTTCTCCAAAAATTCCACGAAAACTCAGGCAGCCCCCAGATGCTATGAGAGGCCACTCCACCAAAAATCAGCTCAAGGAAAAATCCTCAAGATACCAAAATCATTACATCGAACACTTGGCTTGCCTTTGTTACTTTGCACTTTCGGAGAAATTGAGTTTGAGTAAGTTCAGTTTCGTCGAGTCCGTCACCTGTCAATCAGGCGCTTTGGCGCGTGGCGCATGGCCCCTCCTCCCCATCGAGCACCGCCGCGCGCACTTGGCTGGTTCCTGGCATCGGTGGCACCCTGGCCCGTCTGCGCCGGCGTCTTCTGCAGCGTCGGGACCTCCCGTGGCGGCCGACAGGAGGCACCCTTCGGCACAACGCCGTTCGGCACAGCCCACGCCACCTGGGAGCTCCGCGTGGCCGTCTCCCTTGCCGGCCTGCGCTGCGGCACCGTCGTCGTGGCACAGCACGCCGCGAAGCGCGCCCTCTGCCGCCGACGTGCCGCACGGCCGTTCCGTTGGGGACAGCCGTAACCGCCCTGCCTTGCTGAGTTAGGCACCGGGGCGGAATCGATTACTCCGTCTGAAGCGATGCTCAAGCCCTAAACCAACCGTCCAGCCACAGCCTTGCCGTAATCATTCGCGGACTTATCCCGTTCACGGCAACCGCCTCGGGCGGCTATAAATAAGCGCCTCGAGCTCGCTCTCGACCCAGCGCATCTCCACCACCTCACGAGACCCGCCCAGCCTTTGGAAGAGCCTCGAGGGGCCCTTCTTCCTCAACTCCGGCCACCTCCGTCCGCTTGGGCTCCGGCAGCGTTCTCTACTGGTGAGAGATCCTCCACCGCCCTAGACTTGCCCGTAGCCTCATGACACCTATAGGAGACTAACCCCACTCCAATTTGACTGACAACTCTCTCCGTGAGGCCCACGACTACCCGAACCACCATCCGCCGGAGCAAGGGCCGCCGTCGACGTGGTGCTCACCGGCGACCACCACCACCACCCACCGACGCGGAAGGATGCACTGAGCACAAAGGTACCACCCGATCCCCCTGCCTCGCCGTGGATCTCCGCCGGCGACCACCGCGGCTCTCGGGCGCCGATGAGCTGTGCCGCCTCTTTTGAATATTCAAACCTGACGGGTGGGACCTGCCTGTCAACCTCTCTGTTCTTTTTTTTTCGAACCATTTCTGAAAGCGTATTCTGGGAAATGCGCTTTCTAATCTGAATCATTTTCTGGACTTTTCTGCTTAGACCCCTGAGAGTTTTCTGTTTCATTACAGAGAGGTCCTTGGACGAAAACTCTTATAACTTTAAAAAAAAAAGGATTTTTGAGTGATTCTTTTTCTGTCCTCTTCAAAATTTTGTCTAGTTTTTTTATCAGATTTATTTGAAAAATATTTGATATATTTTTGTGCACCCCATGGTATTTACGTTAGTGCGTGTATTTTTGTATACCGTAGATACCGAAGGAGGTGACGGAACCGCGAACTTCACCGAGCTAGGCCCCGACTACTACGAACCAGGCAAGCATGTTTGAACCTTTGATATGATGAGTGTCTTGGCATGTTTTCATTAAGTAGTTCCATGGCATGTCTTTGAAACACCTCGATGAAGGTTATATTGCATGCAAAGTTGAGGCAAGTGAATTTCGATAATCCATAAGTTGTTGGATATGAGTTTGCATGGCCATGAGATGGCATGAGAATGGGTAAGATGGCAATTTTGTAGCATGCCAGTCTTACGCCAGACCATTTGACCCAGTGTCAACATGAATCAGTCCAGTTCCCGTCCGTTTTCCCTTTCCGTACTACCACATGTTTTCCGCAAGGGGTACGGCTTAGTAAGTTGCAAACCGCTTTCTGGTACACACCAAATCGAGAGGCCGGGATGAGGGTTCCATGGCCCTGGATTAAAGCCTATCATCCGGTCAGGGGGCATGGGTGTTTCCGGTTGGGACCGAGAGGGGGGCACCCCTTAGAGCGCGCGTATATAAATTTGATCCCATGCTATTCGAGATTGTGATCTCCCCGTCTCAAAGTTTTTCTTGAACGCTGTCCAGGGTGATTCTTGGCAACGTAAGGTGGGATGGGTGTGTACTGGTTAGCTGTGTTTCCTCCGAAATACCGCAAACGGAACTAGTCCTTCGCGACTAAGGAAATCCGTTGGCTGTGGATAATTTTAGTACAAACTCTGCAGAGTCAATAATCCTTGAAATCATCTTATCCATGTCCAAGAGCTGTGTTCATCTTATCTTGTCAAGTGTCAGTCTCGGTGACAGAAACTCCTGAGAACCACATGAGTGTTAAATGTTTATTTCCTGTGGATGGACTAACCCGTTTATTATCATCTGATGAATATTTTCCTATGAGCACTATTTCTTGCAAGTTAACCGATATGAAAAGTGAATTTTAAGCCCTTTCTGTGATGTCACTCAGACGTCCGACTGCGGCATGGTTATTATTTACTTTTGTTATAAGCCCTTTCTGCGATGTCGCTCAGACGTCCGACTGCGGCATTGTTATTAATTACTTTTGTTATAAGCCCTTTCCGCGATGTCGCTCAGACGTCCGACTGCGGCATTGTTATTATTTATTTTTGTTATATAAGCCCTTTCTGCGATGTCGCTCAGACGTCCGACTGCGGCACCGTTATTATTTACTTTTGATATAAGCCCTTTCTGTGATGTCGCTCAGACGTCTGACTGTGGCATTTGTTGTTATTTATTTTCAATATAAGCCCTTTCTGTGATGTCGCCCCGACGTCCGACTGTGGCACGCATGTCTTTTATTTTCAATATAAGCCCTTTACGTGGTGTCGCTCAGACGCCCGACTGTGGCATGTTTTATTTATTTGTTCACCCTTCGAGGCATCGCTTCAGACACCTGATTGGTTTTCAAATTTTTTTACTACCACCCGACTTCCTTCTTACTAATTAATGTTATGTTACGTCCTCATTTGGATGTATCATATTAATTGTTCATGACACATTCATGCATACATTTTCTATATCTTTTGTACGAACTGTCTTGCGAGTACTTTCAAAGTAGTCACCTGGCTTGTTGATTTGTCCAGATGCTGACGAAGGCGATCTCATGGATGAAGAGTTCGATAGCGAGTCCGACGCCTAGAGGAATGCCAGTCAGTCTCGTGCGACCCTGGATTAGTCACTTGTTACTACTGCTTCCGCTACCCAAATAAATTCATCGGGCCTCACCTCGACGCTCGATGAGCCGCCAGTGTAGGAGTCATGTTATCCACTCCACTGTGTTATTCCACCATCACTTTACCTCGAGTCAGTAGTATGCCACCACTCCATTGTGTCATATCCGCCATTATATATAATTATTGGCGTGCTTGTAATAATGGTTGAGTATCCCAGCTCGACCCTTGTAATATATTCTAATGCTACTAGCTTATTGTATCAAGATTTTGTCTACCAGTCAGGAGGAATTTTCCTCGTATGGGACTCAAAAGGTCGGTTTCTCAATAAGCTTTTTATTGGAAAACCGGTCCTGACAAGCTTGGTACCAGAGCCAGGCTGACTGTAGGAAGCCACTAGGTGCGATCGCTAATCGGTTATTAGCATATTAGAGCTAATTCATATTTTTACAAATGTAGTCAATTTACGACGATCGGCATAAATTTATGATTTGACCACTCAGAATTTTGCCTACTTTTGTAGATGGCTAACAACGATTGCGAGCCACAGATGTTCGCCAACATGCACGATGGGTTCGTCAAGCTTCTCTCCTTCATCGTCCAAGTCGCGATGGGGCCATCTGGCGCCGATCTTCTCACTCTCTCGGCACAAGGTCAATGACCGTCTAACCATGCACCAGGGCAGCGGTGCAATTCAAGGGAGGCGAAGTTGGCGTTTACGGATCTTGGGAGAGCCATGCCTCACGGAGAAGCATGCACTGCAGATGGCAGCCCGTGAGGCGATAGCTCGTCTCGAGGATGTCCTTCCTTCGATGAAGACTCGTCGTTACCGCTACCTTCCATGTCACGTGCCATACACTGTCACTCTGCGTTCTCTTTCCCGGAGGAGAACGAGGCGAGGCTTTGAGATGCTTATCGAGTATCTCCGGGCTTTGGAGGCAGCCTTCGACAACCTGGTGGATGACTTTGTGGCTGACCGCATGGACTCGATCCATGGCTGTGGCGCCAACGGAGGGAGCTCCTGCGCACCGCACCGCCACCGACTTCGTCTCGTCATCGGCATCTTTTGCACCCTCTTGCTCTCGCCACTACTCGTCGCCCGCCTACCACCGAGGAGTTCGATCATGACATTGCGTCTACTCCGGTTTGTTACGCACCACCCTCGCGCCCACTCCTGCTCGTGTTATCCGCGCAAGATAGGGCGCTGCTCCACCAACTCAGCGCAGCACTTCACGTCTGGAGCCTATTACCAAGGAGGAGGTTGAGTCCCCAGCCTCATCTGCGCCTCACCCTCGGTAGGCCAAGGAAATCCTTACCATCTCCGTGATGCGCTTAGCCGCCATGCGATGTACCGCTTATGCGATATGTTTATATGTACATAGGCTGTGAGAAGTAGCTTGTTTTGCGCATCATGTAGGAACTGGAGAAGTGCACTAGCCTAAATAACATGTCAGGAATATGTACGCATATCCTGAGTGATGTATTGTATAATTACTGCTTGCGTGTAAGATATGTAATGAGCAGTCCTTCTCCGTGCGCAAACGTTTATTCTCTTGAAAAAAAATGTTGGAGCATTTAAGACTTTTTTCGTCTTCATGAATTTATTGACTTTTGCGACTCAATTTCTTTTCGTATGAGTTTTACAAAATATATCCCCAGAGTGAAAAATGTCTCGCCCTTGGACGCGCTCCATGCCAACTCCGCCAGAGGAAAATTATGGCACACAGCCCAGCAACAATTTCACACAGGGGCAGTCAAGTCAACAGGACAATGAAACAGCACTTTCCCAAATGTGCCGTGTTTATGAGCAAAGTCAGCAACAACATCAGGAAATGATGAACCAAGTCATCAATATGGGAAATCACCGTGGACGATATCGGCATCACTCAAAGTTATCTCGAGCTCTGAAGACGCGTCCCCAAACATTTTCTCACACTGACAAACCTCTTGAAGCCGAGGCCTGGCTTCGAGACATGGAAAGAAAATTAATTATTGCCCAGTGTTTAGATCTTGAGAAAGTACTTTATGCACCGCACTATCTCACTGGAGCAGCCGCATCATGGTGGGAAAATTTCCTACACATGCACCCCAATGAAAATAATATAACCTAGGAGGAGTTCAAAGAAGGTTTTCGTGGGGCACATATTCCTAAGAGTCTTATGAAGATCAAAAAGAGAGAATTTGATGACCTCAAGCAAAGGACAATGACGGTGTCAGAATACAACAATCAGTTTACTCTATTGTCTCGCTACGCCAACAAGGAGCGTATGTCTGAAAGCAAGAAGATGGAAAAATTCCTAGGCGATTACGGCGCTTGCGCTTAAATGCCAGCTGGTTGTGCACACCTTCCCAGATTTTAAAACGCTGGTTGATAAGGCCATTACCTTGGAAAATGAGAGACGCGGCTTGGAAGATTTCCGCAAGCGAAAAAGGGAGCAGACAAATCATGCTTGCAACCACCGCAGCAGGACAGAATTTCAGAAAGGTGGGACACCCAGACCCACGACAAACGTCTCACGCCCAATCAAGAATTTCCATGCAAGGGACAAGGAGTTCACCTACCGCCCAGGCGTTACCTGTTACGCTTGTGGAGCAGAAGGGCACTATGCCAAGCAGTGCCCCAAGCCAAGGAACTCGACCCCAAAGACGAACAATGGAGGCAATAATTCGGCGCCAAAGCGTAACAATTTCAACCCAAATAACAACCACAGGAAGGGTCATCTGAACCACGTGACCAAAGAGGGAGCACAGAATGCCCCAGATATCGTACTCGGTACGTTTCCTGTCAACACAATACCTGCCATGGTTTTGTTTGATTACGAGCTTCTCACTCATTCATTTCGAAAAGTTTTGCTTTGGAAAATAATTTTTCGATGCTTCCCTTGGAAAAATCAATGATCATCAAGTCCCCTGGGATTAAGCAAGTTACCCAGAGTTACTACCAAGGTGTGATTATTGAGTTTGAAGGATTGAGGTTTCACGCCAACCTTATTGTGTTTGAAAATAAAGGACTGTATGTCATCTTAGGGATGGATTGGTTAACCACCAACAAAGGTTTTATTGACTGCTTCAACAGGACCGTAATTCTCACCCACCACCACGGGAAGACAATAAAAGTTTCAGCCAAAGAAAGAAAAATATCCCGGCAACCAAGATTGAACAAGGTGGATATTTCTGAATTAAGCAAGGTTCGATGGTGTGTGAATTTCAGACGTATTTCCGAAGAACTACCGGGCATGCCACCGCACCGAGAGATAGAATTCAGCATTGAGCTAGCACCGGAACCACCCACATATACAAGAACCCATACAGAATGGCACCATCCGAATTGGTAGAACTGAAGAAGCAAATAAAAGAATTACTGGACAAAGGTTATATACGAGCCAGCTCCTCACCTTGGGGTTCACCAATTTTATTTGCCAAAAAGAAGGATGGAACACTGAGATTGTGCATAGACTATCGAGCGCTTAAGATGGTCACAATCAAGAACAAATATCCGATGCCACGGATAAATGATTTATTTGATCAGCTCGTCAGGCCAAGGTATTCTCAAAAATTGACTTGAGGTCGGGATACCATCAATTAAAGGTACGGACAGAAGATATTCCCAAGACGGCATTCACCTCGGAATCTGGATTGTATGAGTTCACCGTAATGCAGTTGGACTAACAAACGCTTCGCATATTTTGTTCACCTCATGAACAAAGTATTTATGAAGTTTATGGACAAATTTGTTGTGGTATTTATCGTGATATTCGATATACTCCAAGACACCGGAAGAGCACGCAGAACACCTCCGAATTGTACTAGGGAACTCAGAAACATCAATTGTACGCTAAATTCAGCAAGTGTGAATTTTGGCTAAAGGCAAGTAGGTTTTACGGGTCACGTACTAACCCAAGAAGGTATTGCCGTAGACCCGAGAAAAGGTCGAGGGCGTGCCAGCTGGAAACCACCAGCGTAGCGGACATACGAAGTTTCTTGGGAATGGCAGGATACTACCGAAGATTTATTGAAGGATTCTCCACCATAGCAAAGCCAATGACGTAGCTACTCAAGAAAGACAAGAAGTTTGAATGGACGGAAGCTTGCGAGAAAAGTTTCCAAGAATTAAAAAGGAAATTAACGACAAAGACCAGTATTAATTGTGCGGACATACACAAGAATTTTGAGGTGTCTTGTGGCGCATCCGGAAGGGCCTCGGATGCGTGTTGATGCAAGAAGGCAAGGTAGTCGCATATGTCTCCGGACAACTTCGCAAGCATGAGGAAAATTATCCTACACATGACACAGGAGTTAGCAGCGATTATTCATGCACCCAAGGAATGGAGACACTTTTTGCTTGGAAACCGTTGTGAAATATACACGGACCATAAGAGCCTCAAGTATATTTTCACACAACCGTAACTGAATTTACTAAGAACGATGCTGGTTGGAATTAGTGAAGGATTATGATGTTGGGATCCACTACCATCCAGGAAAAGCAAATGTAGTGGCAGATGCCCTAAGTCGGAACCCTAGCCCGAACAACGACGATCTACCAAATTTGAGACCTGAATTTCGGCAGGAGTTTGCTAAACTCAACTTGCTGGTAGTCACCGAAGGCAGCGTATCAAATTTAGAAATACAGCCTACCCTGATGGAAAAGATTAAAGAGGATCAGCATGGTCACCCCAGCATTGAAGTCATTAAACGGAAAGTGAGTTTGGGCAAGGCCCCAGAATTCGTTATCAATGAACAAGGAATATTGTGGTACGGAGATATACTCTGCGTACCCAATATCAAGGACCTTAAACATCAGATCTTAGCTGAAGGCCACACCGCCCCGTATTCAATACAACCTGGAGGTACAAAAATGTACAAGGATATTCAGGAAATTTTTTGGTGGCACGGTCCAAAAAGGGACATAGCCACGTTCATCGCATGTTGTGACTCTTGTCAGCGCATCAAGGCCGAGCACCAGAAACCGGCCGGACTTTTACAGCCAAATAAAATACCCGAGTGGAAATGGGACGAGATTGGAATGGATTTATTGTTGGGCTACCTCGGTCACGGCACGGAAATGATGCCATATGGGTCATCAGCGATAGATGACTAAAGTAGCACACTTCATCCCGTGAAAACAACCCACACCACTCGAAGCTTGCGGGCTTTATCTCTCCCGTATAAATGCTGCTTACATGGAGTTCCAAAGACAATAGTATTAGATGAGGCACTCAATTTATCTCCCGATTTTGGGATCACTTACAACAAGCTCGGGAACTCAACTGGTGTTGATACGCATACCACCCCGGTGATGGACAAACTGAACGCGTAAACCAAATTCTAGAAGACATGCTAAGAGCATGTGTCCTCACCTATGGAACCAGTTGGGAAGAAAGTTTACCATACGCAGAATTCGCATACAACAACAGGTACCAAGCCAGCCTGCAAATGGCACCATTTGAGGCTCTGTACGGGCGGAGATGTCATACCCCGCTAAATTGGTCAGAAACCGGAGACATCCATATTTTCAGCCCAGACATGCTCAAGGAGGCTGAAGATAAAGTTAAGGTAATTAGGGATCGACTCAAGACATCTCAAAGTTGACAGAAGAGTTATTACGATCAAAAACATCGGGGACTCAGTTTTGAACCCGGTGAATTTGTGTACCTACGAGTATCTCCTATGAGGGGCCTGCAACGATTCAAGATTAAGGGGAAGCTAGCACCAAGATTCATCGGACCATTCTGCATAGTGGCACAGAGAGGCACGGTAGCCTACCAGCTAGACTTACCCGAGGACTTATCCGACGTCCATGACATGTTCCACGTCTCGCAGCTGAGGAAGTGCGTAAGCAACCCAGAGAAGCAGGTATCCCATGTAAACATTGACGTGCAGCCAGACCTCACATATCGAGAGCATCCAATAAAAATCTTGGAGGAGTCTGAAAGGAGGACCCGACAGAAAACCATCAAGTTTTTCAAAGTTCAGTGGAGCAACCACATCGAGAGTGAAGCCACTTGGGAAAGGGAGGATTTTCTTCGGACAGAGCACCCACATTTATTTGAGGATCAGCTGAAATCTCGGGGACGAGATTTTTCCTAAGGGGGTAGGTGTTGTGACACTCAAAAAAAATGTTTTTGTTTGGTTTCAACAAAAAACCTTGTTGGTTTTGAAGAAGGTCATTTAAACCCTTCCAAAAATCTTTCTCTCAAATTCTTTTTTCCCTTTGGCAAAGGATTTTATTTTGGCATCTTTTTCAACTCTGGTGTTTGGTTATTAAAAACCTTTCCTCTGATTCTCCCCTTCTCAAATTTATTTTTGGGATTTATTTTCTTTTAAAAGAAAACCCTAGGAGTTTTGGGTCTTCTTTTATATTGAAACCATCCATACTTTTTACCATGTCTCATGTGGTAAATCTTCCCAAAACCCCTCCTTCCACTTTGGGGCAATCCAAATATTCTGTCCCAACAAGTCCAACTCATTTTTAGATTTTATTTCATTTATTTCTTTCCCCAAAACAATTCTGTCCATTATTTTGAGCCTAGGTGATTTGCAAAGCAAGTACCTATTTGCCTTTGAATTTTGATCTCAAACCAACTCCTTTGGATAGTCCCTAGCACCCACAACCTAGAACCATCAAGATCCACTCTTCTTCTTTTCAAAATTTTCAAGTTTCAGACGCAAATTTGGACCAGATTTGTCAAATTTGATGAAATACATATCTCCTCTTCTTCAAAAATTCCACCAAAATTCAGGCAGCCCCCAGATGCTATGAGAGGCCACTCCACCAAAAATCAGCTCAAGGAAAAATCCCCGCATACCAAAATCATTCTGTCGAACACCTGGCTTGCCTTGTTACTTTGCACTTTCAGAGAAATTGAGTTTGATAAGTTCAGTTCGTCGGTCTGGTCACCCCATCAGCTGTCTTTGGCTGGCGTTCGCCTGCAACCCCTCCTCCTGTCCAGGCGCGCCGCCGCACTTGGCTGGTTCTCGCATCGGTGGCACCTGGCCCGTCTGCGCGGCGTCTTCTGCAGCGTCGGGACCTCCGTGGCGGCCGACGAGGGGCACCCTGCGACAACGCCGTTAGGCACCGTCCACGCCACTGGAGCTCCGCGTGGCCGTCTCCCTTGCCGGACACGCTGCAGCACCGTCATCGTGGCACAGCACGCCGCAGTAGCGCCCTCTGCGCCCGACGTGCCGCACGGCCGTTCCGTTGGGGACGAGCCATAACCGCCCTGCCTTGCTGAGTTAGGCACCGGGATGGAATCGATTACTCCGTCTGAAGCGATGCTCAAGCCCCTAAACCAACCGTCTAGCCACAGCACCGCCGTAATCACTCGCGGACTTATCCCGTTCCACGGCAACCGCCTCGGGCGGCTATAAATAGCGCCTCGAGCTCGCTCTCGACCCAGCGCATCTCCACCACCTCACGAGACCCTTTGACCCTTTGGAAGAGCCTCGAGGGGCCCTTCTTCCTCAGCTCCGGCCACCTCCGTCCGCTTCGGGCTCTGGCAGCGTTCTCTCTGGTGAGAGCTCCTCCACCGCCCTAGACTTGCCCGTTGCCTCATGACACCTCTAGGAGACTAACCCCCACTCCAATTTGACCCCAGCAACTCTCTCCGACGAGGCCCACGACTACCCGAACCACCATCCGCCGGAGCAAGGGCTGCCGTTGACGTGGCGCTCGCCGGCGACCACCACCACCACCCACCGACGCGGAAGGATGCACTGAGCACAGAGGTACCACCCGATCCCCCTGCCTCGCTGTGGATCGCCGCCGGCAACCACCGCGGCTCTCGGGCGCCGACGAGCTCTGCCGCCTCTTTTGAATATTCAAACTTGATGGGTGGGACCCGCCCGTCAACCTCTCTGTTCTTTTTTTTTCGGACCGTTTCTGAAAGCGTATTCTGGCAAATGCTCTTTCTAATTTGAATCGTTTTCTGGACTTTTCTGCTTAGACCCCTGAGAGTTTACTGTTTCATTACAGAGAGGTCCTTGGACCAAAACTCTTATATCTTTTAAACAGAAAAGGATTTTTGAGTGATTCTTTTTCTGTCCTCTTCAAAATTTTGTCTAGTTTTTTATCAGATTTATTTGAAAAATATTTGGAATATTTTGTGCACCCCATGGTATTTACGTTAGTGCGTGTATTTTTGTATACCGTAGATACCGAAGGAGGTGACGGAACCGCGAACTTCACCGAGCTAGGCCCCGACTACTCCGAACCAGGCAAGCATATTTGAACCTTTGATATGATGAGTGTCTTGACATGTTTGCATTAAGTAGTTCCACGGCATGTCTTTGAAGCACCTCAATGAAGGTTATATTTCATGCAAAGTTGAGGCAAGTGAATTTCGATAATCCATAAGTTGTTGGATATGAGTTTGCATGGCCATGAGATGGCATGAGAATGGGTAAGATGGCAGTGTTGTAGCATGCCGGGTCTTACATGGAACCGCTTGACCTAGTGTCAACATGAACGATCCAGCTCCCATCCGCTTTCCCTTTCCGTACTACCACATGTTTTACGCAAAGTGCGGCTTAGTAAGTTGCAAACCGCTTCGGTACACACCAAATCGAGAGGCGGGATGAGGGTTCCATGGCCTGGATTAAAGCCTATCATCCGGTCGGGGCATGGGTGTTTCGGTTGGGACCGAGAGGGGGCACCCTTAGAGCGCCGTATATAAATTTAATCCCATGCTATTCGAGATTGTGATCTCCCGTCTCAAAGTTTTTCTTGAACGCTGTCGGGGTGATTCTTGGCAGCGTAAGGTGGGATGGGTGTGTCTTTGGTTAGCTGTGTTTCCTCCGAAATACCGTAAACGGAACTAGTCCTTCGCGACTACGGAAATCCGTTGGCTGTGGATAATTTTAGTACAAACTCTGCAGAGTCAATAATCCTTGAAATCATCTTATCCATGTCCAAGAGCTGTGTTCATCTTATCTTGTCAAGTGTCAGTCTTGGTGACAGAAACTCGACAACCACATGAGTGTTAAATGTTTATTTCGTGGATGGACTAACCCGTTTATTATCATGTGATGAATATTTTCCTATGAGCACTATTTCTTGCAAGTTAACCGATATGAAAAGTGAATTTTAAGCCCTTTCTGCGATGTCGCTCAGACGTCCGACTGCGGCATGGTTATTATTTACTTTTGTTATAAGCCCTTTCTGCGATTTCGCTCAGACGTCCGACTGCGGCATTGTTATTAATTACTTTTGTTATAAGCCCTTTCTGCGATGTCGCTCAGACGTCCGACTGCGGCATTGTTATTATTTGTTTTTGTTATATAAGCCCTTTCTGCGATGTCGCTCAGACGTCCGACTGCGGCACCGTTATTATTTACTTTTGATATAATCCCTTTCTGCGATGTCGCTCAGACGTCCGAATGCGGAATTTGTTGTTATTTATTTTCAATATAAGCCCTTTCTGTGATGTCGCCCCGACGTCCGACTGTGGCACGCATGTCTTTTATTTTCAATATAAGCCCTTTACGTGGTGTCGCTCGACGCCTCGATCGTGGCAGGTTTTATTTATTTGTTCACCCTTCGAGGCGTCGCTTCAGACACACGATTGGTTTTCAATTATTTTAACTACCACCTGACTTCCTACTTACTAATTAATGTCATGTTACGTCCTCATTTGGATGTATCATATTAATTGTTCATGACGCATTCATGCATACATTTGTTATATCTTTTATGCGAACTGTCTTGCGAGTACTTTCAAAGTACTCAAGCGGCTTGTTGATTTGGCGGAATCTTGTGAAGGCGATCTCATGGATGAAGAGTTCGATAGCGAGTCCGACGCCTAGAGGAATCCCAGTCAGTCTCGTGCGACCCTGGATTAGTCACTTGTTACTACCGCTTCCGCTACCCAAATAAATTCATCGGGCCTCACCTCGACGCTCGATGAGCCGCCAGTGTAGGAGTCATGTTATCCACTCCACTGTGTTATTCCACCATCACTTTACCTCAAGTCAGTAGTATGCCACCACTTCATTGTGTCATATCCGCCATTATATATAATTATTGGCGTGCTTGTAATAATGGTTGAGTATCCCAGCTCGACCCCTGTAATATATTCTAATGCTACTGGCTTATTGTATCAAGATTTTGTCTACCAGTCAGGAGGAATTTTCCTCGTACTGGACTCAAAAGGTCGGTTTCTCAATAAGCTTTTTATTGGAAAACCGATCCTGACAGTAGGCGTGCCTGTTATTTCTGTTAAAATAGGAGATCATTGTTATCATGGCTTATGTGATATGGGTGCTAGTGCTAGTGTTATACACATTGACTTATATAAAGAAATTATGCATGACATCGCACCTGCTGAGTTAGAAGATATTGATGTTACAATTAAACTTGCCAATATAGATACTATATCTGCAATGGGAATTGTTAGAGATGTTGAAGTGTTGTGTGGAAAAACCAAATACCCCACTGATTTCCTTGTTCTTGGTTCTGCACAAGATAGCTTTTGTCCCATTATTTTTCATAGACCCTTCTTGAATACAGTTAATGCTACGATAGTACGCAAAAGAATGTTATTCTTGTTGGCTTGGATGATATGGTTCATGAGTTTAATTTCTCTATATTTAGTAAACAACATCGTGAGGAAGAATTGCCTAGTAATGATGAAATTATTGGTCTTGCTTCTATTGCCGTACCTCCCAGTGATCCTTTGGAACACTATTTGCTAGACCATGAAAATGAGATGTTCTGAATGAAAGAAGGAAATAGATGAAGTATTCTTTAAACAGGAACCTATTACGCAACATAATTTGCTGTTGAAATCCTAGGGGATCCTCCTCCACCCAAGGGTGAACCCGTGTTTGAGCTTAAACCGTTGTTCGATAATCTTAAATATGCTTATCTTGATGAAAAGAAAATACATCCTGTTATTATTAGTGCTAACCTTTCGAGCATGAAGAAGAAAGATTATTGAAAACTCTGAAGAAGCACCGTGCCGCTATTGGATATACTCTTGATGATCTTAAGGGCATTAGTCCCACTCTATGTCAACATAAAATAAATTTGGAAGCAGATGCCAAACCAGTTCGTGATCCTCAACGACGTCTGAATCCTAAAATGAAAGAAGTGGTAAGAAAAGAAATACTCAAGCTTCTGGAGGCAGGTATAATTTATCCCGTTGCTGATAGTCAGTGGGTAAGTCTTGTCCATTGTGTCCCTAAAAAGGGAGGTATTACTATTGTCCCTAATGACAAAGATGAATTGATTCCGCAAAGAATTATCACAGGTTATAGGATGGTAATTGATTTCCGCAAATGATCAAATGCTAGAAATATTATGCAAACATACACATTATTGCTTTCTAGACGGTTATTCCGGTTTCTCTCAAATACCTGTGTCGGCCAAAGATCAATCAAAGACTACTTTTACATGCCCTTTTGGTACTTTTGCTTATAGACATATGCCTTTTGGTTTATGTAATGCACCTGCTACCTTTCAAAGATGCATGATGGCTATATTCTCTGATTTTTGTGAAAAGATTTGTGAGGTTTTCATGGACGACTTTTCCGTCTATGGTTCCTCTTTTGATGATTGCTTGAGCAATCTTGATAGAGTTTTGTAGAGATGTGAAGAAACTAATCTTGTCTTGAATTGGGAAAAGTGCCACTTTATGGTTAATGAAGGTATTGTCTTGGGACACAAAGTTTCTGAAAGAGGTATTGAAGTTGATAAAGCCAAGGTTGATGCTATTGAAAAGATGCCATGTCCCAAGGACATCAAAGGTATAAGAAGTTTCCTCGGTCACGCCGGATTTTATAGGAGGTTGATTAAGGAATTCTCAAAAATCTCTCGGCCTCTGACTAATTTATTACAAAAAGATGTACCATTTGTATTTGATGATGATTGTGTAGAAGCATTTGAAATACTTAAGAAAGCATTAGTCTCTTTTTGTTGTTCAGCCACCTGATTGGAATTTACCCTTTGAAATTACGTGTGATGCTAGTGATTATGCTATAGGAGCTGTTGTAGGGCAAAGAGTTGATATGAAATTAAATGTTATCCATTATGCTAGTAAGACTCTAGACAATGCTCAAAGAAATTATGCTACTACCGAAAAGGAACTTTTAGCAGTTGTATTTGCTCGTGATAAATTCAGACTCTATATTGTTGATTCTAAAGTAACTATTCACACGGATCATGCTGCTATTAAATATCTTATTGAAAAGAAAGATGCTAAACCTAGACTTATTAGATGTGTTCTCTTGCTGCAAGAATTTGATTTGCATATTGTTGATAGAAAAGGAGCTGAGAACCCCGTTGCAGACAACTTATCTAGGTTAGAGAATGTTCTTGATGACCCACTACCTATTGATGATAGCTTCCCTGGTGAGCAATTAAATGTCGTAAGCACTTCTCGTAGCACTCCATGGTATGCTGATTATGCTAATTATATTGTTGCTAAATTTATACCACCTAGCTTCACATACCAACAAAAGAGAAAGTTCTTTTATGATTTGCGACATTACTTTTGGGATGACCCACATCTTTATAAAGAAGGAGTAGATGGTGTTATTAGACGTTGTGTACACGAGCATGAACAGGAACAGATCCTACGCAAGTGTCACTCCCAAGCTTATGGAGGACACCACGCTGGAGATAGAACTTCACATAAGGTATTGCAATCTGGTTTTTATTGGCCTACTCTCTTCAAGGATGCCCGTAAGTTTGTGTTGTCTTGTGATGAATGTCAAAGAATTGGTAATATTAGTAGACGTCAAGAAATGCCTATGAATTATTCACTTGTTATTGAACCATTTGATGTTTGGGGCTTTGATTTTATTGGACCTTTTCCTGCCTCTAATGGATATACACATATTTTAGTTCTTTGTTGATTACGTTACTAAGTGGGTAGAAGCTATTCCAACTAGTAGTGCTGATCATAACACTTCTATTAAAATGCTTAAGGAAGTTATTTTTCCGAGGTTTGGAGTCCCTAGATATCTAATGACTGATGGTGGTTCACACTTTATTCATGGCGCTTTTCGTAAAAAGCTTGCTAAATATTACGTTAATCATAGAATTGCATCTCCTTATCACCCGCAGTCTAGTGGTCAAGTAGAATTGAGTAATAGAGAGCTCAAATTAATTTTGCAAAAGACTGTTAATAGGTCTAGAAAGAATTGGTCCAAGAAACTTGATGATGCATTATGGGCCTATAGAACTGCATATAAGAATCCTATGGGTATGTCTCCGTATAAAATGGTTTATGGAAAAGCATGTCACTTACCTCTCGAACTAGAACATAAGGCATATTGGGCTATTAAAGAGCTCAACTATGATTTTAAATTTGCCGGTGAGAAGAGGTTATTTGATATTAACTCACTTGATGAATGGAGAACCCAAGCCTATGAAAATGCCAAGTTATTTAAAGAAAAAGTTAAAAGATGGCATGACAAAAGGATACAAAACCGTGAGTTTAATGTAGGTGATTATGTATTGCTATACAACTCTCGTTTGAGATTTTTTGCAGGAAAACTTCTCTCTAAATGGGAAGGTCCCGATGTTATCGAGGAGGTCTATCATTCCGGTGCCATAAAAATCAACAACTTCGAAGGCACAAATCCGAAGGTGGTAAACGGTCAATGAATCAAACACTATATCTCAGGTAATCCTATAAATGTTGAAACTAATATTATTGAAACCGTAACCCCGGAGGAATACATAAGGGACACTTTCCAGAACGCGTTCAGGACTTCAAAAGGAATAGGTATGTGTTACGATAAGTAAACTGACTCCAAAACAAATTTTAAGGCAATATTTCTCCATTTTGGAATATTTAGAAAAATAGAAAAATAAGTGGAAGTCCGGGAAGGACACGAGGCCTTCACGAGGCTGGAGGGCGCGCCCTACCCCCTGGGCGCGCCCCCCTACCTCGTGAGCACCTCGTGTGCCCTCCGGACTCCATTTTCTTGCACGATACGTATTTGGTTGGTAAAAATTCATTATATATTCTCCCAAAGATTTTGACTCCCGTATCACGCAAATTTCATCTGTTCTTGTTTCGAGCTGTTTTCTGTCAGGGTTGTCAAGGCCAGGCATCATGTCGTCCCCCTCCTCCGACAATGGTGACAAAGATGCTTGGCTAATGAAGATAGAGCTGAAGAGGGAAGAACCCATGGAGGTCAACAAGGATGAAAGGATCAAGAAGGCCACGGAGGACCAAGCTCCCGCAGCAGAAGACACCCTTCAACTTGATCACAACTTTCTCACCCCCAACTGAAATCGAAGCTTTCAAGATGATTGAGTTAGCTCGTATTCAAAATAAGTATCTCACAAGTGAAAATATTTTGTTGAAGGAGCATATCGTTGCACTCAAGGGCGTTATTCGCAAGTTGGAGGACCTCTTACGCTCGATGTGCAACTATCCATCACCACCACCTTCTTCACCAACAAAGGAGACATAATCACATGGGTATGGGCACTCCCCTTGGCAACTGCCAAGCTTGGGAGGTGCTTGCATCGTATCACTATCACAACTCCTATCTTTACCGTTTTTCTTAGTTCGATCCTATTAGTAGTATCTTGATTTAGTAGAATAAAGTCATGGCATGATCTAGTTTTGATTTTTGCTTTATGATCTTTCTTTGTAATCGAGTCCGTGAGCTATATAATAAAGATTAGTGTTGAGTCAAGGGCTTGAGTCTTTTGCCATGATCTTGGGTGATTAGAAAAAAAGGGAATAAAAATAATCAAAGAGTTTATATTGATCTTAGTGAAAGTAATGACTCCACATAGAAAGAGTATGATGATTAAAAGTTGTTGGGAGTTGGCAAATATAGCTTTGGTCATCGTTGCAATTAATAGGAAGTAATAAGGAAAGAGAGGTTTCACATATAGATATATTATCATTGACATCTTTTATGATTGGGAGCACTCATTAAAATATGACATGCTATAGAGTTGAGGTTGGACAAGGAAGACAACATAATGAGTTATGTTTTCTTACATCTGAGATAAAGTATGCTGTCATGGATCCTCTACCATGTTGAGCTTGCCTTTCCCCCTCATGCTAGCCAAATTCTCAGCACTAAGTAGAAATACTACTTCTGTTTCCAAATACCCTTAAACCAGTTTTGCCATGAGAGTCCACCATATCTACCTATGGATTGAGTAAGATCCTTCAAGTAAGTTGTCATCGGTGCAAGCAATAAAAAATTGCTCTCTAAATATGCATGACTTATTAGTGCAGAGAAATAAGCTTTATCTGAACTTGTTGTGGAAGTAATAAAAGCGACGGACTGCATAATAAAGTTCCACATACAAGGGGCAATATAAAGTGACGTTCTTTTGCATTAAGATTTTGTGCATCCAACCATAAAAGCGCATGTCAACCTCTGCTTCCCTCTGCGAAGGGCCTATCTTTTATTATTACCTTCTATCTTATGCAAGAGTCACGGTGATCTTCACCTTTCCTTTTTCATTTTATCCTTTGGCAAGCCCAGCATGTTGGAAAGAACATGATATGTATATATATATATATATATATATATATATATATATATATATATATATATCTAATTGGATGTGGGGGAGCATGAATTATTATTGTTGATATTACCCTTGAGGTAAAAGGTTGTGGGGCAAAACTACAAGTCCCTATATTTCTCTGTGTTCGGTTAAAACTCCGTAACCACAAGTATTGTGTGAGTGTTAGCAATTATGAAGGACTAAGTGATAGTTGAATATGTGGACTTGCTTTTAAGCTCTGACATAGACTCTTTCCGATGTTATGATAAATTGCAATTGTTTCAATGACTAAGGGTATAATTTGTTGGTGCTCAATAAGGTTTCTGATTCATACTTTGGCTTTGAAAAGATCATCACTTGAACATAAGTAATCAAATGACAAATCTATATATGTTGCTGTTATGAGAATAATCATGATGCCTTCATGTCCGTATTTTATTTTTATCGACGCCTCTACCTCTAAACATGAGGACATATTTATTGTTATCGGCTTTTCGCTTGAGGACAAGCGAGGTCTAAGCTTGGGGGAGTTGATACGTCCATTTTACATCATGCTTTTATATCGATATTTATCGCATTATGGGCTGTTATTTCACGTTATGGCACAATACTTATGGCTATTCTCTCTTATTTTACAAGGTTTACATGAAGAGGAGAATGCCGGCAATTTGGAATTCTGGGCTGGAAAAGGAGCAAATATTGGGAGACCTATTCTGTGCAACTCCAAAAGTCCTGAAACTCCACGGAATGTCTTAAAATAAATAAAGAAAAATCGTCGCTAAAGATGAAGGCCAGGGGCTCACACCCTGCTCACGAGGGTGGGGGGGCGCCCCCCCCTAGGGCACGCCCCCTACCTCATGGGCCCCCAGGTGGCTCTCCGATGCCCATCTTCTCCTATATGAAGTCTTTCGATGAGAAAAAAACATTAAGCAACCTTTCGGGACGAGACTCCGCCGCCACGAGGCGGAACCTTGGCGGAACCAATCTAGGGCTCCGGCAGAGCTGTTCTGCCAGGGACACTTCCCTCCGGGAGGGGGAAATCATCGTCATCATCATCACCAACGCTCCTCTCGGTGGAGAGGGCAATCTCTATCAACATCTTCACCAGCACCATCTCATCTCCAAACCCTAGTTCATCTCTTGTATCCAATTCTTGTCTCCAAGTCCGGGATTGGTGCTAGTAGGTTGCTAGTAGTGTTGATTACTCGTTGTAGTTGATACTAGTTGGTTTACTTGATGGAAGATCATATGTTCAGATCCTTTATGCATATTATTACCCCTCTGATTTTGAACACGAATATGCTTTGTGAGTAGTTACGTTTGTTCCTGAGGACAAGGGAGAAGTCTTGCTATTAGTAGTCATGTGAATTTCGTATTCGTTTGATATTTCGATAAGATGTATGTTGTCTAACCTCTAGTGGTGTTATGTGAACGTTGACTACATAACACTTCACCATTATTTTGGGCCTAGAGGAAGGCATTGGGAAGTAATAAGTAGATGATGGGTTGCTAGTGTGATAGAAGCTTAAACCCTAGTTTATGCGTTGCTTCGTAAGGGGCTGATTTGGATCCATATGTTTCATGCTATGGTTAGGTTTACCTTAATACTTTTGTTGTAGTTGCGGATGCTTGCAATGGAGGTTAATCATAAGTGGGATGCTTGTTCAAGTAAGAACAGCACCCAAGCACCGTCCACCCACATATCAAATTATCAAAGTACCGAACGCGAATCATATGAGCGTGATGAAAACTAGCTTGACGATATTCCCATGTGTCCTCGGGAGCGCTTTTCCTATTATAAGAGTTTGTTCCGGCTTGTACTTTGCTAAAAAAAGGATTGGGCCACCTTGCTGCACTTTATTTACTCTTGTTACTTGTTGCTCGTTACAATTTATCTTATCACAAAACTATCTATTACCACTTATTTTAGTACTTGCAGAGAATACCTTGCTGAAAACTGCTTATCATTTCCTTCTGCTCCTCGTTGGGTTCGACACTCTTAATTAACAAAAGGACTACAATAGATCCCCTATACTTGTGGGTCATCACTCCTCATGGGGTGCACCAAGGGTGGCCGGCCCCCTCCCCCTCCTACACTCCTTTATATACAGGGAGGGAGGCACCCCTTGGAGACACAACAATTGATCCCTTGGATCTCTTAGCCATGTGCGATGCCCTCCTCCACCATAATCCACCTTGATAAAATCATAGCGGTGCTTAGGCGAAACCCTGCATCAGTAGAACATCATCATCGTCACCACGCCGTCGTGCTGACGGAACTCTCCCTCAAAGTTCGGTTGGATAGGAGTTCGAGGGACGTCATCAAGCTGAACGTGTGCTGAACTCGGAGGTGCAGTGCGTTCGGTACTTGATCGATCGGATCGTGAAGACGTACGACTACATCAACCGCGTTATGCTAACGATTCCGCTTTCGGTCTACGAGGGTACGTGGACACACTCTCCCCTCTCGTTGCTATGCATCACCATGATCTTGCGTGTGCGTAGGATTTTTTTGAAATTACTACGTTCCCCAACAGAGACCGCCTCGACACTTGATTAATAAAGAAGGTAAAGAAAAGGAAGGATTGAATCTCCCTGTCGGCTGCTTGGTTGAATTCAGGTTGGACACCTTGCGAAGTACGACCGTGCGTGGGTCGTCCTCGTCATAATTGGATCGGACGTACTATCCGGCGGCGGACATGGCTGCCGCTGCTTAAAATTTTCTCAATCCTCCTGTAAACAAAGTAGCACGATGCAACAACGATTTTGCCAAAGAGATAATTACATCAAACAAAATCTTTACTGAAAAAATGTCACCTGATCATCCCATCGATCTGTGATGATCACCCAGCAGGCTCTCAATGAAAGCACCAATGTCGGTTCTATATCCGGCGTATCTCGTAGTAGGTGTCCTACGCTAGGCGTCTTGGAGCGATGGTAACATGGACACAGGATTTTGCCCAGGTTTGGGCCCTCTTGATAGAGGTAAAACCCTACATTCTGCTTTTTATTATATTGATATGGGTGTAGTACAAGGTACATGTGTCTACCACGAGACTGATCTAATGAATATGAGATGTCATGTAATGCTCTATTGACTAGCCTGGCCTCGGTTTATATATGCACCAGAGCCCTAGGGTTTTGGAGAGTCCTTGTCTTGCGCGCCAAGTCTTGTGGAAACCTCCTTGTATGCGGCATGGGCTACCCAAAGTCGCCCATGAATTAACTGCCACGGGGTCCTCGGCCCGATCCAGCTGGTCAGGAGATGACGTGGTGAGTACCCCCTAGTCCATGACACCGTCAGTGGACTCCGCGTCCCCCCTGCTGAAGTCGACCGCGTCCTCGTTCTCGTCCTCGGCGCCACCCTCAAGGTTGTAGTACTTGTAGTAGTGGCTGCGCCAGAGCTCGCAATTGTACTCCACCATCGATTCCTCGACGAACAGACTCTTCTCTACCTCGAACTCAGCCACGCGCAACTCCTCTTCCCGGCGCTCCTGGATCTCCGCCGTCCCCTGCATCTCCAGCTCCCACTCGCCGACCTCATGAGGAAGCAGGTGCTCCATGGCCACCGCTGCCTTTTTGGATGTGGGTTGCATGCTGGAGTCCGAGGTGGCCTAGAATATCTTGGCGTGTGTATCCTCGATCTTGGCATGGATGGCCTCGACCCGGGCCAGGGCGACATCGGTGGCACGGACGGCAGCTTGAGCACTCTCGGTGTTTCAGCCGCCGTTGTAGCAGCAGCTGCAGCCGTCTTGGCTGCTGCAGCTGCCCTGGCGGCTGCTGCAGACCCCCTCTCGGTGAAAGAGACCGCGTTCAATGCGGATGCGGCGGCACTCTCGGCGTAGGCGGCTGCGCTCTCGGCGCAGGCGGTGGCGCTCGGGGGGGGGGGGAGGGGGGCTAACAGGCCGTCATGAAACATTTCCACGCGTCGTCTTTGCAAGAAATGGTGCGGGAATGGGGATCGGGATTCGTAGATTCGGGGGTTGCCGACAATGGAGCAGACGAGCCGGTGAAGCTTAAGGGGGGAGGCTTAAATAGACGCAGATATTTTCATCGCAAACGGTTCCTAGAAAACAACTGTGTGTGATGTTGTAGATACTTTTTATTAGCCGTGAAAGACGAATTTGGAGTAAAGTGGCAACGGATGGTGTTTTAAATGAACGAGAAATTTTGTATTACTTGTCAGCGAAACGACACCTATGGGATCATAGGGAATCCCTACTACGGTTGGCAGGGCACGGGGCTGTGCAAAGAGCTTGTTTAGAAGATCAACACGGGGGAATTTTATCCAGGTCCGGGCCGCGAGTGATGCGTAATACCCTAGTCCTAGTTTGGTGTATATTTGGTGCTATTGAGCTCTTGAACTAGCTGCGGTGCATGCCCAGTCCAAAAAGTCTGAATCCTTCCTCAGTACGCCTCGGTCCTCTTTTTATAGTCAAAGGGGTTGCCACAATGGCACACATGAGGTGGAATGTATGTACCATGTACAAGTCTATCCTCTGGCACCACAGGACAAACACATTTAATGCGCTGCCGACGTGCCCTATTTATTTATTAGGGACAACGAGGAAGCTCGTCCCGTCTGTCGCCTCCTCGCCTCGCTCCACGCGCATCCAAGCTGACGAGGCGTGCAGCGCCACGCTGGCTGGCTGGCTGCTGAGCTAGTGCGGTGGCAGGGTCTTCACGAAGATTTGCATGCCACCACGCAGGTGCTTGGCTAGTTATCCTAGAAGCCGCATGCTGCCACGCAGGCGCTCGCCTAGTTGGCGAGCTGAGCGCCGTGTTGGAACGACCGCGGGGTGGCGGGGCCTGGGTAGGTGTGGGCCTGGCTGCGGCCCTGCAGATGTCCACGACAAGGGTCTTGCCGGGGTCTTGTGGGCATCCCTGGCAAGGGTCTTGCCGGGGCCTTCATCTTCTGGTTCTCATCTAGATTTTGCAGGCCTTCGGTCTTCACAAAGATCTGCATGCCACCAAGCAGGCGCCTCCCGACCCTTGGTTCCAATTTTGTTGATGGTGTCAGAACTCTTAGGCTCAAGGTTGGTGGCTTTGCTGGTGCTGGGCGGGTTCCCCGGCGAGGCTCTTGCCGGGGCTATGCAGGCCGCCTCGGCAAGGCTCTCGCTGGGGAAAGCCCATCTTGTCCCTTTGCTCCTTGCGCCCCTGGCTTGGGCGCTGCTCTGGTAGTCTTGTGTCTTCGCTTCCTCTGCCCCGCCAAGCGTGGTCGCAGGTGTGGCTACAATTGCCCGTGCACAAGTAAAGGGGAACAGAAGGCCCCTACTTTTGTACACCGACACGAGCCCCCGGGCCTGGGCCACACATAAGCGCAGAGCATCATTGGGCCAGGACCAGAACGGTGCGCGGGCACGGGTTGCAGAGTTTTAACTACGGTAACTCCTTCGCTAGTTGTGCTTCCCCACGACCCGTTTTGAACGCGTGACATGGGGGTCGTGCCTGGGATGACCGCAGCATGTTTGCGTCATCCCGTGGTGAATAGTAAAGAGGCGGCTTGTATCTTCCCTATAAAAGAGGGAAAACTGCAGGCCTTCGGTCTTCACAAAGATCTGCATGCCACCATGCAGGCGCCTCCCGAGCCTTGGTTCCAATTTTGTCGATGGTGTCAGAACTCTTAGGCTCAAGGTTGGTGGCTTTGCTAGTGCTGGGCAGGTTGCTCTGGTGAGGCTCTAGCCGGGGCTATGCAGGCCGCCCCGGCAAGGCTCTCGCCGGGGAAAGCCGATCTTGTCCCTTTGCTCCTTGTACCCCTGGCTGGGGCGCTGCTCTAGTAGTCTTGTGTCTTCGCTTCCTCTGCCCCGCCAAGCGTGGTCGCAGGTGTGGCTACAACTGCCCGTGCACAAGTAAAGGGGTACAGAAGGCCCCTACTTTTGTACACCGACAGGAGCCCCCGGGCCTGGGCCACACATAAGCGCAGAGCGTCATTGGGCCAGGCCCAGAACGGTGCGCGGCCACGCGTGGCAAAGTTTTAACTGCGGTAACTCCTTCTCTAGTTGCGCTTCCCCATGACCCATGTTGAATGCGCGACGTGGGGGTCGTGCGTGGGATGACTGCAACATGTTTGCATCATCCTGTGGTGAATAGTAAAGAGGCGGCTTGTGTCTTCCCTATAAAAGAGGGAAAACTGCAGGGCCGCTGCTCATTCACTCTCCCAGCCTTGGAACCGCCATTCCATGTTCCCCACCATGCTGCCCCTTTCACCATGTATGCCGCATATATACACGACGTGGGGTAGGTGACAGACGCGTGGGATATGGGAAGGCACGCTATTGCTGATACTCATGCGCCTTTGATTGGGCGGGGAGGGCGGTCGATGACCTCGCTCGTCGCCAACTTAATGAGCCGGATTTGAACGGGCTCTTCAGAGGGTAGAGCCAGGCTTTAACCTTCCCTGCTCGGCTATAAAAAGGGGACTCAGGAGGAGCAGTAGAGGCATATTCTCGCGTCTTCCCTTCGTCTCCATTCTCCATCCACTGTCATGGCGAGAGGGCGTGCCGCGGCCGTTCTTCTGCGGAGGCGATAAGGTCCTCCTCCCGCCAGAGGGCCGCGGCGGTCAAGGAAGAGTCAGGCACCCAAGGCAAAGGCCACTCTCGAGGTGGAGGTGCCGGACGGGGCCGCAGTCCGCGAGGCGGTCGAGGCAGAGGCGAGCGGGGAAGGGGGGCACCCGCGTCGTCACAACCCCCGTCACCATCTCCGCCACCATCTCCTCCTGCTTCGTCAAGCGACCATGTTGGGGACACGACACTCGAGTTCATCCTACAGTTGCGCGAGCCTCCGCGTAGCCGCCTTCGCCTTCCCGAGGCATTCGCGAGGGTGCTGGAGATTGACCAGCCGCCGAGGCTGAGGCTGTACATGAAGGGGTGTTGCATAAGGATGACAATTTTACCCATGGGCATGGATACCCATGGAGATCCGACCCGAATGGATAGGGTTTGGATATGCTTTTGTGTCCATGGACGGCGCCCAAACCCGACCTGATTGCTCATGGGTAGCGCATGGATATAATCTTGTACCCATGGGTATACCCAAACCCGACCCGGTAGTATGACTTAATGGGCAAAAATCTGCTATCCCTACCTCACAGTCACATTTTCCACTACAATTTTACACTTTGTTATCTAAAACATGCAAAATAAATTGCATGATCCCGGTTGTAACTTTTATTAGTTGACATTCAAACCCCTCTGTAACATACTCCAATGCCCTTACCTTATTTTTATCTCCTTATTAAATGACTCGTCATTCTCATCTATTAGAAAAACATTAATTGGTCTTAGGTTGTTAGTGGACGTTGATTTACCGTAAGTTGATGTTTACCATAAGTGAGGCCTAGCTTGCTACGACGTGAAGACTGGAAGAGCTTAGGTTAACATTGTGTTATCTCTTGTTTATATGTCTCTATGGGACCCAATGGATATCCAGTGGGTATGGATATCCATCGGGTTTCGATATGGACACAATTTTTCACCCATTTATTTTTTCATGGCCGGGAAAAGAGTGTCTTCAAGGATATGGATATGGATTTGACATTGTTCAACCCGATCCAAACCCGACCCATTGCCATCCTTTGCAATGGCGACATGTGGGTGAACACAAGGTTCCCCGTCCCTCATATAATGCTTCTTCGTCGGGGTTGGAAAACCCTCGCACGCGCCCACTGCTTGATGAAGGGGCATGTTCTCCTCTTCAAGTTAGTGGAGAGAGACCTGCTCTCCATCAAGGTCTTCGGGCGCTCGGGACATAGGTTAGGGTGCGGCGCGGATAGCTCGACCGATGACGAGAGCTCCTCCTCGAGCAATGGCGATGAGGAGGGGCCCAGTGGGGAGGATGACATGGACGGGTCCGACTAGACGCCGACGCCGGCAGCATCACCATCTGCACCTGGCCTTCTCCTCGGCAGAACGGTCTGCCGGGGCGGGGTAGTTCTTGGCGGCGGCTCCTCGAGCTAGCTCCTTGAACTTTTCGGGGCCGCTGCTTCTGGCGGCTGGCGCTGGAAGGCCGGAGAAGACGAAGAAGGCGGGTGGCGGGCGGTCAACTCGGAGTATGATGGCACCAATGCCTTCGTCACGTATTGCCAGTCCGCTGCCTCATCTTCCGGCTTCTTCCCCGACACCATCATCACCAACCCTCTCTTGGTGTGTTATGCTGCTCGTACCTCGCCCTAGGCACTCCTTTTGCCCTCCTGCTATCCTGATCCGCTTCCTGAGGAGAGGGACAAGAAAGGGATTATGGGCATCTTACCTTTTTTTAGATCTTAAGCCTGCGGACACTTGTCGAATTTAGACTTTGTAACCCCTTGCTCATGTTTACATTCCATATGAATTGTACTTGTTTCATCAACGTATTAATGAAAAGGGTGTTTGCCGGGTTCTTTTGTGCGTGAGCGAGGCCCACACCAAGGAGCGAGTCCTTGTTATTTTAGGCAAACAACGTCGCCCGGCAACAAGCCTTGCCGTCCTCCCGCTTTATAGCCTGACCACACTCACGCCCTTGGCGGAGGTAGGGGCAAAGTAGGATTAGGCCCCTCGCTCGTCCCCTTTCTACCGCGACTACAACCAAGTTTCGGCCCAAAGGAGGGCCTTTTGGAATAGGAAGGAGGGAGCACGGTGGCCTAGGAGTGAATGAAGTCCCGTACATTTAAGCTTCATACAGAAGTGCACGGCGGGGGAGAAAAGACTTATCTGAATCTGCAGCCCCCGGCAACCTTGGCTTGCCGGGGTTGGGGCGTCGGTCCATCTTGTTTTCTCCAAATGGTTCTGCAGAAACACCTGTGCAGCTTGCGAACCAAAAGAGGACTGGAAGAGACAAAAAGACACGCACTCGACCTCTATGCTAGGGGTTAGCTGCCGTCAAGCACTATCAACTCTAACAGAGAGAGAGACTCAACCTAGCATGCATGCTAATTTCTAGGGCGCCAGTGCTTCATTTATTTATCTGCTGCTCAGGATCTGCGCCCGCTTTGTACAAAGGGTTACATGCCTTGCCGACAAGGCTTGTACAAAATGTGGTCTACCGGGAGGCCCGCCAACCGCGCCTTATGGGTAAAACTTACGAGGATGTTCGATGTTCCAGGAGTTGCTCACTGGAATTCCATGTTCGGTCTCCAGGCGAACTGCGCCGGGCCTGGTGACTCGTATTACCCGATAAGGGCCTTCCCACTTTGGCGTCAACTTGTTGGAATTCTTGGAGGATTGAACTCGCCAAAGAACAAGGTCGCCTTCCTCAAGGCTTCAGGCATGAACCTTGCGGCTATGGTAGCGGCGCAAAGCTTGCTGGTAGTGAGCAGCTCGCACAGCAGCCCAAACACGATCTTCCTCATGGAGCGTTGCATCATCTTGGCGCAAGTGCTCTTGCTCAAGCTCATCATAAGCGAGCACTCGAGGTGACCCGTATATGAGTTCCGTGGGGTGACTGCTTCTGCCCCGTATACCAGGGCAAAGGGTGTCTGGTCAGTGGCTCGATTTGGCATCGTTGTGATCGACCAAAGAACCGTTGGCAACTCATCAACCCAGCGTCTTTCGCACTTGTGTAACTTGTCAAAAGTCCTGGTCTTGAGGCCTCGCAACACCTCTGCGTTTGCCCTCTCAGCCTGGCCGTTACTTTTGGGATGAGCAATAGAAGCAAAACAAACCTTACCGCCAAGGTCTTGGATATACTGCATGAAGGTGCGGCTCGTGAACTGCATGTCGTTGTCGGTGATGACTCTGTTTGGCACACCAAAACGGCAGACTAGCCCCTTGAAGAACTTGACAGCTGATTGTGCAGTCACCTTTCTCACCGGTTCCACTTCTGGCCACTTTGTGAACTTGTCGATTGCAACGTACAAGTACTCAAAGCCCTGACAGACGGGAAAGGGGCCCAAGATGTCGAGCCCCTGCATCAAAATGGCCAGGAAAGAGGAATTGTTTGAAGGACTTGGGCTGGTTGATGAAGCTTCTTTGAATGGAACTGGCACGCTTCACAATTGGTGACTAGGACAGTTGCATCCTGAAGAGCGGTGGGCTAGAAGAAACCTTGCCGGAACGCTTTGCCGGCAAGGGCTCTTGACCCTATGTGGGAGCCACACATGCCTCCATGTATCTCTGCTAATAGCCTTAGTCCGTCCTCCCGAGGAATGTACTTCAATTTCACGTTGTTCAGTCTCCTTTTATATAGGGCATTGTCCACAAACTGGTACATGCTGGACCGATGGGCTACCTTCTCTCCCTCTTCCTGCTCCTCAGGGAGCTCCCCTGTTTGGAGGAAACAGACGGTGTGCTGTGCCCATGCCGGAGCCTGGGGCTCGACGGCAAGGATCAAAGGCTCATCTTGAGCCATAAGGGCAGCCGCCTCTACGGTCAGGGCTTGAGGCCCTGCCAGAGGTTGCTGCTCTTCGGCAAGCTTGGGGCACCCGGCAACATCCTTGCCGGCACATCCTGGGAGCTCGGCGGGAAAGTACTTGCGGGTTCCTGCCTTCCTTTGCTTGTTTTGCCCTGCTGACGGCTCAACGGATGGCTGAATTAATTGAAGCACAAAGGTACCTGGTTCCACAGGCAATCCGAGGGCAGCGCGTTTTGACAGGTCGTCGGCAATGTTGTTCTCCGCTCGGGGAACATGCCCTGCTTGCAGCCCGTCAAAACGATCTTCCAACTTCCTCACTTCATCCACGTAGGCCTCCATCAACGGGCTCTAGTAATCCTTGTTAACTTGCTTAACGACAAACTGCGAATCACCTCTGATGATGAGCTTCCCGATTCCAAGGTCTGCCACGATCCTGAGACCGGCAAGCAATACCTCGTACTCCGCCATGTTGTTCGTTGATTTTTCCTGAGGAAAGTGCAGCTGGACCACGTACTTGAGGCGCTCTCCGGTGGGTACGACGAGTAGCACGCCGGCACCAGCACCTTGCAGTGAGAAAGCTCCATCAAAGTACATAACCCAATCACGACACGTCTCCTTGCCGAGAAGGGTGGTCTCTTGAACCTCTTCGTCGGGCGTTGCGGTCCATTCTGCTATGAACTCTGCCAAGGCTCGGCTCTAGATCGTCGAAGTGCTTTCAAACTTGAGGCCAAAACTCGACAGCTCCAACGCCCACTCCACAATCCTCCCAGTTGCTTCCGGGTTGTGCAAGATTCGTTGCAAAGGGAGGCGGGTGACGAAAGTGATCTCATGTTCTTGGAAATAGTGGCGCAGCTTTCTCGAGGCCATGAGGAGGCCGAAAAGTAGCTTCTGCATACCAGAATATCTCTATCTAGCCCCCTGCAAGAGAGAACTGACAAAATAAACCGGGTGCTACACCACCTTCTTCTTTTGTTCAACTTCGCCCATCTGTGCAGACTCTATCTTGCCGGGATCGGGCCTCGTCATCGCTAGATATAGCAACAACGACTCTTGTGGCCACTACAAAAAAAGACACATCCGTGACATTTTGGGCCGAATGAATTTTTTTCTGTCATACATATGACACTTCTATGACGATAATTGTGACAAAACCCGGTATCATCATAGATGTGGTGGGCTCCTACTTCTATGACAAAAATCATGACAGAAAATGGGCTTTTCGTCTTGGGCGGGCCGGAGACGCAGCTGCATGACATTCTTTGGGCCGTCCATGACGGAAAAAACCGTGGTAGAAGCAAGGGGGAGGAAAATTTCGGGGAGTTGCCGGTTACGATGGGAGGTCGGGGGCCAAGCGATGCGCGTTTCTCTTATGCGTGCACGCGTGTGTGCGTAGGGCGTTTGCTTCTAATCGAACCCGAAGCGAGGCGTTGGGCTCTAATCTGAACCCGAAAGCGACAGCTGCAGTTACGCGTTATCAACCCGAGCGATCGATCGATGGCTGTTAATCGAACCCGATGGAGCGATTCTTCGCCATTGCCGCTAATCAAGCCGATCGATTGGATGAACGGTGAGTATTGTGGGGGGCTTTGGATGAACAGTGAGCAGTGGCGTTGCCTCTGGATGAACAGGACCCCGTGGTGTGGAGGGCTGGATGAACAGTAGACGGTGGAGGGGTGGCCGTGGAGGGGTGGTTGAACATGACCCCGTGGTGTGGAGGGCTGGATGAACAGTAGACGGTGGAGGGGTGCCCGTGGAGGGGTGGTTGAACAGTAGCCGATTGGGGTAGTCTTGGCGGTGGAGGGTGGATGAACAGGAGCCCGTGGAGGCCGGAGGAGGTCGACGGTGGAGATGAACGGTATCCCGTGGAGTCTCGCTTTTGCGGCACGCCACACCCTCCCGATGAAAAGGACCCCGTTCGACCGTAGTGCTCCAACACAAGTCCGCTTTCGTCCGCTTTTGGCGGTATGCCACACCCCCCGATCAACAGGACCCCCGTTTCGACCGTAGGAGGTCCGTTTCCTCCGTTTTGCGGTACGCCACACCCCTCCCGATCAACAGGACCCCCGTTTCGACCGTAGGACTTCCGTTTCCTCCGTTTTGCGGTATGCCAGGCCCCTCCCGATCAACAAGACCCCATTTCGAACGTGGCCGGTCGAACACAAGGCAGTTTCCTCCGTTGTGCGGTACGCCAGGCCTCGTTTCTATCGCCTGTTCCGTCCAAGTGCTCCCGATGAACACGACGATGACGCTGTTTCTCCGTTCCGACCCAGCCATGTACGTATGCGCGATAGGCGTTCGAGACCCTGCCCGTATGTACGTACGTGGCCGTATTTTCTTTCTTGCACCCTCGCCGCTGTACGTGCGCGCCTCTACTACGACACGTGAGCGCCTCTACTACGACACGTACGCGCCTCTACATCCACCAGTATATATGTACGTACACGTTCGCGACCAGAATGACAACGCTACGTAAGCTTCGACCAGGTACTTCCTTGCGTGCGAAGATGTAGCTGGTGGGTCCCAGCAGTCAGGGGGGCGAATCATTTTTTTCGGACGCACTTCCTTGCGTGTGAAGATGTAATTGGTGGGTCCCAACAGACAGGGGGAAACGTTTTTTCGCTAAATACGATGGCCCGTCCGGTGGGTCCCCGCTGTCAGGTGGAGGAATAATTATTTTGCGCGTAATAAGGAGACACTTCCTTGCTGCGGCCATGGACCCAGCTGTCAGCCTCTCCATGTACAGTCCACGTCCGATGGAAGCCATTCCTTGACCATGCCGCGCCGAGAGCACCAGGGCGGTGGACGACGGCGAGGCCTAGGAACGGGACAACACGGAGCCGGGGAAGACGCGGCAGTGCATGCCCACGCGTAGAGGAGTATGAGGGTTCACTCGTTCGGCTGCGGCGTGAGGCTGCTGTTGCCGCAGAATAACAGGGGGTTTGGGTGCATAGAGGATGGCCCGCCGGTGGGAGTAGTAGGGCGGTGAGGCCTCACGGCATCCTGGCCGGCCACCGCAGGCGGTAGGAGCAGGCGGCACGACCGGCGCTGCTTTGGGCGGCTGGAGCAATAAGACTAGAGGTTGAAGAAGCACTACGGCCGTTGGATGGACATCGTACGGTCACTGGAGCTAGAATCGTTTATATATTGACTAAAGTTGACAAAGGCCTCCGTCCCAGTCAACTTAGTAGGCCCACAAGTCAGCCTCCCACCAAGGCTGGTCCCAACTAGCAGGGGGGTATTCATTTTTTCTGTGTAATAAGGAGGCACTTCCGGTCCGAGCTGACAGCAGGGGGAACATTTTTTTCGTGAAATACGATGGCCCGTCCCCGTGGGTCCCAGCAGCCGTGGGAAACGTTTTTTCGCGAAATCTTGGTGGCCCGTCCGGTGGGTCCTCGCTGCCGGTGGAGGAATAATTATTTTCAGCGTAATAAGGAGGCACTTCCTTGCGGCCGTCGTGGACCCAAATTGTCGGCCTCTCCACATATAGTACTCTTCGATGGAAGTCGGTCATTGACCACATTGACCACGCCAAGGCCGAGAGCACCAGGGCGGTGGACGACGGCGAGGCCTAGGAAGGGGACGACGGGGAGCCGGGAAGACGCGGCAGTGGAAGCCCGCGTGGAGAGGAGTACGAGGGTTCACTGGTTCGGCTGCGGTGTGAGGCTGCCGTCGCCGCAGGGCCTGGCCAGCGGTGGGAATAGTAGGGGGCGGTGAGGCCTTCGCGGCAGCACAGCCGGCCACGGGAGGCAGGAGCATGTGGCACGACCGGCGCTGCTTTGGGCGGCTGGAGCAAGAACATGAGAGGTTGAAGTAGCACTACGGCCGTTGGATGGCCATCGTACGGTCACTGGAGCTAGAATCGTTCATATTGACTAAAGTTGACAAAGGCCTCCCTCCCAGTCAACTTAGTAGGCCCACAAGTCAGCCTCCCACCATGGTGGGTCCCAGCTAGCAGGGGGAGTATTCATTTTTTTGTGCGCAATAAGGAGGCACTTCCGGTGGGTCCGAGCTGACAGCGCGGGGAACGTTATTTTCGCGAAATACGCTGGCCCGTCCGGTGGGTCCCAGCAGTCAGGGGGAAATGTTTTTTTCACAAAATAAGGTGGCCCGTCTGGTGGGTCCCTGCTGTCAGGTGGAGGAATAATTATTTTACGTGTAATAAGGAAGCACTTCCTTACGGCCGCCTAGACCCAGCTGTCAGCCTCTCCATGTACAGTACTCTTCCGATGGAAGTCGGTCGTTGACCACGTTGACCACGCCTTACCGAGAGCACCGGTGGTGGTCCGACGACAGTGAGGCCTAGGAAGGGGACGGCCGGGAGCCGGGAAGACGCAATGATGGTAGCCCGCGGAGAGGAGTACGAGGGTTCACTTGGTCTGGCTGCGGTGTGAGGCTGCCGTCGCCGTGAGATAACAGGGGTGTGGGTGAGTAGAGGGATGGCCTGGCCAGCGGTGGGAGTAGTCTTGGCGGTGAGGCCTCCGCGGCATCACAGCCCGCCACGGGAGGCAGGAGCACGCGACACGACCGACGCTGCTTTGGGCGGCTGGAGCAAGAAGACCAGAGGTTAAAGAAGCACTACGGCCGTTGGATGGACATCGTACGATCACTGCAACTAGAATCATTTATATTGACTAAGTTGACAAAGCCCTTGGTACGCGTCAACTTAGTAGGCCCACAGCTCGGATTTGGCAGAGAACATATAGCCCATTTGCGATTTGTAAGAATGTACATCCCATTTTTCAATTCTAATGGAATTTACTGCAGCCCATTTACGGGTTTGTTAAAAGTACAGCCCAACTTCTAGCTAGGACAACGATTAATAATTTCAAACAACCGCTCAAAACAGAATTCAAAAAAAAATCCCACATTTTGATGGGATCCGAAATATTTTTATCCGAAATTTCTAGTCAGGTTAAATATAATTTCAAAATAAAGTTGTATCACGTTAAAATCCAATGAAATATTGCGCGCGCAACAAGTAATGAAATTAAGATTTCCAAATTCCAAAAATAATATATTTTTCAAACTAATTACGTGTTTGGTGCATAGTAATTGCCCAGTTATCATAATTACATCCCATTTATTATTTCTTAAAGTCAATTTTCTTGTTAAGCCTAATGCATACCTCCTAGGAAACTTTGCAACCCAGCGGGGCGGATAACAAGTTGACCCGAATATTGTGTACAACTGTCGGCCTAGTTGCATTGCTGGTGTTGAAAAAAAAGGCCTGTGTAGTACAGTACAACCTAACATGGTTACTCAGCCCACATTCAGGGACGCCGGGAAGGCCCAAACAAGGCTTCTGTACAACTTTTTAAAGTCATTGAGCTCAACTAATAACTTAAGAAAAAAGTTAGATTATAGTGGAACCTAATTAAAAGCTGCCACGAGCAAATAAATAATTCAACTGGTCCCACTTGTGCGTGTGCGCGCGCGCGTGTGTGTGTGTGTGTGTGTGTGTGTGTGAGAGAGAGAGAGAGAGAGAGAGAGAGAGAGAGAGATAGAGCGAGAGACCCATCGGTCGATGCTCGTAAATACATCTTTCAGCCATATGCATTGCTGATGCTCAGTAAAAACTTATATAGTTGACACAATCATATAGAACATCATAGCACACTGAACTTGCATACAAAAAATTTCACGCAGCGGCACAATCAGGATGGAAGCAGTGGATCGCTACTGGAAGGGCTATGTTGAAACCAACTAAGTCGTACATAACGGTTCATCGTCTTTATAAATGACGGGGAAATATCTTGAATGTTGTGCAAAGAAAACAGACAGACAACACAATAAGTTCTGCTAGCACATTAAGTTGACGTACATCCCTTTCTAAAAAAAGTTCAGGTACAAAATTAGAACAGGTCACAATCAAATGTACCGGCATATCGCTGCTTGGACCCATAGCTCGGATTTAACTAGTACTATCTGACAAGATTCAGTTGTTACCTCAAATTAGAGCACATCCAGGTAGCCAGCCCTGCCTCTTCTCCCAAAGAAGCAGTGGCCTCCGCCGCGCGATGGAGTAGGCCCTGTGCCATCCATCATTCTGAGCAACACGGGGAAAGTCTGACGTTGACTCCTGTAATGGACGTCGTCGACGGACCCTGGCACGAACGGCAGCAACAGGACTTCGTTCGATGGATTGACCACTTCTTCGACATGCACGAACACTCGATACAGGTACATCCCTAACATGGTCCGTGGCGGCCTTGGTGGCGATGAATAGTACAACCCCGGTTCCTGCACCGGTATCTCAACACAAATCACCTTCAGTATGGTGGACGACTTCTTCATCCATCCCATAACTGTCAGAGCCCAGCTGTCTAGAAGAACAAACATACTTACGAGCTCACCTCCAAGGTCGTTGATAAGCTCGTTCATGGAATCGTTGTTCCAAGCACGTCGAGGCATGCCGTGGAAGGTAAACTTTGTTAAAAACTCAAGCTCAGAGGGCATCGAGCCCCATCCTGGGTGCCACCGATCAAAGCTCACCAGCGCGCCATCGCAGAACAAACATCGGGAAGATTCGAACACATTGCGCGATCGAAAGTTGTCTGGAACCTAACGAAGAAATCAGCCGGTGGCGGACAGACTTCGACGAGAAAGTCACTTATTTGGATGCCGTGCGCAATGCCAAGAGCTTTGACAAGGTCGTCCGTGAGACGGGAGGCCGGTCGCCGTTGATGGTTACCATCAGCACTTTGCCGGCAAACTGGTCGTCAAGCGCCGCCATGCCACTGTTGAGCGACAGCACGCAGCGACCGACGGCAGGACGGACCTCAGGATCTCCGGCTCGGAGATCCGCGTTGACCGGCGACATGATAGTGCGCTTGAGTACAGGAGTCTGGAGGGGATTTGGGGAACTGGAGTAGGAATCAAGATTCCAGAGGTGGGGAGGGGCTGGAGGCGGGGATGAAAAGGTAGCATGAATTTCGAGCACGCGTAATATGCTCTCGGCGCGCAAGCGCACGAAAACACCGGTGGCACCCACATGTCGGCCTAAGAGTCCTTATTCTTTCTTTTTTGGAGAGCCCGGCCTTTTTTTCAGGATCTTTTGAGAGCCCGGCCCAAGAGTCATAATTGACCTGTTTGGCATTGCGTTACTACTCGGCCCATATTCAACGACACCTCACCGGCCCAAACAAGTGTACATCATCGAAAAGACAGTGAGCTCATATTATATAACTTGAAAAAAGGAGATATACTCTGAACACTGGAGAATGGTGATGCCCTCATTTAGCCCACCAGTAGTTCGAGACAATAAACAGTTCGAAACAACTATATATACAACATTCAAACACCGACTAGTGACTACTATCGACATAAACAAAGAAGACATGATAGTTCATAAGAAGTCTTGCTACAACACAAAAACATACCATCTGCAGCGCTCAGACTCTCGTGATACAGATTTAATTGACATTCTAAACAAAAGCAACTATTACATAGAAAGAGTGACATAGACGAGGATGACCAAATGACAAGGAATATGCATAACAAAAGAAATAACTACCCATCCAGAACCAGCAGGAAAGACAACAAAGTCATTCAAAGAGATGATCCAACACCATCATAATTTGCGGCCCCGCTTCAGCGACCAGTGATCCGGAGACACCAGTACTCCACCTTTTCGATGCAACAGCTCAATTACCTATCAACCTGAAGGCTTGAACCACATCACTGCTTGTCGTAATTGAGACATCCAAGGATCAAAGTTAATCCGGATGCCTTTGTCATTCTCACCTTCTTTTGGTTGCAGGCTGTATCGTTGACAATCAGGGGAGTATGCTCCCGAACTCCTAGGGCTCGCCGTGTAGACACCTGATTTTCCATAGCAAGCAGAGCCTCTCTGCCATCAAGGTCCTTGCCAACGGTGATCTCCTAGTTAATCGGATAATTGAGTCCGAGAAACAGAGAGTGTGAACCAAGGCTGTTTACCCGCCTCCAACTAAAAAATCCTAAAGGCCACAACAAGCTGGTATCCTGCTCATAGACGTAACAACCCTTGTCCGGATACTCACGTATTACACGGTGCTTGTATACTGATGGGGTTTTTGCAATATAACTTTTCGGCTCATGTGTCCGAATGGTCATCAGTCTTTGCCGTCGTCGATCGAGCAAGGAACCAGTTGTGCTTCCTATTTTTGGCAAAGGTGGTGTAATTACAAAGGCGATAGCTTGTAGGGACAACGCATCATATCGAAAAGGACAGGCATTGTTAATGTAAGATCAGCATTGTTCGGAGTATGATTAGGATAATGCAAGAAACAACATTGATATGTCCCTGTTGGGCTGGGAGGAAAATACAGGGAAATGTATACTGGGTTTGAAAATATAGAAGACCCATGCATGGTTATACTCATGTTATCTCGCAATCGATTCTTCACAGGAAACTACCATGTCATGCATGTTATGTAATCATGTTCTGTCCTCACAAACAAAATCTTCAAGGTAACTAACAGACCATGCATTGTTATATGCTCGTGTTCTGTGGGCAAAAATTTTGTGAGGATATTATTCTAGCCATTGATTGCTGAAGGGCGAATATAGGAATGTACACATGGTAAGCATTGCAGGATTTCACTACTTCCAAATATAGAGTTCTCCATATGCACATTTACTTCCCTAATGTATGGTTAGATGAAACCAATAGTGTGGTGCATGTTTCTACATCATGAAAATGAGGAAACTAACATGGCCATTGATACACACTCATATTTAGTAGTAGTATATAGATTCTTGTAAAATAAGGATAATATCCATATATTCCTAACCGTTTCATTATTCAGGGTACAAATTGGCTGTAATGACATGGTCACAATCGCATGAATTAACTCATTCCAAATATAGCTGATTTACGGCGTCTCTAATATATTGCCATAGTTCTACTCAAATTCTGCTCAAATAGGGATATGCCAATCATCACAAAAAGTTCAAACAGTCTAATGGCGTCATCATTAACATGAGATGGAAACAACTTACATGCACTGTCCCAGCAATACGTGGTGCCATCTGCTTTGTCGATCGCGTAGATGATGCCATTGTGTTCAATAGCATCACAGAAGTGTGTATCAGCTTTGACGATGATCCACTGCCGAGTTGTCTCCAGCTAAAAAAGGCACCGGCGTAAAGATAGGCGAGTCCGCGGTCGAACAAGGCAATTAGCTTGAAGTCTGCGTAATTCGCATGTCGTGTGGGTACTTGGCAGATTACAATCTTACGCAAAACAAGGTCTGTCCAAGCGGCGTAGTAATCTAGATGACTTGGACCGCGATGGTAATACTCTATATAATCCAACGGAGGAAGGATAATCTCATGGGAGGTCTGGAAGTTCACGAGCACCAACTTTTTACCGTCTTCTCTGAAGGCAACCATCCAGTGGGAGTTCATGCCGACCCAGTACATACCTGCCAAGAAGTTTCGGGCGATGGTGATCGGATTGATGTTGAGGGAAATGATGTACGGCCACACACTACATACCTGCAAAGAAGTTTCGGCTAATGGAGATCGGATTGAAGTCGAGGGGCATCATGCACGCCTCTGTATCATGGTGAGCAAATCTCGCAAGACCAGATAGCAGCAAGCATGATGTCTTGAAAAGCTTAGGCCTCGCTTCGACGATGGCCGTGTGCATGTCCCTCGAGCATGCAGCCAGCATAGGCGGTCAACATATCCATACCACGAACAACGGAGGTCGAGGATGTCCTTTGGGGAGATTGCTCCAATCATGGCTCATATGGATCTTTGCGCGATTCGCGTTCGACCATGGTGGAGTTTGGAAGGGGCTTGATTTACGGGGAGAAGGATGTCGGTCTGGAGCGGCTAGCGAGGGAAAAGTGGTACTGGGGGAGGCGAGTGAGGCGGCGGTACACACGGGCACAAAGTGAGATGGAGAGCGGAGACGGAGACGGAGAAGGAGATGGAGATGGAGTGGTGCTATGGGAGCTGAGAGGGAGACGAGGCGAGGCGCCAATGTGTCATAGCAACGACGGTGACAGATCGCATAGTGCACATGGTGAGGCTGACTTTGGTAACCCGAACACACCGCCTCGCTGGACTAGTGTCGGTAGCAGGTGTTGTCACTTCACTGTGAGGACCGGATGAATAGTATTTTGACCATCAATTGTACCACAGTTGTACTACTACTACTACTACTACTACTACTACTACTACTACTACTACTACTACTACTACTACTACTACTACTACTACTACTACTACTACTACTACTACTACTACTACTACTACTACTACTACTACTAGGAAAATGAGTACTCGATATTGTATAAGCGGATATAGGTCTCCCGTGCTAGCATGCCTGTTCACTTCATCGTTCAGGTATCATCCATATTGGGAGAAGAACCAAATTCTCGTGCATGCCCAATCAACGCCCTGCCGCGATGCATGCAGTGGTCGTTCTGGTGCATCAAGGACGGCATGCAGATTGTTCCACACTTGAGAAGAGGAAAAATGGAAAGGTAGAACGCTTTAGCAGCAGAGGAAGAGAATCTTGGCTAATGAGGCTGGGAGGGATCGGCGGAAGTTAATGCTCCACACCTAAAGGTTTTGGGAAAACCTGATTCTCATAAGGTGACTTATACTCACCTAAACGAAGGGAGTATTCCTTAACCAGAGAATGTTGTGTCTCCCACTCACGCGCTCAAAAAAAAGCTATGACACATTTTTTTATCTATTTGCATAGGTCCCACCTATCAAGAAGGATGAGCACGTACACGAACAGGTACGACTCCTTAGTCTACCCGCATAGCCTTTTCGTTTAGTCTACCTAGCCGTCTAATCAACTGCCTGCACGCCACTTCTCCCATTTACTTCTCCATCGGGAACCGATTCGCCTAAACTTCTGCACCTCCCTTCGTCTTCATTTGCATCCAAACCACACTGCGTTCACATTGTTTTAACCTCTTTAAATAATCATCTACTACTTCAATTAGACTAGCCATCTAATCCTAATTCTCCAAACCATAGCCCTCCATTCCAGCGGTTCCAAATGGCGAAAGAGATCGAGATGCAGGTTTTTAGCGTCCAACATGTCCTCGTCGAAGGCTCGATGCGCATAGTTGGCACCGTCACCGTCCACCCAAGGGTTGTTCGGCAGTGGATCAACAATGTATCCAACTACCTCAAAAAGATAGAGACGAGGGTCATCGGTCTCGACACAGAGTACACGGAGCGTGCCCTGGGAAGATCCAGCGCGCCGCCGTCCTTCAGCTGTGCCTCGAAGATGATGTTTTGGTGTACCACATCATACACTCGCCCTCCATACCAGGTGAGCTTCACGATTTCTTGTCTCGGGAGGACGTATACTTCTGTGGGGCAGCCATCAAAGGGGACAAACAGAAGCTGGAGCCGTACAACCTTGATTTGAAAAGCATCGCTGACCTACAAACCAGAATCAAAATTCCTGTAGAAGATTGTGCTAAACAGACACCATCCCTATTCGACGTAGCAAATTTTGTGCTCGGTACAAATCTTCAGAAGGGTTACGAGACGGTGGCATTAAGGTCGTCTGGATGGGAGAATTATCCCTTGACGTACGAGCGGATAAAATATGCTGCCCTCGATGCCAGTGTGAGTTTCAAGATAGCTCCATGGTCCAAAGAGCTTGTTGCGAAGCCGTATCCCATAGAGAATGAGAACAAGAAGAAGAAGAAGAAGAAGAAGAATAAGAAGAAGAAGAAGAAGAAGAAGAAGAAGAAGAAGAAGAAGAAAACGCTGCACCAGCAGGAGGGCATTATGGATGGATGAACTATTTCCTCTCTTGTAAAAAAATTATTCCCTCTCGGTGTATATTGATATAGATGGACTATTTCGATGGTGTGCATGTCTTTGGAACAGAGTAGTAGCATGGGTCCACTTGACTATAAGGAACTATTTATCCGCATATATAGCTTTCTCTGCCACTCCTTCCAGTGATCGGTATGCAGTGCATGTGTCTGTAGACATGACAGCTTGTCCATGGAAGTTCAACTACGGCGACCATCATGTTTCATCTCGCGATTCCCACAACGCCTCTCCAACCCACGGCACCACGCCCCCCGACGTGCGCCTCGCCCCTCTCGGCCGCGCCGCCCCTCTGCCTGTGTGTGCATGACATGTGGGCCACCTAAAATGCGGCGAGCATCAAGTTTCTACAACAGCCACCCGCGATTCCCACGACACCGCTCGAACCCATGAAACCACACGTCCCCCGACCTGCGGCTTACCCCTCTTGGCCCCACTGCCCCTCTGCCTTCGGGAGCATTACATGTGGACCAGTCACCTATCGGGTCCACATGTTATTGACTCAAAGGTAGGTGTAGTAAGGCGCTGAAGCTCAGTCCCGACGGCCCTGAGAGGGAAATGTAACTCCTGCGCCAGGGCTTGCGGTGCTACCGTGCCAAACTCGAGATTTGTTTCTTTACTATACATGCACGCAACGATTTAATGGACATTGTAATCTCAACATGTGATGGGGAGCTCTAAATTTGAATTTGAAACTTATAAAACGAAAAGATTCAAAACAAATAAACTAGGAGAGAGGGAGTATATCGTAGGATGTGTCCCATACAAAATAAGTCCCCTGGTTTGTCACCGTGAAGATGCAGTTAGAAAGGAGCACAACTTCTTCCTACTCGTACAGCAACAAATTGGCCGCAGACAGCATGGTCCGCCTTTGACCGCCATGTGCAAGGTTCGTGCTATCTTTTATTTTATTCATGCGGTGGCCCGTTGCATGGCTGATCCCAATGTTGGACAAAGGTTCTACGGGAACGGTGTCACCGTTGTAAATGTTGTGCAAATTGATGTTGGTACCCTCCCGTACATATGCAAGCCAATCTCCACTGCACCGAGCCTAGCCTATGAAACAGTGGGCAGGGGGAGAATTAGGAAATGGGCACGGAAGTAGTCTTTAGAATGCATTTACTACGTGATCAAACTCATCTTACCTGCTCATCGGAGGAAATCCGAGTGCCCCTCAACATCGGCATCTCAAGGGGCGTCAACTTGCAACTACGGCCACACCACGCTGGAGAGACCATCAAGGAAACATCCTCGTGCGTTCCACGGAACATCAAGATGCATTTGTATGAGTAGTTTATCTTGTGAGAGAAAAGGATGAACGAGGGAAGGCCTTTAGAGATAGAGATGGACACTACTACTACCAATGTGCTGGCCCGTGCGTTGCAATGGATCCAAACTAGTACTAGAATAATACTTGTTCACGTGCTTGAAATATAAACACTCTAGTTTTGATATACATGTGTCAGCAGACACGACAGCTTGTCCATGGAAGTTGAACCACGACGACCATCACGTTTCTTGTTTCTACCATTGCCACACTCACACATGATTCCCACGACGCCGCTCCAACTCACGACACGACGTCCCCCGACATGGACATGGATCCTCTGACGTGGCTATCACTGCCTTGCCCTGCCGCCTTTCCTTCGCTGACAGGTGGGACCCACGCTTATGGGTCCCACATGTCGATGATGAAAATCGGTAGGATTGTTCGTGCCCCTCATCCCTCTCGGCCCCACGGCTCCTCTCCCTTTGTGTGCATGACATGCGGGCCAGCTGAACTGCGGCGACCATCAACTTTCTACCACAGAAACACCCGATTGGACGCGGTTTGCCTGCTCCGCTGCTGTGCTCCGATCCGTACTCCCGCACCATCGAATTTTCATCCAGCGGCTGTGACACATTTCGTCCCGGGCATCAATCCTCAGCTGGAGTACTTATGTACTACAGGTAGTACCCGCCGGTGTGGCCATCTACGCCTCGTAACGCCCCGACGCCCAGCTGTGGTACCCTCGCCACGACCACGCCACGACCGGCCGGTTCATATCGAACGAGTGAGTCGCGAACCATGCCACCACCATGAGAATGACATGTGGGCCAGCCGCATTTAAGGCCAGCATGTCATTGACTCATAGGCGAACGAGCCACCGAAGTTCGGTCCCGTGGGCCCGAGAGGAAATGTAACTCTGCGGCAGCCTTGTGGTGCTCCCGATCTGAGCTCGTGCCAAACTGGAATTTGTTTCTTACTACTACCAACTAGTACTAGTAAGGTACACGTGCATTGCACGCATGAGATTCAGTGGTTTGTGCATTATGCTTCTACATGTGGAGTTTTCTGGATTCTAAAATGTGGCAAAATCTGGTGGAATGTAAGGTTAGGCAAGTTTGATTAACTCAGGTGAGTGTTTGGTTCAAGCCACACCTTAGGCAAGCCACACTGGCCCCACATGACATACACACAAAAAATGTGGCAAGATTCCCTTAGGCTTGCCAACTTGTGGCTCTCATTTTGAAGAACTTATTAATAACTTTGCCCGAGCTTAGTTGTGGCAAAGTTAGTCATGAATTAAGTTCAAACATGGAGTCTTATAGATTATACATGTGGCAGAATCTGGTGGATGATATCCAATGGCCGTAGTGCTCGGATTTGCCATCTTTGTACCGTCGGATTGGCTTCATCCAACGACCAACTTTCAAAGTTTTTCACACACTATATAGGGGTATAGATATAGATGTGCGGTCCGTTGCAATGGATCCAAAGTATATCTATTTAGTGGAGTGCACTCTAAACACATCATCTATTTATTTTTCTCTAACCTTCCGTAGCCATGCAACCAAGCCACGTAAGCTTCATGGGTGCCCCCACATCATATTATTCATACTACGTTGATTGAAAAAAAAGATAAATCACCCAAGACAAGATCTTCCCGTTTTTTGTTCCTACGATGTTGTGCCGTGCATGTATCTACTAGTTGTACAGTGGTAGTACTAGTAATATATTATTAGGAGTACAAACTTGGTAAGTACTAGTAGGTGTAGTACTAGTACGGAATGCTCCTACTCTATCAACGAGCCCCGTGCTACAGCTAGATCTTCCCCTTGTTTCTGTTTTCCAACCCGGTTGCGGGCGGGGTGTCGGTTTGCTCAACGGGCGGTCCCACGTGAAAGTGAAAATGCTAGGCACAGGGGCGGAGCTACGTGAGGGCGAACACGTGCCCTGGCCCGCCCAACCTAGCAGGATTTTCGTAGTTGTACATCTAGTTTTGAGGCATGGAACGTCAACGCAAGGGTAATTTCTATAGCCTGCCTAGACTGGCACGCCCAACGTTTTGCTTCAAGCTCCGCCACTGCTAGGCAGCACGCCTTCCCTAAGCTATGTGTCGTGCCGTACGGGCCGTGTTGTACTCCCGATACCCGGGCGTGTGGGGGTGCGACGCGAACGTGGCATGCCTTTTCCTTTTACTAGCAATGTGCTTGTGCGCTGCGATGGATCCAAAGTAGTAGAATAGTAGTATTTGTTCACAAACTTGAAAGAAATCACTATTGTTTTGATATACTCCTAATATATTACTCCCTCTGTACCTAAATATTTGTCTTTTTGAGATTTCAAATGGACTATCACATATGGATTATATAGACATATTCTAGTGTTTCTAGCAAGATGCCCGCGTTGCTGTAACGAAGTTGATGGAAAAGGTAAGCACAACTTATAAATTGACGGATGGAGTACTAGTTACAGTGATGCATATAATTAAGCAAAGGGATCACACATGTCGGTATTGACTGTAACGAGAATGCAACAGCACAATAAGAATTAAGGCCACGATGATGCGATCGCAGTGGTGGTTACAGAAGGCAAGAAGAAAGATGGATCCACGAACGTACGACCTCCTCCTCCTCAACTTTGTGCGCCGGGCCACCGACCGGCGGCTAAGGAGCGGCGGCTTTTGTGGCGAGGTCGAGGTGCTTCTCAACAAAGGCATCCAAGGCTTCCAAATGGTTGAGGAAGGCCAATGTCGTAGCGTCCTCACTGGCCTTGTAGATACCTATGTACACGATTTGCTAAATGCTGGCGTGGATGTGTAGGTCGGCGAATTCTTGCAGGCGAGGCGCCTCATGGCGGCAGCGCGACCTCAGTGGACATTCTTCGTGGCGTCGGTGGGCAGTTGCAGGCCACCAGTGCTTGAAAGAGGTTCCGCCATGGAGGCCAATTAGGGTGGCGAGCAATGAGGAGCTCGGGCGCTGGCTGGAGGAATCTGGCGATGTCGTCCACGAGCTTCTTGAGGACGGTGAACTTGTTGCTGGTGGCAACGATCATCTGGTCCAACTGAGAGTCGTAGTTGGCATCGACGGCGGCCATCCACCAGCTGGTCTCCAACACCGTCTGGAGACGATCCTCGGCGCCATGTCGCAGGCCGGCGCCGTGGACCATCTGGCGCAGCCGCTGGCCACTCACGCGCTTCACCGCCATGGGTCCGGAGCGAGCTCTTTTGCGCTTAGTGTAGGTGCTTAGGCAAGTGCTTAGGTGCGTACGATGTGGTAGATGCATTGGAATGGAGGAGGGGCGCCTTTATATGATGGCAATGAGGGCAAACTGCGTTGCATTCACATCGTGCAGCCTCTTTTCCCGGACCTCCTCCCATTACTTCCCTCATGCATTAATTGAAGGAGGATGCATTGGCCGTTCAACATATCGGGAACCGCTACTCCCTCCTAAATGCGCATTAAAGGCGTGTCGGGAGCTGCGTCGCCCATTGTCAAATCGAATACTCCCTCCGTCTAGGTGAGTATTAAGTCATCTTACGAAAACCAAATACTAGTAAACACATAGGCGTGGTGCATTAACTCTCACGTTGTTTCTTATTTTTTGACATAAATAGAGGAATCAACCAAGAAGAGATGTGGGGCTTGTATGCTTTTAATGACCTGAGACTATCAAACATGACATGCAGTGGTCAGTTCGTTGCACAAGAACAAATACAACCCACGTTAGCACACACGCATCTTATAGCATCACATCCAATGGCTTTAAAAGATGAATGAGACCAAATTATATCTCATCTACTCCCTCCGTTCCCAAATATTTGTCTTTCTAGCCATCTCAAATGGACTACAACATACGGATGTATCTAGACATGTTTTAAATTGTAGATTCACTCATTTTGCTCCGTATGTAGTCATTTGTTGAAATCTCTAGAAAGACAATTATTTAGGAACGGAGGGAGTAGATGAGTTCTAGCAAAGCTGTATTAATAATACTTAGTACTCCTGCGCCATGTATCATATAAGTATCATGTAGTTCTTTATTTATTGCCATGCATGACACATAGTTCATGAGCGCTCTCTATATGTACCACCTTTTTTTTAATTTCAAGTTTTTCTCCATGGCGCAATCCATCGATACTACTACTGTACAAAAGTGGAGTATATTCATTTTTTAAAAGGCTAGAGGGCGGGGCAGTCTAGCTCGGTCGGTTTCACGAGAGGCGAGGGCCTTTGTGATTTGACGGCTCATTAATGTCGCCAAATCGAATAGTATCTTGCCGCCTGCGCCTGGTGCCTCCATTAAACCCCTCCGTTAAACCCGCATGCAAACCGAGAAACCTACTCCAGCCACACGTCCGTTCATGAGCGGGCCGGAATTAAACGCAACACGGCCGAGCTCCTCCCATCCGCCCTCAGTTTAAACGAGGCCAGACGCCGGCCAAGCTCCTACCGTCCGCCCTCTATTTACACGAGGCCAGACAGACAGCGGGCAAGAATCGCACCCCTCCGCCGCTCCCTCATCTCCTCCTTCACCATTTTCTCCACCCTTCCGATGGCTTCCGATGAGCCGTTCTCCGGCATATTACCCGGCTGGGTGGCCCGCCGAGCCCTCCGGATACGGGCGAGGCCGCTCGGTGCTTCACCAACCTCGCTTGGCCCGACGGAGCCAGTTGCCGCCCCAAGCAGGCGCGTGGTTCAGCAACTCGCCGCTCCAGTTCAGCTCGATGAGGAGTGGCGAGTTGCTCCACGCCGGCACGGCGGCGAGCAAGCCGGTACGGGCGCCGTCGCTGCCGTGTCGTACCGCGCCACCAGTGTCTGCGGTGGCCACACCTCCCGTGTCTATGGGCGCGCCTCCCGTGCCTGCGGCAGCGCCATGCAAGCAGAGACAGAAGCCGGGTGCATGGAGAGCGACGAGTCGGTGGCCAGCTTCCCCGTGTCCGCCGCCATCATCAAGGAGAAGTAGAACACGGGAGGCTGCCGCCACTTGGGACCCATGAAGGCCACCACCGAGGCGACGACCGCGGATTCAGGTGGTTTCTTTGCTGCTTCGTCTCTTCCGAGGACCTTCGTCGACCCCGCAAGTGTCTGACGGACATGAGGAAGACAAAGGGATCTGCGGGCGGCCATTTAGAACTAAAATAAGTCTAGATATATCCATTTCTAGGACAAGTATTTCCGGACGGAGGGAGTATTAATTATACAAAAGAGCCGGATTGGCACCTCTTAGTTCATGTAAATGTAATGAAATCCATCATGTTTATATGAAGATCCGGCTTTTTTATACGAAATCCTTCATGCTTATATGAAATCAGTCCGTGTTTGCACGAATTTCATCTTGTTGGTTAGAGTTGTTAAAATGTCTCATTTGGCGTTTGATGTCGTCCTCCGCGGAAGGAAGCGGGAGGAAATTTGCCGGCTGCCGTTGGAGATGCTCTTTATGCTGGAAATAATAGAGTGACATCCAATCCATTTGAGTTAATTGCCTGTATGATTGTACCTCTATAAAAAGTTAATTGCATGTACAGTGTACACGCGACTTGCGTGGTGGCTACTGACTTCAGACGAAAGTTAAAAAGAAACAAGTCCATCCTTCAAATTCTAAGTACTCTGTGGGTTCCTTTAATCGACTGATGTGAAAAGAAGTATATATTAAATAAGTAGAGTAATATATAATATACAAATCTAAAGTTAAAAGACAGAATTCGAACTCATGTCATCGCGTTGCGAGCATTGGGCGCTAACCAGCCCAGCACATTTTTTTTGTAGACCATGCTGGAGATATATCTCCATGTCTACTCTTATATATACTCCATTCGTTCCTAAATATTTGTCTTTTTCAGATTTCAAATGGACTACCACATACGGATGTGTATGTAGACATATTTTAGAGTGTAGATTCACTCATTTTGCTACGTATGTCTTTTGAGAAAGGGCCGATTTGTCCTTGATTTATTTATGAGGTATCCAGATGGCACTGCACCGCCAAGAAAAGAGGGTAACGTCAAAATTATGGACTACTTTTTTGAGTATGTTGGTAAGGTACGGTCATAGTCACTTGTTGAAATCTCTAAAAAGACAAATACACCCTCCGTCCTGAAATACTTGTCATCAAAATGAATAAAAGGAAATGTATCTAGACGTATTTTAGTTTTAGATACATCTCTTTTTATCCATTTTGATGACAAGTATTTTCGACGGAGAAAATAAACAGAGTTGGTAATGATGGTGTGCGTGCCATCCTGCAATATAGCCCGTCAGATTTATATCTAACGGATAGGAAAGAAACTATGGCAATTTTGCAATAATATACCCACACGTCTCTCCACGTTCGCAAATAAGGCATTTCCTCGTTCAACCTTTTCTCTCACAAGATAAACTACTCATACAAATGCATCTTGATGTTCCGTGTAACGCACGGCAGCTAGCTAATTTCTTTTAAAATAGTTGCTGCGATAATTGGGTTGAAGTGATATATTTTATGTCCGCCTGAATGATTTCAGATTCACTAGTAGTAACAAAGAAAAGGTTGCCTTGTTAATTAACAGAAAACTGGGTGAAAACTATCACATGAGGCCGGTAAAAACAAGGCACACTGGGTTCAGCGTCATCGTCACTACAGCTGTGCGTGCTCGAGAAGTCTACATATCGAGGGGGCTACCGAGCGAGGCACCGAGACACAATGTTTGAGAGAGAAACCAATTGACAGATTATGATCAGATCGAGTTGTCACCCTTCTGCTGTCATTGTTGGGGGGGGAGAGAAAGACGTATCAAGAGTGTGCGCGGTAGGCACAGAGGCACAACTAGCGAGTGTGTGTGTGTGTTTGAAAGAGGAGTCGATAGATTATTATCAAGATCGATGTGCCACCCTACTCCTTCGGTGCTGGGTAGTGTGTGTGTGTGTATGTTTGAGAGAGAATCCAGTCGATAGATTAGTATCAAGATCGAGGTGTCACCCTACTCCTTCGGTGCCGGGTAGTGTGTGTGTGTGTGTGTGTGTTTGAGAGAGAAGCCAGTCGATAGATTAGTATCAAGATCGAGGTGTCACCCTACTCCTTCGGTGTTGGGAAGTGTGGGTGTGTGGGGGGGGAGTGACACTCACATAATTCTACTCTTATACAAAAACAGAGGTGGTGGTGTTGGTGTTCTGCCATCACGCAATATAGGCCATCCGATTTATATCCGACAGACATGAAGGAAAATATGGCAATTTTGCAAAAAGATACCCACACCCCTCTCCGCATTTGCAAATAAGGCATTCCCTTGTTCATCCTTTTCTCCCACAAGAAAACTTCTCATACAAATGCATCTTGATGTTCCGTGCAACGCACATGGGCATCTTGCTAGTAGGGAGAAGGAGTTTGTGTGACACATATCTAGCTATATTAAGGGATGGGTAGATAGAATATGTGTGAGAGACAATATTATACTTTGAGACATTAGTGGCTGTGGGTGGGCGGAACTAAAGGGGTGGGCGTGTTAGACATAGAGAGCGTGTGTGTTTCTGTGTGAGAGACTTGTAGGACAGGGTAGAAAGACGAATTTAACCTGACGGAGGGAGAGAAATACATGAAGTGCGCGTGTGTGATTCCGATGCCCACAGGGAAATGAGATATGTATGCGTGTGAGAGAGATTGCACAATTCATTCACGTATCACTATCTAGCTATCGTGGACGTGCATCGCTTGAACATAAGTCAATATCTACTTTGTATCGTGGCCAAAGGTACAATATCGATTCAACGCTATAAAGATTGGACACTCACATATCACATTTTTTTCTATTTAAATAAACCTTTTCAGTTGTGCATGCCAAAGTTAGAGTGATGTTTCTTCAAACAACCAATGTAGCTATCATGCACATGCACCATTGTTACTCTTGCATTCAAATTCATTAGTCTTGGATGATTTAAGTTTCTATTTTGAAGTAATATATGTAATATTCATATATGAATTCAGCAGATGCATAATTTATGAAATGGAGGCTATGTAATCATATGAGGTAACACTTTTAAGTAGCTAACTACAATATCCATTTCTTTTTGTGCGCCTCTACACTAACACGTCAATGCATTATGTTTAAAGTAAATAACCAATGGCACTAAATTATCTATTTACACGAGAAATACATAGGCTGAGCGTTTGATCCCTTTTTTGGTGAACACGCCACTACACCCGTACGATTGGTCGCGCCCGTGTGAACAGCCAAGTTATCGGTGCATCATCCCGAGTTATTGTCTTTTTTTCTAGGGTGGACTTCACACCCGTTATTAACTGCTGACGTGTGCCCCTTGTACACAGTCTAGCATGACCTTCCCGCTAGCACGGTCCAAAATTAGTTGAAACTAGATACGAACGATCCCGTAGGCAGCAAAATCTCCCGCCTCCTTCTAAAATTCCCGCCACCTTAGTCTTTAGCATGCGAAATCCCCCTTTTGTCCTTGGTGCACGGAGACCAACAGTTACAATACCGCCCTCATCTACATGATAGGTCGGGGCTGCTTTGGTAACTTCCGGTTCCCCCCACTACACGGCACCCCCATTTCCTCTCCCCGTCCCGCAAAAACGACTAACTCCACAACACTAGAGCATCTTACATCACGCCATCCGTACTTCATCGCCCTTTCTCCCCTCCCTTCTCAAAACCCTAGACTGCTCATCCACCGGCGTACCATAGCCCATTCACTGCCAGCGGCGTCCACCTTGCCGGATCTGCTTCTGCGGCCGCATCTACCCCTCCCACCCCCCTAGAAACAAGTAGACTGCTCATCCACCACTGTACCACAGCCCATTCAATGCCGGCCTTGTCCATGGTGTCGGATCTGCTTCGCCGGTACTCTCGTCAACCGCCGCTCATCTGCCGCAGCTCATTCGTACTCCCCACCGGAAACGCTTCGTCCACACCCCCCGGAGCCGCCCCACCGACGCCCCCATCGACGGCCTTTGATCCTCTTCGCCGACAACTTCCTCAACCCTACCGAAGCCGCTTCGCCAACACCTTCCTCAACCCTACTGGAGCCGCTTCGCCGACACCAACGTCAACCCTACCGGAGTAGCTTCACCTATACCATTCTCAACCCTACCGGGGCCGCTTTGCCAACTCACAAGTCCACGGCCTCAGATCCGCTTCCTCGCACCCTCATCCAACCTACCGGAGCATCTTCTGACGCCCCGTCCACGGCCGCAGATCCGCATCGTCGACACCACAGTTAACCCAACCACCGGAGCAGCTTCTGACGCCCCGTCCACGGCCGCAGATCCGCATCGTCGACACCATCCTTAACCCAACCACCGGAGCAGCTTCTGACGCCCCATCCACGGCCGCAGATCCGTGTCGTCGGCACCATCCTTAACCCACCCTCCGGAGCAGCTTCACCTACGCCCTCGTCCACGGCCATAGATCCGCTTCGCCCACACCGTAGTCCACCCTACCGGAGCCGCTCCACAAACACCCTACTCGACGGTTCTAGATCTCCTTACCGGACCCCGACAGCCAGTGCAGCGTCATCACCCTCAATGTTTCTAACTTGATTCCCACCGTCTGGAGAGATGCCAAGCACACGCCACGGCCTAGGTACTTGTCATTTTAAACCCGTCCAGCATCACCTGCCCGATGTACTTCAAATATACTAACCGGTCGTTGTTACCTGTTATGCAGCTGGCAAAAACTACAAGGACGATGTTTCTTCTGGATCTAACAGCTTGGCCAACCAAGATCTTGGACTGAGGCATTGCTATGATCTTGTAAGCGCGTCTCTCTCTTGTAATGTTTTGTGCCTGCTAGCGTGCTTTGCTAGGATTTTCGACCAGTAATCCCTTTGTGCAGACAATGATTTCTACTACTGGCTGCTAAATTAGATATGTAGATGTCATACATGATACTACCTCGTACCTCCGTTCCTAAATATAAGTATTTCTAGAGATTCCACTATAGGCTACATACAGAGCAAAATGAGTGAATCTGCACTCGAAAATGCATCTATATACATCTGTATTTGGTCCATACTGGAATCTCTACAAAGACATATATTTAGGAACATGGGCAGTACATTATACAAAATCGTAGGTGGCATGTAGGAATTCCAGTGCACTACATTAGGCTCCCTTAGAGTGCCTGCCAGTCCAGCCTACAGAGTCATGGCTAGTTTATGGTACGCACACAATCGTTAATTGGTGGTTTAAATATACGCAAGGGATATGCAATGTAGTATCATGTAGAGATGTCTGAAATTAGCCGTGTCAACTTGCAGATAGGGTTATACAATGAAAAAGTACAAGATGTATGAGGCAATTTCATGGAACATCGCAAAAAAAGGAGAGGCAGCGGTGAGCCTATACATTGTGCTATGGTACGTCACTCCTCCATTGCAACCATCGTGACATGTTATTTGTATGCCAGTTCTATTATCCAAGTTTCTTAGGGACAGTTATTACGAGTTACCCAAAAAAAATAAGCACCTGTGAATATAAGCTCCATGTAATACGCCAACCAGTTCTTTTCATTGCGTTTTCAGCTTATGATCATTGGAAAGTCTAGATTGCATTATATATATTTTTCATTTTGCTGCACATATGGAAATTAATTTGACTTGCAAACATCACAAATTGAACCCAGTGCAGTAATTAATATGATAGGAAAACAGACCATCACTATTTGCTCAAAATGCAAATACAAAGATACCATCTACTTGGCACAATCTACTTTGGTCAATGTTTTCCTTAGAGATCCCATTGCCTAATTTAAGCGAAGAACGCATGACCCACATTTAAATTAAGAACAATTATTTATTGAAATTCGATGGTCCAAGTGGCTGGTTATTATCATATAGCAGCACCACCTGAAAGCATCATATAGCAGCAGCAGACTCATAGCAACTCATCATACACAGCAGCGATGCGCAATTCATCATATACCAGCAGCATCTCATAACAATTCATCATATAGCAGCAGCAGGAGCAGCTCATAGCAATTCATCATATAGCAGCAGCAGGAGCAACTCATAGCAATTCATCATATAGCAGCAGCAGGAGCAGCTTGTAGCAACTCATCATATAGCAGCAGCAGCAGCTCATAGCAATTCATCATATAGTAGCAGCAACAGCTCATAGAAACTCATCATACAGCAGCAGCAGCTCATAGCAATTCATCATATAGCAGCAGCAGGAGCAGCTCATAGCAATGCATCATTAGCAGCAGCAGAAGCAGCTCATAGCAATTCATTGTATAGTGGATCAGAATGAAAATTTGGCAAAAAACAGAGGAGATCCTCACCTTGTTGGATGAGCTCATCCTTCAACAGCACCTCAAGGCCATGGAATGGGAGGAGGGAGGGAACAAGGTGCCTTACGCATGATGTGGCATCAGCCGTAGTTGTGCAGCGCCCGCCGGAGTAGTGCGTTGGACGAACCACAGTGGAGCAGCTGCTGGAGACCATGATAATGAGGGGCGGCGCCAGAGGGAGGAGCAGCCAAGGAGATTTGCCCCTACCCGCCGACCATGTAGCCTAGCTGGACATAGCATCGTCGAGGACCAGGCCAGATGGGACCAGTGGCGACGGCTCGCTGGAGGAACCCTAGTGTTGCAGGCAGGGGATCGAGGTAGAGAGAAAGGGGAGAGGAGATGCAAGCGGGCAGGGCAATGAATGCTTGCGTGTTTGTTTTTACTTGAGGGTCAGGTGTGACACGGGCGTCAGCAGTTGCATTTTGAGTGTAATATAGGCAGACAACAGAGTCATTTCACTATTCCCCTTCCATTCAATTTTTAGTGAGGTTCTACCCGAAGCAACCACCTCCAAAGCGAAATTAGTTAAGCCCAAGCCCATAACTCAAAAATGACTTCTTTACATCTTTTATGGCTTATTTTGACAATATGCCCTGAAAAGGCGGAATCGAGCTGGCCCTTAACCTGCAACTCAATTGTGCGTGCAATGATGAATCACTCCTGCCTGCTATCTGTACATTTAGGCATCATCATACATGGCATAACCTAATACATGTGCATTCCATTGTAGAATCTGGAATATGCAATGTTTATGTTAGTTCATACGTTGCACATGATGTTTAAGTGCCCCTTAAATCTGGTCAGTCAAGTGATGGTCTTTAAGCCTCCTTCTTTGCTTCTTTTCTTGATATGTAAGATTTGCTCACACATCTGTTCAATTGCTTGTTTGCATCAGCCAGCCATACTAGGACTGTTTGCTTTGATTACTTGCTGTTCTTGACCTAACACTCCAACAAAGCTTGTCAACGATTTAAACACTAAGGGCTGCTGTAGTGGGGCCTTGTCTAACTCATAGGTGACATAAAGGTTTGGTCTGTACACTACAAGAGGCTCTCCAAGAGTACCGGAGATCCAGTTCAAGGTATGCCTAGTTTTTACATAGTGCAGACATAGTAAATTCTCATTTCATTGTGTGCAAGTGCAAGAGATGCGGCATGTTTCATTATGTGGTGTTGTTTTGTTATAACACTACTAGGGAAAAGCCTAGCAGCAGCGCGGGTTTTGGGCCTCTCAGTAGCGCGGGGACCGGCGCTACTAATAAGGCGCTACAGCTAACGTATAGCAGTAGCGCCTGTTGTCCCATGCTACTGCTATACATGAATAGCTGTAGCGCTCTTTAGAAAAGGGCGCTGCTGATATTATCTGCAGCGCTGTTTATCGGGAAGCGCTATTGGTAAGGTGGCGCCATCGCTAAATTCCCCCCTCGCTACTACTAGTTTTATTAGTTTTTTCCTGCATATTTGTTTTTGTATGTGTTTTGTATTTGAATAGGCTTTATACAATAATCTTTAGCATATCATACACATACAAATGTAATCATAGCATATACATACAATTAGTCTCATCAAATCATGTCATCATGATAATCATCATCCAACACAAAGTGGTCTCTCGTCATCATCTCGAAAATAGCGATACAAGTCTCGATTACTTGCAAATACATCGTCATCCATCTAAAAAAATGATATACGCAAGAAGAGCTATCACTTTGAGTACATGAGTTTGTATCCCTCTCTCGCATTAGCGTGAACCTAAACTAACCACTGCCTGTCGCTCGGAAACCGGAAACCGGTACACCTGGGCCTGACACTCCGGCCACTTGTCGTATATATATTCCTGGCATAGCACTTATTCACCATCGATGATCTATGCACCTGCATCGTCACATGAGTCGATGATATGCAACATATATAGTTGAGCAACAAAAAGAGACAGACTTGGCAAAAATAGAAACAACATATCATAAGCATAAATAACAAAGTTCATCGTACCCCAAAATGCCCTAACTAGAGTGATTTTCGCTAGTCGAGGAGGAGGACGGTTTAATTACATCACAAATAAAGTTTCACCATGCATAACTCAAAGTTTTTTCATAGAGAAAGTATGGACTAAACGGACACATTGTCATATATCAACAATCACTCCAACATGTCGTTCCATCCATCCATGTCAGGAAGATAGTCCCAGAGCCTAGTGAAAGGCTTCAGGTCGAGACGCTGAGCGGCTACCCATGTTCGGACGTCTTCCCGCGACATTTGTCCTTCTTCGTAGAACATCCTTTTTTTCCGACGACCTCCTTCATGATGATTTGGGCAAGTTCGCGCTGGATGTGATAGAACTCGGCTCAAAGTCGATGATCCTCGATATCTCCTAGGTTCTTTGCCCATTGCAGAATATGGGCATCGCCGGATGTAGGTGACATGCGAAGGTTCTGGTGATCCCGTCTGTACTCCAAAGATGTGGTGTAGGACATAGAATCCATCATCAAGAGAATCGTTCGGTTCTGGATGCAGCGAAGTCGGTCTTATGGCGAAGGCAACCCTGCCGCCCTTCTCTTCTTGTCCCTAACCTCTCCACCCCTTGCTTGGTAGTAAAACATAGCATCGCCGAGAACATCCTTGATGTGGGTGTAATCCTTTTTGTGAATGTTCTTCGACGAGTCCAAGTAAAGAGCATGGGAGAATCGGGGGTATAGGATGATGAGGACGGCGCGCCCGCCACTGCGCAAAATAAGTACACCTCAAATTAATTAGCCTCCACCGTGCAAATGAATGATTGAAATCGAAGGAAGGATAGCAGCACGGATGACTTACACGGATGATAAGGCATGAGAATCGCCCCCTTGTCCTTATTGGCGAGCATGAAATTGACGATGTATTCCCTCGCGTATACACGGTGCTCTGCGCAGACTCCCAAGAAGCCCTCGTGCATGTAGTACGGGTCAGCGACACAGATATGAGATATCTGCTCAACCCGATGATGTAGTTCATGTTCAAGGCATAAAGGCGGACAAACGTAAAATCCAGCTTCTTCACATGAAACATGTTGAATATGTAATCGAATCGGAGGAAGAACTTATCCGCGGGGAAGCTGTCGACATACGACATTTGCCGCGGAACGTTAACCACGTAGAGTGGGTATCCTGGATCTGTCGAGGCGATGAGGCCTTTCTCTACCCGCAGCACATCGTCATGAAGTCTCCTTTGATTGCCGAATCTGACTCCTAGCGCTGTTGCAGGTAGGATTGGTTGACCGGGGATATGCCATTTATCCGCATCGGGGATATCTATCTGATCTGAAGCCGAGGCTCTTTGAGGCGGCTGGATCATAGAATCAGCTTTTTGCCTTTCCTCGCTCTCTTCCTAGACTTCTTTACTACCGGAAGGTCGTCCATAATACGTTGAGACGCCAATTCAGGCACCGACTCATGACGCTCAAACCCTGAGGAGGCGCCAATATAGACATACTGTTCAGCGCCACCGTCATCCTCATCCTCATCCATGGCGACGTCATCAGTGACTAATGGAACCTCCTCCTTACCCCGTCCGCTATCACCCAACCCGACACCCAACGTTAATTGGGTAGGTGGGGTGTTGATGTTCATACCTTGCTGAGGCTGCATGCTCGAGGGTGTGCTCCCGACCGCCTCCAGACGAAGCAGACTCTTTGGCCACAACAGGACCCACCCATTGCAACAATCACCAAGCCGCCGCGGTGTCTCCTCGTCATCCACTAGTAGTATTGGAGGAGGCAAATTCTCATGGCCCGGTTCGACACTGGCCACGGAAACCTTGAAGACGTCCGGGTGGATTGGCCGGCTGTGAAACAATGGTTCCTTCGGCTCCATTATCGTCGCCTTCCCCACGTCCACCTTCTGGTCACCCATGGTGTACAATATGGTGCACGGGGTTTCGTCGGCCTGCAAAGAAAAGTCTGCAATGTGAGACATCCGAAAGGCAACAAAAACGGGAGATTATACATTTATATTGAAGGGGGCCGGTGTAGCGAGATACCGTGAGGGCGTCGAGCTCAGCCAAAAGGCGAAGCACCGAGAAACACGTCCGGTGCGGAGCAGTGCGAGGAGCAAATGCACGGAGCCGGTGTGTAGGAGCAGGCGCTCCCAAGAAGTCAGCAAGGGGAAAGTCCTCTGCATTTTTTTCTGGATTTTGCCTTGTCCAAGTGAAAACGGCCGGAACCAAGGAAGTAGACAAATCTGAGCCACCTGTTTTGCGGCAACTACCGCTGTTTTGACTGTCTGAGATGGTTTCTTCTCAACCGCAATCTCAACCTTCTTGTCGATGTTTTCTTCAGTTAACCTCTGTCTTTCCTTTCTCTCATCCGTAGTCTCACTGTAGTACTTCTTCCATGTGGCGCCGTCTCCAACACCGTGCACGCGTCCATACGACGGTCGAGTATCCACCGGTTGTCGTTTCAATATGTTCAACGCCCGGTTGAAAGGAGTGTCCCACTTCGGCCTCGCCAATGCCTCAGACGACGAGTCGCTTTCGGCCGCAATCCGGTGCTGCTCTCTCTGCAAAAGGCACAAGGATCGTTTACAAATATGACTAACGTGTGCAGTCGAATCGATCAGAAACTAAAATTACCAGCTGTCTCATGAACTCAGTAATGACCGGTGTTGTCTCGTAAACCTTCTACACTGGGTCCCAACGGTGCCGGGCCCTCAGGACGTCACACTCCTGTGGGACAGTGAAATCTGCCAAGGGGTCTGGGATGCCCAGACTCGCGGCTGCCGCGTCCTCCTTGGCCCATTTGGACCTCTTTCCGCCGTAACCACGGCTTCCGAGGTGGTGGCTCCCAATGTTCCTCTCTTGAAGCCCCTTCATGTACTTAGACTTTTTTGGCAGCTTCGCCTCGCAAGCCTCCTTGAATATTTGAAACTGCTCTTCCTTGATTATCGGATTATCCTTTACAATCTCGGAGTAGGGTTCCTTCTTGTCGATGATCCTTGCTTTCACTCGAGTTTTCCAGGCGGCCAACGCGTCGCTAAACTTGGTCATGGCGTGTTTATTTATCTTCTTCATTGCCGGGTCCTCGTCTGGATCTTCATAATCCTTCTCATTCCGGCCCGGGAACAAGAATATCTGGTGAAACTTCTTTAGGAGGGAGCTACTCATATTTTCTATCTTCTATAGTTTCTCATCGTTGATGGCGGCGGTTGTCCGTACGATGCAGCCTATTTGATTGTCGTAGCATCAACGCGCTTCCTCGGGCGCCTTTGGATAAAAAATGCCATCGTCCACCTCCGTGACCACCAGTCTAGTAGTCCTGAGTTTGTTAGGAAGCCGTTGCCTCTTTGCTTCCGGTTCTACACCGGCTCCGCTCCCCGAGGCAGCACCGGTCTCAGTCTCAGCGCCGGTCTCGATGCCGGTCTGAGTCTCAGCGCCGGTCTCAGTCTCAGCACCGGTCTGTGTGTCGGTCTCAGTCCCCGATGCCACCGGTGGGCCCAGCAACAACATCGGTTGATCGTTGGTAAGGCTAAAAAATTCGTCTGCCGCCCGGTAGACGTCGTCGCAATCACCAGAACCCTGTCCTTCATCGTTGCTAGCCATGTTTCCTATGATTAAATCTAGTCAATTAATTCTAGACCTAATAAAATGAATAATGACATAAAAAGGCATATTGTTTTGCAGGAATGTTGACTCCTTCACGGTGCGGCAAATCCGGGCACTCGATATGTCCTAGTTTGTAGCACAAGTCGTGCGAAATTCACGGAAAATTTCGGCATGACCTTTGCTAAAAAGTGGACAAATCGAGAACCTGAAATTTGCCGGAACAGAAATGAATCAACATTCCGCAAAAACATAAACCACTCGACATCATTCACGGAAACAGTGTTCAAATATCCCTCTTCGACACCGCAACACATGTCCAAATATACACGAGCAACCACATGTCCAAATTTCACAAGCTAATTCAAAAACAAAGTGTAGAAGAAAATTCATTTAACTACTAATAGAACAAAATTCAGTTAACTTTAGTGCTCTATAATGATGAAAGGAAAAAATTCAGTTAACTACTAATTTCATTCATTTAGGTTATTCATTTAACATCACCTAATTAACCTACTGTACCACTACTACTAGCAGCACTACTGATGTGATTAACCTAGCAAAACTCTAGTGCCCTAACTGAAAAACATCGAATTAACATCTACTAGTACCACTATTTCCCTAGCCTAATTAACTTCTACTAGTATCACTATATACTATATAAGCAGCATCTACCCTAATTAAACCCTACTGCCCTAACTAACTTTTGTTGTAAACCAAATTTTTTGCTCTAAACTAATTTTTGCTCTAACATCTACTACTTAACATCCTTTGCTCTAAACTAAATTTTTTGCTATAAACAAACTTTTGCTCTACTAATTTTTTCTCTAAAATGCAGAGAGAGAGAGAGGAGTGGGGGAGGGGTGGGGGACTTATAGAGAGGGGAGAGACGGTGGCGGGGTGGTGCTCGGTGATGGAGGCAGGGGCGGAGAGGGCGGGCTCGGGCACGGGCAACGGTGGTCCTGGGCGGGCTCGGGCGGTGAGGTGGAGGGCACCGACGGTGACGTCGAGGGCGGCCTCGGGCGGCGGCGGTGAGGCTTACGGCGGCCTCGGGGGGAGACGGTGAGGTTGCGGGCGTCCACGCCGGCAGGAGACGGCGGAGAAGTGGGGCGACGGTGAATTGGGGAGACGGCGCAGGGCGAGGGATTTGGGAAGAAGTGTGGTGGCCCGGGCGGGGGGGACATGTTTAAGTGAAGCATGCTTGGTATATACGTTTAGAAGGCGCTATAGCTAAGTTAGCTACAGCGCGTTTCCTGAAACCCGCTACTGCTATTCCTTTCTGCTTTTTTTCCTTTTTCTTTTATTTTTCTTTACATTTTATTTTTTTCCTTTCTCCTTTTTCTATTTCTTTTATTTTCATTTACTTTTCTACTTGTTCTTCACTTTATTTTATTTCCGTTAGCAGTAGCGCCTTACACGTAAGCGCGCTACAGCTAATGATAATAGCTTGATAGGCTGGGCGATATCTGGCGCCATCGCTAGGTTGGGCTAGCCATGTGCGCCCAGTTCAAACGTAGCAGCAGCGCTTTTTGCTAGTACGAGCTACTACTAAAGTAATAGCAGTAGCGCGGTTTATTTACGCGCGCTGCTACTAAGTAGCAGTAGCATATGATTTTGTACAACGCTACTGGTAAAATTATGTGTATAAGGTTTTCCCTAGTAGTGTAATCTCATCCTTTTATGTTCACAGACTGGAAAGTATGCATATTTATCTTCCAAGGAGATGAGTAACTAGTTTGTGTCACCTTGCAAAGGGGGTGCAATGAAGATAAGATTGAGGATTTCCAAGTACAAGATGTTAGGAAGGAGCCTTGCAAGAGAAGTAGGAGCTGTGCTGAGCCTGTTCAACCTGCTAAGGTAAGTCACTGTATGCAACTCAACAGTTCAATTCCTTGTTTGTTTCAGGCATAGTTAATTTTCTCTTTTCAATTGCTTTATTTGTCCTCACTTAATGAGATGCCCAAATAATTATGCCTGATGTTCGGTACTTGTATCACTATTAGTTGAAATAATTAAAGGCCTTACCATTTAATTACTTTGCCGAAGTGTGCCTGAAGCTTTGAAGTCTATTAACCAACTATTATTGCATGAGGCTCACAATCTAGTTTATACTACGCTAATGATTGCATAGTTTTGCCTCTGTAGTATGTTTGTATGAAACCCTCTCGCTGTTCATTATGCTCCCTAAGACTTTAATTGAGGTATAGAATGGCCAATCGCTTGCTTACTTATACGCATAGCGTCTTTGTCTCAATTTGTAACTTGTCTGTGTTTTCGATTGGGCCCCAACATCATGCTCCTCTGGTGAGCTAAGAGGGATTTCTGTATGCAGGCTGCACATACTATCTTTTTTATAATTTTTAAAATATCACCTGCTTATGCTTCATGATGTGTAACATTTTTTTTGAAAGTGACGTGTAACATTATTGTTAGTCCTGTTTTGCCATGTAGTACAAAATAGTGTCTTGTTCGCTTCATTGTTGTAACTATATTTTTGCCCTAGTCATGTGTACTTACAGAAACATTTCAGGATGAAGTGACATCAACACAAAAATCTGCGAGCAGTGCGGCATTGCCATTATCGAATGATTATGGATTGGAATTGGAATGTGTTGATGTTCTCGAGCATCAACTAGAGGTGGCAAGACAACGTGTACATGATTGTCGACGTATAATCAACAAGTTGAGACTGGACATGCAGGTATTAGATGCAGGAGTCAAAAAATGAAACAAGACACCTAGGTAACCATGAAGGAATTGGAGATTTTGCAGACTGAAATTTGTGCTATCTGAATCCGGCCAATCCTATTTCCTGAAGAGATTATAGTTCAAATGGAGTTAAGTTGATGCGTCCATGATGTATGAGCCGTATTGCCCAAAGTGTATGTAATTTGCTGTTTGTGTATGCTTTATTATCACCTGTGCCGTACCATAATGCCCAGTGGGTACAATGGGCTGTAATTTCTTTATTATATAGTGTAGGATTATTCTACTTTTCTATGCCTTGATATCTTTGTTGTATAGTGTATGCTTTTTAGTAGGATAATTCTTTGAATATGCTATATCGTTCAAACGGGGGCCAACTCGCCCGACCATGGGCCTTCTACGTCTCGTAGGATCCATGGGCCTTCTACGTCTCATAGGATCCATGGGCCTTCTACGTCTCGCAGGATCCATGGGCCTTCTACGTCTAGCAGGATCCATGGGCCTTCTATGTCTCGCAGTGTCCATGGGCCTTCTACGTCTCGCATGATCCATGGGCCTTCTACATCACGTAGGATCCATGGGCCGCCGACTCATTTATGGGTCTTGTACTGGCCTTTAATGGGCCGTAGACGGGCCTATAATGGAAATAAATGCGTTTTATGGGCTGACCATAACGGGCCGTTAATAGGCCGTATTTGGTGATGCTATGAAAATGGCCCAACAGACTAACGGACCACAAACGGGCCGACTGTAACGACCGGCTGAATTTGGCCCACAAGCAGAAAATGATAGTAACGGGCCGTACATAACCGAATGCTGCAAATGAGCCCAAGAATAAATGGGCGCTCAGAAGGCCGAAAGTTAACTTGGGCTGGAAACGGCCCAACAGAATAACGGCGCGTTAATGGGTATAAAGTGTTACCTTTGTTCATTAGGGGCGGTTTCACCGTGGGCCGTTAATGGGTGTAAAGTAATACCTTTGTTCATTACGGGCCGGTTTAAAGACGGGCCGCTAATGGGCCAAGAGTTACAAAGGGCCTCATATGGGCCGAAGACGCGTCATGGGCCATACATGGGCCGGCGAAAACGGGCTGGAATCATATTGGATGGCCCAGATGGCGCTCTTGGGCCTAATTCGCATAAGGGTGTAACGGGCCTTGGGTTAGCGAGTACGTAAATGGGCTATATGCTAGCAGTGTCGTTAACGAGGCTTTCCATGGGACGGCCCGCCACTTTTGACCAAGTCAAACGGGCTAGCCTTTTCACGAGGAATGGGCCCTTTGTTGGGCCGTGCCACGTGTCGACGTATCATAGGCGTATACATCCGGTGAGTGGATGACATCTGTCCCAATGATGAGCCGACACATGTTTCCTCCAGCCAATGATGATTTTACACGTGGAAAATCCCCATTGGTCGGGGCTGTTAACGGGTTATCGGATCCAAAACCCGACCCGATAGCTTAACAGCGTTTCATTACGGTGGATGCCACGTGTCGGTCACCCTTGACGAAAGCACTTCTGTGACGCGCGATTTATCGTCATGGAAGTGGACACTTCCGTGATGATAATTTTGGTAGTCATGGAACACTTCTACGACAGCACAGGTATGACTATCTTGATTCTGTCATAAATTTGTCATGGATGTACATGCATGACAAAAAACGCGACCTACTGTGACAAACACGTATCATCACGGAAGTGTATTTTTTTTTGTAGTGGGCTTAGGTGCGACTAGTATTGGCATGGAGGAGAGGCACTTCTTCAAATCTTACAGTGCTGCCTCTGCCTCCGGAGTCCATTTCATTGGACCCGCCTTTTTCAAAGCATTGAAAAAGGGGAGGGCGCGCTCAGCAGATTTGGAGATGAAGCTACTTAGAGCAGCAACGTAGCCGGCGAGCCTGCGAATGTCTTTGACCCGTCTTGGCGCCTCAATCTGCTCAATTGCTTTGATCTTGTCGGGATTTGCTTCGATTCCACTCTGAGACACAAAGAACCTGCCATGGTTTTGTCACGGCAGATGTCCTCGTGAAAGGACTTAGTCATGGAGCCATCGCTATGGGTTAGCTTAAAGGGGTTAAAGCGGACAAGGGACGCAAGAGAGTTCTATACTAGTTCGGCCCCTTACGATGAAGGTAAAGCCTACGTCTAGTTGTGATGGAATTGATGGGGATTCGATGACCAGGGAGCGAATACGCTTTGCCTGAGTCTCGAGTTGTTGTCTGTTGTCCTGAACCGCCACCAGGTCGTCCCCTTATATACATGGGTTGACGCCCGTCGGTTCTGAGGTCCCGAGGCCGGCTCATAAACGTGTCTGGCTCGGTCTCCGCTCTTTCTACCTTACAATGCAAGTTACATGTTAATGCCGGTTTATAGCTACAGGCTTTAAACCGGTTCTGGGCCTTGGGCCTTTACTTAGCGTCACCGTTTGTCTTCATGGGCTTCAAGTTAATCCGGCCTCTCTTGGCCGGTTTACGCCCAGTAGTAATATCCCCAACATTAGGCCCCAGACTGATTTGAACTGGTTCATGTCAGTCCTTAAGAAAACTTCGTCTTCAACATTTTCACATAATTTTGTAAACCGCCGTGACATCATCTTCCCAAATCGTGGTAAACCGTTGTGACGTCATCTATTAAACTGTGCAGGACACACCTTCATTAATGGGTCTCCGACAATCGAGGCAGCAGCTCCGCTTTCCAAATTTTTGGCTCCTCAATTTTCGTGCCTGACACTTATCCCTTGCCTTTATAAATAGGGCCGAGGGGTCATTTTCACCTTTCCCCCTCGTGCCTCTTCGCATCGTCGTCTTCCTTGCGCCGCTCAACCCTTGGAGCTCGGCGCCGCCACCGTCAAATCGTCATATACGCCTCGACTCTGGCCGCTGCATCACCACTGAGCGCATACCGGAGAATCTGCGGCGCCCTACCGCTTCCTCATCGGCCGCAGGAGTAAGCTTTCTGCTCTTTCCGCCATAGATCTGTTCTAGGGTTTCGGTGTTCGTCGCTGTTCTTCGGTGTTCATCAGAGTCCATTACCTGCATAATAGGGTTTTGATCCAGACCTTGATAGTTATCATGTCCAATGATAGCCTTAGCTCTTTTCCCATCTAATGCGCCTTGCTAAGATAGAAGATCCCATCTGAACCTTCCTCCACTGTTTCGGCACCGCTTCTTAAATCTGAATAAATTTTCCTTTTCTGACATGCCACAGATCCAAAATTGTAATACCAGCTTGTGAAATATGTTTTCCTTCACTTATACATCTGCAGTCTTGACTCTTGAATGTTTAGACTAGGTGGTTTAACTTTGTAGAAAAATGACAACCCGGTATATACCATTAGTCCCCTTGTTGAACCGCCAATGTATTTCCACCTATCACCTCCACAGGCGTACTGTTTCACTGTTAAACTCCGGTTTGTAAATAGCTGACTCCGATTTAGAAATATACTTACATCCTGTATCACTGTAAAACTGTCCAATGTAAATCTTAAACCGGAAACCATTATATTGTAGATCTCCATTGCCATGGCCAAACAAGTGTATGAATGCAATTGGGTCCCTTCTCGAGTAACAGAAGAACAGTTAGACAACCTTGCCAAAACGGGCGCTTTAAGCAAGAAAAATCTCATTCACTGGAGGGTCCCTGGCCCGGAATGTCCTCCTACTCCCAAAGACGGAGAATTTGTTGTTTTTGCTGATCACCTAAGCCGGGGTTCCAACCCTCCCGGTTCAAAATTCTTCCGGGATGTACTGGCCAACTTCCAACTGCGCCCACAAGATATTGGCCCTAACTCTGTAACCAACATATGCCACTTTCAAGTGTTTTATGAGTTTTACCTTCAAGAAGAATTCAGGGACTGCTTTCATCTGAACCGCCGCACAGAGTTCAAAGATGGTCCTAACACAGAATTGGGCGGGATGGCGATTCAGAAAAGGAAAGAAGTCACCTTTCCTCACGCCAATATCCACACTCACCCCAAAGATTGGAACCAGACCTGGTTTTACTTCAAGTACACTTCTCCAGTTGATGAAAACCCCCTGCCGGGTTACCGTCCGGAAGGTCTGAGCAACACACACCCTTTTCCTCAAAGGCTGAATGCTAAAGAAAGAAGCAAATATGCTCCTCAACTATCCAAGCTTTGGGCCTTTATGGCCAACGATTTAACAATAGTTGACTTTGCACACTGCTGGATAAGTTGGAGCGTTTTGCCTTTGAGCCAACGCCCCGGTTTGATGTGTGAGTATACAAGAGAATTGAATGATGCTCAGCGGCACATTGATATTCAGCTGACAGATGACGAAGTCACTGAGGCTGTAAAAAAGATGCAGAATGAACCGGAGGCTACCTGTGCTCAAACCGGACTCCCCCCTTTCTGCACCATCAACAAACTGCCAGCCTTAAGATTCATACTATTCGTTTTATCTGAAATTGCTTACGTCACGATGTGTTACGAAAATGTGATGACTTTTTGGCAGGACAATGATCCGTTCTGGAACAAGAAACCTTCGCAAGACAAACCGGCAAAGCCAACCCGCCAAAACACCAAAGCTGTGAAAAGACCAGCTAACCGGAAAAGAACCACTGCATCCTCCGATCCACCGGTTGATGATGATGTGGGTAACTCGGATTTTGAGGTAGAACTTGACTCACTTGGTTCATTTTTCATACGCCTTATTGATGATGATTATTGCCGTGACGGCTGAAGTCACCATGCCGATGTTGTAGAGGTAATCATCCTTTCCTCCGATTCAAACCCTTTGCCTTCACTAAAACCCACGAGCAAACCGAAAAATTAAATTTTCACATCCTCTTGCTTATTTGGATCCAAACTTTCTTATGAAGACACAACAGCACGAGGCTCGCTGCACAACCCGGCATAACGGCCAGGTAGTTACCTCCGCCGGTTTACCGAACAGCCCAGTTCGGAAACGACTATCAGAGGTATCTAATTCCCTTGACATGTCATGCCCCAAAGTAGGCTGTTTTCGTCAACCTCTTAATCCGTCTGACTCCAATTATCAGGGCACTTCTCGTTCATCCTCTGGCGAGTCGTCAGCCACCAAACTTCCACCCCTCAAAACGGTTATTGGGTAAGCTGTTCTCTTGCCTTATTCTTGATATGCATTTTATATGCTATACTGATCTTCATGTTTTGATTTTGTCAGCGCTAAGCCCAGACCAAGCAAGAAAGCTCGCCTGAACAAACCGTCGAAGAAGATATTCTTGAACGGTAGAAAACTCCACATCATGTAGAAGCCCACCTTGCATGATGTGCTGAATGATCCACCGCCTCAAGACGATGACTTTGTTACTGAACCAGCAGACATCGACACCACATGCCATGCTGACGAACCGGCCCGTTCTCTTCGAACTGACAAAACGGCAAGTCCAGCAAAGAATATCAACAAACCGGCGATCCTAGTATGAGCTGCTGCTGAAAAGGATGATGAGTTTCTGATTACTGGCGTTGGCTATACAGATCCAGGGAATCCTGTCGCTTTGTCGAAGCATACCGCCAAGGAGGAACTTTCTGCAATTGGTAAAGGCAAATGGAATGCCGATCGGAATGCCGATCTGTCCACATATACCCATCTGAACACTCAAGACCTTCATTCCGGCTATCTGAACCGTCTGTTCACGAGCCGTGACTATGAAGCCGGTCTGATCAATATGATGAAGGAAAAATATGAGGTAACTTTATGCATACTTATCTTGCTATATTGTGTTTGCAGTTTATTAACTGTAGTAGCCCCCAAGTGACGGTTTAAGATAGCAACTTAAACCGAGACTTTGATAGCAATCTTTGAGCTTGCAACAATGCATTTTAACTTCACCGATGTAGCCTCCAAAGGCCGGTTTAATTGTATAGAGATGAAGCGGGACTTTATAGAAGAATTCCCTTTTTAGCAAGTTACGAGCAAATACACATTAGCCCCCAAGTGCCAAGCTTAATACTTGTATTGTGCTTTGGGACTTTGAAAAAATTGACTGATAGAGCAAATATGCATTAGCCCCCAAGTGCCAAGGGCATAACTTGTTATGGGCTTGGTATTTCAAGTATTTACTGTTACCTGACTATATGACTGTCTCTTTGTAGGCTGAACTGAGCAAAAAGGAGAGCCAAACCGCTGATCTTCAAGAAAACCTTAAATTGCAACAAGATGAAACCTCCAAGGCAAAGGCAGAGCTGACCAGCGCTTTAGGCGCTATGGAAAAACTGAAAGAAGGCTTCAACAAGGAACGGTCGGCTTGGGAAAATGAAAAATCCGATTTGATCAAAAGGGCTGAGAAAGCAGAAGCTGCTCTTAAACCGGTGGTTGATGAACTGACCAGCATAAAGCGGCAGGTTCATGCCATGACCGCAGCCATGTTTGGTAAGCATCCGTAACTCCCGATTTTACCATATTCTTTCATGTACCTGCCGGTTTACTAACCCTTGCAATGATATAGGAACTCGTATTGGCCACTTGGGATCTGACATTCAGAAGAAGTTAAAAGCAGCCTATACTCTGATAGAGCAGCTCTATACCGGCGTGCAACGGATCATATATACTGCTTCTCACAACAATCCTCCTCCCACCTTGATTAAAGATACTATAGAAAGGTTATCTATGCTACCTGCCCGGGTTGATGAACTGAAAAAGTCTGCTGCTAGGACGGGCGCTTTGGCTGCACTAACCCAGGCAAAGGCATGGGTACCTGACTTTGATCCAATTGAAGCGGCTCAAGGCTATCCCAGTTTGAAGGAAGACGGGACAGAATTCGGCGAAGATGATCTCCGGATCATAAACCAGGAGGTACACCCATTGGCTTGTCAACTAGTTGAAGAAGCAGACCTGTCATACTATCAAGCAAACTATGATGACAAGAACAAGCGGGTTGCTGCGCCAATCCCCGAAGCTCAGAATCTCATCCCGCCAATCCGTAAGCACACTTATGCCCCTAACATTGAACCGTCGACGCTGATAAGTGATGAAGCTGTATTCCAAGCCCTAACTGGAATCGACTAGGCAACTGTTGATTTCCAGCCACTGGGTAGAGAAGAAGAAGCTGATCCGGCGCGAGATGACCCGCAACCGTCAGACCAAGCTGGTGACCAAGCATGAACCGGAGGCCGGTTTAGCCTTATACATGCTGCGACGTGTATTTTGAGAAAACAATGATCATGTTGGGCACTGGAAAGCCTTGTAATAGGCTTAGTTAAAATATTTGTTCTGATATGCCTTCGTGCATACTTATCTGCAATTGGCACCGGCTTGATTCGTCATACATAAGATATGATCCATATATTTATTTGTCCAAGTTGTTTCTGCAGACAAGAAGCTTAAAGCGCCCTGGCGGTCTACCGCCGGGCGGGTCATGATACCCATATATATATATATATATATATATATATATATATATATATATATATATATATATAACCAAAAATGGAAATATATAATACCTGCAACTTTTAGGCATGATGTTGGCTGGCCAACCTTGTAGCGGGGCTTATAACCCCAATCGTTTTAGGAGAAAAACTACTCTTGTTAAGATAAAGCCGGTTTACAATGTAAACCGTGCCGGTTTACGATAAACACTGGTTCACCCCATACTAGAATTGTATTTTGAAAAATCAGACCGGGCAAATAGTCTCCGGCCTATGATTTGATCGTGTACCGTCAATTTGTAATCGACAGTCGGACCGGGTTATTTAACGCCGGTCTAAAAAGCAACAAAGAGTCTTTATTAAAAAAGAAAACAGAACCCAAACAAAGGCAAATAAAAACCATTGTAGGCGAGGCTTTGAGCCGATCAAGAGGCGTAACCATGTTTCGGACACGACCAAGCCCCCTAGAAGGCGTAGCTATGGTTCAAGTTCGATCAGGCCCCCAAATGATGTTGTGGCATTACGCCGATCAAGAGGTGTAGCTATGGTTCGGGTTTGACCAAAGCCCCCAAGTGATGCTGTGGCATTGCACCGATCAAGAGGCGTAGCTATGGTTCGGATACGACCAAGCTCCCAAGTGATGCTATGGCATTGCGCCGATCAAGAGGAGTGGCTATGGTTCGGATACGACCAAGCCCCCAAGTGATGCTATGGCATTACGCCTATCAAAAGGTGTGGCTATGGTTCGGATACGACCAAGCCCCCAAGTGATATAATATAAAGCCTTTGAGAGGCCAAAACCAAAGGGTAAATCGGACGCCGCTTTATCAACAGAAGCTCCATGTAACCACATATGATGTAAGAAAACAACAGATACCCCGCTTTAGCTGAGGTTCCGGTTTACTATATTAATCATAATATATACATAGGCATAATATGTTCATAAGTAGAACCTATAGCTCAAGTATAGTAAGGCCGAAGATGAGCAATATTCCACGGCCGATTGGTCTCCTCCTCCGATTTACGTGAGTCCCTGCGCTCTCGAACATCGATTAAGTAGTATGACCCGTTGTGCAGATTCTTGCTGACCACAAAAGGTCCTTCCCAAGGTGGGGATAACTTGTGCATATCCGTCTGATCCTGGATGAGCCGAAGCACCAAATCTCCTTCTTGAAAGGTTCTGGTCCTAACCCGGCGGCTATGATAGCGACGCAGGTCTTGCTGATAAATCACCGAACGGGCGGCCGCTATGTCACGCTCCTCATCTAACAGGTCGAGAGCTTATTGCCGTGCCTTCTCGTTGTCCGCTTCAACATATGCCGCCACCCGAGGCGAGTCATGACGGATGTCACTAGGAAGAACCGCCTCCGCTCCATAAACGATGAAGAACGGTGTGTATCCTCTCGGCCTATTGGGCGTGGTGTTGATGCTCCATAATAATGAAGGTAGCTCCTCTACCCAACAACCCGGCGTCCGCTGCAAGGGAACCATAAGCCGAGGTTTGACGCCTCTCAAAATTTCTTGATTGGCCCTCTTCGCTTGACCATTGGACCGTGGGTGAGCCACGGATGATACATCAAGCCGTATATGCTCACGTTGACAGAACTCCTTCATGGCACCCTTTGACAGATTGGTACCATTGTTAGTGATAATGCTATGTGGAAAGCCAAACCGGAAAATCACCTTTTTGAGGAATAGAACCGTCGTGGCCGCGTCACGCTTGCTAACTGGTTCTGCCTCCACCCACTTTGTGAACTTATCAACCGCCACCAAAAGGTGGGTCTTCTTATCTTTGGACCTCTTGAAAGTCCCAACCATATCCAGCCCCCAAGTCGCAAACGGACAAGTAATTGGAATCATCCTCAATTCTTGAGCCGGTACATGAGCGCGCCTTGAAAACGTCTGACAGCCATCACATCGTCTGACCAAGTCCTCAGCATCGACATGAGCTGTTAACCAATAGAAACCGTGACAAAACGCCTTAGCCACCAAAGATTTTGAACTGGCGTGGTGACCACAATCTCCTTCGTGGATCTCAAGTAAAATTTCACAGCCTTCTTCAGGAGACACACAACGCTGAAACGCCCCTGTAACACTGTAATGATGCAGTTCTCCGTTGATAATAGTCATAGACTTGGACCGCCGGATTATCTGCCTGGCCAATGTCTCATCCTCTGGTAACTCGCCCCGGTTCATGTATGCAAGATAAGGAACCGTCCAATCCGGGATAACATGTAGAGCCGCCACCAACTGAGCTTCCGGATCAAGAATAGCCAAATCCTCTTCACAAGGGAGCTTGACGGACAGATTATGCAGAACGTCCAAGAAGACATTAGGCGGGACCGGTTTACATTGAGAACCCAGGCGGCTTAAAGCGTCCGCCGCTTCATTTTTCCGCCGGTCCACATGATCAACCTGATAACCTTTAAAGTGACCTGCAACAATGTCCACCTCTCGACGATACGCTGCCATGAGTGGGTCCTTGGAATCCCAAGTGCCAGACACCTGTTGAGCCACCAGGTCCGAGTCACCGAAGTACTTAACTCGGCTTAAGTTCATCTCCTTAGCCATCCGAAGACCATGGAGTAAAGCTTCATACTCAGTTGCATTGTTAGTGCAAGGGAACATTAAACGGAGAACATAACAAAACTTATCACCTCGTGGGGAAGTTAATACGACTCCAGCCCCCGAACCCTCCAATTGCCTGGACCCATCAAAGTGAATAGTCCAATAAGTATGATCCGGCTTCTCTTCGGGCGCTTGTAGTTCTGTCCAGGCGTTGATGAAATCCACAAGTGCTTGAGACTTGATCGCCGTTCGGGGTATATACTTCAACCCTTGAGGCCCGAGCTCTATAGCCCACTTGGCAATCCGCCGATTGCTTCCTCGTTTCCGGATTATGTCTCCCAAAGGAGCAGAAATGACCACTGTGATGGGATGACCTTGGAAATACTGCTTGAGCTTCCGGCTTGCCATGAAAACCCCATATACCAGCTTCTGCCAGTGCGGGTACCTCTACTTGGACTCAATAAGCACCTCGCTGATATAATAAACCGGACGCTGAACCGGATACTCCTTTCCTGCCTCCTTGCGCTCCACCACAATAGCCACACTGACAGCCCGAGCATTAGCTGCCACATATAGCAACAATGGCTCTTTGTCAACTGGGGCAGCAAGAACCGGCGGATCAGCTAGCTGCCGCTTTAAATCCTCAAATGCTTCATTCACGGCATCACTCGAGACGAAGTTATCCGTTTTCTTCAGCATCTGATACAAAGGAATAGCCTTCTCGCCGAGGCGGATGATAAACCGGCTCAACGCGGCAATCCGGCCTGCCAGGCATTGAACGTCATTGATACACTTCGGTTTAGCCAAGGAGGTGATGGCCTTGATCTTTTCTGGATTAGCTTCAATGCCCCTGTTAGACACCAGAAAGCCCAAGAGCTTGCCTGCCGGTACACCAAAAATGCACTTAGCCGGATTAAGCATCATCTTGTAAACCCGCAGGTTATCAAAGGTTTCCTTTAAATCATCAATCAATGTTTCCTTCTTCCTTGGCATGACCACAATATAATCCACATAGGCATGAACATTACGGTCGATTTGTGTATGGAGACAGTTCTGCACACACCGTTGATAAGTCGCCTAGGCACTCTTGACCCCAAAGGGCATAGATAGGCTCCAAAGGGAGTGATAAAGGCTGTCTTCTCCTGGTCCTTAACTGCCATCTTGATCTGATGATAACCGGAATACGCATCCAGAAAGCTTAAACGCTCGCAACCCGCCGTAGCATCAATAATTTGATCAATATGGGGAAGGGCAAAAGGATCTGTTGGGCAAGCTTTGTTGAGATCTGTGTAATCCACACACATCCGCCAAGTGCCGTTTTTCTTAAGGACCAGCACCGGATTAGCCAACCACTCAGGATGGAAGACTTCAACGATAAATACAGCCGCTAAAAGCCTGGCCACTTCTTCTCCAATAGATTTGTGTCTTTCTTCATTGAACCGGCGGAGAAACTGTTTAACCGGTTTTGTAGCGACCAGACCTCAAACAGTCTGATCTCTGTGCATCAGTGTCATCCCTGGATCAGTAATGCTGACACGCACAGTACTTGAAGGATTTATAACAGAGTAGCAATCACACACTTATTACATCGAATGTGTCAAAAAGAAAATTTATTACAATAAGTATGGCTTAAGGCCATCTAACAACGATAACAGCGGAAGGCTTGGAAGATAAGTGAGTCCATCAACTCCAACGGCATTACTGAGTATAGAACCATGACCTAAGGCACCTTACACGTCGTCTGAAAAGTCTGCAACATGAACGTTGCAGCCCGAAACGGGTCAGCACATGGAATATGCTGGCAATGTAACACATAGAGAGTAATGAAAGAATAAAGCTATACTACATGCATGTATGGCTTGGTGGAAAAGCTCTATGGTTACAGCTTATGTAAAGCCAATTTTCCCTACTTCAAAGGAATAAATTTTATTTAACTATCATGGTGGTTGTTAAACATTGAGAGCGTAGACACCCTCTCAATCCCAATTAAGCATCATCATTAACCCAACAATATTATTTAAAGTAACACGATGAGATTCACATGATAATCCAGGTACTAGATACTCAAGATGTCCATAACCGGGGACATGATGTCTACTACACAACCTTCTTCTTGTAGACGTTGTTGGGCCTCCAAGTGCACAGGTTTGTAGGACAGTAGCAAATTTCCCTCAAGTGGATGACCTAAGGTTTATCAATCCGCGAGAGGCATAGGAGGAAGATGGTCTCTCTCAAACAACCCTCCAACCAAATAACAAAAAGTCTCTTGTGTCCCCAACACACCCAATACAATAGCAAATTGTATAGGTGCACTAGTTCAGCGAAGAGATGGTGATACAAGTGCAATATGGATGGTAGATAAACGTATTTGTAATCTGAAAATATAAAAACAGCAAGGTAACAAGCGATAAAAGTGAGCGTAAACAGTATTGCAATGATAGGAAACAAGGCCTAGGGTTCATACTTTCACTAGTGCAAGTCCTCCCAACAATAATAACATAGATAGATCATATGACAATCCCTCAACATGCAACAAAGAGTCACTCCAAAGACACTATAGCTGAGAACAAACGTAGAGATTATGGTCGGGTACGAAAACACCACAAAGCTATTCTTTCGGATCGATCTATAAAAGAGTTCGTACTAGAATAACACCTTAAGACACAAATCAACCAAAAGCCTAATGTCATCTAGATACTCCATTGTCACCTCAAGTATCTGTGGGCATGATTATACGATATGCATCATACAATCTCAGATTTATCCAACCAACATAAAAGTACTTCAAAGAGTGCCCCAAAGTTCCTACCGGAGAATCAAGAACGTGTGCCAACCCCTATGCATAGGTTCCCAATGTCACGAAACCCGCAAGTTGATCACCAAAACATACATCAAGTGTTCTCATAAAAGACTCAATCCGATAAGATAACTTCAAAGGGGAAACTCAATTCATCACAAGAGAGTAGAGGGGGAGAAACATCATAAAATCCAACTACAATAGCAAAGCTCGGGATACATCAAGATCGTGCCATAGATTGGAACACGAGAGAGAACACGAGAGAGAGAGGGATCAAACACATAGCTACTGGTACATACCCTCAGCCCCGAGGGTGAACTACTCCCTCCTCGTCATGGAGATCGCCGGGATGATGAAGATGGCCATCGGAGATGGATCCCCCCTCCGGCAGGGTACCGGAAAGGGGTCCCGATTGGTTTTTGGTGGCTCTGGAGGCTTGCGGCGGCGGAACTCCCGATCTATCTTCTGTTCTGGAAGTTTTAGGGTACAAGAGTATATATGGGTGAAAGGAGTACGTTGGTGGAGCTACAGGGCCCCACGAGGCAGGGGGCGCGCCCAGGGGGGGTGGGCGCGCCCCCACCCTCATGAGCACCTCCCGTATCTTCTGACGTGGGGTCCAAGTCCATCAGGTGGGTTTCCTTCCAAGAATAACTTCTCCGATTGATTTCGCTTGCTTTTTGACTCCGTCTGATATTCCTTTTCCTCGAAATACTGAAATAGGCATAATACAGCTGGGCCTCCGGTTAATAGGTTAGTCCCAAAAATAATATAAAAGTGGATAATAAAGCCCAATATTGCCTAAAACAGTAGATAAAGTAGCATGGAGCAACCAAAAATTATAGATACGTTGGAGACGTATCAAGCATCCCTAAGCTTAATTCCTGCTCGTCCTCGAGTAGGTAAATGATAAAAAAGAATTTTTGATGCGGAGTGCTACTTGGCATAATTTCAATGTAAATCGTCTTAATTGTGATATGAATATTCAGATCTGAAAGATTCAAGACAAAAGTTCATATTGACATAAAAATAATAATACTTCAAGCATACTAATCAAAGCAATCATGTCTTCTCAAAATAGCATGGCAAAAGAAATTTCATCCCTACAAAATCATATAGTTAGGCTATGCTTCATTTCCGTCACACAAAGATGTTCCCAACTTCTATACCCCCGATGACAAGCCAAGCAATTGTTTCATACTTAAATAATCTCAAACTTTTTCAACCTTCACGCAATACATGAGCGTGAGCCATGGATATAGCACTATGGGTGGAATAGAATATGATGATGTGGATTGTGTGGAGAAGACAAAAAAAGGAGAAAGTCTCATATTGACAAGGATAATCAACGGGCTATGGAGATGCCCATCAATTGATGTCAACATGAGGAGTAGGGATTGCCATGCAACGGATGCACTAGAGCTATGAATGCTCAACAAAAGAAAACTAGTGGGTGTGCATCCAACTTGCTTGCTCATGAAGACCTAGGGCATTTTGAGGAAGCCCATCGTAGGAATATACAAGCCAAGTTCTATAAATCTAAAAAATTCCCACTAGTATGAAAAGACAACTTATGAGACTCACTATATGAAAAACATGGTGCTACTTTGAAGCATAATATATGAGACTCACTACATGAAGAACAAGATGCTACTTTGAAGCACAAGTGTGGAAAAAGAAATAGTAGCATTGCCCTTTATATATATATATATATATATATATATATATATATATATATATATATATATATATATATATATATATATGGGCCTTTTTTTTGCCTTTCTCTTTTTTTTGGGCCTTTCTTTTTTTGGCCTTTCTCTTTTTTTTGTTTGGGCAATGCTCTAATAATGATGATCATCACACTTCTATTGATTACAACATAAGGATTACAACTCGAAACCTAGAACAAGATATGACTCTATATGTATGACTCCGTTGGTGTACCGGGATGGTGCAATGAATCAAGAGTGACATGTATGAAAATAATGCATGGTGGCTTTGCCACAAATACGATGTCAACTACATGATCATGCAATGGCAATATGCCAAAAGTAATGTCTGTCATGATGATGATGAACGGAACGGTGGAAAGTTGCATGGCAATATATCTCGGAATGGCTATGGAAATGCCATAATAGGTAGGTATGGTGGCTGTTTTGAGGAAGATATAGGGAGGTTTATGTGTGATAGATCGTATCATATCACGGGGTTTGGATGCACCGGTGAAGTTTGCACCAACTCTCAATGTGAGAAAGGGCAATGCACGGTACCAAAGAGGCTAGCAAATGCGGAAAGGTGAGAGTGCGTATAATCCATGGACTCAACATTAGTCAAAAGAACTCATATACTTATTGCAAAAATTTAGAAGTCATCAAAATCAAGTACTACGCGCATGCTCCTAGGGGATAGATTGGTAGGAAAAGACCATCGCCGTCCCCGACCGCCACTCATAAGGATGCACAAGCTGTGTACACTTCATGTTTCAAATTTGTTACATAACTTTAACCATACGTGCATGCTACGGGATTTGCTAACTTCAACACAAGCATTTCTCAAATTCACAATTATCAACTAGCACGACTTTGATATTATTACCTCCATATCTCAAAACAATTATTAAGCATTAAATTTATCTTAGTATTCAATTCACTCAAAAAGAAAGTTTCACATATCTTGAACACTAAGTATATTAACATTAAGCAAATTACCATGCTATTTAAGACTCTCAAATATAATATAAGTGAAGCATGAGAGTTCATCTATTTCTTCAAAATAAAACTACCACCATGCTCTAAAAGATATAAGTGAAGCACTAGAGCAAACAACAAACTACTCCGAATGATATGAGTGAAGATCAATGAGTAGTCGGATAATTATGCAACTATGTGAAGACTCTTTAACATTAAGGAGTTTCAGATCTTGGTATATTATTCAAACAGCAAGCAAAACTAAAGAAAATGACATGACGCTCCAAGCAAAACACATATCATGTGGTGAATAAAAATATAGCTCCGAGTAAAGTTACCGATGAACGAAGATTTAAAGAGGGATGCCTTCCGGGGCATCCCCAAGCTTAGGCTCTTGTTTGTCCTTGAATATTACCTTGGGGTGCCTTGGGAATCCCCAAGCTTAGGCTCTTGCCACTCCTTATTCCATAGTCCATCGAATCTTTACCCAAAACTTGAAAACTTCACAACACAAAACTTAACAGAAAACTCGTGAGCTCCGTTAGCAAAAGAAAACAAAACACCACTTCAAGGTACTGTAATGAACTCATTCTTTATTTATATACGTGTTAAACCTACTGTATTCCAACTTCTCTATGGTTTATAAACTATTTTACTAGCCATAGAGTCATCAAAATAAGCAAACAACACACGAAAAACAGAATCTGTCAAAAACAGAACAGTTTGTAGTAATCTGTAACTAACGCAAACTTCTGGAACTCCAAAAATGCTAAAATAAATTGGTGGACCTGCGGAATTTGTCTAGTAATCATCTGCAACACGAATCAACTAAATAGAACTCTCCAGTAAAAAGTTCTAGCTAATCTCGTGAGCGCTAAAGTTTCTGTTTTTTACAGCATGATCATAAAGACTTCACCCAAGTCTTCTCAAAGGTTCTACTTGGCACAAACACTAAATAAAACATAAAACCACATCTAAACAGAAGCTAGATGTATTATTTATTCCTAAATAGAACCAAAAAGTAATAAACTAAAATAAAATTGGGTTGCCTCCCAACAAGCGCTAACGTTTAAAGCCCCTAGCTAGGCATGATGATTTCAATGATGCTTCACAAAAAGATACGAAATTAAACATAAAGAGAGAATCATGAAGAATATGACTAGAACATTTAAGTCTAATCCACTTCCTATGCATAGGGATTTTGTGAGCAAACAACTTATGGGAACAAGAATCAACTTGCATGGGAAGGCAAAACAAGCATAACTTCAAGAATTTAAGCACATAGAGAGGAAACTTGATATTATTGCAATTCCTACAAGCGTATGTTCCTCCCTCATAATAATTTTCAGTATCATCATGAATTAATTCAACAATATAACCAGCACCTAAAGCATTCTTTTCATGATCTACAAGCATAGAAAATTTACTACTCTCCACATAAGCAAATTTCTTCTGATGAATAATAGTGGGAGCAAACTCAACAAAATAACTATCATGTGATTGAAAATTAAGATCAAGATGACAAGTTTCATTGTTATAATTATTCTTTAAAGCATATGTGTCATCACAATAATCATCATAGATAGGAAGCATGCTTTCATCATGGTAAATTTGCTCATCAAAGCTTGGGGGACAAAAATATCATCTTCATCAAACATAGCTTCCCCAAGCTTGTGGCTTTGCATATCATTAGCATCATGGATATTCAAGGAATTCATACTAACAACATTGCAATCATGCTTATCATTCACATATTTTATGCCAAGCATTCTATGTAATTCTTCTTCTAGCACTTTGGCACAATTTTCTTTTCCATCATACTCACGAAAGATATTAAAAAGATGAAGCATATGAGACAAACTCAATTCCATTTTTTTGTAGTTTTCTTTTATAAACTAGACTAGTGCTAAAACAAGAAACAAAAAGATTAGATTGCAAGATCTAAAGATATACCTTCACTTACCTAGCCTCGCCGGCAACGGCGCCAGAAAAGAGCTTGATGTCTACTACACAACCTTCTTCTTGTAGACGTTGTTGGGCCTGCAAGTGCACAGGTTTGTAGGACAGTAGCAAATTTCCTTCAAGTGGATGACCTAAGGTTTATCAATCCGCGAGAGGCGAGGGAGGAAGATGGTCTCTCTCAAACAACCTCGCAACCAAATAACAAAAAGTCTCTTGTGTCCCCAACACACCCAATACAATAGCAAATTGTATAGGTGCACTAGTTCAGCGAAGAGATGGTGATACAAGTGCAATATGGATGGTACATAAAGGTATTTGTAATCTGAAAATATAAAACAGCAAGGTAACAAGCGATAAAAGTGAGTGTAAACAATATTGCAATGATAGGAAACAAGGCCTAGGGTTCATACTTTCACTAGTGCAAGTTCTCTCAACAATAATAACATAGATAGATCATATAACAATCCCTCAACATGCAACAAAGAGTCACTCCAAAGACACTAATAGCGGAGAACAAACGTAGAGATTATGGTCGGCACGAAAACCACCACAAAGCTATTCTTTTCGGATCGATCTATAAAAGAGTTCGTACTAGAATAACACCTTAAGACACAAATCAACCAAAACCCTAATGTCACCTAGATACTCCATTGTCACCTCAAGTATCCGTGGGCATGATTATACGATATGCATCACACAATCTCAGATTTATCCAACCAACATAAAGTACTTCAAAGAGTGCCCCAAAGTTTCTACCGGAGAATGAAGAACGTGTGCCAACCCCTATGCATAGGTTCCCAATGTCACGAAACCCGCAAGTTGATCACCAAGACATACATCAAGTGTTCTCATAAAAGACTCAATCCGATAAGATATCTTCAAAGGGGAAACTCAATTCATCACAAGAGAGTAGAGGGGGAGAAACATCATAAGATCCAACTACAATAGCAAAGCTCGGATACATCAAGATCGTGCCATAAATTGGAACACGAGAGAGAGAACACGAGAGAGAGAGAGAGATCAAACACATAGCTATCGGTACATACCCTCAGCCCCGAGGGTGAACTACTCCCTCCTCGTCATGGAGAGCGCCGGATGATGAAGATGGCCACGGAGATGGATCCCTCCCAGTGGTACCTAAAAGGGTCCCGATTGGTTTTGGTGGTTCCGGAGGCTTGGCGGCGGAACTCCCGATCTATCTTCTGGTCCGGAAGTTTTAGGGTACAAGAGTATATATGGGTGAAAGGAGTACGTCGGTGGAGCTACGGGGGCCCCACGCGGCAGGCGCGCCAGGGGGTGGGCGCGCCTCGCCTCGTGAGCACCTCCCGTATCTTCTGACGTGGGGTCCAAGTCCATCAGGTGGGTTTCCTTCCAAAAATAACTTCTCCAGTTGATTTCGTTCTGTTTTGACTCCGTCTGATATTCCTTTTCCTCGAAATACTGAAATAGGCATAAAACAACAAATCTGGGCTTGGCCTCCAGTTAATAGGTTAGTCCCAAAAATAATATAAAAGTGGATAATAAAGCCCAATATTGCCTAAAACTGTAGATAAAGTAGCATGGAGCAATCAAAAATTATAGATACGTTGGAGACGTATCAGGACACGGCTAACCATGATTAGTTTATACACTCTGCAGAGGTTTGTGCACTTTTCCCCACAAGACTCGATCTCCTCCGTTGAGATTCTCGCACTACATGATGTTTGAGAAAACGGATGACCGAGACATAGTCTTTTAGAAGCACTAGCACCTTACAATCGGGTAGACAGTACCAACCTACATCCCCTACATCTGCTAGTCTACCACTGTAAGAGTTCGCACAACTTAGTCAATTATGCTAGAGCCCATAGTAGCTTGTGGCTGCACACGGAAGTTTCTAGCATGAATAGTCTCATGATCCCTTTGAGCCTGGGTGGCGGTCCATAAAGAAAACAGTAATCATTGAATACCCAAAAGGCCAATCCACCCAGATGTGTATTAAAGTTGCCACCTTATATAAACCGTTAAATTAACAGTCTCACATCTGTCATGGATACACTCACCCAATCCACGTCTACTAGCATAGCATGGCATAATAAGCAAACGTAGAGTAACTCCCAAGGGTTTAATAATAAAACAGGTAATAGGTACAACCTTATCTACTTCCCAAAACCCACATATTAATCTGATCCTAATCATGCAATTGTTTGAGGATTGATCTAATGCAATAAAACTGGGTAGTAAAAAGGTATGATCAAAGTGTTATTTGCCTTGCTGATGATCCGCGAAACCTAGAGATTCGAAATAGCAAGCGGCGCACTCCGGGTACTCTATCGCAAACAAACTAGCATACAATAAGTCCTCATATAATGCACAGGTAAAACTTAAATAAGAGATCTAACACAAACTTCAACTTAAGAACTTCGGTTTGCAAAAAGAATCAAATCAAACGAAGCAACGAAAGTCAAACGGCGAAAGAAACAAGCTTCGTTTACTAATCTGGACCTAAGTCAAAATTTATGGTAGCAAACACTGGTTTGAGTTGGTTAAACGGAAAGAGGGTTTCGAGACGAAACTCTAGGCACTTGAATCACCTGATTCCGATAAACGAGCGAAAAGTTATATTGGAATGAAAATCGGATCAGAAATCGCGATCAGAAATAATCGCGGAAAATCCGATAAAAAGAAAACGGATTTAACAGGCTAACGAATCTAACGCTCATTGTCCGCGAAAACGAAACTCGTTCGTTAAAAGCGAACGAACGAACGAGCGTTCGCTAAATAACTAAACCGGGAAAAAAATAAAACCGATCTAATAAAATAAAAAAAACCGGGCGGTTAACCGGTGAAAAACCAGCGGCGACGGCGGCTACCTCGGTCGGGTCCGCGAGGTCGGCGGCGATCTCCGCAGGTCGGGCGGCGGCGGCGGGCGAGGGATCCGCGGCGGGCGTCGAGGTGGATGCTGGCGGCGGCGGCGATCTCCGGCGGCGGTGTAACGTGGCGGCGGCGGCGGGAGACGAGTGGCGCTAGGGTTTCAGGGGGGAGACTGGCGGCTCGGGCCTTCAGATCTTAAAGGGCCGGCCGGGTCAGAGTCCCGGACGGACACGACCCGGTTAGGTCGGTTCGTTTTTTTAAACATTACACGCAGAAAAACAATTAAAAGAAATACTAAACGGACTCCAAAAATCCCGAAATAAATTTTCTCCGACTTCTAAAATCAAGCCGGTTTAGATGAACATTTATTTGGGGCTTAAATGCAATTTTGAAAAATGTGCATTTTTCCTAAATTAAAATAAAATAGCAAATAACTCCAAAATAAAATCTTATTTGGTTTTTATTAAATCCTCAATATTTCTTTATTTTGGGAAATTAATTTTATTCCATCTCTCATATTTTCATAATTGAGATAATTGAAGATAAAATAAATAAAATCAAATGATCCTATTTCCAAAATTTGAGAAAACTCAAATATGAAAATAACGAAATCCCCAACTCTCTCCGTGGGTCCTTGAGTTGTGTAGAATTTCTAGGATCGAGCCAAAATGCAATAAATGTGATATGCAATAATGATCTATTGTATAACATTCCAAATTGAAAATTTGGGATGTTACAAACCTACCCCCCTTAAGATGAATCTCGCCCTCGAGATTCGGGTTGGCTAGTAAATAGGTGAGGGTGGTCCTTCAGCAGATCTTCCTCTCGCCCTGTGTGGCTTCATCCTCTGTGTGGTGGCTCCACTGAACTTTGCAAAACTTGATAACCTTGCTGCGGGTGACTCGGCTGGCATACTCAAGAATCTTAACTAGTTTCTCCTCATAGGTCAAATCACTGTCCCACTGAATTGCTTCCAGCGGCACTATATCTCTCAGTGGTATATCGGCCATCTCTGCGTGGCACTTCTTCAACTGGGAAACGTGGAACACGTCGTGAACTCCTAACAATCCCTCAGGCAATTCCAACTTGTAAGCAACTTCTCCCATACGCTCTAAAACTTTGTATGGTCCCACAAAACATGGTGCTAACTTTCCCTTAACTCCAAAGCGCTTAACTCCTCGAAGTGGTGATACACGAAGATAGACTCTATCTCCGATTTCGTAAACAGTCTCCTTGCGTTTAGAATCTGCATAGCTTTTACTGCCTCGGATCGGGCTACCTTGAGCCTATCGCGAATCAACTTCACTTTCTGCTCGCACTCCTTAATCAAATCTGGTCCAAACAATGGCGGTCTCCAACTTCATCCCACGATAACGGGTCCTGCACCTCCTTCAGTATAAGGCTTCGAAGGGGCCATCTTCGAATCTGGATTGATAATCTGTTGTTGTAAGAGAACTCGTGATATGGCAAATTGTCGTCCCAACTAGATCCATAATCTAGCGCACAAGCTCTCAAAGATATCCTCCAAAATCTGATTGACTCTCTTGGTGCATCCATCTGCTCTCATGGATGAAAGGTCAGATCAACTCTAGCCTAGTTCCCAAAGTTTCGTGCAACTGATTCCAGAACTTTGAGGTAAACCGAGTTCCTCTATCTAATACTATACTCCTCGGAACTCCATGCAGACATACAATCCTGGTCATGTATATCTTTGCGAACTTAGTACTGGTGTAAGTGGTCTTCACTGGGATGAAATGAGCTACCTTCGTCAAACGATCGACTACAACCCAAATTGAGTCGTAGCCCGAACGTGTCCTGGGCAATCCCGTGATAAAATCCATGCCTAACTTATCCCACTTCCATTCGGGTATTGGCAATGGCTGTAACAATAACTCGGTGGCTTCTGATGCTCTGCCTTTACTCTCTGACATACATCACAAACTGCTACATACTCCGCAATATCCTTCTTCATTCCGGTCCACCAGAAAGTATCCTTCAAATCCAAATACATCTTGGTATTTCCTAGGTGAAACGAATATGGTGAATCATGGGCCTCTTGCAGAATCAATTTCCTGATCTCCGGGTCATTAGGCACATAAACGCGGTCCTCAAACCATAAGGTATCGTGTTCATCCTCACGAAATCCCTTAGCTTTTCCCTTGCTCATTTTCTCCTTTATAGAGGCAATCTCCGTGTTAGTCTTCTGAGCTTCTCTGATCTTATCCATCAAACTAGATTGAATCTCCAGTGCTGCTACATAGCCTCTCGGAACTATTTCCAAACATAGCTCACCTAGATCCTCGGCTAACTCTTTCGGTAATTCTCTGGTCGTTAGTGTGTTCACATGGCCCTTACGGCTCAACGCATCGGCTACTACGTTAGCCTTTCCGGGGTGATAATGCAATCTCATATCATAATCCTTGATGAGCTCCAACCATCTCCTTTGCCTGAGATTCAACTCCTTCTGCGTGAAGATGTACTTCAAACTCTTGTGATCCTTGTACACCTCACAATGGTATCCGATGAGAAAATGTCTCCAAGTCTTCAACGCATGCACTACGGCTGCTAACTCCAAATCATGGGTGGCATAATTCAACTCATGAGGTTTCAGTTGTCGTGAAGCATACGAAACAACTCTTCCCTCCTGCATAAGCACTGCTCCAAGTCCTCGACGTGAAGCGTCGCAAAACACCTCGTAATCCTTGCTCTGATCTGGCAGAATCAACACTGGCGAAGTAACCAAACGTTTCTTCAACTCCTGGAAACTGGCCTCACATTCCTCAGTCCATTTGAACTTGATATCCTTCTTCAACAACTCCATCATGGGCTTCGCAATCTTCGAGAAATTCTCAATGAATCTCCGATAGTATCCTGCCAGTCCAAGAAAACTCCGGATCTCTCCAACTGTCGTTGGTGCTACCCAATTGGTCACAGTGACAACTTTGGTCTACTGCTATTCCTTCTCCGGATATAACATGTCCGAGGAATCGAACTTCCTTCAACCAAAACTCACATTTGCTGAACTTGGCGTATAACTGATGTTCTCTGAGCTTCTCAAGTACCAAACGCAAATGCTCCTTATGCTCCTCTTCGTTCTTCGAGTAGACCAAAATATCATCAATAAACACCACGACGAACTTATCTAGAAACTCCATAAATACCTTGTTCATCATGTTCATGAAATAGGCAAGTGTGTTAGTCAGACCAAATGACATAACGGTATACTCCTACAGCCCATACCTGGTGGTAAAAATCGTCTTAGGTATATCCTGCTCTCGAATCTTCAACTGATAGTATCCTGATCGCAAATCGATCTTGGAAAATATCTTAGCTCCTTGCAATTGGTCAAACAAATCATTGATCATCGGCAGTGGGTACTTGTTCTTGATTGTTACTGCATTCAATCCTCGATAATCAACAACCATCCTCAATGATCCGTCCTTCTTCTCCACTAGAAGTACTGGCGATCCCCAAGGCGAAGAACTTGGGTGAATATAGCCTTTATCCAGTAACTCCTTAATCTGCTTCTTAATCTCCTCCAAATCTTTTGCAGGCATCCTGTATGGTCTCTTAGATATCGGCCCGGTGCCTGGCAAAAGCTCAATCAAAAACTCAATGTCTCTATCCGGTGGCATGCCTGGCAACTCTTCTGGAAATACTTCAGGAAAATCCTTCACCACAGGTACTTGCTCCTGTACAACTCCTGATAAGGAATTTACTTGAGTCCTCTTCGGCACATGCCGTGATACATACTTGATCCTTCTTCCTTCTGGTGTTGTGAGCAAAATCGTCTTACTGGGGCATTCAATGTTCCCTCCATACTTCGATAACCAATCCATGCCTAATATCACATCCAATCCTTGCGATTCCAATACTATTAGGTCCGAGGGAAACACGTAGTTACCAATCCTTAATGGTAATCGATCACACCATAGACTAGCCATATATTCTCCTCCAAAGTAGGTTACTAACATGGGTGACCTAAGGGCTTGTTTTGGCAGTTTATACTTATCCACAAATCCCCTTGATATGTATGAATGCGATGCACCAGTATCAAAAAGAACGAGTGCAGTAAATGACTTAACCAAAAACTTACCTATTACTGCATCGGGCTGGGCTTCAACCTCCTCCACGTTAACGTGGTTCACTTGTCCCCTGTTGAAAGGGTTCGGCTTCTTCCTAGAGCTTCCATTGCCATTTCCATTCTGGGCTTCAGGACATTCATTGGCATAATGTCCAGTCTTCTAACACTTATAGCAAGTGACTTGGCTCAGGTCTCTATTGGCTGGTGTTGAGGGACTGGTACGGTTCTAGCCATTGCTTCCTCCATTCCCGTTACAATTCTTGGAACCATTATGGTTGTGTGAGCTACCACCTCCACGGGTATGTTGGAACTGTCCTCCCGATTTCGGGGTAAAACGTGGCTTCTGCTGAGCTCCAGAATTGTACTTCCCTTGTCCATACTTCCTCTTGCGGTTTTCAATCTGCTGTTGCTTCCCTTCAATCATGAGAGCTCTATCTACCAACTCCTATTAGTTATTGAAAGTTGCTACCGTCAACTGCATGCTCAGCTCATCATTCAGTCCTTCCAGAAACTTCTCCTGCTTAGCTGCATCCGTAGCAACGTCATCTGGGGCATAACGTGCTAACTTACTAAAGTCATCCACATATTGGCCAACTGTACGTCCTCCTTGGCGCAAGTTGCGAAATTCACGCTTCTTCGTGGCCATAGCTCCTGCTGAAACATGGGCAGTGCAGAAAGCCTGCTAAAACTGATCCCATGTGACAGTGTCGATGGGGTAAGTGGCTGTGAAATTCTCCCACCATGATGATGCGGGTCCTTCAAGCTGATGTGCGGCAAAACGCACCCTTTCCGCATCTGTGCATCCTGTAGTGGTCAACTCCCTTGCTGTCTTGCGGAGCCAATCATCTGCAACAATCGGCTCAGTGCTACTCGAGAACACCGGCGGATTTAGCCTAAGAAAACGGGTTAAGTGATCAACAGGTGGTGGCGGTGGTGGGTTGTTGTTGTTCCCCTGATTCTGGTTCTGGACTAGCAACTGCATCAACGCATTCTGCTGCTGGATCAACTGAGTGAGCTCTGGTGGGAAAGCAAATCCATTGTCACGTCTCGGAGGCATCTGAGGGTTTAGAAAATATGAGAATATAGAATAGAATGAGGTCTAGAGATAAAACACTACCCATATGCACATGAGACAAAAGCAAACAATAGCACTTCAATCAATTCAAACAAGGGCATACAACGGTCTAACTATCGTTACAAAAGTGCTCGGACTATACTAGATACATGAGGGAATACTACTACTGTTATGGTGGTCGACTAAAAAAACTGCTCCGATGAAGACTCCATGATATCTGCTCCAGCTTCATCAACATAGCCATCATCACTATCATCTGGGTCCGAGTCGGTGTCGTCGATGATGATGTAGTTCTGTGGACAGGTGCAATCTTCATCTTCTCCAGTTGCAGGAAATCCCATAAACACTCTTAGCTTCTTCTTCAGATCATCATTCTTCTCCACTAGTGTTGCTATTTCCTCCTCATATCCATCACGTGTAGACTTGAGTTCTTCCTCCAGTTCCGTGATTTTGGTCATGGCCTTCTTCAGATCCATCATGCCTGTGCACATCTGGTTCTCCTGGCATCGAATGTGCTGGTTTAACTCCTGGATGAAAGCTGCAATTGATCTATCCTTCCTGGTGCTGATCATCTCCCATTGCTCATCTCGGCGCCCACAAATCTAGTAAATAGTATCCTTGAGATCCTGGTGGTAAACTTCTCGAATGCGTCCCATTGTGATGTGGGCTGCCATGCTCTTTCCTAGGCTCCAGGTTGGTGCATCAAAGGAAAACTCTATGGGCTCAGTGACGGGCATGAATGTCCTTCCAGGTACTTGAACTTGAATCATCCAGCGCTCCTCTTCAGGTAAAGTGGCGTTGTAGGTCCCGGTGAAACTTGGTACTCCGATGTTCAGGTACCTAGTGACTTCCTTCAGGTGACATCCTAAAAGAGTAGAAAAGATGAGGAGTCAGAAATGATAAGAGTGAGTAGTGATCTAGGGCTTTTAGCTTAGTGGTCGTGTCCTACAGTCAGCGTGTGCTCTGATACCATCTTGTAGCGACCAGACCTCAAACAGTCTGATCTTCGTGCATCGTTGTCATCCTCGGATCAAGAATGTAATGACACACAAGACTTGAAGGATTTATAATAGAGTAGCAATCACACACTTATTACATCGGATGTCTCAAAAAGAAAACTTTTTACAATAAATATGGCTTAAGGCCATCTAACAACGATAACAACGGAAGGCTTGGAAGATAAGTGAGTCCATCAACTCCAACGGCATCACTGAGTATAGAACCACGACCTAAGGCACCTTACTCGTCGTCTGAAAAGTCTGCAACATGAACGTTGCAGTTCAAACGGGTCAAAGACATGGAATATGCTGGCAATGTAACACATAGAGAGTAATGAAAGAATAAAGCTATACTACATGCATGTATGGCTTGGTGGTAAAGCTCTATGGTTACAGTTTTGCGTAAAGCCAATTTTTCCCTACTGCAAAGGAATAAATTTTATTTAACTATCATGGTGGTTGTTAAACATTGAGAGTGTAGACACCCTCTCAATCCCAATTAAGCATCATCATTAACCCAACAATATTATTTAAAGTAACACAATGAGATTCACATGATAATCCAGGTACTAGATACTCAAGATGTCCATAACCGGGGACACGGCTTAACCATGATTAGTTTATACACTCTGCAGAGGTTTGCGCACTTTTCCCCACAAGACTCTATCTCCTCCGTTGAGATTCTCGCACTACATGATGTTTGAGAAAACGGATGACCGAGACATAGTATTTCAGAAGCACTAGCACCTTACGATCGGGTAGACAGTACCAACCTACATCCCCTACATCTGCTAGTCTACCAGTGTAAGAGTTCGCACAACTTAGTCAACTATGCTAGAGCCCATAGTAGCTTGTGGCTGCACACGGAAGTTTCTAGCATGAATAATCTCATGATCCCTTTGAGCCTGGGTGGCGGTCCATAAAGAAAACAGGCAACCGCTGGAATACCCAGGTGCCTCAATCCACCCAGATGTGTATTAAAGTTGCCACCTTATATAAACCATTAAATTAACAATCTCACATCTGTCATGGGTACACTCACCCAATCCACGTCTACTAGCATAGCATGGCATAATAAGCAAAAGTAGAGTAACTCCCAAGGGTTTAATAATAAAACAGGTAATAGGTACTACCTCATCTACTTCCCAAAACCCACATATTAATCAGATCCTAATCATGCAATTGTTTGAGGATTGATCTAATGCAATAAAACTGGGTAGTAAAAAGGTATGATCAAAGTGTTACTTGCCTTGTTGATGATCCGCGAAACCTAGAGATTCAAAGTAGGAAGCGGCGCACTCCGGGTACTCTATCGCAAACAAACAAGCATACAATAAGTCCTCATCTAATGCACAGGTAAAACTCAAATAAGAGATCTAACAGAAAGTTAAACTTAAGAACTTCGGTTTGCAAAAAGAATCAAATCAAACGAAGCAACGAAAGTCAAACGGCGAAAGAAACAAGCTTCGTTTACTAATATGGACCTAAGTCAAAATTTACGGTAGCAAAAACTGGTTTGAGTTGCTTAAACGGAAAGAGGGTTTCGAGACGAAACTCTAGGCACTTGAATCGCCTGATTCCGATAAACGAGCGAAAAGTTATACTAGAACGAAAATCGGATCAGAAATCACGATCAGAAATAATCGCGGAAAATCTGATAAAAAGAAAAACGGACGAACAGGCTAACGAACGAATGTTCGATGTCTGCGAAAAAAACGAAAATCGTTCATTAAAACGAACGAACGAACGGGCGTTCGCTAAATAACTAAACCGGGGAAAAAATAAAACCGATCCAATAAAATAAAAAAAACAACCGCTGTTTTTATAAAAAAACCGGGCGGTTAACCGGCGAATAACCGGCGGCGACGGCGGCTACCTCGGGTCGGGGTCCGGCGAGGTCGGCGGCGAGCTCCGGCGGGCTGGCTGTGGCGGTGGCGAGGGGATCCGGCGACGGGCGGGCGGCGGGCGGCGACAAGGCGGAGGTCGGCGGTGAGATCCGGCAGGGGTGGCGCGGGCGGGCGGCGGCGATCTCCGGCGGGAGACGGGCGGCGCTAGAGTTTCGGGCCGGGCTGGCGGCTCGGGCCTCCGGTTCTTAAAGGGCCGGCCAGGTCGGAGTCCCGGACGGACACGACCTGGTTAGGTCGGTTCGTTTTTTTTAAACATTACGCGCGGAAAAACAATTAAAAGAAATACTAAACGGACTGCAAAAATCCCGAAATAAATTTTCCCCGACTTCTAAAATCAAGCCGGTTTAGATGAACATTTATTTGGGGCCTAAATGCAATTTTGAAAAACGCGCATTTTTCCTAAATTCAAATAAAATAGCAAATAACTCCAAAATAAAATCTTATTTGATTTTTTATTAAATCCTCAATATTTCTTTATTTTGGGAAAGTCATTTTATTCCCTCTCTCATATTTTCATAATTGAAATAATTGAAGATAAAATAAATAAAATCAAATGATCCTATTTCCAAAATTTGAGAAAACTCGAATATGAAAATAACGAAATCCCCAACCCTCTCCGTGGGTCCTTGAGTTGCATAGAATTTCTAGGATCGAGCCAAAATGCAATAAATATGATATGCAAGAATGATCTATTGTATAACAATCCAAATTGAAAATTTGTGATGTTACAGGTTTATACTTAGGATCAACATTAAGTGTGTGCTCAGCGACTTCTCTCGGTACACCTGGCATGTCAGAAGGCTTCCACGCAAAGATGTCTCGATTCTCATGGATGAACTCGATGAGCGTGCTTTCCTATTTCAGATCCAAGTTAGTGCTGATGCTGAACTGCTTGGGCGAATCGCCAGGTACGAAGTCAACAAGCTTAGTCTCATCAGCCGATTTAAACTTCAAGGTCGGGTCGTGCTCGGTAGTTGGCTTCTTCAACGGAGTAATATCTGCCGGATCAACATTATCCTTGTAAAACTTCAACTCCTCTGTGGCACAAACTGACTCAGCATAAGTCGCATCACTTTCTTCACACTCCAGAGCGATCTTGCGGCTCCAATGGACAGTTATAGTTCCCTTGTGACCCGGCACGTTGAGTTGAAGATAGACATAACAAGGCCATGCCATAAACTTAGCATAAGCCGGCCATCCAAACAGGGCGTGATACGGACTTCTGATCTTCACCACTTCAAAGGTTAAGGTTTCTGATCTTGAGTCATGCTCGTCCCCAAAAGCCACCTCGTAGCTATCTTGCCAACAGGATACACCGATTTACTGTGCACCACACCATGGAACACCGCATCGACGGTCTAAGATTTTTATCTGTTAACCCCATGCGACGGAAAGTTTCATAATACAGGATATTGATATCGCCCTCCGTCCCATGAGTACCTTTGTGAACTTGTAACCTCCTACCGAGGTGCCACCACCAACGCCAAATGACCGGATTGTCAACCCGGGGTGGATGATCCTCCCTGCTCCACACAACCGGCTGCTCAGACCACCGTAAGTAACGGGGCACCACCGGTTCAGCAGAGCTTACTGCTCTCCTATGAAGCTTTTGGTCACGCTTGTCCAAGCTAGTGGTGAAGACATGATATTGCCCACCATTTAACTGCTTTGGATTGCTCTGGTAACCCGACTGCTACTGCTGATTATTGTAACCACCTTGGTTGCGCTGATTTCCTGAACCGTCACCCGGTCCGTGATCATACCGGAAGTCATTAGAATTTTTGAACTCTTGCATGATATAGCAGTCCTTCCAAAGGTGTGTGGCCGGCATCTCCTTCGTCCCATGTTTCGGGCAGGGCTGGTTCAATAGGTAAGATAGACGGTCCGGGTTAGGGTTAGGTGCCCCATTGCGCCGGGGCGGTTTACCCTTGCGCCGTTGGCCCTTATCCTGCACACTGGAATTGGCCACAAAGTCCATGCTGTGGTCCGCTTTACGTTTACCGCCGTTTCCATGACCGCCGGGGTGTGGTGCTGCCCCTTGGCGTTGCTGCTCTTCTTTCCCTTCCCTGCCTTATCATCATCCGACTCGGGATCCTTGGTACTATCAGAGTCAGCATACTTTACTAAAGTGGCCATGAGGGTTCCCATGTCAGTGCAATGGCGATTCATCTGTCCCAACTTCAACTTCAGAGGCTTAAATCGGCAATTACCTTCCAAAGTTAGAATTGCGGTGTCAGCATTGATGCGGTCCGATGAATGCAAAATTTCTGAGACCCGGCGCACCCACTGGGTTGTTGATTCTCCTTCCTCCTGTAGACAGGCAGCTAAGTCCACAATCAACATGGGCTGCTTGCATGTATCTTTAAAATTCTGGATAAACCGGGTACTGTACTCGGCCCATGATCTGATAGAATTAGCAGGTAGACTTTTTAACTAAGTACGAGCCGTCCCTTCTAGCATCATGGTGAAGTACTTCGCACAGGCTGCATCATCCACATCCAGCATCTCCATGGCCATCTCATAGCTTTCAACCCATGTCTCTGGGGGTAAATCGGCAGTGTAATTTGGCACCTTGCGCGGGCCCTTGAAATCCTTGGGCATGTGTACATTGCGTAACGTCGGGACGAGACACGGTACCCCCAAAGAGCTAGAGGTAACTCCTGGCTCTCTCAACATGGTTGGATGAATCGGAGTAAGCTGACGGGCTTCATACTGCGCTGCTAACTCGGTTTCCCTACGCGCGCGAGCCCGGTCCACCACTTCATGAGCATCACCGGCACCCCCTACCGGGTTGTGGCCACAGGGCGGTTCGCGGTTCCCCGCATTGCTTGACACGGCCGGTTCATCCATACGCCGGCTATAACTCTGGCTTGGACGGGGGTGTGGAATGAATCTGATCACGACTGTATGAATAAGCCTCCTGCTGCTCCAAGGCTATCTGAAGAAGTTCTTTAACCCGACGCGTCTCGATCGCCGCTGGAGAATCGCCTTCAATTGGGATAACTTCCAGCCGTGAAGCGGCAGCAACAAGATTGTCTATTGGAGTAGAGTAATGACCCGGTGGTGTTGGAACAGGCTGCGTCACGTTGTTGTTCTGTCGAGGCGGACCCATCAAACGGGGCTGAACCGGCGCCCCCGCTCCAGGTGCCTCCGCACGGTTTACTACCGGCGGGTTACTGGTCCCTGCACCTGGGGTGTTAAAGAGGTTCCTAGCATCATAAACCGGAGGAAGATGAGACCGGTGTCTTCTCTTTAGGACTTCGTGCGATGCATTCTGATCCAGCATAAGCCGGTAAGCCTGTGCATCCAAAGCAGCCCGCTCTGCGGCCATCCTGGCATCCTCAGCTGCCAAATCGGCCTTGGCCTGAGTAATCTAATCCCTTACTTTCGCGACTTCCGCATTGTGCGCATCCTAATCCGCCGGGTTAGCCTCCACCATTAGTGTTGCCAACGCATCAAATAGATCGATAAAATCGAGCCGGGCCGCATGTGGCCTCCGCCCCGCCGCTGTCGCCGCGGTCGAAGAGTGGAGCGCCGCTGTACCGCCATGAAGATTGCACCCGGTTTGGCAGATCGTAGGGTCCGAATCTGTCGCCATCGGAACAACCTCCAATCCGCCATCTTGTAGCTGATATAACGACTCGGTCTCTTGGTCGATGACTCGTCGCCGAATAAACGACGGTCTCGCCACCAGATTCGACCTGTCCTCTTACTCCCCTCCATGGATGACTCCCACGAAGGCACGCTTCATGGCAGGCTTGACCCGGGCAGATCGCGCACGCCGAGCCGTTTCGACAAGGTCGGTGCAGATGTCCGGCTCAGGGCCCGGTTCGCCGATCTTGCTAGTGAAAACGTGTATGCCACCAAAGGGGACCTGGTACCCGTACTCGATTGAGCCGGCCTCGGGGCCCCACCCTGCATCGTCGATGTAGAGCTCGCCGCGACGACTTTTGGTCATCCGGCCCACAGTGTAACCCTTGAGTCCTTCGAAGCTGCCCTCCAAGAACTTGAAACCGTCATGCGATAGCCCCATGGTGGGTGCCAACTGTCGTGGTTTTGTCACGACAGATGTCCTCGTGAAAGTACTTAGTCGTGGAGCCATCGCTACGGGTTAGCTTAAAGGGGTTAAAGTGGACAAGGGACGCAAGAGAGTTTTATACTAGTTCGGCCCCTTACGATGAAGGTAAAGCCTACATCTAGGTGTGATGGAATTGATGGGGTTTTGATGACTAGGGAGCGAATACGCTTTGCCTGAGTCTCGAGTTGTTGTCTGTTGTCCTGAACCGCCACCGGGTCGTCCCCTTATATACATGGATTGACACCCGTCGGTTTACAGAGTCCCGAGGCCGGCTCATAGACGTGTCCGGCTTGGTCTCCGCTCTTTCTACCTTACAATGCAAGTTACATGTTAATGCCGGTTTATAGCTACAGGCTTTAAACCGGTTCTGGGCCTTGGGCCTTTACTTAGCGTCACCGTCTGTCTTCATGGGCTTCAAGTTAATCCGGCAACAGAACCCAAGAAGTTTGCCGGATGGGACGCCGAACACACACTTCTCTGGGTTGAGCTTGAGGTTGATCTTACGCAGGTTTGCAAATGTTTCTCTCTGATCCTGCACAAGCATAGCCTTGTCCTTGGTTTTGACCACTATATCATCCATATAAGCTTCCATATTTCTATGTAGCTGCGGCTCAAAACCATAGCTCGGGCAAATGTCGAACCAGCGATTTTCAACCCGAAAGGCATCTGTACAAAGCAGTACGCACCACATCGGGTGATGAATGCGGTCTTTTCCTCGTCTTCCTTCATCATGAAGATCTGGTGGTACCCTGAGTAGGCGTCGAGGAATGACAGCAGGTCACACCCGACAGTGGAGTCCACTATCTGGTCAGTGCGTGGCAAAGGGAAATGATCCTTTGGACATGCCTTATTGATGTCTATGTAGTCAATACACAACCTCCACTTCCCATTTGCCTTACGCACCACCACTCGATTGGCCAACCACGTGGGGTGGAGCACTCCTCTGACCAAGCCTGGCCCCTCCAACTTCCTAATCTCTTCGATGATGAACTCCTGCCGTTCCAAAGTTTGCTTCCTGACCTTCGGCTTGACGGGCCGCACACGAGGACAGACAGCAAGATGGTTCTCAATCACCTCCCTGGGAACGCCGGGAATGTCAGATGCTTTCCACGCAAACACGTCGACATTTTCCCGCAGGAAGGCGACGAGCGCGCTTTCCTATTTGCTGTCAAGGGAGGAGCTTATAGTAAAAGCCCCGCCCGTGCTATCCTCCTTGATGGGCACCTTCTTGGTCTCTGGTGGTGCTGCCTTGGATCTCTTGCTCTTGCCGGTGGAGCTCTCTGGCACGTCCTCAATTGGAGCGCTGCACTGCGAAGAGGTGCTCTTGCCAGAGTGGGCGCAAGAGGTCTTGCCAGTCTTCTTCCCTCTCGGGGATACAGCGGCAGGAGCAAGTGCCTTGGCGACAGTTGCTGCAACTGCCTCTCGGTAGAGTTGATCGGCGCAGATGAGCACATCTTTCTTGTCAGAGGGGACGCTGATGATGCTCAGCGGCCCGGACATCTTCAATGTGTTGTACGCGTAATGTGACGCTGCCATGAACTTGGCCAGAGCTAGGCGGCCAATGATCCCATTGTAGGGCAAGGGGATCTGGGCAACGTAAAAAATGATCTTCTCCATCCTATAGTTCAGCTCGCCCCCGAATGTAACGGGCAACGTGATTTTACTTTTCGGTTGACTCCTCCATGGGTTGACCCCTTGAAACGTGCCCGTCTCCTCGAGATCTCCATCGGGGATTTGCAGCTTCTCGATCACAGCGGGCGAGATCAAGTTCAGACCGGCCCCACCATCAACTAGCACTTTGGTCACCTTGAGGTTGCGTATTGTTGGTGAAACCAACAACGGCAGGCACCCGACCGCAATTGTGCGATCAGGGTGATCCTCGGTGTTGAAAATGATTGGTGTGCTGGACCACTTCAGTGGCTTCTGGGCATCGAACGATGGCTCTGTCACAGTGACCTCACGCGCCCACTGCTTCAGCCGGCAGTGAGAGGTATGCAACGAGGCGCCACCGTTGACGCACATGGCCTCCGTAGCTTTCTGGAACTCGTGCTCGTCGGACTCATCGTCCCCACCATGATCATCATCCTCCTTCTTCTTATCACGGCCCCGAGCGGGCCTCTCTTGTTGATTATCTCTGCCGTGGCGACCTCCTTGGCCGCCACACTTCTTGCCGGACCCCTCAGCACCATCCTGACCCTTCTCCTTGTCCCGCCTTTCATATTCAGCTTTCTGCTTTTCCGCAAGCAGCTCAACCTGTCGGCGGTTCTGGAGGTCGTGGCCCTTGGTGCGATGGATCTTGCAGTACTGCTTGTCGGAGCCTCCAGGCTTGTCGGTAGCCGCCAAGGCCCGGCAGGCGGTGCGCCCGACAATTTCCTTGTCGGGGTCGTCAGCCTTGGCCTTCTTGGTGGCGCCGGGGCTGCCGGATCCCTCAATGGCAAGTACGGTCTTGCCCTTGCGCTTCCTATTGCGGCGTCAGCCCTTCTTTGCTGGGGTGGCGACGTCTTCGTCTACGGAGTCAGTTTCCGCACCGGCGTCCTCGCCGGGGTACTTCCTTCCTTCTTCAGCCCAAGCACACCTATCAGCCAGAACATAAAGTTCGGCTACATCCTTAACCTTGTTCATCGCCAGCTCTTCACGCATCTTGCGATTTGCGTACATTCTGATGGAATGCATTGATGATAGCGGCAGGGTGAACATCTGGGATGGTGTACTGTACACGGTTGAACCTTTGTATGTATTTGCGCATGGTCTCGCCGTCCTTCTGGGGGATCACATGCAAATCACTTGCCTGGCCAGGAGCTTGGTGGCCTCTGGTAAAGGCGCCAACAAACTCGTGGCACGGATCCGACCAAGGAGATATGGAATCGACTGGTAGGTGCATCAACCATGACATGAAGTTGGGCTTAAGTGCCAACGGGAAGTAGTTAGCAAGCAGCTTGTCGTTGCGAGCCCCGGCAGCTTGCATCGTGATGGTGTAGATGCTGAGGAACTCTGACGGGTGAGTCTTGCCGTTGTACGTTTCCCCAACATTAGGCTTGAACGTGCGGTGGGAGGGCCACTAGAACTGCCGCAGCTCATGGGTAAAGGCTGGAGAACCCACCTTGTAAGGCAGGTCGCCGGAGCCCCCCGGCGCTGGGTGGTCCATAGTGGGCCCCGCGCGCCGATCTGGCTGATGGCGCGTTTCCCGCCGTTGCTCGATGGTCGTCCGAGCATCCTCCCGAGCTCGTTCTCGAAGAACTTGAGTTGGTCGCAGCGGGCCCGCAAGTCGGACGACCATGTGGAAACGTTGTCACAGGCGTCGGCCCGATGAGCCAGTGGCTGCTGTTGCTGGCGTGGGGGAGGAGAGTGCACAATGGTCGCAGCACCTCCGGTCCTCCCACCACCGGCATGCGCCGGCTCTACAAAGCGCCGGCACGAGGGTTCCGCTGGTCGTGGTTCGTCCTTGTTGGCGAAACTGATGAGGCTTCGAATGGTGGCTCTCCACTCGTCGAGCTTCTCCGCTGCAGGAGGGAAGTCGAGGAGCAGCTGCACGCGGGGCAACGCTTCTGCTGGCGTGGGAGGTGGCAAAAGCTGCATGGACCGTGACGCGCTTCGACTTCTAACCACGTTAGAAGGAGCTCTATCACGGTCTCGCTGTCGCGCGCCGCTCCCGCCAGCGTCAAGGTATGCACGCCGGCCCGGGCCGTCCTGAGAATGACGCAAAGGGCTCTTCCCGTGGCGGCACCAGGGGCACCGACATCATGGTGTTGCTCATCGCGCGTGGCCTGGGAAGGTCGCGGCGCGGGTGCCGGCTGGGGCGTCATAGAGGTTGCCGCGCTGTCCGTGGGCAGCACGGCCCTGCCACCGGACCTAGTGGCGTGTGGCTCATGGTCTTGGACCCAAACGGTGCCGCTTGCCTGGCTCCGATTGCCAGAGTGTCGTGGATGCTCGCAGGCTGCGCCTCCGGCACCACCCGTGGCCACCCCGTCGCCCGCCCGTGCTAGTGCGGACGGGCCGGCTCCGGACGACCCGATTGCTCTGATCCCCATCTTCTTGGGGGCCATGGCGATGATGAAGTTAGTGTGTTGGCTTCAAAAACCGGATTTTCACAGATTGCGCCCCCCCTACCTGGCGCGCCAAAGATGTCGGGGAAACGACACCGATGGGATCACAGTGAATCCCTACTAAGGTCGGGGCGCGTGGCTGTGCAAAGAGCGGGTTTAGAAGATCAACACGGGGGAATTTTATCCAAGTTCGGGCCGCGAGTGATGCGTAATACCCTAGTCCTTCTTTGGTGTATATTTGGTGTTCTTAAGCTCTTGAACTAGCTACGATGCATGACCAGTCCAAAAAGTCTGAATCCTTCCTCAGTACGCCTCGGGCCTCCTTTTATAGTCAAAGGGGTTGCCAAAGTGGCACACAGGAGGTGGAAAGTATGTACCGTGTACAAGTCTATTCTCTGGCACCACATGACAAACGCATTTAATGCGCTGCCGACGTGCCCTCTTGCTTTATTGGGGACGGCGAGGGAGCTCGTCTCGTCTGTCGCCGCCTTGCCTCGCTCCGACGCACATCCAAGCTGATGAGGCGTGCAGCGCCATGCTGGCTGGCAGGCTGCTGAGCTGGTGCGGTGGCAGGGTCTTTACGAAGATCTGCATGCCACCACTCAGGTGCTTGGCTAGTTGGCCTAGAAACCGCATGCTGCCACGCAGGCGCTCGCCTAGTTGGCGAGCTGAGCGCCGTGTTGGAACGGTCGCGGGGTGGCGGGGCCTTGGTAGGTGTGGGCCTGGCTGTGGCCCTGCAGATGTCCCCGGCAAGGGTCTTGCCGGGGTCTTGTGGGCGTCCCCGACAAGGGTCTTGCCGGGGGCCTTCCTCTTCTGGTTCTCATCTAGATTTTGCAGGCCTTTGGTCTTCACAAACATGTGCATGCCACCATGCAGGCGCCTCCCGAGCCTTGGTTCCAATTTTGTCGATGGTGTGGGAACTCTTAGGCTCAAGGGTGGTGGCTTTGCTGGTGTTGGGCGGGTTTCCCCGGCGAGGCTCTTGTCGGGGCTATGCAGGCCGCCCCGGCAAGGTTCTCGCCGGGGAAAGCCCATCTTGTCCCTTTGCTCCTTGTACCCCTGGCTTGGGCGCTGTTGTGGTAGTCTTGTGTCTTCGCTTCCTCTGCCCCGCCAAGCGTGGCCGCAGGTGTGGGTAAAACTGCCCGTGCACAAGTAAAGGGATACAGAAGGCCCCTACTTTTGTACATCGACAATACTAATACAACTGTCATGTCAAATTTTGGAAAATTTCAGGGGTCATTTGAACTTTTAAGTCCTTTAAGTGATTTTCTAGCCATTTAATGACCGTAATTGAAATTTGAACTACACGTACATGCAACAGCTAACCATAATGGTTTGAAAAGTCATATTTTGTGTACTTGTGTGCGATTTAATTCCATGTGCAGTAAATTGGAAGGATTTTTCAAACATATTGGTCTAACGGCTATGACACAATTAAGCATGGAGTGCCATGGCATTTAAATTCCAAAAAAAATAAAGAACACCAGAAACACATGAAACCTTGGTTGATGTAATGTCATGCCACCAAGATGATGTGGTAAAAATTTTGGCATGTGTGACGAAAGTTTGGACACACAGCCCTCACAAACCGGAGCAACTCACCAGCAGGCTCGTGATTCCGAGAGGGAACAATGCATGTTTGATGACGAACGGGAGATAGCTTCCTCTTACAACCTTCAAATTTTTTCTACGTGTAACGTGCACTAATACAACTGTCATGTGAAAATTTGGAAAATTTCAGGGGTCATTTAAACTTTTGAGGAAATTTAAATGATTTTCTAGCCATTTAATTACCATAATTCAAATTTGAGCTACATTTACATGCAACGGCTAACCATAACGGTTTGAAAAATCATATTTGCGTACTTGTGTGCGAGTTAATTCCATGTGCAGTAAATTAGAAGGAATTTTAAAACATATTGGTCTCACGACATGGACACATGCATATGTATGCATGGAGTGACATGGCATTTTAATTCCAAAAAATTAAAAAATGATCAGAAAACAAGAAACCTTGCTTGATGTAATGTCATGCCACCAAGATGATGTGGTAAAAAAAATGGCATGTTTGACGAAAATTTGGACACACACCCCTCACAAACCGGAGCAACTCACTAGAAGGCTCGTGGTTTCGAGAGGGAACGATGCATGTTTGATGACGAACATGAGATAGCTTCCTCTTACGGCCTTTAATTTTTTCTATGTTTAACACACACTACTACAACTGTAATGTGAAAATTTAGGGGTCATTTGACCTTTTAAAGATATTTAAGTGATTTTCTATCCATTTTAATGACCGTAATTCAATTTTGAACTACATCTACATGCAACGCCTAACCATAACGGTTTGAAAAAAATATCATATTTGTGTACTTGTGAGCGAGTTAATTCCATGTGCAGTAAATTAGAAGGAATTTTCAAACATATTTGTCTCACGACATGGACACATGCATATGTATGCATGGAGTGACATGACATTTTAATTCCAAAAAATTAAAAAAGTATAAGAAACACATGAAACCTTGGTTGATGTAATGTCATGCCACCAAGATGATGTGGTAAAAAATTGGCATGTTTGACGGAAGTTTGGACACACACCCCTCACAAACCGGAGCAACTCACTAGAAGGCTCGTGGTTCCGAAAGGGAACAATGCATGTTTGATGACGACCGGGAGATAGTTTCCTCTTACGGCCTTCAATTTTTTTCTACATTTAACGTGCACTACTACAACTGTAATGTGAAAATTAGGAAAATTCTATGGGCCATTTGACCTTTTAAAGACATTTAAGTGATTTTCTAGCCATTTAATGATCTTAATTCAAATTTGAACTACATCTACATGCAACGGCTAACCATAGCGGTTAAAAAATTCATATTTGTGTACTTATGTGCGAGTTAATTCCATGTGTAGTAAATTAGAAGCAATTTTCAAACATATTGGTCTCACGACATGGACACATGCATATGTATGCATGGAGTGCGATGGCATTTTAATTCCACAAAATTACAAAATGATCAGAAAGACATGAAATCTTGCTTGATGTAATGTCATGCCACCAAGATGATGTGGTAAAAAAATGGCATGTTTGACGAAAGTTTGGACACACACCCCTCACAAACCGGAGCAACTCACTAGAAGGCTCGTGGTTCCGAAAGGGAACAATGCAAGTTTGATGACGAACAGGAGATAGCTTCCTCTTACGGCCTTCAATTTTTTTCTATGTTTAACATGCACTACTAGAACTGTACTGTGAAAATTTGGAAAATTCTAGCGGTTATTTGACCTTTTAAAGACATTTAAGTAATTTTCTAGCAATTTAATGACCATAATTCAAATTTGAACTACATCTACATGCAACGGCTAACCATAACGGTTTGAAAAATCATATTTTTGTGCACCTGTGTGCGAGTTAATTCCATGTGCAGTAAAATAGAAGGAATTTTCAAACATATTGGTCTCATTGCATGGGCACATGCATGGAGTGCTATGGCATTTTAATTCCAAAAAATTAAAAAATGATCACAAAAACATGAAACCTTGCTTGATGTAATGTCATGCCACCAAGATGATGAGGTAAGAAAATTGGCATGTTTGACAAAAGTTTGGACACACCCCCCTCACAAACCGGAGCAACTCACTAGAAGGTTTGTGGTTCCGAGAGGGAACAATGCATGTTTGATGACGAACGGGAGATAGCTTCCTCTTACGGCCTTCAATTTTTTTTCTATGTTTAACGTGCACTAATACAACTGTCATGTGAAAATTTGGAAATTTTTAGGGGTCATTTGACCTTTTGAAGATATTTAAGTGATTTTCTAGCCATTTAATGACCGTAATTCAAGTTTGAACTACATCTACATGCAACGGCTAACCATAACGGTTTGAAAAATCATATTTGTGTGTACTTGTGTGCGAGTTAAAAAATCATTAGACGATGTAAATATCTGGTGTTCAAAAAAGAAAATGTAAAGATCTGGGAAGACAACCAGCCCCCACACGATTGGCACTCTATCTCGCGGCTCGAGGCTTGGTAGGTGAGTGGCGGGGATCATTAATCAGACACGGTTCTGTATTGCAAACCGTCACCTATTATGTTCACACACGGATTTTGCTGCAGGAATCGTGTGTAATTCAAACTACAGTACTCGTAAATTCCGGCGATCGGCGTGTGTACTATTCCCGTCGATCTAGATTCCGGCCGCCAATAAATACTACCTTGCTCACGTCGTCCTGCCTGCATTCTCATCTACATCCTCCCCTCGCTCGCCCTCTCTCTCTCTCTCTCTCTCTCTCTCTCTCTCAAATCTCTGCCATGGCGCCGCCGGTCTGCCCATGCGCCGACGAGGAGTCGTCGCCCCGCGAGGACGCTCACTCGATAGCTGCGACGAGGACCCCTATGCGCCGTCGGACGAGGTTGCGCCAGACCCCCAACTTTGGATTGATTTTGGGGCCAGTACAATCTTTGTCTGTGGAAGTCGCTGCCGCCGGCTGAGAAAGCCAGGTAAGTGGCGTTCAAGAAGGAGATGGCAGAGGAGGAAGCCAGGTACGAGGCGGCATATGAAGCCCGTGATGCCGCCTGGAAAAAGGAGGCGACAGAGCTTTGGGGGCGGGCGCGTCGTCGTGCGGAGGAGGTGTACGAGGACGGGTACTTCGTGAGGAAGGTCAAAGGCACTGGACGCCTCGTCGCTGCGTGGAGGTGGGCCGATAAGCTCCAGCGTGCCACCGACGAGGAGCTCCAGTGGGCGCCCAATGAAATGGCAAGATCATTCGCGCTCGTCCACTAGCAAGAGGCAGATTGGTACGTCAAGCGCTGCGAGGCGGAGGAGGCGGAGTACTGCCTCCGTACTGGGAAGACACCGCGCACCAGGGAGCTGCTGGCGAGGGCTGCTGAATATCGCCTGTGAGGGATTATTAATTTTAGTATTGTCTGTTTTCAATTTTATGCATTGTACTAGTAGTTAAGTATCATCACGTATATGTGATGATATTATATATATATATATATATATATTCTGTGATGAACTAATGAACAATATATATATATATATATACACACACATATACAGAATGGAAAGCGTATACACACACATTGAAATAGAACATATAAAAACGGAAAACAGAGTACACACATTGAAACAGAGGAAAAAAACAGAGCAATACTATGATTGTTGTGAATACATAGCTATCCAAGTCGAAACGACTCAACAAAATAAAACGCGTCCATAAGACCATGACCAGCAGCCCTTGCTTACGGTAGCTCTTGACTCTGCCTGAACTCGTGTACGCATTCGTCCAAGCGGTCAACACGCTCGCGGTACATCTGGAGCGTGATCTCGAGCTCCAAGTTGGCTATTTCATCGGAGATCACAAGCTCGAGGATGTGACGGCTATGTTCCTCTACTGCGCCCAGGTGGACACCTGGGCCAAGGAGGCGGTCGAGCCTACCAACCAGTGCGTTTGAGCGGGCCACAGACAAGGCGAACGGCACGACCCATGCGAACGGCGCAACGGGCGTCTGGTGCAAGTACGGCGCGGCCGGCCTTCAGTGCAAGTACGACGCAGAGGGCCTCTGCCCACTCCTGGCGAGGAATGGGGTATCGACGGATGTGTACCTACCATACACTGCGTGTCGACAGCAGGCCAGCGCTGATGGATCCGCTCTTGCTGTGCGGCGCGTCGCGCCTCTCGCTTTGCGACGCTCCTTCGGTCTTGTCGTGCAGCGAGCCGCAGCCTATCGGCGCGGACGCGCCTAGCTTGCTCTGCGGCGCGCCTTCGATCATGTTGTGCGGCGAGCTGCAGCCTGTCAACGCTGACATGCCTATCTTGATCCGCGGTGCTCAAGCACCATGCGCCAAAGGTCTTCTCAACCCTGGCGATGGCGCGCATCACGGCGTCGTCCATCACGTTGTCGGGGAGCGCCTCGGCCTCAACCGGCCATGGCGCCTGCTCGTTTTCCTTGTCGACGAGGTTGATAGCATAGGCGGCGCTTTGGTGGGTTGGCATGCTTGGAAAAGGTGGATGTGCTACAGGCTGCGCTTGTCGCCTCCGGGCGTCGCGCGCCACCTAGGTTTATGCGCAATATTGCTGGGTGGCGGGAAACAGGTGAGGAAATGGCATGAAACGGTGCCGTGTTCATAAAACGACATCAATTAATGGGAACTAAGCATAGAAGGAACATCGAGCTAACACAAGAAGTAGATGATGATCATATGAACATGGACCACACTAGGGAACCCGTCGGTGATGAATTCATCAATCGCAAACGGTTGAATACTAGTAAGTGTTTGCCCACAACACACAAGGCTTATTCCATCACAAATAGGTCGGGTGGATCAACTGTATGCCACATATCGCACATTGTCAAAAAGTAATGTGGTAGACCTTCTTTAACATGTGTTAAAAAACAAGGACCTCGACGTTAATTTAACCGATGGGCTGGGTCATATCAGTCATTTAATCTGACAGATTTGACCCATCCTATTAGTTAATTTAACATCAACACAACTTCCCATCCAGGCACCCATCTGATGGCTGCTCCAGCCTGAGCAGACTTAACTTGAGAGTTCTCTTACATGAGCTATTGGTGGAACAACTAGTCCTTGCTGATATAGGGTGCCTCTTCGCATCCTTATGGCGTATCCGGATGATCGCCCGTCCCCCAATGCCCAATAGATGTTGTGTAGACAGAGCATATCACATACGTCTTATTAGAAGCAATCATCTGTGTTATTATCGGTCTTCGCACACATTTCTAATTACAGACATGTTTGCCGCGTATCACACACATCTTGATATATTGAACTGTTTCTGTTCTCTTGTCTCAACGCGAACAGTTCATCCGAGTGAACCGCATGTCATATATCGCACACACCTTGATCTGGCTGACCGTTTCTTTTGTGTTGCCTAATCACAAATAGTTCATCCGAGTGAACCGTATGTTGTATATCACACACACCTCCATTTGGCTGCCCATTTTTTTGTTCCTCCTCATCGCAAACAGTTAATTGAACTGAACCATGTGCCCTGCATCACACACGCAACTAAAATCTGAACCGCGTTTGACTCCACGGCAAACATTTTGCACCTTTTTTGATGGTTTTTTACACCACCGTTTGCGATTATTGCATCGCACACAGTTTCGTCGATGGGTCTCTGATCGTAGTGTCGCGTTAGCAGCTCCTGCAGTAGTGGTACTACACACTTGAATTATGAAAGATATTAGTTAAAAATTTGGTTGGATAAACCCGTCCAATGAACCCAAACGAGGAGAGTACAACAAACAGTAGTCATAATACATATGTGTAGTACAATCTTGAACTAATAAATGGCGTAACTATGAGTGATTTGCAAATATCTTAGCATTACACACAATCATTTATAGAAGATTTTTGGTTAAATGATCGATTGAATGATCATGTCCAATAAACTCGAAAGGGGAGAACAACAGTAATAATACAGTCATACTATAGGTGTGTAGTACAATCTTGAGCTAATAAATGATGTAACTAGCCATGAGTGATTTCCAAAGATGTTAGCATTACACACAATCATTTATGAGAATTTTTTTGGTTAAACATTCAGTTGGATGAACCTGTCCAATAAACCTGGATGGAGAGTGTATGATTGTACTACACAATGTAGTACGACTGTACTACTACCTTCGTACACTCTCCGTCTGGGTTTATTGGACGGGCTCATCCAACCAAACATTTAACCAAAAATCTTCTCATAAATAAATGTGTATAATGCTAGGATCTTTTCAAATCACTGATAGCTAGTTACGACATTTATTAGCTCAAGATTATACTACACACATGTAGCATGACTCTACGTTTGTCATAATCTCTTCATCTAGGTTTATTGGACGGGCTTTCCCAATCGAACATTTAACCAAAAATCTTCTCATAAATGATTGTTTGTAATGCTAAGATCTTTGCAAATCACTCATAACTACTTACACTATTTATTATCACAAGATCGTACTACACACTTCTAGTATGGTTGTACTACTACTAATGTACATTCTCCGTCAGGTTTATTGGACAGGTTCATGCAGTCGAATGTTTAACCAAAAATCTTCTCATCAATGATTGAGTGTATTACTAAGATGTTTGCAAATTACTCATAGCTAGTTATGCCATTTATCAGCTCAAAGATATACTACACACCTATAGTATGACTATTGCTATCATACTCACTTCATCCGGGTTTATTGGGCGGGTTCATCCAACCGAACGTTTAATCTAAAATCTTCTCATAATGATTGTGTGTAACTCTAAGATTCTTGTAGGTGACTCATAGCTACTTACTTCGTTGTTCTCAAAGAAAAATATAATTACTCCATTGAATTACTAACATGTACTTTATGTGCAATCATTAGCATTATTAGGCAATAATTATGTGAATTATAAGCTAGCATTGTAATTTTCTCATCACATTCTTGATCTAACCATGTATACGGAGATCTAAAGTTCTTTTTTAAATGAACATGACATTGACCTTGTATCTTAATATTCAACCAATATCCCCTTATAAATGATTCCATAGCTCTATTATCCTTGTAAATCATACATATCTACTTACCCCCATTGACCTACTATCAAGTATGTGCAATCATTAGCACTATTATATAGTTAGTTTATGAATTTAGATGAACATTGAACTTTTTTATAATGTGTTCATGATCTAACCATGTATATACAGTTTTAAACAAATCTAAACTAACATGGCAACGTTGATTCGCGACTTTGTGAGTTTTAATTGACAGCGAGAATAAATAATTTGTGAGTAGTTTTGTTTCTTTTGAGAGGATGTGACGGTCGATTCATGAATGAAGCAACAACTCTCGGCCAAAACATAGAATTTGCATACACAATCTAAACCTGAGTACTTTATACTCAAATAGCATAAAAAGTATGTAAACCATACCAAGAAAATTTAATAATATCAAAGAATTTTCAACATATCAAGTGGTTTACAACCTTGTATCCTAACTAAAAATGGTAAAAAGTAACTTCAGGGCAGTCTTTCTGGGTTGGCTGGTGCATAAATTACGCTATGAATCAACGCGTAAATTTGTGTCGCCATTCTACTTTGAGAGATAAAAGAGTGTAAATTGTCTTAAATCAGAAAATGTGTGTGTGTAAACCGCATGTAACTAGGAAACGCAAGTGTTTAAACCACGTGAAAATAGAAAACGTCTCTTGCGGGTAGGCTTATTTGGTATGGTGCTACCTATAGCCAAGGGAGGAGCCAGGTTCACACTAGGCGATGGGCCTATTGTGGTTCACTACAATATGCTACACATGTGTGCAATGCCTCGGATGCGGCTAGGAGGTCGGGTCCCAGCTCCACCTAGGGCTATGATATAAGAATATATTGAGAACTTTAACAACATAAGCAAATATTTAACCCTGTCAAAAAATGAACCATAGGCATTTTCAAACATTCATGTCCTACCTAAAAAATGAGAAAATGTGATACTACAACATCTTCTACAAGACAAGGATGAAAAGTAATCATAATACATGGATTAAAACCAGTTTTAGTGGCATGGGGCCAATACCTTTAGAGAGGGACCTCTTGACGATGGTGAACGAATTGATATCAACAACCTCAAGATCGCTATCCTCCTCACCACCTTGCGATGCCCGACACCCAAGTAGGAGTCCCTAATGTCGACCTCGAACTCCTCAACGTCCACATCATCGTCCTCCACCCTGAGCCCGACCCCAAATCCGTCGAGCCCCGTGAAGCGTCGGGCACATCGGGGCTTCCTCTTCTTAGGCCACAACTTTGTCTAGATCACCCTCCCATGGACCATGGGTGTCTTGAGTTCTGCGAGGGTTGCTTCATCGCACATGACTTCTAGTACCTTGTCCTAGTCGCTGGAGGAGTAGGAGCCTCGCTTGAATTGCTAAATGAGCAGAGCTTTTAATGAAGTAGTGGATCGGGTCTGTAGGTTGGCAGGTGGAGACGAGGACAGTCTCCTATGTACATGGTGGTCACATGATGGATGACCCCCTAGGCAAGGGGGCGTCTGGTAGAGCCCATGCATCAGTGAGGGGTCACGTGGCGGGCGGAAGGCACGAGGTAGGTTCTGGAAGTGGGTGCTTGGATTCAAGGGGAATCTTCCTCATTCACCCCTTCAAAGAGGTGGTATTTCTAGTATTTCCCCTCAGAAATGAATGGATGGACGATTGACTTTCTTTTTTTGGCACCAGCACATTTTTTGCTCAAGATTGTACGACACCCCTCCCTTGAGAAAAGGGTGGTATGACACTCATGTACTGCTATACTATACGCGTACTGTACTGACTCGCACCGTCCAACCAAGACACTCAATGAAGATCTCTACACTAGGGGTGTGTTTGGTAGCCTGCATGAGGTCTGCCTGCTCAAGGGACGAAAACAGGCCGATTGGTTGCCTGCTTTCACTGTTCAGTCCGCATGGCACGAACCTTAAAGCACTCCTGGGCCTGGCTCCCTGGGAAAGCACGAATCGTCAGTTTCTCCAGGGCCAGGCCCGAGCGGTGCATGTGGGCGGCGGCGGCTGCACGCGCACGGCCATGCTCGAGAAGCCGCTTTGCTTCCCGAAGCATCGGCAGTTATTAGCCTCACCGCCCTTCACCGCTCCCTCTCCCCACTCTACCCCGCTCTCCCAACTCTCACTGGCGGCAGCGGATCGGAGCAGAGCAAGAAGACCACCGGACTCCATCACCAGCGAGCGGATCATCACTTGGCCCGCGGCAATGGCGGTAAGCACTTCCCTCTGTTGGACATGCAGAACTTTTTCCCGTTCGATCCAGTGACAGATTCGATCCACGGCGGAGGGGAATGGGGAATAGAGGTAGATAAGCATGTAGAGGTAGTTCATACTAGATCATACGAGTTCATACGAGTTCATAGTACTTCGAACTAGTTCATGCAAGATCGGAATAGAGGTAGATGCGGATGCAAAAGGGGGATTGGGGGTACACAACGGACACCTACTCACCGCGGCGGCCGTCACAGACGTGCGGAGCAGCGGGTCCAGCCGCTGGCCTTCATCTTCTTCTTCATCGCCGTGCGGGGCGGCGGGTTGTCGTCGTCGTCTTCGGCGGAGTCGAGGTCGATCTGCCAAGTACGAAGGCTTGGCTCCAGCGCCCTTGCTGGAATCTGCATCGGTTCTTCCTCCTCCTTAGGCTCCCCACTGATGACCTCCGGCGGCACGATTGCCGCCTCCCAGTACACTGCGGCATGACGGTCATTAGGAGCCCAGTAGTTCTTGTACATGCACCACTTCTTCCTTTGTTTAGCGTCATCGGAGACGGCTTGATTCATGGCCCAGCGAATTTTGTCAACTGCCAGCACGCCCTTCGTTGGGTCAGGAATCAGCGTCTTCAGCTCTTGTGCAGTGGCCCTCATGAGCACTGCATTAGATTCCTTCTGCATGTCAGGCATGGAGCTGAAGTTCGAGCACACCTCCATGGTGTTCTCGAACTTGGTGCGGTCACCAACCGACCACCCGAGGAAGAAGGTCCTCCAGCCAATACCCTAAGGGAAGGGGTTGGCGTTGGAGCTGGAGCTATAGCTCATGGCGATGGGGAGGAGGAAGTTTGACAGTGAGAGAAGAGAGGGGGTGGGTAAGTAGTGGTTGGCAGGGTGAGTAAATATAGGGGGATGGAGAGGAGGAGAAGAGTGACAGTCATGCCGTTTTAACTACATGCTCTTCAATAAGCCATGAAGATCACACATATATGCACCCATATGTTACTTAGCTGCAACATCACTAATTTCCAATTTGAAATTTCTATGCTTCCAATATAGATGACTTGTGTTGAGATAACACTGATTTCATGTTTCGAAATGTCCTAGCTTACTAAGCATACTTTATGTGTTTCTTCGGTCTAGATAGTTTGCGGCAATATTACCATGCTTCTTTTCTTATTTGTCGCATTTCATTTTAAACACAACCTTCACGCTAATTAAATTCCCGAAAGTGTGTTATATCGACTAGATGGGGGTGAATAGGCGATTTTTATGAATTCTTCACTGAGGAATTTGCCGGTGAGGAAATTCCTTAGCGAAGAACTACTTGTAGCGGAATAAGTACTCAAAAGTAAACATAGCAGAAGACAAGCATGGTCATCAAAATGAAATGAAAACAAACACAGAGTACAGAAAGCGTAATCACAGGATAACACAAGATGAAGACAAATAGACTGAGGAAATTGAGAAAGTCTTCAGTCAAAGTCTTCAAACACAGATATGAACAAGTGCACAACACAGTTATGAGGAAATGAAAGAGTTGAGGAAATAGAACCAGTTGGCTTGGTGAAGACAATGATTTGGTAGACCAGTTCCAACTGTTGTCTCAGTTGTACATCTGGTTAGGGCGGCTAGGTATTTAAACCTGAGGACACACAGTCCCGGACACCCAGTCCTGAACACGCAGTCCAGGACACTTAGTCCTCACCGTATTCCCCTTGAGCTAAGGTCATACAGACCTCGCCCAATCACTCGTGGTAAGTCTTCAGGTGACTTCCGAACCTTCACAAACTCGGTCACTCGGCGATCCACAATTCCTCTTGGATGCTCTAGACCATGACGCCTAACCGTCTGGAAGAAGCACAGTCTTCAAAGTTAACAAGCCGGATCCATGCAGACCAATCTCTTCAAAGGATGCTCAATCACTTTGGGTTTGTAGGTGTTTGGGTTTGGGTTTTCCTCACTTGATGATTTTCGCTCAAAGTCCCGGGAGGATGGGATGCTCTCAAATGACAAGTGTCGGGCTTTCTCGGAGCAGCCAACCAGCTAGTGGTTGTAGGGGCGGCTATTTATAGCCTAGGAGCAGCCCGACATGATAAGACATAAATGCCCTTCAATGATATGACCCGTTAGGTGGGTAGATATTTTGGGACAGGCTGGCAAGATAGCACAAAGAAGTCGGAAATTTGAGGCTCAAATTCCTCAGGGCTATCATGTTCCTCACTGTGTAGGCAATCCACACTAGCGAATTCCTAATTCCTCAGTCAGAACAAATTCCTCAGAGACCAGAAGAACTTCGTCTCTGTCACTAAAGAATATGACTGAACTGTATGAGATTTCCAATGGCTTCACTCGAAGGGATTGGTAGGTGCAGGATTTTGAGTTGAGCATCACGTGGAAATTTTTCCTTAGTATTTCCTTGACCCCTTTAACAAAGACGGTGTTTCCTATGACTCAAGAAAGAGAAAATGAAACTACGAAAACAAAAGTCTTCACGCTTCACGTTCCTCAAATGAATACCAAGTCTTCAAGGTCACACCAATTTCTTCACTTTCAAAGTCTTCAGAATGTCTTCAGAAATCAAAAGTCTTCAGTGGAAGAACTTCATTTTTAGGGGTCGACTTTCTCTGTGAATATCAAACTCCTCATAGACTTATAGACCTGTGTACACTCACAAACGCATCAGTCCCTTAACCTATAAGTCTTAAATACACCAAAATCACTAAGGGGCACTAGATGCACTTACAATTCCGCATCTATGCTTAATATGAAACATTGGGAGGGAAGGTTAACCATTTTTCTAAGTTTAGAACCATCCTTAATATTAATGTCGGGTGTGAAATTTTCCTTTCCATTGACTATAACATCACTAAATCATTTGCCAATTCAGGTGTATAGTATTTATGGAATGTGTGTTGATTTTATGGCTTTGAACAAATTTAGTTCATGTAAACTAATATAACCCCAAACGAAACTTCTATTTCAGATCTAGATGTGAGATAGTTACCTCACATCTAAGTATAGAGGAAACAACAAAAGTATCAGGTCACCATAGAGTTTAAGTTTACAACTCGATCCAATAAAGTCTCAGAAGAACGGGAGTTGTAACTTAGTAAAAAACGCCCATATAATAGACCCGCTTGAAGACAAACTCAAATTTCTCCCCCTTTGTCATCGAATGACCAAAAGGTTCAAAAATGAGGACTAACGCCCCTGAAGAATATCAAGTTGATGAAGGAGCACCAGCGTTGTTGGGGTCGTATGTCGATGTAGAGCCTGCTGTAGTGTCGTCCAAGTCTTCATGCTCATCGGTGTCGCGCGATGAAGAATAGGAGCTGGCCACCAAGGAAGGAACCTTAACCTTCTTGTATTTCTTCGGTGGAGGTGAAGACCAGTCAAAGTCCTCCTTGAGACACATTTTCTTCAGATCATCTTCATCATATACATGTGATAGAATAGCCCAGGTGCGATCAAATACTTCGTGGAGGTAGTAATGGTTTTTCTTCACTGCATTATGTGTAGCAGTCATGTTGTGAAGAATTGAACCAAACTGACGCTTAACCCACTTATGGTTTTGATCCACCTTCTGGTGAAGACTTAGCAGAAGTTCACTGTCCGTCATCAGACGAGGAGCAGTAGCTTGAGGATTTGGCTTGGAGGCATGGGCAGCAGAATCATGAGTGGCAGAGTCATCATTGGTGGAATAAGATGCAGCCTTGTGAAATTGACCATTAATGGACGAATGCCTTCCTCAATAACAGCAGGAGCCTTGCCCTTTTCATCAGCTGAGGAATGGGTCCGCTTGAGGACTTAATCGGGGGCAAGTAGCTGAGGTGATTCTGAAAATCAGCTTTGTAGTTGAGTGAAGACCTTGTCCTGAGGAATCTCATAATCCAAGGTGCATAAGGCTTCAGCTCAAACGGTGAAAGTGCAACATTTGCCAGAGTCTTCATGAAGAAATCGTGATAATTGACAGGAATTCCATGAATAATGTTGAAAACCAGATTCTTCATGATGCCAACAATTTCCTCATCAGATGAGTCGTGGCCTTTAATTGGACTCATAGTCTTCATCAGAATGCGATAGACTGTCCTTGGAACGTACTGCAATTCCTTCATGAGGAATTTTGTCCTTGAGGCTTGACCGGGCTTCAATGGCTTCATCAACACTTGCATATAGTGATCTGTAAGCTCAGGCTCTTGGTACATGCAACGAGCTCCTTCAGGTGGAGGACTGATGGGCAGGGCGTGAAGTAATTCAGTGGCCGGTGCCTTATAGTGAGTATTCTCGGTCATCCAGTCCAAAACCTGTGGAGTTCACATCACAAGATCTCCTGTGATGTGCAAAGTTGTGTAGAATTGAAGAATGAGTTCTTCATTCCAATCAACTATGTCTGTGCAGAAGTTGAGGAGGCATGTGTCATGAAGCACACTAAGGACAGGAGTGAAGCATGGCAGTGATTACATGTCCACATGAGGAATATGCTCATGGTCGAAGACTTTGTCCTTGTTGAAGAGCACTGAAGAATAGAAGTTGGCTTGGCTGGCGGTCCAGAAGCGCTTCCTTCTAAGATGAGCAGAATCACAGGCATTGTAGTCTGTGAAGAACACGTGCTCGCCGAAGAAATCATCAGCCTTGAATTTTTGCTTCTTTGAGAATTGATCCTTAGGCTTGGGCTGAGGAGTGTCAGTCAATTGCATCACCACCTCAGGTTCCACAATCTCAGGTTCTTCAGGCTGAGGAATTTCAGCTTCTACCCAAAGGATGTACTGGTTCTTCAATTCTTCATTGACATTTTCTTCAAAGACTAGTGGCTGGAATTTCTTCATGGATGATGGGGTTGCACGAGGTTCTTCAGATCCCATTTGTACTTCAGTGGCAACAGGGGACTGAGGAATTTGTTGTAAAGGTGTGAAGAGTGGAGAGTTGGGATGCTGACTTTCCCAAAAGTCATCATTCATCACTGGTGTGGTGCAGCCAATGTCCACGTCTTCATCTTCTATTTCTTCAACGCCGGCCTCTTCAGCAGTAAATTGAGGCATAGGCGAGGAAACAACTGGTGTTGAAGGGATTTCATCCACTTCAATTTCTTCATCCATCTGCTTTGGAAAGCAGCGTATGATTTTCTTCATCAGATCCGCTTGGGATCACGCATTCTTCATCAAAAGGAACTAGTGCCTTTGATGGTAAGGTAGTGAGAGGAACGGCATCAATTAGGTTTGCAAATGAGCTGGTCAGTGTCTTCATCTTCTTCGGAGCTGAAGAATCTGATGAAGTAGATGCCTTCCTTTTCGTCACAGTTGCACGCTCTGCAGCCTTGGTCTTCTTCACATCTGTCGGCGTTCTGGGAACGGGGGTACCCAGACTTGCCTGCCTGCGGCGTGGCTCAAGGGGTGGCCCAGTACTGCACATCTTCATCAACACAAGCTCAAGACCCTCGCGAGGGGCCAAGCCTCATGGGTGGGATTTACAGGAAGCTTCCTCAGGCACGGCCTTGTCAGGCTGGCTCGCGAGGAGGCGGAGAGATCAAGGCGGGGTACCTCATGAGGTGCCCATGACGCAAGCCATGACGACCGAGGGCGCCAGGCGGGCGCCAGGCGGGCGCCAGCCTGCGCAGTGTCCTCATTTCCCCTTTGGTGCAAAGGAGGCAAGCGCAGGCCAAGGGTATCAAGCAAAGGCAACCATTTCGGTGCAACAAGACCAAGACCAACAGAACGGCAGGAAGGAGGTCATCGTGGAGCCCAAGCCAAGGCCACCGCCGAGTCTTTGGTGCAAGGACCGACTTTAGTCAGGATAAGTGTACTAGATGTTCCCCTTCAAAATGGCCAATTGTTGGCGCCCTTCCCGCTCAATATTTGGGAAGAGGCCCAGGGCCTCCCTCTATAAATAGGACTAGCCACCCACAAGCCAAAAGAGACGGATCAGATAGAACCCTAGCAGAGAGAAAGAGAGGCGACTGAACTCCCCTAGCAGTTCATCGCACCAGCTCAAGAACAGTCCCTCGCGAGGCTGTTCTTCCCTTGTATTGTTCATCATCAGCCCCAGAGGCAATCCACACACCACACACTGGAGTAGGTTATTACACCACAATGGTGGCCTGAACCAGTATAAACCTCGTGTCCCTTGTGTTGTTCTTTGTGTAGTTTAGATCCTTGCAGGCGATTTAGACGTAGGTAGGTTGGAGGTGCGATCTCGCATGCACCCAGAGTTCGAACCTAGAGGGTCTACTGTAACCCGAAATCCGACATTTGGCGCGCTGTAGGTGCACCGAATCCGCCTTCCGCCGCTTCGCCGCCTCGCATCCATGTCGACACTCGCCGAGCCCGCGGCTGAAAGTGCCGAGCCGCTCGCTGCCAGATCGCCAGACGGCCCCTTCGCCGGGCGTCCGCCCCACCGTTCCCCGTCGCCTGCCATCAACGCCGCCACCGGCCCGGCGGAGAATGAGCAGCAGGCGTCGTCTCTGCATCCTTCGGTGCGGTGGGAAGGCCGCACCGCCACCCCGTCGCTGGCTCCATCCGGTTCTTCGTCCCACGCCCGTCGCGCTCCCGCGGACGCGCACGCCGCGTTGCTCCTGGCGTGGGAACTCCTACACTACCGTCCCGTCGACAACCTCTACAACGAGTGGCTCGCCCGCATCACCGAGCTCGCCCGGTGCTGGGGCTCCCTGCGCCATCCTCTCGCTGCACAGACCGCGCCCGCCTTTGCGCTGGGCGATGAAGCTCGGGCGCCACCGCCCCCCTCAAGAAGGCGCTTTAGCCCCAAGACGCATGGCCCCTGGGGAGAACCCACTCCGTCCGGCACCAGCACGGCAAGAGAAGAGCTGCCAAGAGGTCCCTCGTCCCCAAGAAGCTGCCCGAGTGCTCCCCGCACCGGCCCGTCACAACCAAGGCCTCGCTCCAGTGCTAAGACCTCGCGCTGTTCTCGGGCGGGCGCACGGAGACCTCCAAGATCAAGCCCTCCGTCACCAAAGGCCTCCTGTGGCCACTGCAGGCTGTCGTGCCTTCACCGCCGAGCTGTGCAGCATGGCCTGGCCGGGCAAGTTCAAGCTAGACCTGCCCCCATACTACGATGGCACTGCCGACCCCATGGAGTTCCTCCAGCTCTATGAGCTGGGCATCGGAGCCGCCAATGGAGACGAGAATGTCATGGCAAACTGGTTTCCCATGGCGCTCAAGGACGGTGCCCGCACCTGGCTCCTGAACCTGGCTCCTGGCGCGATTTCCTCCTGGAACGAGATGCGCACCCGTTTCATTGCCAACTTCCAAGGCACCCGCGATCGGCCCCCGGCCATGAGTGACTTACGCGATCAAGCGCAGCCGTGGGAGACCTCGCAAAAGTTCATCCAACGCTTTCAACAACGCTTGCCTTAAGATCCCCAGGGTGTCTGAGGAGGCCATCATCTCAGCCTTCTCCGACGGTGTGCGTGACGTAAAGATGAAGGAAGAGCTCGCGATCCATGAAGACATGTGCACACCCCTGGAGTTGTTCAACTTGGCGACCAAGTGCGCCAGGGCTGAGGAAGGACGCCTTTCCCTTCTCGAGCTGCCGCCACCCGTAAGAGAAGAAGCCCAAGGTCAAGGACGTGAAGCGCAAGGGGGCTGTCGTGCTTGCAGGAAAGCCGGACACCAAGCAAGGAAGGGATCAGCCTGAGTCATCCAAGGGTAGTCGGTACTGCGTGTACCATGACCTCCACACCCACGACACCAACGAATGCCAAGAGCTCAGGGCCGTGCGAGACGTGTGTGCCAGCCGACGCCCCGAGCGCAGCGACCGGGGCTATGGCCGAGGAGGAGGAAGAGGTGGAGGACGATGGGAAGACCGTGGCCCTCGTCAAGCGTGGTGCGATGGACCTCGTGAGGACCGCTGGCAGGATCAGCCTCGCGAGGGAGGTTGGAGGGACCCGCCTCGCGAGGGAGGCTGGAGGGATCAGCCTCGCGAGGATCGCCCACAAGGCAACGCAGGCCTCCCTCCTCTGCCACCGCAGCCAAGGAGAAATGAAGACCTTCATCAGGACGAGGGGGCTGGGGGCTTCTAGAAGCCGCGTGCAATCGCTTACATCCTGGGCGGAGCCCAAGCCCCAGCCTCTCAGCGCATCTTCAAGCAGTTCGCCCGCGAAGTGAATGCAGTCCTCCCCAGGCTCAAAGCCACATGCCCCCTCAGGTGGTCAGAGTGCGCCATCACATTCAGCTCAGTGGATCAGCTCAAGTGCGCAGCCACAGCCGGAGTCCTCCCGATGCTTTGTTCCCCAATCATCAGTAATGTGCAAGTCACCAGGACCCTCATCGATGGTGGAGCAGGGCTCAATGTCCTATCCGTCGAGACATTCAACAATCTCCAAGCGCCATACAATCAACTTCAGCCAACCAAGCCTTTCTCCGGAGTCACTGATGGCTCCACAGTTCTGATAGGGCAGGTCCGCCTTCCTGTCACCTTCGGGACGCGCGACAACTACCGCACCGAGCTCACTGACTTCGACGTCGCTCACATTCGCCTGCCATACAATGCCATCCTTCGGTACCCAGCCCTGGCCAAGTTCATGGACGTGACTCATCACGGCTACAATGTCCTCAAGATGCCAGGAAGCGGTGGAGTCATCACGGTGCCTTGTGAAGAGAGAGATGTTGTCTATTCTCTGGAGCGTGCTTTCCAAGCCGCATCAATTGAAGACCCAGATCACAGGAGCGGGAGGCTTCCCGAGGCTGCTCCTAAGAAGAAGAAGACATTGCCTGGCCCGACCCCTCGGGAGGCAGGCCCCTCACGGTCCGAGCCTGTTCAGGGGGCACCTCCCTCTGTCGCATAGGAAGGCGTGCCCGACGCCCTCCTCGAGCAAGGCTCGGGGGCTCTCTCCTGGAGGGCCACCGACTTCGCGAAGATCACGAGGGAGGCGCTCGGGCACCACTTGGAGGCGTGTTTCAAAGCATGTTTCCCTCAGGAAGGAGCAAGGCAAGGAGGGCCAAACCCTCAGGAGTTTGTCAGCAAGATCATTCAGGAGCTGCAGGAGTCAAGAGTCATGAGTGGCAGCCGCCACACTGGCGTAGCTCACCATCCAAGCGAGGATGGTGGGCTGCGCGCCTGCATCGACATACCAGTGGCTCAACCGAAGCCGCCTCAGAGCGCCTGCCTCACACGTGGGGCGCTGCGAAGATCCACCCCGCAGCTACGTTCGCATGCCTTATGGTCTGCCAAACGCGGCTGCCGTGCATCAGCGCCTCATGAGGAGCATCCTGGGGGCTCAAGTGGCCAGGCGTTCCGCAGTCCTGGCGGAGATGGAGATGGTCCGCGAGGAGCCACCAGCGCCTCCGGAGCCTCCCGAGGCTCCTGGGCCTAGGGGCTCGTGAAGATCGGCTTCCGCAGCGCACGCCGCCCGCTACTTCAGTATCCCTTCATCTCCAACATCACCAGGTGACATCCTTCGAGTTTCATTTTCAGCTGGAGCGCCCCTGTGGCTGCATCATTCCCAGCCGCTGTGGGTCCGCCCCTCGCGGCATGTATCCCTTTTGATTCATGTTTCTAGTTTACTTTTATTGGGGCGCCTCGGGCTGCGTCATCCCCAAGTCACTCGGCCCGACTCCAAATGATGTTTGCCTTCTCGCACCTATCTAAATGGATTTTCTCATTCGTGATTAACGTGTTTGACCTAATCGCCCGCCGATTGACACCAATCGATGGAGCTGCTCCCTAACGGCATGACGCTTGCGCATGGGTTCGTCCCTGCAACGCCGACAAACCTGAATGGCTGAGCTCTGGCTGCGGCAGCCCCGCATGGCGCCACCTCGTCAAGCCTTCAGTGCCTCGTCACCCCTCCAGAGCAACCAACGTCTCAGTATGGTGTAATACCCTACTCCTTGATGTTCCGCACCATCCCCGCAGGTTCCACGGTCAAGTTCACCAAGTGGGATAAAGTGGAAGCCGTCTGCATCATCACCGACAACGGTTCGCAGTTCACCAGTAACCTCTTCAAAACATACTATGCTAACCTTGGGACACAGGTATGCTACGCTTCGGTTGCACACCCGCGGAGCAACGGTCAGGCCGAGCGGGCCAACGCAGAGGTCCTGAGGGGCCTCAAATCCAGGACCTTCAAGAAGAAGCTGGAAGCCTACGGCAGGGCTGGTACGATGAGCTTCAATCTGTGTTGTGGTCCATCCGCACGACCGCGACCAAGCCGACTGGCGAGACCCCGTTCTTCCTGGTTTATGGAGCTGAAGCGGTCCTCCCTCACGAGGTCAGACATCGTTCCGCACGGGTCCTGGCATTCGACGAGGCGCAGCAGGACACCATGCGGGGGACGGCCTCATGCTGGGGGAGGAGCATCGTGGAGAAGCCGCACTACGAGCAGCAAGGTACCAACAAGCACCGCGGTGATACCACTGCCGCAACATTCGCCCCAGGACTCTTGAGGTAGGGGACCTCGTGCTCAGACGGGTTCTCTCCGTGGAGGGACTGCATAAGCTCTCTCCCATGTGGGAGGGCCTGCTCAAGGTTGTTCATGTTTCCAGTGCCCGCCCACGCGCTTGGAGACTCGTGGAGGGGGTGCCTGCCCGCAACGCATGGAACATCCAAAGATCTCCGGGTTTTACCCCTAAAAGGCCCGGTGCCTATGAAGAAGGCGTAATGCTCGTGAAGTTGTTATGCGTTGTAAAAGGCCCGTGCTCGTGGAAGTTTTTGCATTTCGAAAAGGCCCGGTTCGTGAAGAAGGCGAATGCCCGTGGAAGTTGTTGCATTTCGAAAAGGCCCGGTGCTCGTGAAGAAGGCGAATGCCCGTGAAGTTGTTATGCGTTTCGAAAAGGCCCGGTGCTCGTGAAGAAGGCGAATGCCCGTGAAGCCGCTGCGATTGGGAAAAGGCCCGGTGCTCGTGGAAGCTCGCCGCCGTGACACTCTCACGTAATAATGAGTGGGCAGACACGCCCCGAGTCTCCGAGTGCCGCCTCGGGCCTCGGGGCTCCGCCCCACGCCTGGCAGGGCGATTAGCTCACGCTGGTGAGAAGACGTCAAGACTAGATTAGGTGTCGGACGCGGCTTCTTTCATTTGCTTTCTGCTAGTTGGCTTGTTCATTCCCATTTGAAGTTTTATTGAAGTCGCTTGCCTCTTTGGCTTGTGACTCTCTCGCCTTTTTTCGCCCCTCGCCTTGATTTCTTTCATGAAGTCTCGCGAGGGAGCGTGCGGGCACCCTAGCGAGTGTTTTCTGCCCCTATCGCTTGAGGCTTCCCAAGCCGGGTCCGCCACGGGAGCACCCTCCCAAATTGCGTGCCCCACGGGCACCGCGATGCGAACACAGGACCTGGGTCGGTCGCCTCCATAACTGAGGCCGGAAGCTACCTCTCCTGACTAATCTTTGCAGGACATGAAGCGTTCGACGAGGCCTCGGCCTCGGGAAGCGAAGACCACGACAGGTCCCCCCCCCCCGAGCTAAGTAATTTCTATGCGCAGGCGTGTGGCACAAAATTATAATACAGAAAAAGCAGAAATAGTACGATAATTAACAGCAACAGTCCAAGCACGCCCCCGCGGGGCCCTACACTACTGTCTCTTTGCGCAGAAAAAGGAGAAGAACAAAATAGGCGCAACTCGCTTGACAGCAACTCGCGGCGAAGGCTCGAACTGCCTCCGGAGATCAGGCAGACTCCCTCTCGCGCTTCACCAGGGCGCGACGGCGGGCAGACCCGCTACCTCCCTCTAGGCGGGCGCGGCACGGAGGCTGGTCGCGGCCACCGCTGGAGGAGCCGCTGTCCGAAGGAGAGTTGCCGAAGCTCGACGAACCCCGAGCGCCGCCGACCACGCGCGCGCCGTCATCTTCATCCCGATTGTCGCCGGGGCTGGGCCCATGGCCGCGGTCGTCGCCCTCGGGGCAGCACCCAGCACGGCGACCATCTTCCCCAAACATCCTCATGTAGAGGGCGGCATCGCCGTCGAACTTGAAGTGCAGGGTGCACCGTCGGCTTAGACCACGCGCGCGGGCAAACGTTTACCAGCCGCGGGTTAGGGCCACACTCCCGGCGGCGGAGAGCTCCAGCGAAGCCCAGGAGGCCCGGCTGCAAAGAACCGTCCGGCCGAGCTGAGAGGCCGCCCGGGGCGCCGGCTGGAAGTTCACCTAAAAGGAAGCGGGGAAGCTAGAGCCAGGTGCTGGTCGGCTCCACCGACCACACAACAAACTCCGGCAGCACCTCTACCGAGTGGAAGCGCGGCCTAGGAGGCCGCACGGTCATAGCGCGCCCCCCAACAACAGCCTGACACCCATCGCCGCGCAGGGGATCGCCTCCACGGCCGTGTGAAGCCGCTGCGGGAGCCACAGGGTGCTTGCGAGGACGGCCTCGACCGCGCTTGGCCGGGGGAGAGTCAGGCTCTACCTGGCGGGCTTTTCCCTTCTCCACGGCCGGGAACCTCTTCGACGGAGTCATGGAGAAGAAGGAGAAGCAAGAAGAGATGAGCGGGAAGAGCTTGCGCCGTTCCGTACTTATAGCCGGAGGAGGCCAATCGTCGGCCTCCACGATCGCAAGTAATCATGACCCGCTTTGCATGCAGGGACTTGTCAATTCGTGCAGTTGCCGAGGCATCGTGGGGAAGCAGGGACGCCCGCGTCCAATCAACCGCCACGCGGCGCCCAAGGCCGCAGGCTGTGAGGGCTCAGCAGGTGCTTCGTGACTTGCCCTTCGCTTCTCGCTAAGCCAAGTCCAGCGCGCTTTGGGCCCGGGGCTACTGCCGGGCGCTCGGGAATGGGGTACCCAGACTTGCTCGCCTCACAAGGCGTGGCTCAAGGGGTGGCCCAAGAAGGCCCATCTTCATCAACACAAGCTCAAGACCCTCACGAGGGGCCAGATTACGGGGCGGATTTACTGTGAAGCTTCCTCAGACACGGCCTCGTCAGGCTGGCTCGCGAGGAGGCGGAGAGAGCAAGGCCGATACCTCACGAGGTGCCCATGATGCAAGCCATGACGACCGAGGGCGCCAGTAGCGCCAGCCAAGAATGTCCTCATTTCCCTTTGGTGCAAAGGAGGCAAGCGCAGCCAAGGGTATCAAGCAAAGGCAACCATTTCGTGCAACAAGACCAAGACCAACAGAACGGCAGGAAGGAGGTCATCATGGAGCCCAAGCCAAGGCCACCGCCGAGTCTTTGGCAGGTGAGGACCGACTTTAGTCAGGATAAGTGTACTAGATGTTCCCCTTCAAAATGGCCAATTGTTGGCGCCCTTCCCGCTCAATATTTGGAAAGAGGCCCAGGGCCTCCCTCTATAAATAGGACTAGCCACCCACAAGCCGGAAGAGACGTATCAGATAGAACCCTAGCAGAGAGAAAGAGAGGCGACTGAACTCCCCTAGCAGTTCATCGCACCAGCTCAAGAACAGTCCCTCGCGAGGCTGTTCTTCCCTTGTATTGTTCATCATCAGCCCCAGAGGCAATCCACACACCACACACTAGAGTAGGGTATTACACCACAATGGTGGCCTGAACCAGTATAAACCTCGTGTCCCTTGTGTTGTTCTTTGTGTAGTTTAGATCCTTGAGGCGATTTAGACGATGTAGGTTGGCGGTGCGATCTCCGCGTGCACCCCAGAGTTCGAACCTAGAGGGTCTGCCGGAACCCTAAATCCGACAACATCTGATGCAGATGGAAGTATTGGAGTTGGTGTAGGCGTAGGAGGTGCAAAGAAATGTGGTTGATTTTCTTCAGGCACAACTGATGCAGTTGCCCTGATCTCTTCATTTTCTTCAGGCGCACCACTAGTGGATGCCCTGGAAATTTCATCAGTGGCTGGAATGTAGTCATCAGCGCTGGAAATCACATTTTCTTCAGCAGCCTGAAAGTCATTAGTAGTGCTGGCATGTTGTTCAGTCGGCTGAGTAGATGTTTCAGCCTGAGTAATTTCTTGTTGCGATGGAGCTGCAACATTGGAGGTGAACTTCTCATTCAGTTTAATAAACCTGACCTTGGCTCCTTGCCAATCAGCATAGTAAGCATTGAAATCATCGCTGAGGACTTTGATTTCAGACTAGATCTTCACAAGATCATCACTTGTCATAGAGACAACGTTGTACTTCATAAATTTTTTCCTTCCTGTACTGCACTTTCTTGATCTGCCTGGCCTTCTCATATTTCCATTTTTCTTCTTGGATGAAGGCAGTCAGCATATGAATTTGACCAGGAGTCAACTTGAAATCAGGCATAGGTGTGTTTGGGTCCTTGTGCCAGAGATCAATGTAGTTGAGGATCAACTTTGGATCCAAAAATAGTGGCACACTTGTGCCCTTGGCTCTAGCGGCCCTAACTTGCCTATCTCTGATGATTTCAGCAAGTTCACAATCATCAGCTTCGTCTTCTTCAGACGGCACTTGGAAGGCAATCTGCTTCTTGTGACGACGTTGGCGTGAACCTCGTTCAGCAGTGGCCTTTGTCTTCAGCAGAGAGGGTCCCGTTGAAGAATTTGGTGCAGCTGAGGAACTTGCAAAAGCTCCTGAGGCAATAGAGATGCCTATAGTCCTTTGGCACGTGGCAAGATGCACAACTGCTGAGGACTTTGTCGGAGCAGCTGAGGAATTTGGAGGAGCAGGAGCAGCGTGAGGAATTTGTTGTGAGGGCTTTGAGAATTCTGGCCGTGAGGGCATTTCTGAGGAACTTGGCCTTGAGGGCATTGAAGGTGAAGCACTTGGCTTATGCGCAGGCTTCTTTGCCATGGATTTCTTCGGTTTGACAGAGAGGCCTCGGCAAGAAGTGTACAGCAGCAGCAGAGTCTTCATTGAATTTCCTCACTGCTTCTTTTGCCTGTTTGGCCAACTTGGCCTGGCGCTTGGCCCATTCTTCAGGATAGTCCTCACCGCGCTTGATGCTGGTGGGATCCGCTTGTTGGCTAGGTGCCAATGGAGGTCTTGAGCATGGAGGATTGAGAGCGAATTTCTTCATGTATTTGGGAGTAACATATCTGTACTCCCTCCACTCTCTTGCCCATCTCCTCTCTATCTTCTGAACGCGCACCTTGCGCTGATTTTTATCTTCCTCAGGGGGTGTGCAGTACCCAGCATAGATGTCATCAGGGATCTCAAATATTGTGTTGACCTCAGGCCTCTTTCCTCCATTCTGTGGCTTCTTTCCATCAACCATTTTCTTCAGTTGAGAATTTGAACAATTGAATTCTCTGAAGAAGTATGCAGCTTTTCTTCGAGGAACGCCGCAAATGAGTTAAATTGATGGGAACCTAGAGATTCAGCAGCGGACATGAGTACATTGAACAGAGTATAGTCGCGAGGAATTTGGAGAGGTCATATGTGTTCTCAAAAGGTTTTGTAAAAAAGAACAAGTTTGAGGAATTTGACCAGACAAGTCTTGAAGAATCTCACTAAGCGTTCTTAGTCTTAGGTTCCAGAGTTGTACAGATCAGAAATCCGCACAATTGAGGAATCTTGAAGAAAAATTATTGCTTAGAGAAACGAATCAAGAACAGATGATATGTGAGGTGTTTAGTGTGTGAGGATTTGAAGAATAAACACCTTTGAAGATTGTGTAGAAGTCATTTGAATCAAAGAGGGCAGTAAAAGTAACTTTTAATTACCCTGAACGAAGAACACGACGAACTGTGAGATGAAGAAGTGAAGTTCGTCTGTGCAGATCTTCCACGCCCTAACTCGGCAGAGGAAGACAGCTACGGTGGCGGCGGAGTGAAGATTTTCACGGCCGGCGCGAGTATGATGGCGACGAGGTCGAGGCAGTGAAGCTCTTCCTCACCGGCGACAATGAAGTAGCGGCGGCGCTAGGGTTTGAGAAGCTCGAGCTGGAGAGAGGTCGAGCAGAGTAAAGGAAGAGAGGAAAGGGAAGGGGTATTTATAGCCACGGTGAAAAACTGTTCGCCCGAAGAATTTGGATGAACGTGCCCCTGACCCTTCTCATCCGCTTGACATGTGTCACCCACGTACTGAGAAGTGGAGATCGTGTTAGATCGTGGGTGAATAGATAAGTATTTCGTAGGATGCGGAACGGTTTGAGCGGCAAAGCCGGAAATTTGGATAAGATAAGTTTTAACGCTATGCTCGCAACGCTTTCAAATTTAAGGACACAAAGGTGAAGATTTTGAACGAGTTTCAAATAGAACGCACATGAAGAATTTGTGTATAGCATAGAGGGGGAAGGGTCCGATCACATTCACTTAGCAGAAAAACAACCTTGAAGAATTAGCCATAAGTGAATGATGTATAGGACATAAACTCACATATATATACATATAGCCAATGAAGAAAAACAACGGAAACAGTGAAGATTTTGCAAAAATGAAGAACATGAATAACTGAGGAAAAACTCAAATTGAAGATTTTCAACTTTTGGTGGTGGCGTGACCCACCGTATAAGAATGATGATTTCAGACACCGTGTACAATTGTTGTAGGGCTCTGAGAATCAAATTCTTCATTAATTTCTTCACACTTAAAGTGTTATTCTTCATTGATTGAAGAAAAACGTTTCTTCATGTGTTGCACATCTAAGTCATCAATTTTGCATAAGTGTTAGGATGAGTGTCCTTTTCAAAGAACATTCGAAGATTCTAAGATATTTAGTTCACACCGCACATTGCTAAATCTCTTCTCATCCAAGGGCTTTGTGAAGATATCGGCTAGCTGTTCTTCAGTCTTCACATGCTCAATAGAAATATCGCCCTTCAACACATGATCACAAAGAAAATGATGACGAATCTGAATGTGCTTTGTCTTCGAGTGCTGAACTGGGTTGTGAGCAATCTTGATGGCACTCTCATTGTCACGGAAGATAGGCACATTCTTCATGTTGACGCTATAGTCCTTGAGAGTTTGCTTCATCCACAGCAATTGAGCACAACAAGAACCAGCAGCAATGTACTCAGCCTTCAAAGAAGAGATGTTGATACGCATTCGCTTTCTTCGAGGACCAACAGACCAAAAGATCGTCCGAGGAAATGACATGTACCAGATGTTGACTTGCGGTCCACACGATCACCAAAGATACTCAGAGTCGTAATATTCGATGAGATCAAAAGCCGAGCCCTTGGGGTACCATAAACCAAGTCTTGGTGTGTGAGCTAGATATCGAAGAATATGCTTCACAGCCTTATGGTGTGATTCCTTCGGTGTAGCTTGAAATCGGGCACACATGCAAACACTAAGAATTATATCTGGCCTAGATGCACATAAGTACAATAAAGAACCAATCATGGAGCGGTATACCTTATGATCGAAGTGAATACCATTTTCATCAGTGCACAAATGGCCTGAATCGACTCAGGCTCCAGAAATGCTTCATCTACCTTAGTGGGCTCTGTGATAGAGACAAAAGCATAGTGCCCACAAAAGTTAGATAAATGTGAAGCTTTTGAGCGTGTGAGAGGACCTGGTGCTTTAATGTCATCGATGATCTTTTCAACTTGCACTTCTTTTGCAACGCGAGGATGAGCTGGTTGTCGTCGAGGAATTTGATCAGCATTTTCTTCAGCATTTTCTTCAGGTGCATTAGCTCGACGTTCTTCTTCACGCTCGAATGAATTCTTCAAAGAGATTCTTCAAGAGGAATGACATCCTCAATAGCCTTGAACTTGATAGTTTCCTCAAAAGGTTCATCTATCACGGAAGGTAGGTGCTCTCTTTGCGAGCCATTAGTTTCATCAAACCAAGACATCTACAGTTTCAACAACATTGTGAAGAACGTAGTTCAAGACTCTGTAGGTGTGCGAGTCCTTTCCGTAACCAAGCATAAAGCCTTCATGTGCTTTTGGTGAAAATTTTGAGTTGTGATGAGGATCTCTAATCCAGCATTTTGCATCGAAGACTTTGAAATAACTCACATAGGGTTTCTTGTCAGTGAGGAGTTCATAGGCAGTCTTCTTGAAGAATTTGTGAAGATATACTCTGTTGATGATATGGCACGCAGTATCAATTGCATCAATCCAGAAACAACGAGGCATTTTGTATTCAGCAAGCATAGTGCAAGCCATCTCAGCAAGAATCCTGTTATTGCGCTCCACGACGCCATTCTGCTGAGGAGTATAAGGAGTAGATAACTCATGAGTAATACCAAGTTCATCAAGATAGTCATCAAGACAATAATTCTTGAACTCATTTCCATTATCACTTCTGATGTGCTTGATCTTCACACCAAAGTTGGTCGAAGCCCTTGAGGAAAATCTTTTGAAGACTTCCTGCACTTCATGTTTGTAAGTAACAATGTGTACCCATGTGTAACGAGAGTAATCATCAACAATAACAAAGCCATATTGAGATGCATCATTTGAAACTGCAGAATAATGGTTAGGACCAAAGAGATCCATGTGAAGCAATTAAAATGGTCGAGTAGTGGTCATGATAGTCTTTGTTGGATGCTTAGCCTTGGGTCATCTTTCCAGCTTCACAGGCTCTGCATAAGTGATCCTTGAGGAATCTGACATTCTCAATGCCAATGATATGCTTCTTCTTTGCAAGCGTGTGCAAATTCCTCATGCCTGCATGACCAAGTCATCAATGCCATAGCCAGCCTTCTGAAGCTTTTGCAAGTAGGCACACGGCTGCTTGTGGTCCTATAGAGAAATCAACAATATACAAGTCTCCTCTCCTAAAGCCTTCGAAGACTTTGGAATTGTCAGCTTCCATAACCACAACATAACGATACTTGCCAAAGACAACAACCATATCAAGATCACAAAGCATTGAGACAGACATGAGGTTGTATCCTAAGGACTCGACAAGCATGACTTTGTCCATGTGTCGATCCTTTGTGATCGCAATCTTACCTAGACCCAATACCTGACTTTTGCCTTTGTCAGCGAAGATGATATGCTTCAGATGCGATGGTGATAAGGGAGCATCCATCAATAGATTTTTGTCACCAGTCATGTGATTTGTACATCCACTATCGAGGACCCACTCAGTGGCTTTGGATTGATCATCCTGCAGATGAATTAGTGCAGCTTATGAACTCATATACTTCATCAGTGAAGAATATGACATCAATTCATTAGATCAATTTCATCAAGTAATAGAACAGATAAAGCAGTATGAGGACGTGCGAAATGAAAGTTCATTTCATCATGATTAGCCTCAAGGCCCCTATCGTGCACTTTTCGTGTCTCCAAAGAAATTCTTCAGACATTTACGCATCGCCCGGAGACCTGACCCTGCATAAGAGATTAGTTCTTTTTCTTCACCACCCACATCTGAAGGGGTGGCAAAGAGTTCATCACTCTGCGAGCTCCATACGAGAAAGGTGGCATAGAAGCCAATCCATTTTGTTTCACATAAGATGAGTTAGGGTAAGCATATGAATAAGTAGCGAAAATCTTCGTGGACTTATGAACATAATGATTAGAAGAATAATGCTCATATTCATAGCCCTTAGCTCTTCCCTACGAAACAGAGTTGTTAGCACGATGATATTCATATGAGGACTTTGATCCTTTTGAGGAGTATGATCCACGTAACGAATTTGGTCCATATGAGGATTTGGATTCATATGAAGAATTTGGTCCATATGAAGAATTTGATTTGGGGTTCCTTTTCTTCACAGGTGGTGTCATGAGGACATTCACCTGAAGACTTTCAAGGCACCTTTTGGGAACCCAGATTTTCTTCATAGGGGAACCGTTCCTACAGTTAGTACCAACATATCTAGCAAATACTTCACCATTCTGATTTTTGAACAGTTTATAGTTGGAGTCAAATGACTCGTCAGAAGAATGAGAAGATTCACATGTAAAGCCAGATAGATTAGATGGATCAACTGGAGGTCCCTTTGCAAAGAACCCATGAGGTTTTGGGGTACTTCTCGTGCTTCCAATATGTACCATCAGCATTGAATTTCCTCTCAAAGGCAATACCCTCTTTCCTAGGGTTCCTATTGAGGATCTGCTTTTAAGCACATCACAAAGAGTCCGATGCCCTTTGAGGCTTTTGTACATGCTCTGTTATGTACAATTCCTTCAGCCCTACATCGTCAGTGATACTAGCAATGTCCGCAGATGAGGAATTAGTGATAGCAGAGGCAGGTAAATAATTTGTAACATTAGAAGCATTTGAACATTCAGGTGAAGAATTAGCAGATTCACGTTCAATGCATTTCAAACGTGGAGGAACAAATTCTTCTTGAGCAGCGCTGATTTGTAGAGCAAGTAATGAATCGCGCTCCTTCTGAAGATCTTCATAACTCACTCTTAGCTTTTCAAGATCTTGCTTTCTTTGAAGAAATTCATAAGAAAGTTTCTCATGATCAGATAAGAGAGTGTTATGTTGATCTTGAAGGGTGTCATACTTAGTATGAAGTCTCAAGACTTTCACCAAAGCTTTTGACTGATCCATTTCTTCACCCAACATATCATCACTCTTATTTAGCATGTATTGAACTTTTTCCAAAGCTCTTTGTTTTTTAGTGGCAAGGGAAGCAAGTTTGACATAGCTGGGTCCAAATTCATCACCAGATTCATCATCACTTGACTCAGATAGGTAGCATTAAGTTACCTCAGCACTTTTTACCATAAGGCATGATGAAGAAGATGATGGTTCTGGTTCGAATGTCATCACTTTGAGAGATTCCTTGAAGTCCTCAAACCAAGGATCATGACGGGTTCGATGACCTTCATAGACCTCAGAGAGACGGTCCCAGATAAGCTTCGCATGATCGAGATGCATGATGTTCCTGAACTAATTTTGAGACAGACAGGAGCAGATGACGTCCTTCACCGTGAGGTTGAGAAGAGTGTACTTGCGAATGTCATCAGCTTCCGCCATCTTGCATAGATCGGTCGACCGATCTCGATTTATCCACGACTCATCGCTTTCATCGCCATGAGACGCTTCTTCATCATGGCCTTCCACTTGGGATACTCATGACCGTCAAAGATGGGTCATGTCACTTTCTTCATACCCGCGGTCGACATAACTAAAACTCCAGGCGGTTAAACCAAAATCACACAGAACAAGGGAGTACCTTGCTCTGATACCAATTGAAAGTGTGTTATATTGACTAGAGGGGGTGAATAGGCGATTTTTATGAATTCTTCACTTAGGAATTTGCCGGTGAGGAAATTCCTTAGCGAAGAACTACTTGCAGCGGAATAAGTACTCAACAGTAAACATAACAGAAGACAAGCATGGTCATCAAAATGAAATGAAGACAAACACAGAGTACAGAAAGCGTAATCACAGGATAACACAAGATGAAGACAAACAGACTGAAGAAATTGAACTAAGGAAATTGAGAAAGTCTTCAGTCAAAGTCTTCAAACACAGATATGAACAAGTGCACAACACAGTTATGAGGATATGAAAGAGTTGAGGAAATAGAACCAGTTGGCTTGGTGAAGACAATGATTTGGTAGACCAGTTCAAACTGTTGTCTCAGTTGTACATCTGGTTAGGGCGGCTAGGTATTTAAACCTGAGGACACACAGTCCCGTGTTGGGGAACGTAGCAATAATTCAAAATTTTCCTACGTGTCACCAAGATCAATCTAGGAGATTCTAGCAACGAGAGAGAGGGAGTGCATCTTCATACCCTTGAAGATCGCTAAGCGGAAGCGTTGCAAGAACGCGGTTGGAGGAGTCGTACACGTAGCGATTCAGATCGCGGCCGAAACCGATCTTAGCACCGAACAACGGTGCCTCCGCGTTCAATACACGGGCAGCCCGGTGACGTCTCCCGCGCCTTGATCCAGCAAGGAGTAGGGAGAGATTGAGGAAGAGGGCTCCAACAGCAGCACGATGGCGTGGTGGTGATGGAATGGCAGTTCTCCAGCAGGGCTTCGCCAAGCTCTTGCGGAGGAAGAGAGGTGTTGGGGAGGGGAGGGGCTGCGCCTTGGATGTAGTCCTGCAGCCCTCCCCTCTCCCCTTTATTTATAGGGAGAAGGGGGAAGGGGGACTGCCCCTCTAGATGGGAGCTAGAGGGGGCGGCGGCTTAAGGGGAGGGGCTTGCCCCCAAGCCAAGGGGCCGCCCCTTTAGGGTTCCCCAACCCTAGGCGCATGGGCCCTAGGGTGGCGCCCAGCCCACTTGGGGCTGGTTCCCTTCCACCTACAGCCCATAAGGCCCTCCCGGCAGGTGGACCCTCTCGGTGGACCTCGAACCCCTCCGTGGTCCCGGTACAATACCGTATACCCTCAATATTTCCGGCGACCGTATGATGACTTCCCATATATAAATCTTCACCTCCGCCCATTCTCGAACTCCTCGTGACGCACGGGATCTCATCCAAGACTCAACAACATTCGGTAATCACATACAAATCTTCCTTATAACCCTAGCGCCATCGAACCTTATGTGTAGACCCTACGGGTTCGAACTATGCGCATACATGACCGAGACAACTCTCCGCCAATAACCAACAGCGGGATCTGGATACCCATGTTGGCTCCTACATGTTCCACGATGATCTGATCGGATGAACCAAGATGTCGAGGATTCAAGCAATCCCGTATACAATTCCCTTTGTCAATCGATGCGTTACTTGCCCGAGATTCGATCGTCGGTATCCCAATACCTCGCTCAATCTCGTTACACCGCAAGTCACTTTACTCGTTACATAATGCATGATCCCGTGACTAACTACTTAGTCACATTGAGCTCATTATGATGACGCATTACCGAGTGGGCCCAGAGATACCTCTCCGTCACACGGAGTGACAAATCCCAGTCTCGATTCGTGCCAACCCAACAGACACTTTCGGAGATACCCGTAGTGCACCTTTATAGCCACCCAGTTACGTTGTGACGTTTGGCACACCCAAAACATTCCTACGGTATCCGCGAGTTGCACAATCTCATGGTCTAAGGAAATGATACTTGACATCACAAAAGCTTTTAGCAAACGAACTACACGATCTTGTGCTATGCTTAGGATTGGGTCTTGCCCATCACATCATTCTCCTAATGATGTGATCCCGTTATCAATGACATCCTATGTCCATGGTCAGGAAACCATAACCATCTATTGATCAACGAGCTAGTCAACTAGAGGCTCACTAGGGACATGTCGTGGTCTATGTATTCACACATGTATTACGGTTTCCAGTTAATACAATTATAGCATGAACAATAGACAATTATCATGAACAAGGAAATATAATAATAACCATTTTATTATTGCCTCTAGGGCATATTTCCAACATCCCGGACACCCAGTCCTGAACACGCAGTCCAGGACACTTAGTCCTCACCGTATTCCCCTTGAGCTAAGGTCACACAGACCTCGCCCAATCACTCATGGTAAGTCTTCAAGTGACTTCCGAACCTTCACAAACTCGGTCACTCGGCGATCCACAATTCCTCTTGGATGCTCTAGACCATGACGCCTAACCGTCTGGAAGAAGCACAGTCTTCAAAGGTAACAAGCATCGGATCCACGCAGGATCAATCTCTTCAGTGATGATCAATCACTTTGGGTTTGTAGGTTTTTGGGTTTGGGTTTTCATCACTTGATGATTTTCGGCCAAAGTTCTCGGGAGGATGGGATGCTCTCAAATGACAAGTGTCAGCTTTCTCTCGGAGTAGCCAACCAGCTAGTGGTTGTAGGGGTGCTATTTATAGCCTAGGGAGTAGCCCGACATGATAAGACATAAATGCCCTTCAATGATATGACCGTTAGGTGGGTAGATATTTTGGGACAGCCGGGCGCATAGCACAAGAACGGTCAGAAATTTGAGGCTCAAATTCCTCAGGCTATCATGTTCCTCATCGTAGGCAATCCGCACTAGCGAATTCCTAACTCCTCGCCAGAACAAATTCTCAGAGACCAAGAACTTCGTCTCTCACATCAAGAATATGACTGAACTGTATGAGATTTCCAATGGCTTCACTCGAAGGGTTTGGTAGGTGTAGGATTTTGAGTTGAGCACCACGTGGAAATTTTTACTTAGTATTTCCTCGACCCCCTTTAATAGTACGGTGTTTCCTATGACTCAAGAAAGAGAAAATGGAACTACGAAAACAAAAGTATTCACGCTTCATGTTCCTCAAACGAATACCAAGTCTTCAAGGTCACACCAATTTCTTCACTTTTAAAGTCTTCAGAAAGTCTTCAGAAATCCAAAGTCTTCAGTCGAAGAACTTCATCTTTAGGGTCGATTTTCTCTCAGAATATCAAACTCCTCATAGACTTATAGACATGTGTACACTCACAAACGCATCAGTCCCTTAACCTATAAGTCTTAAATACACCAAAATCACTAAGGGGCACTAGATGCACTTACAATTCCGCATCTATGCTTAATATGAAACATTGGGAGGGAAGGTTAACTAATTTTCTAAGTTTAGAACCATCCTTAATATTAATGTTGGGTGTGAAATTTTCCTTTCCATTGACTATAACATCACTAAATCATTTGCCAATTCAGGTGTATAGTATTTATGGAATGTGTGTTGATTTTATGGCTTTGAACAAATTTAGTTCATGTAAACTCATATAACCCCAAACGGAACTTCTATTTCAGATCTAGATGTGAGATAGTTACCTCACATCTAAGTATAGAGTCGACTGATCTGTTTCTTTAATATTTGCACAAAGTTGATTTCGCTTTTCGCATGTCAGCCCATTGTCTTGTCACATGCGTCCTAGTCAATCTTCCTGCTCGCCTCAGTACATTCTGTTTCCTTTTCTATTTTGGGTTGCGGAACAGCGCTGGGATGGGCCACTTTGTTTGTTTGTTTGTTTCCTTTTTGCTCTTTTTCTATTTTTATTTTCTTTTATGTTTGTTTCAAAATCATGAAAAAATAGACTCGTGCTTTTTTAGAAATTATTTTTATTTTCCATTTTTTGTTTTTCTCTTATCTTTTTCATTTTTATTTTTTATTTTTTATTCGGGTTTTTTTCAAGTTGCAAGTCCACCCTCAACTCACAACTCTGACCTGACATTTTTTTGTCCCAGCTACAAGTCCATTCTGGACTCACAACTCTGTCCCAACCATTTTTTTCAGTTGCAAGTCTACCTTCGACTCGCAACTAGGGCCGACATTTTTTTGCCCCTGTTGCAAGTTCACCCCGACTCACGACTGGGCCCTGACTTTTTTTGTCCTAGTTGCAAATCCACCCTCGACTCGTAACTAGGGCCCGACCATTTTTGTCCCAGTTACAATCCCACTCAAGAGTCGCAACTGGGCCCGACATTTTTTTGTCCTAGTTGCAAGTTCACCCTCAACTTGCAACCAGGGTCCAAACTTTTTATTAGTCTTAGTTGCAAGTCCACCCTCGACTCACAACTGAGGTCTAACCTTTTTATCTCAATTGCAGGTCCACCCTCGTCTCGTAATTGGGGTCCGACCTTTTTGTCTCGATTGCAAGTCCACCGACTCACAACTCTGATCTAACCTTCTTTCTCTCAATTGCAAGTCCACCCTCGACTCGAAACTAGGGCATGGCCTTTTTTTGTTCAAGTTGCAAGTTCACGCTCGACTCGCAACTGGGGCCATGACTTTTTTTTGTCCCACTTGCAAGTCCACCCTCGACTCGCAACTGGGGCTCGACCTTTTTTTGTCCGAATTGCAAGTCCACCCTCGACCCGCAACTTGGGGGGCAACTTTTTTTGTCCTTGTTGCAAGTCCAAACTCGAACTTGCAACTAGACCTGAAGTTTTTTTGTCGCAGTTGAAAATCCACCATGAAGTCGGAACTGGGCCCGAAGTTATTGTGTGCCCTACTTGCAAGCCCCCCATTAACTCACAACTAGGCTAATCTAGGTAGTGACATTTTTTTACCTCAGTTGCAAGTCCACCCCCAACTCGCAATTGGGTTTGTAGTTGTGTTTCCTCCCAGTTGCAAGTCCACCCACAACTCGCAACTGGGTCATGTAGCTATTTTTGTCCCAGTTTCAAGTCCGCCCACGACTCGCAACCAAGCTTTTAGTTGTCTTTTGGTCAGTTGTAAGCTCACCCTCCGACTCGCAACATATAGAAGAAGGTTTTTTCATGCATGTCTTTTAGCTCATGCAAGCACAATTTTTTTCCAAAAGAAACTAGGGACCTTATTGATCACTGGTAGACAAATACAATCTTATACATGTACATATACCCGTCGAGCGTGACTGAGAGATGCATTATATATGAACCTTAGCTAGCTAGCATTGGTGAGTGAGCGAGTGCATATACCTTGTCTACATGCATGCATGCGCGGTCAAATTGTAGAGAACAAAAGCAGCTAGCATGGTTATGTACATGTGTGTGACACCTGTGAGGAAAGATCGCACAATGCATAAATACAGTACATGTGCTGCTGACAAACAAGTACAACCTAAATCTGGCTGTCAAATACATTTCTATTGCCGCTGTGTGTTTTGATTTTGTTGTGTTTGTTCAAAAACAAAACATGGGCCGAGTTCCACATCCCAGTACCGGCGGAGTCTTTGGAATTGGTACGGGCGGCTACTCGCACTACAGTGGGCAATGGCAAAGCCACCCTTTTCTGGGAGGATAGATGGATCAATGGGTACAGAATCCAGGAGTTGGCCCCGATAGTGCACACTTTGGTACCTGATTGGCTCAGAAGGTCAAAGCTAGTCCTGAAGGCACTGCAACACAACAGCTGAGCAGGTGACATAGGTCCCAACTTAATACCCCAGGCGTTAGGAGAATTCCTTCGACTATGGCTGCAGATCATCACTTTTCAACTATCTGAGGATATAGAGGACGTAGTCAGTTGGTCTTGGGAGAAGGAAGAGCCGTTCTTGGCTAGATCTGCATATGCGGCCAGGTTCATGGGGAACATGGTCTCCCAACAAATGCTTTCACCTGGAAATCTCGGGCACCCTTGCAGTGTCGTTTCTTCGCATGGCTGGCCCGCAAAAACCGTTGCTGGACCTCCGACCGTCTAGCTCGGCATGGACTAACCCGCCAAGACGCATGCCCACTATGCAACCAGCATGAGGAAACTATCCGACACTTGCTAGTGGGTTGTGTTTTTGCAAAGCAGGTTTGGCATTGGATGAGCAGAACTACAGGCAGAGAAGAGTTTGAACCGTTAACTGATGAAGGCCTCGGCGGTTGGTGTGCTAGACAGGAACGAACCACCTTGTATCGTAAGTCCACTCGGGCTAAATGCCTACTTGGGATGTGGATGATATGGAAGCACCGGAGTGACATCGTGTTTAGCGATGTTGCACCATCCTTACCTGCGATGCTAATTAAGATAGGAGATGAAGGAAGACTATGCGCCAAGGCTGGCCAGTTGAAAGGCAATGTGAAGGGTTTCGAGGTAGAGGATGGTACGCAATATCGTGAGGAGTAGTCCTTCTTTTGCTTTGGGTGGTGCCGGATAAATCCAACATGTAAATATTGATGTACTTGTGACTTGGGAGTCTGCCCCCTCTTCTTTAATGAATGATACACACACTCTTGCGTATTCAAGAAAATAAACATATAAGGCCCGCCCAAGGAAGGAGAGTGTCGGGTTGTTTATAGTGGGGTCGGAGGATAGACAAAAAAGAGACAAACAAACAAAATTAAAGACAAAAAACGGGATGGAATTTTTTTGGGTGAGTTGGTGCTGACGTAGGATGATGTCATGTTAGATGTGAGGTATTATCTCACATCTAGATGAGATATAGTCGGACCCAACCCCAAATAGGTTGATGAGATCATTTTGTAGATAAAAAATTGCACTCAGATTTTGAAAGCGGGCATGCCATCCTTTCATAATTGGATGCTTCCAATAGATCTCATTCATGTAGTAACAGCAATAAAGTTCTGCTGCAGAATCCATGCTTCATAGGTCTCCTATATGTGCTTCTTATGTAATATAAGAGTACGACACTACAATCATGCTTCTTGATCGATGCATCTCTATGCTTCCATGTACGCATTTCAACGAATTGTGGTTTCTACATACAAATTTATGCCACCAACTACCATTCGACTAGAGCTTCAACTACTCACGTCTATGTGCCTTGTATGCTTCATGCTAAATATGAAATGCTTCCAATTAAAAAATGTAATTCTTCATTGCTACTCTACCTCGACATAGAGTGCTACATGCATTCCCCTGTAAGTAATCTTCTACAGTGATTTAAACTATCTCATGTGATGCTTCCATCCTTATTTCTATTACTCCAAATAATCTCCAGTGATGCTTCATTTGTTGAGCCTCTATGTACCTAAAATGCTTCATTTGTACATTTAATGCCTTATTACTTGTTACTACTAAGCATTTCAATTTACGTTATGCTATGCTTCATCCTAATTTGTGTATGGTTCTTTACTTTCTTTTTCGTAAACATGAATCCAATTACCTAACCCTGCAAACATACCTACATAATTTCATCTTTTAATAACAGTAGTAATAGCCTCAACACTAACTTGATTCTAGATAAATATGATACTAGGTACACTCTGCACACATGATAATGCATTTGCTTTCTCACTTCAACCTAATTATATGCTTGATAATTATTTCTTCCATTTTGGTACTTCTAGGAAATGAAACCAGGTTGTTGCTGTTGCGGGACATGAGACACCCCCTTTCTTCCTCGCTGCTTGTGGACGCCCCTCGGATATGGTAGACGCTACTCCTTGCAAGCATTCTTCTACATGGCACACTACAAAAAAATACACTTCCGTGATGATACGTGTTTGTCACAGTAGGTCGTGTTTTTTGTCATGCATGTACATCCATGACAAATTTATGACAGAATCTAGTCATACATGTGCTGTCGTAGAAGTGTTCCATGACATTTAAAATTATCATCACGAAGTGTCCACTTCCATGACGATAAATTGCGCTGGCCAAAGAAGTGCTTTCGCCAAGGGTGACCGACATGTGGCATCCACCGTAACGGAACGCCGTAGTTTATCGGGTCGGGTTTTGGATCCGATAACCCGTTAACAGCCCGACCAATGGGGATTTTCCACGGTAAAATCATCATTGGTCGGAGGAAACACTGTCGGCTCACCGCTGGTACAGATGTCATCCACTCATTGGATGAAGGCGCCTATGATACGCCGACATGTGGCACGCCCAACAGAGGCCCATTGTCGTGAAAAGGTCACCCATTTGACTTGGTCAAAAGGTATGGACGGCCCATGGAAAGCTCGTTAACGGCATGTTCAAGATATAGCCCATTTACAGACCCGGCTAACCCAAGGCCCGTTACGCCCTATTCGAATTAGGCCCAATGGCGTCATCTGGGCCATCCAATATGATTCCAAATTGCCACTTCGCCCATGTATGGCCCATGACGCCTTTCGACCCATATGAGGCCCTATGTAACTCTTGGCCTATTAACGGCCCGTGGTGAAATCGCCCGTAATGAACAAAGGTATCACTTTACACCCATTAACGGCCCATAGTGAAACTGGCCCGTGAGAGAATAAAGGTATCACTTTATACCCATTAACGGCCCGTTATTCCGTTGGGCCGTTTCAGCCCATGTTATCTTTTCGGCCTTCTGAGCCCATTTATTCTTGGGCTCATTTCAAAGATTCGCTTACTTATGGCCTGCCATCGCTTTTTTTCGCTAGGGCCAAATTCACTGTGGTGACAATCGCCCGCTTGTGGTTCGTTAATATGTTGGGCCGCTTTTCATAGCGCCATCAACACGGCCTATTAATGATGGCCCGTTATCGCCCATGAACGGACGAGACGATTCCAACTCCAGCCCGCTACGGCCGTATCGTCTGTTTGGCCCATGTTTGGCCAATCGATCATACGCCCCGTATAAGGCCCATTGATGATACGGCCCGTAGAAGGCCCATTATTTCTACGGCCCGTAGAAGGCCCGCTGTTTCTATGGCCCGTAGAATGCCCACTGTTTCTACGGCCCATAGAAGGCCCACTGTTTCTACGGCCCGTAGGCCAAGTGTCACTACTGTGGCGTTTATTGTGGCCTAGTTTTAAAAAAATAGGTTATTGCAGCCACTAGCAAACCGCAGAAAAAGAACTGCACTGACTACAAGCAAACAAATAAACAAGACAACAAGGAAATAAATAAGCAAGCAACTTACACTCGGCTATCATGGCTATTACATTATATTACATCCACTGGGCATCAAAGTTCGCCACCAAGGCAAATATAGGGAACACAAAGAAGATATAAACGCCAAGAAGAAAAACAAGGCCAGAACTGAAACCACTTCAGAAGATCTCAAGAAACAATATCCTGGGTACCCATAATGCTTTCAAGATGCTTAGCAAGCTTATTAACTTTCTCTTGTTTGGCGCTTAAGTCCTTCGGCGCTTATTGTTTCACCAGAAAGTATGCATCGGAATTCTGCAGGGACTTCCTCAGTCCTTCGGCTTCCTGTCGCATAACATCTGATCGATGTCTTTCAACTTGAAGTTGAGACTCAAGAAGCCGAATTGATTCAGGCAACGAGTTCGAAGAGCTGGTGCCAAAGAAGTGGTAGCCAAGAATCTAACACTACATCAAGACAGACTTTGGGGTTGTCTCAAAGGTCTTCAATATAGTTTTTATCAGCTTTCTTGGAGACCAACATGGATGTCTCACTATCTTGAACCTTATCTACATTACTTCCTTTACCATTGCATAACAGGGTACTCTTCTCCAATATTTTATCCGCGTTCTAAAAGAGAAACAAACAAACACATCTCAGGTTTAAAATGTAGTATATGAAACTCATTTTGGTAAACCAGTTCAGTAGTAAGGTGGACAGGATAACAGCATGAAACAAACATATATCTATGTAGTATGGTCATCAGATGGTCTATATCATTCTAGTTTATGTTGCCAAATCAAGATAGATACAGTCAATCATATCTATTTAAGAAAGCAGCATAGACAGAATATAAGTGTGGGAAACTACACACAATAACAACACTTGTAATGTGCATGGCATGAGAACATAACTGTTTATTCAATTGAAACTGAAATCAACATAGAGCAAGTTACAACGACAAACAGCCAAACACGTTGAAGAAATAGGTTTAAAACATACCTGCTATGCGCCATTGGAGTTTCAATTGCATCCTTCAAATTTGAAATTGGTTGGTATCAAGAATACATGTTGATGCAAGAGCAAAGTAGTATGAACCATAGCTACGGAACCCGACACGAGAACAATTCTTCTTCGCTTTAAGCGTTGACTTCGGGTTCGGAGGTGGTCCTCGTGATTTGGGCACCGCAGCTTGCCTTACTAACCGCCGTGGTTTGGGTGCTCTGTGGTGGAGATGGTGTTGTGTCAACGGAACCGGGTGTCTATCTATTGTGGTTGGGGTTAGAAGGTGTAGCTGGTTCTTCCGTCCAACCGGGTAGGGGTACAATCTGCATGAGTGTGGGTTATGTGTGGTGGAGCTGGTTCTTGGGCAAGTACAATCGTGGTTCTATCTGCATCGATGTGTAGCACGATCTTTTCTCAAGACCGTGTTTTTACTCCCACAGATACTGCCATCACTCCCTCCAATTGAAATGGCTGATAAACAAGAAAAGTGATTGAATGTACAGACATTGTAAGATAGACAGGTGCAATGGATAGTAGGGAAGAAAACAGGGCATGAAATAATTCACATTTATGTTGTCTAAACAAACAGAATAGCAAGACATAATTTCACATATATGATGGCTAATTAAACAGGATAGCATGACACAATTTCACATGTATGATGGCTAACTAAACAGGATAGAATGACATACTTCAAAATATGATGACTATGTAAACAGGATGACATGATATAACTATATGATGTGTCTATTAAAGTGGTTGGCATGCCATAAATCACAAACATGTCGTCGATGAAAACATGATGGCATGATATAATTCACGGATAGAATGACATAATTTATAATATGATGACTATGTAAACAGGATGAGATGATATAACTATATTATGTCTTTAGAAAATGGGTTGGCATGCCATAACTCGAGATACATGTTGTCTATGTAAACATCATGGCATGACATAATTCAAATATATGATTTATATACTAAGGAAGTGAGCAGAGGGCAATCGACATATGATGTGTCAACTAAGGAGAAGGCAATCAATATTGTGTATATTAAGTAAAAACAAAGCATTGAAATACAAAATATTCATAATATCAGTAATATAAACCTGCAAAGTTTGAGCATACACCTCGGGGATAATAGGACTGGTCATCCGCCTCTGAATCCTCCTCTCGAAGAGCTATTCAGAACCAAAGCAAGATATCTTCTTCAAAGAAGTAGCATTGTTCCGCTTTGAAGACCTTGTTTTCACCTGCATTTCTCCATCACCAATTCAAATGGCTGATGCACAGGAAGAGTAGTTGAATATACAAACATTGTCGACAAAAGCAATGAGAAATACAAAAAAAGGACGGCATGATATAATTCACATATATGACACTTGCCTAAACAGCATGGCATTGCATAATTCGCATACATAATGCCTTGCAACAAGATAACATTGCATAATTCACATATATAATGTCTTGCAATAAGATGGCATTGCATAATTCACATATATGGTAATTAGACACTAAACAGTGGCATTCA